>CM053769.1:436501012-436573701 GCA_028658325.1 Potorous gilbertii | reverse complement strand
AGCTGCCTTTATATCTATAGCTCAGTTAGGAAAGAAGGAGGGGGAGGTGAAAAACAGGTTTCACAATGGTCTGTGCATACAGGGAGGTTGGGGTGGGGGAGGTAAGGGCGGTTCCTCCTGAGACTTAGCTCCCGGCAGGGTCTCACACTGCATCCTGGGCCGTCTCCAGTTGTCCGTTGTCCCGATGAATATCAGGCTACTAGACCTAGATGGCTCAGGAGAAGAAAGTGAGGCTGGTAACTTTGCACAGCCCTTCCTCACTTAAATCAAAGTCAACTGCAAGTCATGTCATCATCTTGATGTCATGGTCCTCTCCGAGAACGAAGGACAAATACAAAATAACAAGTAAATCTGTAAGGTTCTGAGCCTCCAGATAAAGGTTGTAAGGGCATTTTAAAAACCTGAAGTTTTCTAGTTAAATCTCCAGATTTAAGATAAATTCAGAAAATGTAGGGTCAGCCAGCCATATCCTCTGTCTCATAGGAATGCAGAAGAACCTCAGAGGTCAGCTACTCCAACTATTATCTAAAGCGTGTATTAGAGAGCGATGAGCCTGATGGTGGCACCATTATTTCAGATTCATTTTGGGGACTAAATAAGCTACTCTTAGGTCACTGCACAGTTAACAAAAGGAGGTTACTTAGCCCTAACATAGCAAGTATATGCAACAAGGATGTGGTAGCTTCCATAGCTACCCTCCATATGGAAACACATACAGTCATCTGGTCAGGGTGTGGTGCCTTGGGTGGTCTTGGTGCATTCACCAAGTCTAAAGGGTCCTGACTTCAAGTGGGTGGAATCCTTTTATGTTCCCAAGTGACCAAAAAGTCCACCCTCATTACATTGTGTTAATCCCAGTATGTGACTTTGAATTCTGCCTCCTTGTAACTTTTAAAGATGACAGCTATTATGTCTTTTGTAAGCTCTTTTTTTTCTTTCTCTCTAAGGTTAAACATTTCCAATTCCTCCAGGCAGTTCCTTTTATTGCAGAATTTTGAAACCTTTCATCATTTTCATCAATCTCTTCTGTATTCTGAATCCTGTTTGCCAATGACTTTCCTAAAAATGGATGGAACTGGACACAATGATCTAATCAGAAAAGGGTGTGATCTGCTTCATCTTGAGAAACTAAACTCTAAAAGGATAACAAAATCTTTCTCACATATGCTCCTGTAGGTCAATTTTTGTTTCAAGGGCATTAGAGGGCCAAAGACTGTCTCTAGGAGACTGTTCTAATGACTGGTCACTGTTAACTGAGAAACTAACGACACCCACCTTGTTCATGACCTGATTAGGATTTCACTGGCCTCTCCCTAAGACTGAGAAGAAACTGTAAAACAATATAGGCCAACATCCTCCCACACCCCTAAGCAGAAATGGAGGAGATGCTCTCCTTAAAGTGTCTGGTTGGGTAGAACTAGCATCTGGGCACGTGCTAGGGAATACAGGAAAGATGAAGTAGCCAGGAACAGATCCATAAAGTCACCTGCATTGGAGCCAATGCTCCCACATTTCTATAATCTCAGCACCTAGGAGATGGTCTAAAAACTGAAGAAAAACTGTAAAACAGACAGGCTCTCCTTCAAATTCTCATTTCTGTTTCCAAATTCAGTCTCTTGATCTAAACCCTTTGCCTGGTAGTTTGGCTTGTAGTTATTAGCTCTATGTTGGCTCCATCATAGTACTTAAACCAGAAAGTATCAGGTTCCCTTTCCCAATGTCTATCTCAAATGCCTGACTAGTCAATATTGCTCCATGCTGTCACCAGTGCATATCCAAGTAGGGTGAAGAGCCCTCCCCATAAGCTGCTGACCTGGTCATCAAGGACCACAGTTACCTATGCTTTTCTTCTGCGATAAGTTTTACAAGTTTGTCTATAAAACAGAACTGATTAACCTCTCCTCAAAGTCACCAGCTTCTGACACAAAAGATTGTGCTGGAATTTGGCTGCAGAATACAATGTGAGTTTAGGAAATTATAGAAGTTACAGAGTTATAGAAGGAAGTCTATATTGAGCAACATAGGACGCTATCCTTGGCCTTCTTCAATATTTTTATCAATGACTCAGATGAAGACATAGAGGACATGCTTCTCAGATTTTCAGATGATAAGCCAGGAAAAGTAGCAGACACCTTGGGGCCTACAAAGAGAATTCACATATTATGATGATAGGGAAAAATCTAATATAAATGAATGGGAAAAACTTAAGCTCTTATTATATGCCAGGTATTATGCTAAATTCTGGGCACGCATGATGGATTTAATTACACAAAATATCCTGGACTTGTTCTTTAAAAAAAAAAAAATCAATCAGACAAACAAGATGGAGGAGATACAGTTTGACAGTGAAAAAGACTGAGGGATGAAAGCTCAATATGAATCAACATGGCTGCCAAAATCAATCAGTCAATCAACATTTATTAAGTGCCTACTATGTACTAGATACTAAACACTAGGGGGAAAAAATCTTCTATGTCCTTAGAAATCCATTTGTTTCCTCCCATAGCTGATATGCTGAAGCTAGAAATTTGCAGATGATTTTGCTGGGTACTCATGGTTGAAGAGTCACCTTCTCAAAAGCGACTTGCCACTTGTCATGTTTATGTTTCCTGATTAAAGTATTGCTAATCTTTCTCCCAACCTGCTTAACTGCCTTCCTGACTTGCCTCAAAGAATGAGCTACAGTGAATCAGATATCCTGAGCAGGAGCCTGGCCCAAGATGATCTCAATGAACAGCAGCTTTGCTCTCCCTTTTATAGTCTTTTTAGTTAAGATAGTTGAAAGTGAGAATCTTACAGGAAGGGCAACGTTTAAAGACAATGATTAATGCACTCATATAGGGTAAATTATTCACTAGCACAAGATGGGCTGAGCACAGGAAGAGGCTACATGGTTAGTAGATAGAATACTGAACTAGGAACAATTCTTTTTCAGGAACAGAATGTTAAGGTTGAAAGAGACCTAAGGGGTCTTCTAGTCCAACTTCAGTCTGATCCATGAATTCTCCATTTCTCCAATTCTCTAGTTACTCAGTTTCTACTTGTAGTGTACTTGCCAGTGACAAAGAACCCACTTCCCATTGCTGCAGTTTCATGGTTATTTGTGGGGGTCAATTTAAAACATC
This sequence comes from Potorous gilbertii, assembly GCA_028658325.1. Classification (NCBI taxonomy): domain Eukaryota; kingdom Metazoa; phylum Chordata; class Mammalia; order Diprotodontia; family Potoroidae; genus Potorous; species Potorous gilbertii. The sequence continues at coordinate 436,570,576 of CM053769.1, read as the reverse complement.
CCCAATCCAAGCAGAGGCATTTCACTGAGGTTTATTGCTCCCCGGTGCATTGAGTTCCAAGAACTGCAACTTCAATAAGATGAGACAGGAAGTTTTATAGTGTAATGATGCTGATTACACAACAGAAATTATGAATGTTAAAAAGGCAGGAGGAGTTTGTGAAGTGATTAGGTAATGAGGAAGGGTCCCAGCCTTGGTGGAATGGCACATGCAATTACCCACAATGCATACAGAAAAATCCATGGCCGGGTTATGTATGTATGGTAATGGTATTAGTATTAGCCTCGCTGCATCGTAAGTTTACCTAAAGGTAACTTTTGCTGTTACCTTACAGGTGCCTACTTAGGGAAAGTTCCTTCTATTGTTTTACATCCTGCTGGGACATCCTGTGGCGTTACTTTCTTATTGGCTGGCTGTTGTGGTCCTATCTGAGATTAGATGGATGTGGTCATGGTTAAATACATTACCACACCTGCTGTTTCTGTGGGAAATATGAGGAATGGGTCTAGGGGCAGTGCTAGTTAGAGGTAGTAGTCAGCATTTCATCACTTGCACATACCTGCTGTCCTAGTGGGGCATGACTTCATAGACATATATGCTGTTCTAGGGAAGCATGTATGAGAAAGTTAGGATATTAAGTCAGGAGGCAGTGACTAGGTAAGGGCAGTGGATCTGCTGTTTAGTGAGGCCTATGATTGAATATGGGGACCTGTGGTATGGTTAAAGTCAGATTGTGTGGTCAAATCAAGACATACCTGCTGTTCAGTCAGGTCCATAAAGAAGTTAGAATGTTGAGGCTGGGGGCAGCTTTATTAGAATTCCTTCAACATCTTCAAAGAAAATTTATCTAGTTCTTCAATTATTTAATTCTAATTTCCCTTGTTATGTTGCCTGGTATCCCCTTTACTCCACTCAGAAATCTGGCTGCACATTGTATCTACCTTCCTTGCTCAGTCCTACAGTTTCATTCTTTTTGACATCTCTTATGATTTGTGCACTTTAGCATCATAATGTTTCCCCTGACCCAATATAGTGCCCAAAAGTGAACTGCCACCCATGGGCAGATAAGCATAAGGACCCTGGGAGTGGCAGAACCCCATTCCTCACAGACCACCAGTCCTGCTTCTAGCCCAGGGAAACAACTCATGTGAATAAAGGGCTATTCATTCCTACCAACTACCATTCATAGGACAGATGGACCAGCCTAGCTAAAGGAGCAGGATACCCTCAGGGAAAGGAGGCGGTGTGTGCCAACTAAGTTAAACCACCACCACCTTGACAATTATCTCCCTTTGGACCCTGATGGAAATAGCCCAGGACCCTGAATGGAAGAGACCTGGGAATAATGATACTTTCAGCCCAGTATTTGTAGCCAATATTGTGGGAAGCAGATGGGAGGATAAAGACTAGCTTCTCCCATAGGTGCTAAAACTACAACTTTTGAATACCCAGGAAAGAAAGTTTTTGTAACCAAAGTCTTTGGCACTAATTGTTCAACATCAAAAACTGGTATTTTGTCAGTGGAAATGACATGAAAGAAGAGGCATTACCATCTGCCTTGCTGCTTAACTTAAGGACCGTTGGGACCTTTCTATCTGACTTGCAACTAAAACTTTCTATGTAAGTTGTCTCCCCCATTAGAATGTGAATTCCCTGAGATCAGGAACCATCTTACTTTTTGTATCTGCAGCATTTAGCATATTGCTTTGCACAGAGTAGGCACTTAATAAATGCTTCATTTATTTATTACATTACTGATGTATTTATTTTGTTCTAGATCCTATATTTCTATGAAAGCTGCCAGAGCAGTAACTACAGACTTCCACACCTGGGCAAAGCACAGCAAACTGCCTAAGACAAATAATTGCTAAGAAATCCAGGTACAAGGGACAAGGGGAGAGTTATATGTGGAGGTGAGTGAGGAAAATGGTCATAGCTCTTCATCTGATAACTTTTTATTAAGGTACTAAGTTTAATGGGTTCTACGCTTTTGAAGAATTACAAATGCTATCTAAAACTCTGAGGCATAATCCCAGTTGCCTTACCACAGTTATGGGTAAATATTACATTAGATTGTAAATTCATGAGAGTAGGGATTATCATTTGCTTCTTTTTGTATCCCCAGCACTTAGCACAGTGCCTGGAACATAGTAGGCACTTAATAAATGTTTATTGGTTGTTTGATTGAACACAGTCTAATTTTGTATTAATTTAAGCAGTTAGGTGGCACAATAGATAATATATTGGACTTGGCAGTCAAGAAGACCTGAATTCAAATTTACTTGGTAGCTCTGTGACTCTGGGCAAATCATAACTCTCTCTGTATCTCAGTTTCCTCATCTGTAAAATGGGAATAATACTAGACCCTACCTTCTAGGGTTCTTTTGAGTACAAAGGAGATCTGACTTATGAAACACAATGCAAATCTTTAAGCACCAACAAATACCACCTATTATTATCGGCAGCAAGGTGGTACAGTGAAGACAGCGATGGGGCCGGGAGTCAGGAAGGCCTGAGTTCAAATCTAGCCTCAGACACTTATTAGCTGTATGAACCTGGGCAGGTCACTTAACCCTGTGTGCCTCAGTTTCCTCATCTGTAAAATGAGCTGGAGAAGGAAATGGCAAAGCACACCAGTATCTTTGCCAAGAAAACCCCCAAAGGGGTCATGAAGAGTCAGACACAGTCCTAAAAGGACTACACAACAACAAGCTATTATTATTAATATTAACTGTTTTCAGCAGCCCTGGTATACCCTGTCAGAAAGCTTTTGGCAATCATTTTTCTTTGTTTTCCTTACAACCAGTTACAGGGTACAGCTTATCCAGAAAGTAATCGGGCATTTTCTTAGGGCCTTAGGAGATAATGCAAACTTCTCCAGAGTGAGAATTTAGTTAGGAAGAAGGGATAAATGGTGAGGTATACTCCCCTTCTAGAAATCCATCTTGAAAAGAATTTGTCATTATCATTCCAACCCCCAAATATAATTGACTCCTGCATCTACCATATTCATTCTCGCCTGTCTCAAAGAAGTGAGCTGAAAAGTCACTCCCTCTAAAGGCTTCTCTTTCCATTTTCAAATATGCACAGGTTTCTAAGCCTTAAAAAGAAAAAGAAAAGAACTCTCTCTTGCCCACTAACTGCTATTTCTCTTCTTCCTTTCACTCCCAGAGTTCTCTCAGAGGTCTGCAAGCACCCACTCAATCTCCCCACAATTAAACTTCTACCCAAGCACTCTTCTAAAATGACTTATCCCAATAAGGCACAGCTCCAGGAGGCACAGCGCCAGGCTAGAAGACATCCTCCAGCAGCCAAATGTTCAAGTGCTTTAAAGAAGTCCAGGTGAACAGGCATCCCCCAGGGGCCAGACCTCCAACCCTCACCCCAAGATCTCCAGTGTTGCCAACCCCAGCTCAGCACCAGGTAAGGTGCCAGACCCCTAGAGCTTCCATTTGCCAGCACCTGAAGTCCCAGCACACAAAACCAGTGATCAGGTCCTGGGCTTCTAGCATAAGAAGCTTGGATCAGTGCCCCCTGGGCTCTAGCAGGAGGACACAACTTTAAAAACCAGGAAATAGGCAAACACCATGAGCAAAAAACTGAAGTGGACAATGACCATAGATTTTTATGGGAATAGGGACGATCAAGGCACAAATCCAAAAGTGGGCAACTTTGTCAATATACCCACATACAAAACCTCAAAGTGGAATATGAACTGATCTCAAGTTCAAAAAATCTTCTTGGAAGAGCTCAAGAAGGATTTTAAAAATCAAATATGAGAGGTAGAAGAAAAACTGGGAAAAGAAATGAGAGGTATGCAAGAGAGAGTGAATAGCTAGGAAAAGGAAGGACAAAAATTGACTACAGAAAACAAATCCTTAAAAAAATACAATTGAGCAAATGGAAAAAAGTACATTGAAGAAAACAAGTCCTGGAAAAATATAATTGACCAAACTGGAGGAAAAAAAATACACTGAAGAATACAACTCCTTAAAAGCCCAATTGACCAAGTGGAAAAGGAGGCACCAAAACTCACTGAAGAGAAGATCTCCTTAAAAAGTAAAATGGGTCAAATTGAAAAGGAGGTCCAAAATCTAATGGAAGAAAACAATTTGTTAAAAAATAGAATTGGGCAAGTGGAAATTAATGACTCTATGAGATATCAAGAATCAGTCAAACAGAAACACAAGAATGAGAAAATAGAAGAAAATGTAAAATACCTCATTGGTAAAAACAACTGACCTGGAAAATTGATCCAAGAGAGACAATTTAAAAATTATTAACCTACCAAAAACCATGATAAAAAAAAGATCCTGGAGAGCAACTTTCAGGAAATCATCAAGGAAAACTTCCCTGAGGTCCTAGAACCAAAAGGTAAAATGGTCATCAAAAGAGTCTACATCTCCTAAAAGAGATCCAAAATTGAAAATGCCAAGGAAAATGGTGGCCAAAATTCCAAAATCACCAGGTCAAAAAGAAAATACTCCAAGTGGCCAGAAAGAAACTATTTAAATATCATGAAACCACAATCAGAATTATGCAGGACCTTGCAGCTTCTACATTAAAAGATTAGAGGCTTTAGAATGTGAAATTTTCATAAGGCAGAGAATTACAACCAAAGATCAACTATCTAGCAAGACTGAGCATAAACTTTCAGGGGAGGAAATGGGCTTTCAATGAAATAGGGGACTTCCAAACTTTCTTGACAAAAAGACCAGCGCTCAACAGAAAATTTGATCTTCAAACACAAGACTCAATAAAGGCATAAAAAGGTAAACAAGAAAGAAAAAAGACAACATGTTGTTAAGAAGGCAAACTATTTAAATCCCCTACAGGGGAAGATGACACTTGTAAGTCTTGAGAACTGTATTGTTATTATGAAATTTAAAAGAGATAGACATGTACAGAGGGCATGGGTATAAGTTGACTTTGATGTGATAATAAAAAAATCTAATTAAGTGGTAAAAAGGGATGGTACTGGGAGAAGAGGAAATGAAGAGGCAAACAAGGGTAAATTATATCACATGAAAAGGCAAAAAACCCCTATTACAATAGAAGGAAAGATGGGAAGGAGATGAGCATTGTTTGAACCTTACTCATCAGATTTTGCTCAAAGAGGAAATAACATAATCAGTTAGGTATAGAGATCTAACTTATCCTATAAGAAGTAGGAGGAGAAAGGGGAAAGAAAAGGGAGAGGATTGGTAGAAGGAAGGACAGATTGAGGGAGGTGGTAGTCAAAAGCAAAACTCTAATCAGGAGGGAAAGGGAGAAAGGAGAGAGAAAGCATAGTAATCATAACTGTGAATGTGAATGGGATGAACTCTCCCATAAAGGGGAAGCAGATAGCCGAGTGAATTAAGAACCATAATCCTACAATGTTATTTACAAGAAACACATTTGAAGGACAGGGATACACACGGAGTAAAGGTAAAGGGTGGAGCAAAATATATTATTCTTCAGCTGAAGTAAAAAAGGCAGGGGTAGCAATCTTGATCTCAAATGAAGCAAAAGCAAAAATAGATTTAATTAAAAGAGATAAAAAAGAAAACTACATCCTGCTAAAAGGTACCATACACAATGAATATATATGCACCAAGTGGTTTAGCATTCAAATTCTTAGAGGAGAAGTTAAGGGAGTTATGGGAAGAAATAGATAACAAAACCATACTAGTGGTGGACCTCAACAGCCCCCTCTCAGAACTAGATAAATCTAATCACAAAATAAATAAGAAAGAAGTTGAAGAGATAAGTAGAATTTAGAAAAGTTAGATATGGTTGACCTCTGGAAAAAATTAAATGGGAACAGAAAGGAACATACACCTTTTCCTCAGTGGTACATGGCACCTACACAAAAACTGACCACATATTAGGGCACAAAAACCCCACAATCCAATGCAGAAATTCATAAATGGTAAATGCATCCTTTTCTGATTCTAATACAATAAAAATTACATGTAATAAAGGTCCATGGAAAGATAGATTAAAAATTAATTGGAAACTAAATAATCTAATCCTAAATAATGAGTGGGTCAAACAACAAGTCATAGAAACAATCAATAACTTCACCAAAGTGAATGACAATAATGAGACAACATACTAAAACTTATGGGATTCAGCAATAGTAGTTCTTAGGGAAATTTTATATCTTTCAGTGCTTACATGAATAAAATAGAGAAAGAAGAGATTGATGAATTGGGCATGCAACTAAAAAAGCTAGAAAAAGAACAAATTAAAAATCTCCAATTAAATACAAGATTAGAAATTCTGAAAACCAAAGGAGAGATAAATAAAATTGAAATTAAGAAAACTACTGAACTAAGAAATAAAACTAAGAACTGGTTTTATGAAAAAAACAATACGATGGATAAACCTTTGATTAATTTGATTTTAAAAAAAGAAGAAAACCAAATTGCCAGAATCAAAAGTGAAAAGGATGAAATTTAGCACCCATGAAGAAGAAATCAAAACAATAATTAGGAACTATTTTGCCAAACTGTATGCCAATAAATTTGATAATCTTAGTGCAATGGGATGAATATTTACAAAAATATAAATTTCCCAGATTAATGGAAAAGGAAATAAAATACTTAAATAATCCCATTTCTGAAAAAGAAACAGAACAAGCTATCAATGAACTCAAGACAAAATGTCCAGTACCAGACGGATTTACAAGTGAATTCTATCAAACATTTAAAGAACAATTAATTCCAATACTATAAAAATTATTTTGCAAACAAGGCAAAGGAGTCCTACCTAATTCTTTTTAAGATACAAATATGGTGCTGATACCTAAACTGGGAAGAGACAAGACAGAGGAAGAAAATTATAGACCAATTTCCCTAATGAATATAGATGCAAAAATTTTAAATAAAATATTAGCAAAGAGATTACAGCAACTTTTCTAGAGGATAATACACTATGACCAGGTAGGATTTATACCAGGGATGCAGAACTGATTCAATATTAAGAAAACTATCAGTATAATTGGCCACATTATTATCTCAATAGAAAAAGCATTTGACAAAATACAACACCCATTCCTATTAAAAACACTAGAGAGCATGGGAATAAATGGAATTTTCCTTAAAATGACAACTAGCATCTGTCTAAAACCATCAGTCAGCATCATATGCTATGGGGATAATCTAGAAAATGGTTTATTGGGAAGTCTTTAATGACCTCTAATCCACCAAATCCAGGAGCCTTTCTTAGTTTTCCTTCTTCTCTGCTACATTTAATACCATGGATCATTTTTCTTCTTAAAACCCTCCTCTATTTTATACCATAACTTTGTTCCATCTTGGTTATCTCTAGCCATTCTCAGTCTTCCTCAGAGGCCCATCTTCAAACTCCCACTCTGTAAATGTAGGCTTCTCTCTAAGGCTCAGTCCTTGAGTTGCCCTTGCTATCTAAATCTCTCTCAGACCACAAGTCTAATTTAACAGTCACCTCTTTGTAAATAATTTCCTTATCTTTCTTCCTCTAAGCCTTACCCTTCTATATTATAGCTGGGGAAAATAATCTTTTGAATAATCTAACCTAACCTCAAACTTAAAAGAAAACAGATCTCATTATTTTCCCCTCTTCCCTTGCAGGAACTAATTCCCACTCAAGTTTCTAACTACTCTCAAAATGTCCTCACTCTTTTAAAAAACTAATCTTCTTTAAACACCAATTTTGTTATATAATTCCAGTTTAAGAACTTTCAATGACTTTTCACTATTTACCAGTCAAAGTCCGAAGTCTTTAGTCTAGTAGTTGAGTTCCTCCATAATCTAACCCTAATCTACCTTTTCAGCCTTATCTCTGACTATTCTCCCATTTGAACCTCTTGGATCACTGACTCCAAATACTCTTAAGGTTTTTCAGGCTTTCCTAATTTATTCCTCCCACCTCCAGTGCCTTAAATATGTCTCCCCTCTTTTTCTTTTGAAATTCCATCAATTTTTCAGGCACAAAATAGGACATAAACAAAAACAATTTTTTATTTGCTATTTTTTTCTGTAAGAACTTTCCCACTTCAATTATATGTAAAAAAAATTTTTTTAGCATTCATTTAAAAATTTTTTTTGAGTTCCAAATTCTCTCTCTTTCTACCTCCCTTCTCCCTTGTTGAGAAGACAAGAAGTTTTATGTAGATTATACATGTGCAGTCATGCAAAACATTTCTATATTAGGCATGTTGCAAAGGAAAATGCTAACCAAAACCCAAGAAAATAAAGTAAAAAAAAAAATATGCTTCAATCTGTATTCAGATTCCATCAGTTCTTTCACTGGAGGTGGATAGCATTTTTCATTGTAAGCTCTTCAAAATTGTCTTGGAACATTGTATTGCTGAGAATAGCTATTTACAGTTGTCCTCATATAATATTACCGTCACTGTGCATGATGTTCTCCTGGTTCTGCTCACTTCACTTTGCATCAGTTCACGTAAATCAGGTTTTTCTGAAATCTGCCTGCTCATCATTTCCTTTTTTAATTATTATTTTATTTGTTTTCACTGTTCTACAATCACTTCCATATATCTTAGATTTTTTCCCCTCCCTCGCCTCCTTCCTCCCTACTCCTTCCCTAAGATGGTATAGAGTTCTATATAGGTTCTACACATGCATTCCTATTAAATACATTTTCACCTTATTCATGTGGCATAGGAGAATTAAAATGAATGGGAGAAATCATAAAATAAACCAAAACATACTACAAAAGAAAATGATCTGCTACATTCTGTGATCAAGTTCCATAGTTCTTCTCCTGGATGTGTAAAACATTTTGCCTTAAGAAACCATTGGGAATTATTTAAGTCTTTGCATTGCATTGAAATACTAAGTCTACCGGAAAAAATCCTCACATACTGTGGTTGTTACTGTGTACAAAGTTCTCCTGGTTTTGCTCCTTTCACTCAACATCAGTTCATATAAGTCTTTCCAGGCCTTTCTGAAGTCTTCCTGTTCATCATTTCTTACTGCACAATTAGTATTCCGTTACATTCATATGACAAGGTTGAGCAGTGATGGAGACCCCAAAATACCCAGTCTGGGTCATGCTCGAATGAATTCAACTCAAGCCTTCTTAAAGCCAAAGAACACAAAGTTTATTAATGATTCACCAAACTGGGTTGCCTCTTAAGGAACCTAAGCATTTGTGACATTTGTATTCACAAGCAGGCCAGATAGAATCCCAGCTAGACAAGAGTCTGAGCTGGATTGAATCTAAGCGCCTTCATGGAGGCAAGATGGAACTTAAATACAGAAAAGAGTATAGGAGGGATCTGGGAGGGGGTGGTGGTCTGGTAGTCCAGGGTTATGGGAGGAGGGGTTTAGGAAGAGTCTTGAGGAGAAGTCCTAGGAGGAAGTACAAGGAAGGTCAAAGGCTGGAAATGGCTGGAGGTTATCAGGAGATATCAGACTAGGGGCTACCTAGGTGGGAAGCAGGTGGGGCAATCTAGAGGATACAGACTATGGCCACAGATTTGAGTATGAAAAGCCAGGTTCTGAGGAGAGATACAAGGAGAGCTCAATTTGAGTATGAAAAGCCAGGTTAAGTGAGGAGATTCCAGGGGAGCTCAAGGAAGTTCCCAGAGTCTGAACCCCATGACATATACCACAATTTATTCAGTCATTCCCCAATTGATGGACATCCCTTTGATTTCCAGTTTTTGGCCACCACAAAGAGAACTGCTATAAATATTTTTGAACATGTGGGACCCTTTCCCATTTTTATGATCTCTTGGGGATACAATCCTAGAAGCGGTATTGCTGGGTTAAAGGGTGTGCACATTTTTGTAGCCCTTTAGGCATAGTTCCAAATTGCTCTCCAGAATGGTTGGATCAGCTCACAGCTCCACCAACAATGAATTAGTGTTCCAACTCTCCCACATCTTCTCCAACATTTATCAACTTCCTGTTTTGTCATGTTAGCCAATCTGATAGGTGTGATGGTGCTTCTATTGTACTATAAGAAATGATGAGCAGTTCCGCAATTGATAAATGGTCAAAGGATACGAACAGGCAGTTTTCAGAGGAAGAAATTAAGCTATCTATAATCATATGAAAAAATGCTCTAAATCACTGATTAGAGAGATGCAAATCAAAACAATTGAGATACCACAATAGTATTCCATCACAATCATATACCACAACTAGTTCAACCATTACCCAGTTGATGGACATCTCCTCAATTTCTAATCTTAGCCACCATAAAAAGAGTTGCTATAAATATTTTTGTATAAATAGAACCTTTTCATTTTTATTTGATCTCTTTGGGATACAGACCTAGTAGTCGTTTTGCTGGGTTAAAGAGTATGTATAGTTTTATAGCTCTTTGGGCATAAATTAGAACTTTATTAGATAAATTTGTTATAAATTGTTTTCCCCACAGTTTTCTTCTTTCCTTCTAATCTTGTCTGCATTGATTTTGTTGGTGCAAAAGCTTTTTAATGGCATATAATAAGAACATAGTATAATTCATAATGCTCTCTTACTCTTGTTTGGCCATAAATTCTTCCCTTATTAATAGATCTGGCAGATACAATTTTCCATGCTTACCTAATTTGTTTATAATATCACCTTTTATGTCTAAATTATGAACCCATTTTGATCTTATCTCAGTATATGACATGAGATGTTTGATCTATACCTCATTTCTGTCAAGTGGCTTTCCAGTTTTCCCAGAAATTTTTGTCAAATAGTTCTTGTCCAAAAGCTTGGATCTGGTAATGCTAGGCTATCTTCTTTCACATTGTTTTCATTGATTCCCCTGATATTCTTGACCTTTTGGCCATTCCAGATGAATTTTCTTATTTTTTTCTAGTTCTCTTTGAAATTTTTTTTTTGGTAATTTGATTGTCATAGCACTGAATAAGTAAATTAATTAAGCAGAATTGTCATTTTTATTATATTGGCTTGGATTACTCACCAACAATTAATATTTTCCCAATTTTTTAGATCTGACTTTGCATGAAAAGTGTTTTGTAATTGTATTCATATAATTCCTGGGTTTGTCTTGACAAATAGTTCTCTAAAGTATTTTATATTGTCTGCAGTTATTTTAAATGGAATTTCTCTGTCTCTTCCTGCTGAACTTTGTTGGCAATATGTAGAAATGCTGATTATTTATGTGATTTATTTTATATCCTGTAACTTTGTTGAATTTCCCAATTATTTCTGATGGGGTTCAGACTCTGGGAGCCTCCTTGAGCTCCCCTTGAATCTTCCCAGTTAATCCACCCTTTCTTACTCAAATCTAATCTTCCCATTTGTTCCCGCAGTCTCGGGAAGCCCATGGGCTTTTCATTATCATTTCAGGTCTCTGTTGCACTCCCCACCCTTGATCCCATCAAAACCCCATTATCCCAAGCTGCCATCAAGATCTGTATACACTCCCATACAGCCGCTATCAAGATCTCTGGATTGTCCCACCTGCTTCCCACCCAAACCCTCCATTATCTGATATCTCCTGATAGCCTCCAGCTGTTTCCAGCCTTTGACCCTCCTTGGATTCCCTTTTTGGACTTTTTCTCAAGACCCTTCCCTAAACCCCTCCTCCCATCACCCTGGACTACCAGACCGCCCCCCCACTCCCCCACCATCCCTCCTATACTCTTTTCTGTATTACCTCCATGAAAGCCTTCAGATCCAATCCAGCTCTGTATAGCTGTGATTCTGTCTGGCCCGCTTGTGAATACAAGCGTTACAAGAGCTTAGGTTCCATAAGAGGCAACCCAATTAGGCGAATCTCTAATAAACTGTTTTCTTTGGCTTTAAGAAGGCTTGAGTTGAATTCATTCGAGCACCACCTGGACTGTCCGTATTTTGGGGTCCTGATCGCCTCGGAACCTCTTCATTTCCATTAGGTTTTTGAGTTGATTCTCTAGGATTCTTGTCATATCATCTGTAAAGAATCATAGTTTTATTTTCTCATTGCTTATTTTAATTCCTTCAATTTCTTTTTTCCTATTATTGCTATTGCTAAAATTATTGTACAATATTGAAAGGTAGTGGTGATAATGGGCATCCTTGCTTCACCCCTGATCTTATTGAGAAAGGTTACTTGTTATTTCTTAATTTCCTGCTGCCCAGATAAATGCTAAGGTTTATTTTTTAGTTGTATTTTTATTTGATTATTGTTTTGGTTGATATTGTTTATTATAATAAAAAAAGTTCTACTTATCTTTAAAGTCCATTTTATATCCTATCTCCTTCATGAAGTCCTTCTTCCCTGATGACCCCAGCTATAAAGTGATTTCTCCCTTCCTTAAACTTCTTTTTTATTTCTTGTTTCTCTGGTTCAATTGGCCAGTTACTTCCTTGTATGACTACAGGATCATAGAATTAGAGATGGAAAAGATCATTTGGTTCACACCTCTCATTTTACAGATAATGATATTGATTTCTAGAAAGATAGTGACTTAATCAAAGGTAGCAAGTAGCAGGTCTGGAATTCAAACCTAGGTCCTCTGACTCCATATCTTGTGCTCTTTCCACTGCAAATGGATCCTTCACGTGGGGATAAAGGAAACTTGCCAGTGTAATTAGTTATTCTTAAGTCCTCCCCTTCCCCCAGCATCAGTCCCAGCCTCAGAGAAGAGTCTGTCCCCACCTCCACCCCTTCTTCCAGGTGAGCATTGCTCTCCAGAGATTTCTTCCTTTCACCTAGATCCATCTGCTCTGACCTTGGGCAACCTTGCATAGCCTAATGAACCTTCTTTATACCCCGACTGTGATTGTGAGTGTGTGTGTGAGTGTGTGTGTGTGTGTGTGTGTGTGTGTGTGTGTGTGTGTGTGTGTGTGTGTGTGTTGAGGGGAAGTGTTTACATCTCTTGGCACTGCTGTTTCTGCAGGAAAATCCCAGGCTGATGAATCATTCATAGACACCGGCTCAGCATCTCTACAGCACTCTCCTTCCTCCTGCTTGGCATGTGCAATAAAGCTGAGCTGCCCAGGGTGCTGATTCAGCTTTTTGGCCAGAGATCTGGGCACATTCTTTCCAACCATCTCTTTGCTGCCTGTGCAGGGCATAGCCCCTCTACCAAGAAAGGAGTTGTGTCCCAATGACCTTCAGTCTTGGGGAGGGAATGATCCTAAATTTCCACTTCAGAAGAACCTTATTAACTTATTCTCACCTGCCTCTAAATTGTATTTCCTTATAATTATATATTCCACATTTTTAAATAAATTTTATTATCTTTGGTTTTTACATCACCTGCATTTTCTATGCTATCCATCCTTCCCCTCTCAGAGAGTCATCTCTGACAAAAAAGAATAAAAGAGCAGCAAAATTAACAACACTCATCAGAAAAGTCTGACATCTTATGCAACATTCCACACCCATAGTCCCTCACCTGTAGAGCCCTCATTTCTAAGGAACCTTCATATTTGCAAATTCATGTCACAATATATAGCCTGGTGAGATAAGTAGGGCTTCCACCTCACAGAAAACAAAGTAGAGTCCCTGAGAGAAAACCAAAGGTTCTCAAGAACACTTAAGAAACCAGGGCTAGAGCTGGTATTCAGGCACAACAACTTATATTTAAATAACACTTGAAGGCTTATGCAACTACCCAAGGTTTATAACAATTCCAGGAATTAGGTAGTCTTAATTACTATTGATATCTTTTCCACAATGATAGATAGCAATCACATATAGCACTTCTTTTAAAAGGTTTGAAAAGGGCTTTACTAATATACTTTACAAATACTATCTCATTTTATCCTTACAAGAACCTTGGGAGATGATCATGTCAATAGCCACATTTATACAGCACTTACTATGTGACAGGCACTATGCTAAGCTCTTTACAACTTCATCCCATTTGAACCTCACCACATCCCTGGGGGGTGGGTGCTTTTACTATCCCCACTTTACAGATGATGAAACTGAGGCAAACAGGTTAAGTGACTTGGCCTGAGACACGTAAGACATGAAGGGTCTGAGGCCAGATGTAAACAATCCAAGTCTTCCTGACTGCAGGCCTGGTGCTCTGTTCACTGTGCCAACTAACTGAAATACAAGCTCAAGTAGATTGTCACTTGCCCATGGCCACTGTTATTTAGAATTTTAATTTTGAGCCCTAGATCTCCCAACTCCAGGCCCAGAGAGCTTCGCACTGCACCACTACAATATTACTTCCCTCCCCACCAGGGTAATATGTAAATGTGTGGTTGTACTTTCTCCCACCCTCTCTCACCTCAAAAGAAAGAGAAATTTCTGTTATTCTGTAGGGAATAGCTTTCTTCCTGCCCCCACATAATAATAACAGCTTTCATTTAGATAGGCCTTATTAGGTTTGCAAAACACTTTCCATGAATTATTTAGTTTGTACCTCACTCCTTCTAGAAGTAGGTACTACAGAAATTATCATTTTAGATGGAGAAATTGAGGCTTAGACAACGTGTGACGTGCCGTTGTCAGAGGCTGGATTTGAACAAAGGTCTTAAGTGCAAGTCCAGCATACCACTGTGGCAGGAGAAGGAACACTTCTGCCACCAGGACATGACCTTGCTAAGGAGCCCTCTCACTGCTGTTCCTCCCCCACGTCCATTTTGTGACTGCCATGGGTCTCAGAGCATGTCTTGCACAGTGAAAAGACCAACCAGAACCCTGCGCTCTTTGGGTCCCAATCTTTCAGGTTCTCTTCAGCACTCACTGCCTTGCTAACTGCTGCCTTGATGAGAACTTTTGACGAAGTGAGGGGTCCTTCGTTATGAAGCTAGGATGGGACTCTGCCTCCTCCTCTCTCTAGTCCATCCTATTCTTCTGAAGCATAGGCCTGACTTTGTCATTCCCCCACTCAAAAACTACTGGGCTATCTTCTTGTCTCCAGGATAAAACAAATTTATTTCTTTCAAGTCCCAACTAAAATCCCACCTTCCACAGGAAGCTTTCCCTCTCTTAAGTCCAGTGCTTTCTTTTAAATATTCCTATTTATTCTGTATATACTGTGTATGTATGTATATACACACATATATGCACATATGTCCATGTATACATACATACACACATATATTACTTTGTATATGTTTGTATGTTTTCTCCCCCATTAGATTATAAGTACCTTGAGGGCAGGGACAGTCTTTTGCCTCTTTTGGATTGTCAAATCTTAGAATAGTGTCTGGCACATAGTAAACATTTAGTAACTGTTTATTGACCAACTGGTTTATATTGATTCTGTTTATAATCATTCTATATATAGGTATAGATGACCTTGTTATCTCCTCTGATAGAATACTTCATTCTTTGTATCCCCAGCACCTAACCCAATGCCTGACACACAGTAGGTGCTTCAGAAATTCTTGTTGGTGAATTGATTGAATGGAACTTGAGACCTCAAAGCTGGGGTAAGACCATATCTAAAAGTCCATTTCTGAGTCTTTTGGTTAGAAAAGGATGATCCGAGTAGGATGAAATACCTACTTCTAAATACCCCTTCTTTTTCCTCTCCTAGTCACTGAAAAAAAATTCTTTTTCTTCTCTGAGACTATGGCATGTAGGAGCTACATAAATTATTATAGATCATTTAGTATAAAACTCTCATTTGACCATGTGTTGAGAAGGAACGTGGAGTCATATGCCCAAAGTTTCATAGGGGCAGTTAGATGGACACTGCGGACCGAGTGCTGGGCCTGGAGACAAGCAGACCTGAGTGCAAATCTGGCATCATTTACTTACTAGCAGTGCAACCTTGGGCAAGTGACTGAACTTCTGTCTGCCTCAGTTTCCTCAACTGTAAAATGAGGGTCATAACAGCATCTACCTCCCAGGGCTGTTACAAGGATTAAATAAGACAATTTGTAAAGCACAGTCCCTCACACATGATAGGCTCTTAATAAATACATGTTTCCTTTCTTCCTTCCTAATTAGTGGTCTTGCAAGGACCAGAACCTGTAGCTCCTAGTTGCCCGGCTGCCTCCTCCACACCATTGCCTCCGTCTCATTTTGATCTGTTGGCTTAGACAAGCATGTGGCCAAGGGGCAGCTTCAGCATTTTCCCCCTTACCTTTCCTTCTACGCCCCACAGGAGATATCTAGCATACTGGAAAAAGCAAAAGCTGCATGCCGTAATGAATGACACAAGCTTGGCTCTGACTTTCAATGCCTGAGCAACTAAGTGAAGTTAATATTGGCTCCACAGTACGTTTCTGCAAGCTGTTAGCAGCATCACATACTTTCTCAGCAATGAGAGAGACCATGCCAAATGGCCAAGAATCTCTTTAGCTCTTGGATACATGGAATCTTAGAATGCTTCTTTTCAAAGGCTAAGAGCATTTTCTCTGACTGTCCTCCATGCCCGAATTCTTTCCCTCCCCCACTCCAACTACCAACCTTCTAGGCTTCCTTTAAATCCCAACTAGAATTCCACCTTCTACAGGAAACCTCTCCCAACCCCTCTTAATTCTAGTACTTTCTTTCTTTCAATTATTTTTTATTTATCCTATATATAGCTTGCTTTGTATATGTTTGCATATACACCATTACATTGTAAGTTCCTTGTGAGTTCCTTGACTGTATGTTGCCTCTTTTTATATCTCAAGCACTTAGCACAGTACCTGGTATGTTTTTTGATGTTGAGTGATTTCAGACTTGTCCACCTCTTTGTGATGGCAAAGATACTGGAGTGGTTTACCATTTCCTTCTCCTCATTTTGTAGATGAGGAACTGAGGTAAGCAGAGTTAAATGACTTGCCCAGGGTCACACACCTGTCTGAAGTCAGATTTGAACTGAGGAAGATGAGCCTTCCTGACTCCAGATCCCAAAGGCCTATCCATTGTACCATCTAACTGCTTGGCCTATAGTAGGTGTTTAATAAATGTTTACTGATTGAATGATTAATGGAAGGCAGCTTAGAGATAGTCTAACCTTGTCATTTTAAAGATGTTTATGTTGGGGCCCAGACATGAAGAATAACTCATTCAAAGTCAAGGAGGTACATAATGGAAACTGCTATCAATATCAAGAGAAAGAACTATGAGTCTGAATGCAGACTGAACTACATTATTTTCTCTTTTTTTGATTGTTTTTTCATTCTTGTGGTTTTTCTCTTTTATTCTGATTCTTCTTTTACAACATGACTAATATTGAAATATGTTTAATATGATCATACATGTATAGCCTATATCAGATTTCATGGTGTCTTGAGGAAGGGAAAGGGAAGAAAGGAGTGAAAATTTAAAACTCAAAATCTTATAAAAGTGAAAGTTGAAAACTAAAAACTAAATAAATAAAATTTAAATCATGTATCATAAATGTTAGACTCTCTGTAAATTGTGCCTTAGATAAATGCGTCTCACCTGCTGCTATTCCCAGGTCTGTCAGCCATCCTGTATTACTCATTATTTCCCATGTGTGCTCACTCTCTCCTATGACCTTCCTCATAGCAGTCCCTTTACCTGCAGTTTATTCATCATTCTTTCTCCTTTCCATTTTTAGAAATTCTAGCTATGATTTAAATTCCAGGACCTCCATGAAGCCTTCTCTGAACATGCCAACCAACAGTCACCTCTCTTTGGAACTCATGACTTATATATGGCTTCCATAGTGATTATCAATGATGTTTTATACCATCATTATTTGTGCATATCTTTGTCTTCTCCATGATTTTTTTAAAGTGTCTTAAGAGCAGGAGCCATATCTTTAATATTTCTGCACCTCCAACACTATTTAGTTTAGTGCTTTCCATATAGTAGGTACTCAATAAATATTGTTAAATAAAAATAAATTAATTGTTGTTACATTATTGTTAAATAAAAAATGGATTAAAATAAATTTAAAAAAACAAAGTCAAGGAGATAGTTATTAAGAGGGCCTTAAGCATCACTGCAGCCTCTTCAGTCCCAGGCCAGTGTTTTATCTCACCACATTTCTTTGATCCTTCAGTTTGTCTTTGTATATTCAACCTTCTATAGGTTTTGTTGCTGTTACTGTTATTTTATTTTGTTTTAACTACTCCAAAGAATTATAACTACTTGTAGACTAAACGTCAGCAGTGGCATTAATTATCACAAGAATCCATAGACATAGGTACACATAGCACACCCCCTACAGTGTACATGTACCCAGGGAATTTTCTTTTACTTTAAGGTAAACAAGTATTGGACATTCATGTATAAAGGATATTGCTCTTACTCATCAGACTAGAGAAACTAAATTTCAATTAAATTTTTAAAAGTTACAACTAAAGTTTTTAAAGTGCAAAGAAAAATGCACCATAAAAATAGGGAGGGGGGAGAATTGGTATGTCCGTGCTTAACCTTGTATTCTAGGTATGCATTTTTATCCACACAGATCAAGAATAGCATTTGGATTTTTCTCTTGATTTTTCACATAAGATAAATTTCAAAGCCTACTGACAAAGTTATGAGGCCTGGTCTGAAACAACCATCTAGGGCCATTTGTGTTACAGAGACTACCATATTTTTAATCTCCCAAGCCAGAAATTCCATGGCTATCCTTGATGCTTTCAGGCTCTTCTTCATCCCCTCTATCTACTCAGTCACCACCTATCTTACAGATGATGTTTTCCTCATGTCCTTCCTCTTCTAGACAATCTTCATTTTTTCCTTTGATCTCCTTTGCCTACAGAAAAAACTTGGAACTCCTTGGACTAGGAACCTGGTATATCTAACTGCCCACAGGATCTTTTCACTTCGATATCTTGCAATCAAGTCAAACTCATCATGTCTAAAACTCAATTGACTGTCTCTCCATCTCCCCCAAATAGCTTTCCTTACTATCCCTTTTCCATTCATGGTACACTCGTTCTTCTAGTTATCTTTGATTCTTCCTTCTCCTTTTTCTCTCGTATGTACGCTCTGGTATTAAGTCCCATCATTTCTTCCTGTGCTATGTCTTTTGGAGCATCTCCTATCTTTTTGGTATAACGCATATCCCAGGACGCTGCAAAGGCTATGGCTCACGTATATTCTTTTGGATATGAGGAACTAACCCCAAAGATTCAATTTCACTCTTCGGTTTTTTATCTGTACCTTAAAGTTTTACTCTGGGGAAATATGTAAAATAAAGCTTGGATACAGCTTATGATAGGCAGCTAGGTGGTGCAGTGGAAAAAATGCTGGGTCTGGAGTCACAAAGACTCATCTTCCTGAGTTCAAATATTGCCTCAACATTTACTAGGTGTGTGACCCTGGGCAAGTCACTTAACCCTGTTTGCCTCAGTTTCCTCATCTTATGAGCTGGAGAAGGAAATGGCAAATCACTTTAGTACCTTTGCCAAGAAAATTCAAAATGGCATCATGAAGCGTTGGATACAACTGAAATTGTTGACATTGGGGAACCATAATGTTGAGGTTTGGGGTACTCTGGAACCCAAAATACACTGGGTCCTGCTGAATGAATTCACCTCAAACCTTCTTTCAGTAAAAGTAAAACAAAGTTTACCAAAGGTTTGCCATATTGGGTTGACTTTTAAGGAGTCTAGCCATTTGTGACACTTGAATTGACAAGTGGCCAGACAAAATCTCCACTAGACAGAGTCAGAGCTGGATTAAATCTGAGCCCCTTCGTGGAGGGGGAATGGAACTTATATCCAGAAAGGCCATGGGAAAGATCTAGAGGTGGTCTAGTAGTCTGAGAGAAGGGTCTAAGGGAGGAGATCTTGATGAGACTAGGGTAACTAGTGATGTACTCAAGGGTGGGAAACAGCTGGAGGCAATTGGGAGGTATCAGACAATGAAGGACTTGGATGGGAAGCAGGTAGGGCAATCCAGAGGCAACAGACAATGGAGGGCCATGCTAGAGTAAGGGTAACAGATTTGAGTATGAAAAACCAGATTAAGTGGGAAGATTCAAAGAGAGTTCAAGGAGGTTCCCAGAGTCTGTTACCCATCAAAATGACTGAACAACAACAAAATAGCTTATGACAATGTTTCCCCCAAATGAGAGTTGTAGGATCCAAATTTCCACAAAGGCCCTCAGTATACAATCTGAGTATTGAGTATTGTGCAGCTTTTATATCACTCCATAGACAATGAGTAAGTAACATGCAAAGGAAAAATACAGAAACTTAAAGCATTCAGCCCATCTAGTCTACCCAGAAGGGAACTGGACCTGGAGTTACTATTAGGGTAATTCATTCTGCTAAGTTCTCCATTCCCAAAGATTCCTACATAATCTCCCCCAAGCTCTTAGCAGTCACCCTGTGCTTTAGACCCCCTCTCCCTGCCAATAAATATATGGGTATGCTGAACAAAGAAAATCCTTCTAATTGGCTGAGTAACTCATTGATTGACATTGCTCTCTAAATAGAACACAGCATAGGAACTATGTGGATTACTCTTTGTATTTTTCTGGCAGGTAAATGGCTCAGTGGATAGAATGCTGAACCTAGAGTCAGGAAGATCTGAGTTCAAATTCAGCCTCAGCAATTACTAGTTGGGTGACTCCAGGCAGGTCACTTAACCTCGGTCTGCCTCAGTTTTCTCAACTATAAATGGACATCATAATACAGTTATCCCTTCCACATTGTAGGTGTTAGGGGTACAGCACCTCTGCAATCTGGAAAAGTCATGTAAAATTTTTTGGTCCTCCCTTTATACTAGAGAAGTCTGAATTATTATGGTACTAAAAAAATAAAATATGTCGATTTTATATAATAGTACACATATATTTTATCCATGTCTGAGTTTCTAAACTTTTTCCATGTCATCTGTGGATTCCACAAAATTCCTCATTTGAAACCTTGATGAGGAATCATGATGTAGAAGCGATAACTGTAGTACCTATGTCCCAAGGTTGTTACGAGGATTGAGATAATATTTTAGAGCACTTAGTACTGTGTACATAGTAGGTGTTTAATAAAAATGCTTGTTTCCTTCCCTTTTCTTTCTCCAAGGATCATGCTGCATCAAGAATGCCCCGGAAGAAAGAGGAGGAGGAGGGAATAAGCATTTATCAAATACCTGCTACGCTAAGGGCTTTATAAAGAGCTATCCATGAATTATGCTCTCAGACTGTGTACAAAACCTAGTCTACCACTGCCACGTGCTTCTACCACGTCACAATTTCTGCTCCATGGTGACAGAAGAGAGGGAGGGAGAAATTCCCACCAGAAAATGCAAAGAAAAATTGTTGATGAGCAAGAAAGTGGTAGAGGACAAAGTTGAGTTTCATAGCTCATCAAGAGGCAAGCACAATTTCTAAAACCCAATCAGCATAGAACCAGTGACCATGCACACCTTTCACGAGTTCAGTTGCCTCCAAACCGTGGCCTATGTTCTGTAATTTCATCAGGTTGACTGGAGCAGTGCTCAAACAGATCACTATCTTGGTCATTTAACACTTCCCCCATGCCATCCCCTCCCACTCGCGTACACACCAATCCCAACAACACAATCACAATCTCATTTCAGAGCATCATTTCCTTATGCCTAGAATATTGCAACAGTCTCCTGGTTTGTCTCTGCCTCCCAGTTTTTCCTTACTTCAAAATACACTATAAATCCCTACCAAATTAATCTTCTTAAAACACCATTTTCATTGTGCTACTCCTTTGCTAAAATATAAACAATAACCATGAACTGTTAATCAAATCAGACCCAAACTCCTCCCTTTCATTGCCTTTTCCAGTATGGCTCCATTCTACCTCTTTGACTTTATGTCTCTGGATGATCCCTAATATACAATCTCTGCTTCCATGAGGCTGCATTGATTGTTTTCCCTATACATGTTGTTTCTCCTACCTAAAATTCTCTCTCTCTCTCTCTCTCTCTCTCTCTCTCTCTCTCTCTCTAGTTCTTCTCATCCTTCAAGGCTCAGCTCAAGCTCCATCACTGGGTTTGTTAGCTTGTGCAACTGGTTCACATTCCATCTTTGTAGTTCATCAATCAACTGGGAAAAACTCAATTTTTCCAGGGCCACTAGTTCAAATTCCACATCCTCTAGAAAATCTTCCAAGATAGTCTAAGAAGTCAGAGTTAGTTCTATTGTGACAGTCCTTTGCAGAATAAAATAGGTAAGCAGAAATACCACCTCATGCTCCAACCTTTCCATACTGGGTTAGTATGGTGACATGCTCCTCATACCAGCAGTGATCCATTTCCTTCATGGGGCATATTAGGTAGGATGCTGATAATCTGTTGGATGAAACATGTAGGAACTAGAGGTTGTGGGTTCAAATCTTACTTTGGACAAGACATTTTTCTATCATCCTACACCTGATACACATCTATGTTCTTGTTCAGTCCCTTCAGTCACATCCAACTCTTTGTGACCCCATGTGTTGGCAAAGATACCAAAGTGGTTTGCCACTTCCTTCTCCAGCTCATTTTACAAATGAGGAAAGTGAGGCAAACAGGGTTAAGTGATTTACCCAAGGTCACATATCTAGTAAGTAACTGAAGCTAGATCTGAACCCGACTCCAAGCCCCCAGGTATTCTATCCATTGTACCACCTAGCTGCCCCATATACCTACACATCCATAACTTTACACTGAAAAGGAAATGCAGAGCCAGCAAAAAGAGCCTTCCAGACTAGGTGTGTCAACTGAAGCTTTGCCTGGCTTCCCAGAAATAAAGGAAATGTTTCTACTTGAGAAATGCAAGTGAGGAGTTTGGCTCTCTGGACCTCACAGTTATTCTTGATCAAACAAGCCTAGAGCAAGGGTAAGCAACTCATGGTTAGGTTGTCCCAATCAATCAATCAACTAGAATTTATTAGTTCCTAAGGCAATGACACTCTTACTCTTGCGTACCATTGTGGAAGCACATAGCTCTCTGGCCTCAGGTGTGTTATAAAACATAATTAAAGTTGCAACAGTGTCTCTAGCCTGCAGTTCTAAACCTCCCTTATTGCCCTAGAACCTGGATCAAACAAGGATAGGGTGTGCACTTCATTTAAAGATAGGGTGTGTCTTTAGTTCCTCAAAGAGATTAGACAGAAGGAATGTCCCTCCATTAACCAATGAAAGTGTTTCTTAGTTTATTACATATACCAATTCTGAGAGGCAAGGCTTGTGTTTAAGTTGGATCTAACTGAAAGAGGGAATACTTTAAGTTTCCAGGAAGACAGATCAACTCTAAGCTTTTACTCAAGCATTAACATGATTCTGCTTGGAAGGGCTCTTTTATTTTTTCCTGCTGTGGAATTTTGGCTTTTGTTTCATGTCAAAAATATAAGTGAACGCTGCTTGGATCAGAGAGAATTCCGATTAGTGGGAAGAAACTCTTCCATTTTGGATCCCTCTTCATGTAGGAATATCTGTATATTAATAAAAACTCCTAACAGACTTGGACTAACTATGAGGCACAGAATTTTTCTTTCACATTTTATAGATTGCTTTCTTAATGATAGTTAACATCTATGTAGCATTTATAATGTACCATACACTATGCTAAGTATTTTACAATTGTAATCTGATCCCCAAAATTATCCTGAGAAGTACTATTAGTCCCATTTTACAGAGGTGGAAACTGAAGCAGGGGTTAAGTGACTTGGTTAGGGTCACACAGCTAATAAGTATCTGAAGCTCTATTTGAACTCAGGTCTTCCTGACTCCCGGCCCAGCATCCACCGGTCCACGTAGTTGCTTCTTTCTATTTTCTGTCTCTCTAATCTCTCTAGGACTTTCATTGCTCTTTTGCCCAGGCCTTGATTCTACCTGATGCACACTTACATGTAAAATTTTATGTCAGATTGTTCTCATTAGGCCTAGAGTAGATTAGCATAAGCAGGGGTCTGTTAGAGCCATCTCACTGTTAAAGACCTTGTGTTAAATTTGACGATGTGAGCCTTTAAACTTCTGATATAGTCAAACACATTTATTATTACCAACTCAAGAAAGTAACGGAGAATATGTTAATAAGGAAGATTACATTTAAAAGTATATAGGGCATACATTATTTTTCCCAGAGAATTGTTTTCTTCTCCATCCTCTAAACCATACGGTCCATGAAGTTTTCTTGGAAAAGATACCATATTTCCATTTCCTTCTCCAAAAGATTAAGGCAAACAGGTTAAGTGGCTTGCCCATGGTCACACAACCAGGAAGTTTCTGAGCCTGGATTTAAACTCAGATCTTCCTGACTCCAGGTCCAATATTCTATCCAGTGAGCCACCTAGCTGTTCGATTAGTAGTATCAACCTCCCTGAGTTTAGTCTAAGAAAGAGAAACAAAATAAGGTTGTCTGCATGTTTATTTCTCTGAAGCAGGAAAGCATATTATGTGGGTACCTGCAGTCAAAAGGTTGAGCTCCCTTTGGGATTGGGGGCGGGGGTATACAATTTATATAGTCTTCCCTTTGGAAGTAGATGTTCCCAAGGGGTGCCAATCAATTCTTGATTGATTGACACACTGGGAAGTGGGTTACTTGAAAATGAGGTTCTTGGGGTCCAAGACTTAGGTCACCTAAATCTTGGCCAAAGAGACATCAATTTCCATATATTGCGTGTCTTAACAATAGGGAGAATCTGCATTTTTCTAGACCTGTGTGAGCAAACACAATGAGCATTAGCCCAAACTTTCTTCTTCTGTCTGATTAGATCCTGGCCTGGGTAAATCCCAAGGAAGACTTCCCATACTGGTTAGTTTCTGGATAATTGTGATGATTTCACAAACACTGCAAGGATTGTAGCTATGTTCATCTTGATGGGTGCTCAGTTTGCCTCCTGATTAGACATTTCTGACACAGGTCGTTTCAGCTTCCTCTGGACAGTAAGTGTGGCAGACGGCTTGCATCCCCATATAGCTCGGTGATGTGGTGAAGAAGAAAGACACAGGAGGCAGGAGAAGATAGACCAACTGTTTATTGAGCTGAGGGTCAGGGTATATATAGACAGAAACTGCAAGTCTATGTGGCTTTCTGCTACTCTCCTGTCCTTTTGATTCGTCTTACCGTCTTAAAGACTGTTAGCCTAAAAGGCATCTATTTTACATATCCCTTGTTTTCTGTAATTCTCTTGTTTGTCTCACAAAGACAGCAACATGGTGGGGAAGGGGCATGGAGAGTCATTCTGGATGATTATGAGCACATTTTCTCCGAAGGTCTATCCTGATCTTGTCAACCACGCTCCACTCTGGTCCTCAACAAGTAAGAAAGTTCAAGCGGATCAAGATGACTAGTAAGGTCATCAACCATTCTACTTTCACAATTTTCATAATTTCTACAGTAGTTACGTCAAACGATCTCTATGTGATCTCAAGGAAAATCACTTAATCTCTGCTGTGAGATGAGAGTCCTCTGTAGGGATCTTAGCCAGTGTTGACTGGCCCTGATTGGAAGAGTGTTGCCCTTTCTTCTCAGATTTACTAGAAAACTGAGTCCAAAATACAGACAAAAATTCTCTGATTCCCTAAAGGGGTACAGAGATGGGATATTGAGGATGACTTGTTGAAATCAGTAGAATGAGCACTGTCTCTGAAGTCAGAAGACCCAAGCTTAAATCTTGCCTTTGATGTAACTTTGGGCAAATTAAAACCTCCCTGGGCCTCAGCTTCCTTTACCTTAAAATGAGACAGTTGACTTAGATGGTCTTCAAGGTCTCTTCCAGCTGTAAATCTCAAATTCTACTTCTGAGTACATCCCTACAAGGAAAACCTAAAATCATCCTATATAAGTTTGACTGGTTTCCTATATCACTACTTTTGTTTTGCTCCTTGCTAAATCTCAGGCCCACTGCTTTTGTATCAAAAAAAACTTCCAACGGCTACAGAGAAGTTCTAAGTGAATTCATTCACATTTTGAACCAGCTCTCCCATCTCTCTCTTCAACACCTGGTTAAGTCACTTAACCCTGTTTACCTCAGTTCCTCATCTGTAAAATGGACTGGGGAAGGAAATGGTAAACTACTCCAGCATCTTTGCCAAAAACCCCCCCAAAAAACCCAAATGGGATCATAAAGAATCAGACCCAACTGAACAACAAAAAAAATTGCAGAACCTTTCCCAGAGAATTCCAATCTGGTCTAGTTAACAATGGCTAAAATCTCACAGACTTCCCAGATGAAGGCCATAAGAATGAAAGATGGCACTAAGTCACCCATATGCTGGACTGGGGCAAGATCCAGTTTCTCCCACGGTTTCTTCGTCACCACAGGCTGAAGTGAAAAAATGAAAATGCAAAAGATCTCATCTTTCTGGAAACTGTTGAGAAATTATGATTTTACATCCCCAGACAAACAGGCCCCCACCAAGCAAATGTCCTGACCACATTAGCATAATTTGACAAGTGGTTAGTGTGAGAAAAAAAATCAAATATAGTAGTTACCCAGGAAATAATGAGAAGTGGGCACCCATGTTGACATTGTGACCTTGGTCATAAAGGATTTATGGTCTCTTTGTGTAAAGACTACTCTGTCCTTTGGGGGGGGGCCTGTGAAAATGTCTTCTTTCATATGGTGACAAGTTAACAAGGCCTGTGTTTCCAACAGGCACTTAAACCCTCATAAGCAATGCAATTGACCTCGTCTGCCCCATTTGGACAGGACACAAAAGTATGACAAGTTCTCTCCCACAGACCCTTTTATATCCACACATGGGCAAACTGGCACCTGGGCATACACATCAGCATGCAATCTGATTGTACTGGAGCATTTTCCCCTGCACTATTGTTTTTTGGGGTCTGTGATGATGTTTTATGATGTTTTTAAAAATGTCTTGTTAACATTATTTTTAAAAAAAACTTTCCTTTCTATTTCTACTATTCCTGACCTCTCCCTCAACCTCCCTTACAGCAATGAAACTAAACAAATTTAACTCATTATCCCTGTATCTCGATGTAAGCTTTCTTCTGTACTTAAAGTCCACCACTACCCTACTGACAGACATTGAAGCAGGTTTCATCGTTTCTCCTGAGACTTCATTTTTATTCAGGCCCAGATCTTGTCCAAGACTCTGCCTGCTGGTCACAAATTTCCTTGGTGCTATACTGAGAGAAGTAGGCCCTCTTCTCTAGATCATAGCTTTTACTTCCAGTCAGCCAATTGCATTTTTTTTTAAAAGATTTTGGCACTGTTGGTTCAGATATACAAGTTCCTGTTTGCGTTTAAAGAGCTCATTGCCAGTTAAATGCCAAAGATTATACCTTTTGTGTTATTGTTGTTGCTAATAAAGGCTTCCATAACTGACTATTGTCTCTGCAAAGCCTTTTTATCCTTCCCAGGAGGATATGCAGCATTTGATTTGCAAGCAGTGATACAGTGGCAAATTGGGGCATTCAGACGTCTCTTTGAATGGATCTAGACGTTAATTATCCCCTTCTTAAGTGTTCTGCAAAGTAAGTCAGGGCCACTTCTCTCCCTGACTTTGGCTGTAACATTTCTTTCTCTCAAATCAGGAGAGATTGGGATGAATGTGGAAAGAAGTAGAATATATGAGCTGGAATTCTGCTAAAATGAAAATCAGAGGTTTGTGGAGGAGGAGAGAATTAGGGTTTGAAGCTCTGAAGAGTGATAGTGGAAAGTAATCTTGATTCTCTGACTTTGAAATATCTAGGTACTATAAAGACCCTTAGATCTGGTGAGCAATAGGGCAAGTTCCCAGGACATAGTAAATGGTCACAAAGATGACTGATTTTTGGAAGCTAGAGCTTTTTGCAACTGCAAACATGTAATCTCTGCTGTTAGGGGAAGCTGAGGCTGGTGGATCACTTGAGCTCTGGAGTTCTGAGATGCAGTTGGGCTCAAGCTCAGCTCCTGTCTGCCCTACATTAAACATCAATATGGTGAGTCCCATGAGTCAGGCAGCCACTAGGTTGCTTAAAGAGAGGAGAACAGACTCAAGTCAGAAACAGAGCAGCTTCTGTACCAATCAGTGCAGGGTTTGGACCCATTAATGGACACTGCATTTGCCAGGGTGAGGTAGGAAGATGCTGTATTTTTTTAAATTATTATATATTATATAATATTTTATATCATATTTTTAAGTGTTCATGATCAATAATGGCTATCTTCTTGCCAATAGGGCCTAATGATGACAGTGTGAGAAGGATCACTGGGGCTGGGGGCTGCATTGGGATCCAAGTAAACTTATATTTAAAGTCCTGATCAGGGGGATAGCAAGGTTTCTTCATAGTGCCAAAGATACCAAGGATCAGAAATGGAAGTACAGCCAAAGGAGTGGAGATTTAAAATAAAAAATGGGTGGCTTTTTTAGTACATTGCTATTGAAAACAGAGAGAGAGAGAGATGGGAGAGCTGGTTCAAAATGTGGATGAATTCACTTAGACCTTCTCTGTAGTCATTGGGAGCTTTATTGAAGCAAAAGCAGTGGGGCTGAGGTTTAATAAGGTGCTAAACAAAGGTAGGGATATTGGAAACCAGTCAAACTTATAGGATGATTTTAGGTTTTCCTTGTCGGGGTTGGAGATCTAGAAGATAAAGAAGTCTTGCAAGATAAAGGCACAGGGTGAGGACTATGAATGTCACATGATAAGGAAATCCCATTCCCCAGGATGAGGGGTGGGGATTTTATGGGCCAGTATAAGGAGAAGTTGTGGTAAGGGGAGACTTTAGGGCAACTTCAGATTAGAAAATAAACCAGGGGCTTCACAAAGTCAATCCTGATTATTTTTAACTCTTAGGGCGTTATTTTTAGCCATATCTTTGTGAGGCCCCTCCTAAACTTGAGGGTATCCTAAAGTCCTTTTCCCTTTATCTTGAAATACCTTATCCCTAATCCTGTCCTTATCCCTAATCTTCAACCACCATAAGAAACCCTAAAATTACAACATCATGCTATGGACTGTATAACTATCTAGCTATATAAGCCTGGTCCTTGTCAGTGTCAGTGCCTTTTTACTCAGTCCCATGGCTACAGTAAAAAAGGTCAGTGTGCTTAGTGTAATAAAGCTCCAAGTGCCTACAGAGAAGTCTAAGTGAATTCTTTCACACCTAAACCCTCTCGTGAATCTGACCTTAACCTCTATGACTCTCCAAGAGTTCCCCAAAGTTTTTAGTTCTTTTTACTGTGACTTTTTTGCTCTTGTATTGGTATAATCATGGACCAGATTCAAAATGTTAATTGTGCTAATATTACTGTTAACGTTATCTTTAACAGGTATGTACTAAGGACCCATTGCACAATATTACTCAGGATAAAAAAATATGGTTTGTAGATTGGGCAGTTCCTTCCTTATAAGATTTTTCTGTTTTATAAGCCAAAATAAATAATCAACAAAAGAAGAGATTAGGTATATAAACCTCAGAAGCAACTGAATATATATATATATATATATAATATTCCATTAAGCCAAGAATGCCAACTATTAGTATAAGGACAAAAATTGCTAGGAAAATTGGAAAGCAGTCTGGCATAAATTAGATTGAGACCAACAGCTTATACCACATCACAATAAACTCCAAATGGATATATGACTTAATATATATCAAAGTTACATCATAAAAAAAAACTTAGAAGAGAATGAAAATAAGTACCTTGAAAAATTATGATCTAAAGAAAATTTCTTTACCAAACAAGTAGAGTTGATCATTGAAGATAAAATGAACAAAATTTATGACACAAATGGTAAACTTTTTGTACAAACAAAATCAATGCAGCCAGAAAATAAGTGGTTATTTAGGAAAAAATTTCTCATAACTATCAGACTGGAAAATATGATAAAAGAGAAGAATGTTAAATAGAGATAATGGCACAGACACAAATAATATATTATTGGTGGAACTGTGAATTGGTCTTATTCTGGACAGTATTTTATAATTGTGCTCTAAAAAGAAACTAAGATGTACACTATCCAGGAATTCCATTGGTAGGCATATACATCAAGGAAGACAAACACAGAAGGAAAGTTCCCATAAATAGAAAAATATTTGTAAGTAGCACTTTTTGTAGTCATGAAGAACTTCAGAAATTATGATAATTGTTAATATTAAAATAATGCAATACAATTGTACCAAGAAATAAATATGAAAAATTCAGAGAAATTTGGGAAGACTTATATTGACTAATGCAAAGTGAAGAAAGCAGAACCAGGAAAACCATTTATACAATTCCAATAATGTAAAGGGAAAGTGAAAGATTTCAGAACTCTGATTGGTGCAGTGACTAAGCAGAACTTCAGAAGACTGATGGTGAAACATGTCTTCCACTTTTCAGCAGAAAAGTGCTAAACTTAGACTATATTTGTGGAATGAAACATATGTCTTTAGTCATAGCCAATGCTACTATAAAGGATTGTTCTATTAGCAAAAGCGGAGAGTGGTCAATGGGAAGCAAAAATGATGTTTTTAAAAAAATGAAAAGTAAATCAATAAAACTTCTTTTAAAAGGAGGGAAAAAGTCAACCCAAACAAAGAAATAAATATTTATGGGAAATGTTGAGACATCACCATGAATATATCATGGTATGGAGGTGATATTGAATTCTTGAAAGTTATTCCAGTGGAAACAGCTAGGTGATGCAGTGGAGGGAGCACCTGTTCTGGAGTGAAGAGGACTTAAGTTCAAATCTGACCTCGGATATTTACTAGCTGTGTGACTCTGGGCAAGTCACTTAATCCCAGTTGCCTTCCCAAAAAACCAACAACAAAATGAAAATTATGTCAATGGAGCACAAACTCCGCCAAGTTCTATCAAGCAAGAAACCTTTTAACACGTAACTAGCAATGAACTGCCTGTCTATCTTTGGAGGACCTGCCTAGCTAGGTTTAGAAAGGTTCATCTCCCTAAGGTTGGCCAATAGATTTTAGTCACAGAAATTCGTGGTCTGCTAAAATGTAGAGGTTGCAAGCTCCATGGATGGAGGGATTGAGTAGCCATAGTGAAGAAATCTCAGATACTCAGAGTTGGTGACACAAACACATTTTCCCTAAGTGAAGAACTAGTCATACTTTCCCCTGAGGGAGGTGTCTGTAGGGACTGTTTGGCTTCCACAGATTTGAAAACAGGAAAGTACTCCTTAGGAAAACAAGAAACCAGGGAGGTGTTACAGCCTTATTGAGGCTGGCATAATTTACATTTTTATGTTCACTGTACCCTTTTCAAACCCATTAAATGTCCAATTTTGCTAATGTATTGAGTCCTTCCCTACATTATGTACTTAATTCTTAGAAATACTTGGTAAATATGTCCTCTGTTTACTGTAAAATGAGCCTGAAAGAGTGGGAAATGCTCCAGAACACTAATAATACAAGCTGGTGGCATGAGTGCTTAGGAAGTTGTTTTAGATGTGAATAGCCCTCTAGGCAACCCTCTAGTTAGGAGTTCTGACTACAGAAAAAGAGTTAACTTACTCATTTAAAATGCTTCCTGTGTAGTGTCCAAGCTAAAGAACTACAATAAGCTCTATTTTCCCAAAGGTTGTAGATGACAAAGGATTACAATGACTTGCTCAGTGTTGGCAAGATGATTTTAAAATAAGATCCTGATTTAATAATTAATTTCCCTTAATATATACTTTATCAACATTTTCGAAATTTCCCAGTCCCTAAGAAGTATAAAGGATGGGATGATGAATTGGAGTGTAATTCAATGTTGAAGAAAGTCTACCTTTGGTATACTGATTAGAATGGTATAACTATACTACTACTCACCAGTGTCACATGGGCAATTTGGTGACCAAAGACACTCAGAAATGTGCTAGTAAATGTTGTAACAACTAACTCTTCAGGAAAAAAAATGTATTGTAGACATACTTTTCAGTTTAATGTTAATTCAGCAGTATTAACATTTTCACCATCTCTTTTTTTTGAGTCTAGACAATCAACAAAACCACAAATCAAGCTCTGGTTTGTATCATTAGTCAATTCCAGAGATGTAAATGCTCACAATTTAACAATTAGCTCTCTAGAGTCAGGAGAAGTTGGGTTTGGCACACCTCTGCTCTTCTATCATTTTTTCCAAGTCCTTAAGAACCATGTCCTGACCTTGACGTAAGAAATGCCCAAGGGTATTAATGTTTTTGTTGTTTCAGGCAATAATAGAATTATAGATCGTCTCCCATGGCAAAAGATCTTGGCATTGAAGAATCTTATGAGGTCAGTCATTTCACGTGTGCAACTCGACACTTATCATCAGTCCATAAAATGCTTGGGGCTCTTTATCTGAGCAGGATAAAATTTAAATATTATTATTGCTTGGTTAATGCAACTTTTTATGAGAACTTAATGATATCTCATAAAGTTTGGGATCCAAGTCTCTTATAGAGCATGGCTCAAGTCTGCAATAATAACAACTCATATTTAATTTATATTTTGCTTTTATGTTTATGAAACCCTTCACACAAGATCACTGTGAAGCAGTCAATTATCATCCCCATTTTACTGATGAAGTACTGAGTCTCAGAGAGATTATGTGACTTTGTCTTTGGTCCCATAGCTAATAATGTTGGATCTGGGATTCAATGTTTCCTGAATTCAGGTCTCATGTTCTTTCTACTATACTACACTCTTTCTGTATACAGTTTATAGAAAGACCACTAGTGGTGCAGTGGATACAGCACCAGTGCAGGAGTCAGGAGGGTCTGAGTTCAAATCTTACCTCAGACACTTGACACTCATTAGCTGTGTGACCTTGGGCAAATCCCTTAACCTCCATTGCCTCATCCTGGGTCATCTCCAGTCATCCTGATGAATATTGGTCACTGGATTCAGATGGCTCTGGAGAAGTGAGGCTGGTGACCTGCACAGCTCTCCCTCACTCAAAACAAAGTCAAGTGCAAGTCATGTCATTATTTCTCTGATGGCATAGTCTTCTTTGGCAACAAAGTGATGGGGTTCAGACTCTAGGATCCTCCTTGAGCTTCCCTTGAATCTTCCCACTTAATCTGGCCTTTCTTACTCAAATCTAATCTTCCTATTTGTTTGAGTAGTCTCAGGAAGCCCATGGGCTTTTCATTATCATTTCAGGTCTCCTGCATTCCCCACCCTTGATCCCATCAAAACCCCACTCCCAGGCTGCCCACCCGTCCCATCAAGATATGTATCCATTCTCATACTTCCCCATCAAGATTTCTGGATTGCCCCACCTGCTTCCCACCCAAACCCTCCATTGTCTGAGCCTCCAGCTGTTTCCAGCCTTTGACTAAACCCCTCCTCCCATCACCCTGGACTACCAGACCACCCCCCCACCCCACCCCCAGATTCCTCCTATACTCTTTTCTGTATTTAAGTCCCACCTTGCCTCCATGAAGGTGCTCAGATCCAATCCAGCTCAGACTCTGTCTAGCTGGGATTCTATCTGGCCTGCTTGTGAATACAAGCTACAAAGCTTAGGTTCCATAAAAGGCAACCCAATTTCGCGAATCCTTAATAAATTTTGTTTTCTTTGGCTTTAAGAAGGCTTGAGTCGAATTCATTCGAGCACGACCTGGACTGTTGGTATTTTGGGGTCCTGATCTCCAAAAAACCTCATCTAAAGGACAAACACACACATACAATTCATAGGAATTAGAAGTAGGAGGAACCTTATCTAGTTCCTATTTTGTTTCAAGGATTCTATTGTCGGTCTGCTGAAGCTTATGGATCCCTTAACCCAGTTTACCTCAGTTTCCACATCTGTAAAATGAGCTAGAGAAGGAAATGGCAAACCACTCAAGTATCTTTGCCAAGAAAATCCCAAATGGGCTCACAAAGAGTTGTACATGACTGAAAATCAACTCAACAGCAACAATGGATGACTTGTCAAAATGATGTTTTTAAAATGCATAAAACAAAATACATAAGATTACAAGGAAACCATAGATTAGTGAATATAAAGATGTAATTTTTTTTTCCCATCCAAATTAATGGACCGCTCTGAAATCAACCTGCAGACTCCTTAGAAAGGAATACCCAGGAGACCCTCGGTTAAGAACCTCTGATTTAGTTCCAAGTCCACTTAAACAATCACCCCCCCTTTTAAAAAATAGATGAAGACACTGAAATGCAGAGAAGTTCAACAGTTGGACCTAGGTCATAAAGGTAAGTGACAGATCTGGGATTTGAACTCTGATCTTTTGAGTACCAAATTTAGGTTTCTTTCATTTCATTTGTCTGCTTCTCCTGTACTGTTCTATTCTAAATTCCAGGGTGTATTTTGGAATTAGGGGAAAGCATGTGATTTGTCTTGGATTTGTCTTCAGCCTCAAGTAAACTGGACACAAGTCTGTTAGTAGTGGGTGTGCCACTATTCCAGATTTTTAGGGGATGTCTGAAGTTAAGATAAATATACCAATAGCATAATTGCTATTGGTATGTGTAGAGAGACAGGCCTGAATTGGAGGCATTGGGAATATATATTTTCAGCGATGACTCCCCTGAGATGGAGCTCTGTTTCCCATGCTTTCCTCCCTTAGAGAGGTCAGGTTCCCTCGCTACTTGACTGTACCAGCTCTCTAATATTTTGTCTTTACTCTTCTTCTTCAGTCTCAGAGGAAAAAGGCAAGTCTCCATCTCCTGGCCAGCATCATTATTGCATTCAGACCACTAGCTCTACTAGAGGCCTTAGGTATGAAGACTTCTTTTACTGAGGGACAGGAATGTCTGTTTGAATGCGGTTACTGAGTACCAGACACATTTTCCCCATGTGAGACATGTACAGGGCTGACATAGGTTTCACAGACTTGGAAAGAGGACAATATTTCTTAGCAGAAAGGGAACATAGGAATTAAAAACTGGAAGGCCTTCTAGTTCTGGTCTAGTCTAACCCTCTCATTATGTAGATGAAGAAATTGAGGCCTAGAAAATTAAAGTTACTGACTCAAGATCACATCAGAAACAAGTAGCAGAGCCAGGATTTAAACTTTCTAACTCCAAATCCATGCTCTTTCCACTATACAAAGCAGGAAAGAAGGCTGGCCTACATCTCAAGAGAATAGGGTTTGGGATAAAAATCATTTGCATTCTTACAGACTGTTCCTCCAATTTCAAGTCGAGTTCTGCCTGCATATTGCTGAATCTTATGGCAGGATTTGTGAGTACCACCCTCCTCTTAGACATTACCACTTAGACTCTATCTTCCTGTCCAACCTCCTCTTGTCCCACATCAGAAGGATGTATTAAGGGAATTGAATAGAACAACTTCTCCACATCAACAAATGTGTAGTTGTTTATATTCAACTCCAATACTCAACCCAAAGGCACTGTATTAGGAGGTTAGGATACAAAGATGATACCTGTGTGTGTTTTTATTTTGTATTCCTGAATTTTTTATTCCAGAGTTTAAGATCATGATCCTTTACGAAAGTCTTTTCCTAATATCTTGTCAGGGTAAGGAGGTAGTGAGTTCTTTTCTTTATTTCTTTCTTTTTTTAAATATAAATTAATTTATTTTTCATTTTCAACATTCACTTCCAAAGTTTTAAATTTTCTTCACCTCCCTCCCCTCTTCTCCCCAAGACAGCATGCAATCCGATATTGAATCTACATATACATTCTTAATAAACATATTTTCACATTAATCCTGTGGTATGGAATAAGAACAAATGGGAGGAACCATGAGAAAGAAAAAACAAAACACCACAAAAAAGAGAGCAAATAGTATACTTTGATCTGCATTCAGAGTCCATATTTCTTTCTCTGGATGTGGATTGCATTTTCCATCATGAGTCTTTTGGAGCTGTTTAAGGTCCTTGCACTGCTGAGAAGAGCTAAGTCTATCAGTCAGTCACTGAACAATATGGCTGTTACTGTGTAACAGTAAGTTCTTAAAAGTTCTATGGAGAGAGTGCTAGCTCCGGGACAGTTTCTATTAGACTGAGAGTCATCTAGGAAGGAGTCAGTGATGGATTGTGTGTCCATAGTCAATGGATAAGCCTAGCCAAGTGCTGAGAGGTTCATCACCAAGTGATTATATATTTTTTTTACCCCAACAACTCATGAAGATAGTCTACTAAGATATTAAGGGGAGGGGGCATGAGAGAGAATATGCATACCACTGAAGTCATTATCCTTTAAGTATTGAGGTAAGCCACACATGGTTGTTTGAATGATCATCTTTTTTTCTGCATAAGATATGCATAGCCTCCACTCTGTGGTACTCACTAAAGGATGGCTATTTGAGGTCAAAGGTGTATACTCTATGGGGCTCATACTCCTAAAACTATAACTCAGCAGCCCCACCAATCTACTTCTTGCTAACGATCAGGCATTGGTTACAATTAACTTTTAGCAAAGATTTTTAGTAAGCTTAGTAATAAAAGTAACTTATTATAAATAATATTCTCATATATAAACAATGTTATGTTATAATATATTAATATGATATAAAACGCATTATATATTAAAATAAGTAACATTCTCTATAATCCTGGGGCACATTCTCCCACAAATATACATGGTGCCTGTGGAAAGAGTGAGCACAAAGAGTACAATGGTAGTGAGGTACACATGTAGGATGCATGTGTGGCAAAAGTAACTCACAACTCCTAGTAATACAAGGCATGGAAGTCTTTTCTTTCTTTGTAGATTTCCTCACAAGTTCCTCCTGGGGACAGCATCTCTAACAGGTAGGTGACTCAATGAGTTCCCAGGATCTCCTCTTTTCTGTAACTCCATTCTTGATTGACCATCCATCGCTAGCTCTCTTCCCTACTGCCAGGAGTCCCATTCCTCTTCTAACCCAGCTCTCTTCCTGATTCTGGGGACTTTTACACCTCTGACCTAGCTACATTCTCATGCTATAAATGCTTCCATTCTTGTGGCCTGTTCCTCTGATTGGTGAGTTCCTGTCCAGAACTTCTATTTGAAGAAATGCCTAGGCCAGCTACACTCACTTCTGTTCCTGATTCTCCAGACATTTATACCTCTTCCCCACCCCCATCCCCTTTTGAGCTCCCTTTTATGCATTACATTCCTCATTTAAAATATGAGCTTCTCAAGGTAGGGATTATTGGGTCTTCTTCCCATAAGTAAGCAAGTCTTAGAATCTTTGTGTGAGAGACATGGTTCTAACACCAGCGCCCTTCAAGTTGAATGGGGGCGGGGTGAAAGCTGTGGGGTGAAAACGTTTGTCATTGAACATTTGACAAAGAAGGTATACTTTGCCCTAATGCAGAAAGACTATGCAAGAAAGATATAGGAACAGGTAGTTTCTCTGGACATGGCCCCACCTTGTATGTATCTGGAAACATCTGTTTGGTGGTCATCAGGGTTTGACAATTCTAGTGGTCTTAGGTACTCACAAAATCTGAGAGTCATGGATTCCATGTATGGTTGGGCACATTTAATGCTCCTAGATGACCAGAAAACATAAGGGAAGTCAACGCCAACAAAAACCCCAGGGCAGCCTTTGTCCAACATGGGGACCTACTCCATGTTGGCTGGAAGGGTGGGAAAGGAAACCACTATTAAGGAAACTAAGGTCAATCAATCTCTGGGGGATGCTTTTTCCTATCACAGCATATCTGTTTGGAGCATGTATCTCTGCTCCCAAATAAATATATGTCATACATACCTCAAATGTTCTCCAGTTGGTGAATGTTTGAAATGCTAGATGGGGTGCCTCCCTCTGGGCAAATTGCTGGTAGCAACCATGTCCTATGTCTGGGAGGAAGGAAGAGAAATACACTCAACTCTTCAGGAATCTCTTCCATAAAGTACTCCCAAGGCTTCTGTGCCTCAAACTCTTGAAACTGACCTTAACTGCTAGGCAGGGTGTCTCTTCCCAGATGAATAAGTGCACTGGTTGATGCAGGGAAGGGATCTGATCCCAGGCAATGATTTAACCCCTCTGATTTCAGTTTCTCATCTATACAATGAGGGGATTGAATAAGATTGCTTCTGGAGCCCTTTCAACTATAAACTTACAAACTTTCTGACTTTATAACTATGTGACACCCACAATTTAGAAACAGGAGTCAAATGTACCTACAATCAAACTCATCGTGGCATGATGGTAAGTTAGAAAGAATACACTGAAAATGAGGAGATGAATTCTGTCTCTACCACTAACTATTTGCTTTGTTAAATCACTTACTCTTGCTGGGCCTTTGTAAAATATCTTCAGTCCCTTCAAGCTTTGAGATTCTTACTACCAAGTGAGATCAAGAAGATAAACATAGGACAGCTAGGTGGCACTGGTGGATAGGGTACTGGTCCTGGAGTCAGGAGGACCTGAGTTCAAATCCAGCCTCAGACACTCAGTAGCTATGTCACCCTGGGCAAGTTACTTAACCCCAATTGCCTTCAAAAAAAAAAAAAAAAGAAAGAAAGATAAATGTGAAAAACCATTTCCTGGAAAACTCTAAGGAAGTAGAAGACTGGGATGGCTTTGGGAGATACCCTACCAAGAGTGTATATGGGAGCTTGTCTAGGCTTCTTCTACTCTTAACATTTTGTGCGTCTCTGAATTTTTTCTACTATGGATGATAACCTCTGGACTGGAAAGGACAAAGTAAAAGGACTGGAAATGGCAAGAAGGGAACTGAAATTAAGAGAATAATTAGAGCTGACCCAAAAGGGAATAAAATCCCTTGGGACTTGGGACATAGCAATTCCTTCTCACTGGAGGGTTTTGATCAAAGACTGGATGACCACTTGACAGGTTGTTGGATGACACTCTTGTTCTGGTATGGGTTAGAATGGGAGGATAGATATGGCTTCTGTGGTGACTTCCATCTCTGAAGTTCTGTAAACGTTAGCTCTAGCAGCTCTAAAATTATGACTGACACTATTTTCTTTCTATTGATATTAATTTCTCCTTTACAAACCAACCTCTGTTTCCTCTCTCATCTCCCTACTCATTCCTTTCTCTTTATTACTATTTTGTTTTTGTTGTTTTCAATGATGCCTGACTCTTCCTGACCCCATTTGGGGGTTTTCTGGCAAAGAGACTGAAGTAGTTGGCCATTTTCTTCTCTAGCTCATTTTGCTGATGAGGAAACTGAGCAAACAGGGTTCAGTGACTTGCCCAGGGTCACATAGCTAGTAAATATCTGAGGTTGGATTTGAACTCAGGTCTTCCTGACTCCAGGCCCTTCTCTCTATCCATTGTGCCACTTAATTGGCTGTCATTATCGTTACTTGAAAAGGGAGGGATTAAATGCTACCATTTATAAAAAGGAAAGGTCACTGTATTTGGAGTCAGAAGACTCAAATTTAAACTTTTTCCAACTCTTACAGTATTATCTGAATGACATTAAGGAAATCACTTAAACTTACTAGACCCTAGTATTGCAAAAATCTGAGAGGCTTGCATTACGTTACCCCTAAGGTCTTTTTTGGTTGTAAGTCTAGGAACCCAGTACCTCAACTACAAAAATGCAAGTGGTTCATCCCCTGGGGCAGTGGCTGATAGCACATCTGCCACAAACCTAAGGCCAGTATTATAATCCAGTGTGGGAAAAATAATGGTCAAGAAGCCTAGAGTTCAAATGTTGATTCTTCTACTAATGCTGTGACATTGGGCTGAAACTTTCTGAGACTGTTTCCTTATGACAGAGTTGGAGATGATTTGCAAGGCCCTTTCTAGATGTTTTATGAAAACCCAAGCCGACAGAGCCTTGTTCTATAGGAAATTCCACCCTGATTCTTATCTCAAACACTTAGAAGGAGCAACTTTTTTTCCAAAAAAAAAAAATTTTTTTTGGAGGGGTAGGGTGGTAGGTGGGTTCTGGCTGGAGGTTTAATTAGAAGGCAGTGCCATCTAGTGGTTAGAATAGGGGCGACAGGACTTATCTTTGGCTGAGTAAAGGTGGGTGGTAGCTTTTCAGGTGTTAGCAACACTAACAGTTTACATTTATGTAGGCTTTTTAAGGTTTAAAATGCTTTACATAATTATCACAGCTGATCCATGAAGTAAATGCTGTTATTATCATCCCAGCTTCACAGAGAAAGAAACTAAATCTTAGAGAGTTGCCTATATGACTTGCCCAGGATCACACAGCTAAATAATGTCTTTGGAAGAATTTGAACTCAGGTTTTCCCAACACCCAAGTTCAGAATTGGATCCACTATGCCATGTTAGCAGGGGTTCATCAGATACTTAGAGTGGGATGAACCCAAAAGACATTTAGGAATTTGCCTGCTGGTCTACACATGGGATTTGTCTTAAAATTAGCAATGATGGCTTGTACCCTTCCCCTTCCCTCCAACCCCTGATGATGATCATTTGGCATCATGAGAATTTGCTAAGCCCCCTGAGAGAAGTGGATGAATTCTGTGAAAGTCTCAGGCACACTGCTCATAGGGTGAATTGAAACTAGATCCGTTGTCAAAGTGCTCTAGGCAGCTCTGGTTCCTTTAAGATCTGGTATCCCTATTACAAGTCAGAAAAACTTGTGAAATATGAGGAAATGAGGATAAATTCTGATATTAGTCTAAATCAAGTATTCCATTTCTTAAGTGAACATCGTTATCTTTTTCCACCTCTCAGAGACCCCCAAAATATTCCTCGCTGGCCAGCTATCACAGACAAGGATTCTCAACTTCATTATCATTGAACACAGGATTTTTGTTTTTTGAGCTGGGATTTTAGTTACTATGCCTTTTCATTGATGATTAATAAAGGAGGCTAGATCAAGGAAAGTAGTGTGGGAGGGATAATTTTTTTGAGAAGTACCTGAAACTCTCCATCAGTGAATGATTATGGTATATTTATTGTACAATACCAGACAACCATTGAACCACCTAGACCTAGGAAGTCCTTTTCTTACTATACATTAATGATTATTTGTACCTGGGCACTTCTCTAGACAGCATGCAGAGTCATGGCATGATATTACTTGTCCTAATAGCATACAACTGAAAAGCATGAGAAAAGTCTTGGGGATTTTGCACAGCCTAATAGGTTGGAGTGGTTGGGAAAGGATTTCCTGAAGAAACTAGGTTGAAGAATCAGAAAGGAAGGAGGTATGGATAGTAGGGGTGAAGGATGAGGGTGGTTAGGGCTTGTATTGTAGAAGTACAGAAGTACAGCAGGTTCTGTTCTAGCCACACTTTCAAAGCCAGGACCTTGAGGGTCCTCCAGAGAATTGCTCTGGGAGCCACTGTAGTCCCCACCTACTTAAGAAATTTTACTCGCTTAACAAAAGAATTTTTCCAGATTATGCTAAGTCAGTATAAATCATTGCAGCTACATGTTACCCACTTCAGCTAAATTTATAAACACACAGAAAGAATCACCCTTACTGAGGTTGGTGTTCAGTCATTTCAGTTGTGTCAACTCTTTATGACCCTTTTTGGGGTTCCCTTGGCAAAAATACTGCCATTTCCTTCTCCAGCTCATTTGGCAGATGAGGAAATTGGGGCAAACAGGGTTAAGTGACTTGCCCAGGGTTACACAGTATCTGAGGCAAGATTTGAATTCAAGAAGAGGAGTCTTCCTGATTCCAAGTCCAGAGCAGTCAGACAGGAAGGTTCACCATAATGAAAACCTAGAGAGAAGAGAATATTTAGGAAGGTGATCCACAGTATTAATTATTTAGCTGTTTGAAGACTTCTCATTCATGTGAACTTTTTCAGCCTGCCAAGGGAAATACAATGGAGAGAACACTCTGGAACCATAACAAAGAACTGGCTTGCTGCCTTTTTTTTTCTCCCTATGGGCATACAAAAATATCTGCCAACTTACATGTGTGTGGCATTAGAGGTTGGTCTCTTTTTAATTCACAAGGAGTAAGTCGACCTTTTCTACAATTTTTGCCTAAAGCCTCAGAAGTTATAGCCATGCTCTATGTTGTTGAAACCCCACATATAATCAGATTCCCTCTAGGGAACTTTTTTGAAATGGAGCTCGGTAGGTTTGATTCCTAGATGCCAGAAACTACTCCCAGCTAAGGGTAACCTACAAGTAACTACTCTTAAAACTATAGCTCACGAGTCTCCACCCCTCGGCACCCCACCCCTTAGCACAGTTAGCAAAAGCTTTCACTAAGATGGCAAAGTCAAGTCAACAAACATTTATTAAGTACTTTCTATGTGCCAGGCTCTGTTCTAAGCACTTGGGGATACAAAGAAATGTAAAAGACAAGTCTGTGTTCTCAAGGAGTTCACAGAAATGAAGGCGACAATATGTAAACAACTATGCACAAACAAGTTATATATAGAATAAACTGGAAATGATCTCAGAAAAAAGGCATCGAAGTTAAACAAAGGCCAAGAGAGACTTCTTGAAGAAGGTGGAGCTTTAGCTGAGATGTGAAGGAAACCAAGAGGTGGAGAAGAGGAGGGAAAGGGTCCTAGACATGAAGGACCATTAGGGAAAACACTCCATGCTGAAAGATGGAAAGTTACGTTCTAGGCACAGCAAGGAGGCCAGGGTCACTGGACCATAGAACGTGTAGAGGGAATAACGTATAGATGATTATAAATGTAGGAAGGGGCTGAGATATGAAAGGCTTTAAGAGCCAGAGGATTTAATATATGACCTTGGAGGTAATAATTATGAAGCCACTGGAGTTTATTGAATTGGGAGGGGAAATGAGGGGATATGATCAGAGCTGAGCTTTTGGGAGATCAATTTAACAGCTGCATAGAAGATGGAGTAGGCACCTAGGTGAGGGAGTAGATAGAGTACTGGGCTTGGAATTAGGAAGATTCACCTTCATGAGTTCAAATCCAGTCTGGCCTCAAACACTCACTAGCTGTGTAATCTTGGGCAAGTGGTTTAACCCTGTTTGCCTCAGTTTGTCATATGTAAAATGGACCGGAAAAAGAAAATGGCAAACCATTCCGGTACCCTCTCCAGGAAAACCTCAATAGGGTCATCAGGAGTCAGACAGGATCGAAATGATTCAACAGTATAAGGATGGACTGAAGCAGGGAGAAATTTGAGTCAGAGAGATCATCTAGAATGCTATTGTCCAGGCATGAGGTGACCTTACACCAGGGGAGTGGCAGTGTCAGAAGAAAGAAGGGGGCATGTATGAGAGATGTTTTTATGGTAGAAATAATGGACTTGCCAACTACTTGGCTATTGGGTCGGGGGTTGGTGAGAGTGAGGAGTTGAGGATAACACCTGAGTTGCAAGTCTGGGTAACTAGGAGGATTGGGGGGACTGTTGACAGTGTTAGGGAAGTCAGGAAGAGGGGAGGGTTTTGGGGAAAGGATAATGAATTAAGCTTAGAGTATACTGAGTTTAAGATATCTATATTGAGATGTACATTAGGTAGTTGGAGGCGTGAAATTAGAGATCAGTAGAGAGATTCAAAGATAAATAAATGTGAAAATCATCTTCATAAAGACAGTAATTGAATCCATGAGAGCTGATCAGATCACTAAGCAAAACAGTAAAAGAGAAGAGTGCCCAGGACAGAGACTTGGAGTACATTCTTGGTTAGCAGACTCAACTTGGATATAGATCAATCAAATGTTGGTGTTCAGTCATTTCAGTTGTGTCAACTCTTTATGACCCTTTTTGGGGTTCCCTTGGCAAAAATACTGCCATTTCCTTCTCCAGCTCATTTGGCAGATGAGGAAATTGGGGCAAACAGGGTTAAGTGACTTGCCCAGGGTTACACAGTATCTGAGGCGAGATTTGAATTCAAGAAGAGGAGTCTTCCTGATTCCAAGTCCAGAGCAGTCAGACAGGAAGGTTCACCATAATGAAAACCTAGAGAGAAGAGAATATTTAGGAAGGTGATCCACAGTATTAAGGGCTGGAAAAAGGACAAGAAGAATGAGGAATGAGAAAAGGATGAGGATTAGAAATAGGAACTACAAAAGTCATCCACCTCACCCCCAACTTGGGGCAGATGTCTTCTCCCACAAACACACAGTGTCCGTAGCAAGAGTAGGCACCGAATACAACGGTGGTGAGAAACACATGGCCAATGCTCTCCTAAGTCAGGTGCTAGAGGACCTGGAAATCCATTCTTTCCTGTGGAGTCTTTGTACAGCTTCCCTCCGAGGGAAGGGTCTTGGCTGGACAGGTTTCTCAGCTGAGTTCTTTGAGTCTCTTCATCTCCACAATCCAATTCTCAGTTGCCAGGTCTGCTTCTCTCTTGAGTTCGTAGCTAGTCTTTTTCCTTGCTTCCAGAGGTTCCACTTCCAGTACTTTCTTCCTTCTATAAACAGCTCCCTCTCGGTATCCTCATCTGCCTGGATAATATCTCTGGTCCCTTAACTGTGCATTGAAATTTCTCAAACTGACTAGTAGTTCCCCTGCCAGATGTCATGGCCAACAGAAAGATTTTCTCTCCTCCTCTTTCCCCCAAGAAGTGAAGAGTTTGCTTCTTCCGTGACTCCTGGCTGCTGCCTCCACTGTTCTAATTGACAGGACTATACTTTCCAAGGGTCTCCCAGGGGTGAGCCCATTCACTGTTCTTCCAATGAAATCGGTTGTTTCTGACTCAAACCTGGGACTTGCTTGTGCCTCATAAAGGCATCACCTGGCCATGTCAGCATTTTTACAGTTAGTTTAACACCTTAAAAGACCGTTTCTATGTGTGATTAGGCCCTGAGTTTTCAACAACTGAGTCCCTTATACTAGGAACTCTTGTATGTGGGATTTGTTTTGATTTACTTCTCTCAATGCTTCTTCAGCAGCCTAGGCTGCTTTAAACCAAGACCAAACATGTACATTCTCTTCTGATAATTCCTCTGGCAACCTTTCAAATGGTGCCTTTAGGGAAGGACCTTGTATAGTTGAATATACTCCAAAGGTTTTAGGGAAATTTTTCTCTCTACTACATTCATTCCATTGGCTGTGGGCCCTGGTACACAGAGGAAGTCAATGCTATGCTTAGCAGAGTGCTGCCGGCACAGAGTAAATGCTTAATAAATGTTTGTCAGTTTGGTTTGAACATAATATCACTCTGCTAGCCACAAGGGACTTCTCTCTGGAGTCCAGTGTCCATTTTTCCTTCCCATGCTCTGGAACTCCCTGATGTGATGAACTATCTAAAAGCATCATGGTGC
This sequence comes from Potorous gilbertii, assembly GCA_028658325.1. Lineage (NCBI taxonomy): Eukaryota > Metazoa > Chordata > Mammalia > Diprotodontia > Potoroidae > Potorous > Potorous gilbertii. The sequence continues at coordinate 436,525,835 of CM053769.1, read as the reverse complement.
CATCCAAGGAGCTCCAGGATACCTAGGTTTAAGCCCCAGCTCTGCCACTAACTAGTGGTTAGTTTTATTTTCTTATAAGACTTAGTTTAGTCATTTATGAAAAGACACCATGCTAAGTGATCCTAAGTTTCCCTACAGTTCTAATAGTCTATAATCCTACCCTTCAAATTGACTCATAGACCCTTTGGAAAGGCTAAAGATAGTACCAGTTTGAGAGCCAGGACATAGACAAGTCCAAGTGATGACTGGACAAAGATGCAATGCATTGGAGCAGCATAGATCAGGAAATGGCTATCAGTTTTCTTGTTTCTTATATGACTGACTGTCCTTGGCCTATGTGGGAATGCCTTTTTATGATGTGTAAGAATAATTTATTTCTTACTTAAGGTGCTTTCAATTGCTTTGCCGTTTCTGTGGACAGCTCAGAAGCTTGCTCTATAATCATTTAGGAATATATTTTATTGTTAATTTCCCCTTCTAAACTTTATCTCCAGGGGACAAAGGGAACAAAACAGGGGTGAGTAGAGCTGGATCCAGTAACAACTGGCTTTTCCTTACAGGTGCCTGTTCAAAAAAGGCTGTAAAGGGGATTTAGATGTGGCTAGGGGGAGAATTCTTAACCAAACAAGGGATAAAAGAGATCACAAAAGATAAAATAGATAAAAATTGGGATTACATGAAGTTAAAAAGCTTTGTGTGAGCAAAATTAATGTAGCCAGAATAAGAAGGGAAACTCAAGTGGGAAATATGTGTATCATGTATCTCTTGTAAAGGTTTAATAGCCAAGATACAGGGAATTAACACAAATATATAAGACCAAGAACCATTCCCCAATGGATAATTGGCCAAAGGATATGAACAAATTGTTCATAAAATAGGAATTGAAAACTATTAACAACCCTATGAAAGATCGCTCCAAATCACTAATGATAAGAGAAATAAAAATCAAAACAACTGTGAGGTTTCATCTCACATCTACCAAATTGGCAACAACGAGAAACGATAAAAATATTTGATACAGGAAGTGCTACACATTGAAATCTCTGCTGGTACTGTGAATTAGTTCAATCATTCTGAAAAACAATTTAGAATTATGTTTAAAGAAGGAATGAAAATGTCCATATTCCTTGTCCCAGCAATTCTGCTGCCAGGCTTCTTCCGTACTGAAGAGAAAGATGGAGAGAAAGTTTCTATATATTGCAAAAAATTCATAGCACTTTTTGCAGCAACAAGGAATTGGAATCAACATAGGAACATGGTGATCGGAGAAACACAAAACAAATCATCACTTATAAATATAATTGAATATTACTATGCTATGAGAAATGGAATATATGAAAAATTCGGGAAAATGTGGGGAGATGTAAATGAACTGATACAGATTGGAATATCTCTAGAAAGAGGAAAATGACATGGATGATTAGTACAATAATGTAAATGGAGACAGCAACAAAACAAAATTTAGAAATTTGTGATGATAATGACCAAGCTTGGCCCTGAATAAGACTTGTGATAATGTATCTCCTTCTGTTTTTTCAGAGGTGAGGAACTTTGTGGCTGTTGTTTAGTCATTTCAGTTTTAGTTGTGTCTGACTCTTTGTGACCCCATTTAGGGTTTTCTTGGCAAAAATAATGGCATGGTTTACTATTTCCTCCTCCAGCTCATTCTACAGATGAGGAAACTAAGGCAAGCAGGGTTAAGTGACTTGCCCAGGGTCACACAGCTTGTAGGTGTCTGAGACCAGATTTGAACTCAGGAAGACAAATCTTCCTGATGCCAGGTCTGGCACTGTATTCAATGTGCCACCTACCTGCTGTGGGTGAGGCACTATGAGTTTGGAATATTTTATATGCTGTCAGACACACTTGACACGTTAGTTGGTTCTGCTGAACTGCTTTTTTTTCTTTACCTTTAAAAATCTTATTTTAAGAGAAGACTGCTGGGTAGAGGCAAGTCGAGAGTACAGTGAATAAGAGTGCCAGGCTCTGGAATCAGAAAGTCCTCAGTTCAATTATGGTCTCAGACACTTACTAGCTGTGTGACCCTGGGCAAGTCACTTAACCTTATTTGTCTCAGTTTCTTCATCTGCAGAACGAGCTAGAGAAGGAAATGGCAAACTACTCTAGTATCTGCCAAGAAAATGCCAAATGGTGAAGAGTTGAACCGAACTGAAACAACTGACAAACAACAACAAGGGGAGATACATTTGAAAGTATTAAATGTGATATTAAAAGAAAGACATCAATGAAAATGAAAAGAAGTGATAATACAGTACAGATAATACAGATAGTACAGGGGAAGGAGTATTGACTCTAGAGTCCGAGGATCGTGATTCAGATCCTGCCTCTGATGCTAACCACGCATGTGACTTTGCACGAGTCCCTCAAGATTGTTTTTGTTTGTAAGTTCACTCTCAGCTCTTAATCAATAAGTCATGAGATCATGGGATTAACTAATATTCTGATCCAAAAGTAAAAGTGATTTGAGAACAATGACTAGGCCTTAGTCAAAGCCATAATGAATGGGTGTGAATATTGTTTATTTGTAACATAACCTCCAGGAAGAGGATTCCCCATCCCCATTCCAGCAGATACTCCCGTGGCTTTTCTCTCCTGTATAAACTCCAATCTGGATCAGTTGTCAGGTTTGCTAGTGACTTCAAGCCCTTTAGTAGAAAATAATGGAGATTTTAATGGTGTGAAGATGGCCACCTACCTGGGAAAGGCCTGAATAGCCTAAGAATTAGTAAGAATACTTAGGACTAACTAGGAAAAAGCCTCTTTCTACATCATTGCCAGATATTTCCAGTCCAGTGACTACCCCTGCCACCACTGTCCTAATCTGTGGTTCCCCTAGGCGGCCAGGCAGCTCAATTTTACTGTTCCTGTGAGGATTCTAGTTGGCCTAAATCAAGTTTTTACTAAGTCTCTGAGTAATTCTTTTGAAAAATGATAATGGTCACTGAGAATAGATCATGGAACATAGATGGACATTATAATTGTCCAACCTACAATAAAAGAGATTGAAAGAGAGCTCTGAGCCAAGGGCACTTTATTAAAGAGTCCATGATCCCCTCTAATGAAATGGACCTCATGCCCCTGATCCTCAGGACCTTGTTTTTATAGGGTTTGATACCTAAATATGCAAAAGAGAAATGGTAAAACACAGAATTTCATTGGTTGATAGACCTTGCTCTTGTGAACCAAAAAATGTATCAGCAGGGGCATCACAGGCGGGGTAATACACAGGCCATCTCCATTGACCAAGTGGTCATAAGATAGTCACCTGCTCATGTTGAACAAGAAAAAGTGGTCCAGAGGTACAAAAATAAGTTGAGGGGCTTTACAAAGAATCAAGGCATCCCACCCATATTGGGTTTGGACATGGAATTTGAGTGAAATGTCAGCAATCTTGTGGTTCTGCAAATGAGCCCTGTAACTGCTAAACAAGTAATGAACATTACATTAATGTTTGAGGACCATTATAAAGGCCACTATAAGAAGCTATCTTATCTAATTATCAATTAACCAGTGGTTTATGTAAAATATCAACCTAATGAATATTGATTGGAATAGAGTAGGAGTCCAAATGAATCACTTCTCACACAAACCTCCTGTGTCTAGGCCAGGAGTTCTTAACCATTTTTATGTCATGGACCCCCTTGGCAGTCTGGGGTACCTGGTTTGTTTGTTGTCCTTCATTCTTGATAAAAACAAAAAGATATCACTATGTTGGGTTCAAAGTACAGTGTGTCCCACTGTGGCTGATCAGACCAATATGAGCTCAGAAGGCTCTATCTACCACAGGCAGGCACCAAAGTGCTGCCTATGAACCCCTTCTCAGAGTAATGTTGGTAAATATTTGAAGGAAATGCAAAATTTCAGTTAGAGATTAGTGAAAATAAAGATGTAATTTTTTTTCATCCAAGTTCATGGACCTTCCTGAAATCTATGAATTTACAGAATAAGAGCCACTGCTCTAAGCAAAGAGATCAAGGACAACTTGGACAGAATGTTGAAAGTAGTATCAGAGACAATCATTGTACTAGGTATTTTGCTTTACCTATTTTTCTTGTCAAAGGCAGCATTCAATTTTGAGGAAAGCAGAAGGGAGGAAAAGGGATAATTCAAGAAATGATTGTGATATAAGAATAAAGGCATTTATATAAGATTTATTTTTTTTTAAACTCTCACTATTTGCCCCAGTAAGAAAAAATTTTAGCCATATTGCCTCAGAACAGGAGTTAATTCAAGGAGGTTGGCAGGCTGAAAGGATAGCAACAAATTCCGCCGTCTTAGAAGGAAAGTCTGCATTCTCGATTTGACTGAATTCAGTTAGCTTTTATTGACTTACTGTATTTTATATGCTCTACGCTGTGGGGATACAAAAGAAGACATAACGATTACCCTAAAGGAATTTGCAGTTTTGTTAGATACAACATATCAACAGCTAACTATATGCAAGGCATACAAGGTCTTGTTTATAATTAAATGCCAAAAGAGGACATAGAGTAGTCTATTTAGGAATTCAGAGAGGGAGATGGGGCTTGGAATAGGATTAAAAAAGTGGAGAAAAGCAAAGAGCATAGAACATTCTGGGGAGGATGGTGTACGTTGGGAAAGGAGGAAGGAGGGAGAGAAGAGAACAGTCAGTGGAATCCAGTGCTGGTACAGAAAGAAAAATCCAAATGGTTTTTAAAGATCTATTTTGTCATCTTCTTTGCCGTTGGGATAATGAGAGAGATTTCCTCATCTAGTGTCCAGCTAGGTCATGCAGCGGATAGAATACTGGGCCTGGAGTCAGGAAGATGAATCTTCCTGAGTTCAAATCTAGTTTCAGATCCTTACTAGCTGTGTGACCCTGGGCAAGTCACTCAACGCTGTTTGCCTCAGTTTCCTTATCTGTAGAATGAGCTGAAGAAGGAACCGCTTTAGTATCTTTGCCAAGAAAATCCTAAAAGGAGTCACAAAGAGTAAGAAACCATGGGAAAAAATGACTCAACAACAATCCACTCTTCCAGCTGTAATATGCAGAGGTAAAGTTTGATTTGGGAAACCCACAAAGTTAATGGCAATCTCCTAACTCATTAATATTCTAGTGCTCAGAAGATAGTTTCCTTTTCTTCAGTGACAAATAAACATTGAGCATATTGTTTTTCCAATTGGAAACTATCATTTTTTTGCTTTCCTTTCCTATAGTTTATTCGTTTAACAAGATATCAAAGTAATGAAATATATGCCATACAAGTCTGAAAAGTCATGTGTAAAGTCCAAGGGGTCTGTGATCTACATTGATTGACCTTCATACCTTCAAAATCACAGAGCCTTGAAGTATTCACAGATTCACCAAAGCTTAGACCTGGAAAGAACCTCAGTGGCCACACAGTCCCCTCCTGTAACCTGGGCAAGGGTCCCTTCTCCAGCATCCCTCATGTCTCCATAAAAACACTGGAGGTCTTCAAGTAATCTGAACTTAGTTACCATCAAACATCTGAATACACAAACAAAAATAAGAAATAATCAACACAAAACTCTAAACGTCATTATTTTTTATGTGCTTGAGAATGCATACATTAATTTTAACAAGATAGTAATGAAACCATCGTGCTTGTTTTCCATGCCTCCTCATTTTTATTTCTTCTGTTTTTTTCCTTCAAATTTTGTTACTGTTACCTAGTTGTACTTACTACTTGTTGTAGTTGTACAACTACTTACCTAGTTGTAGTCAGTGTGTAAGTTGATCTACTTTTTCTTTATTGTGAATCACTTCATATGTCTTTTCATATTTCTTTGTGATCTTAATATTTTCCATTTCCTATGGCAGAACAATGTTTTATTATGTTTATACTTGTTCAGTCATTCCCCAGGCATTGGTACACATAGGTTATTTCCAATTTTTTACTATTGCAAATAATATTGGTACAAATATACTTGTACAGAAAGGTATTTTTTTTTCTCTTTCCAATAACATCATTAGGATATAGTCCATATAGTAATATCACTGCTTTGTAGCTCTTACTACATAATGCCACTCTGGGAAGATACATTTTGAAAAAATAAATTTATAGAGCTAAATTCTAACCATTCCTTAGGGTGTATCCAGCTCAGGGCCTACTTTTCTATGAAATTTCTTCTAAATCAGTCCTGTACATAGTGAAATATCCCTTCCCTCCACTTCTATAGCACTTATGCATACCAGTCATTTAGCAAATAATAAGCTGCTATTTCAGATCAAAAGGGGAAGCACTTCATTTGTTATTTCTTTGGTATTTCCCACAAAATAGTGTTTCAGGTGTCCAAGAAATACTTGTTGAATTTAATTGTCCCTCCTTAATGCATTGTTGGTGGAGTTGTGAACTCATCCAACAATTATGGAGATCAAACTGTGCATACCCTTTGATCCAGCAATTCTACTACTTGGTCTGTATTCCAAAGAGATCATAAAAACGGGGAAAGGACCTAATGTCCAAAACTATTTATAGCAGCTTCTTTATGGTGGCAAAGAATTGGAAATTGAGGGATGCCCATCAATTGAGGAATGGTTGAACAAGTTATGGTATATGAATGTAATGGAATACTATTGTGCTATAAGAAATGATGAACACACAGATTTCAGAAAAACCTGGAAAGACTTATAGGAACTGGGTGAAGTGAGCAGAACCAGGAGAACATTGTACCCAATAACAACATTAAGCAATGATTAACTTTCATAGATCTAACTTTTCTCAACAATACAATAATCCAAGACAATTTCATAGGACTCAGGATGGAAAATGCTATCCACATCCAGAGAAAGAAGTGATGGAGTCTGAATATAGATTGAAGCAGACTATTTTCACTTTTTATTGCTTTTTTTAATGTGGTTTTCCCTTTTTATGATGTTTTTTCTTTCACAATAAACTAATGTGGAAATATGCTAACATGATTGCACATGAATAACCTATTGCTTGTGAGGAGGGTAGCGGGGAAAGGAAAGGGGAAGGAGGGAGAAAAGTCTGTAACTTAAAACCTTGTAAAAAAATGAATGTTGAAAATTAAAAAAAAAAATTAATTTCCCCTCCAGCTCTCTCCTAATCTGTTGTAAAACAGCCATGCATTCCCCCTCTAGGGCTTCCTTCTGGACCTCAGGAAATTTCTACTGGCAATCTTTAGTCTCAGGCTTATAGGCTGGTTCCACCTCCCTGGCTTTGCCACCCAGCCACCCACTTGCCTCAAACAGCTGTTCTTCAACCATTCCCAGCACTGGCCTTGGGTAAACAAATAAATCTTGTAGCTTTGGAGATCAGATAACACATCCGGCCACTTGATGGGTCTATTTAGTCCTCTACTGTCCACCGAGGTCACAATCCTTGCTGCCAACAAGTGATCAGCCCTCTGCCTAGGTAGGAGCATAAGCAAGCATTTCCTGCTCTGTGTCCCTAGAATTGGTCAGAAGCCCAGTAGGAAGACTTTTATCCATCATCCTGATTTAGTCGGTTTTTCTTATAAATTGTCATGTCTAGGGAAGAATCAATCTACTCTGCAATCTTTCTCTTGGGGGTTTGAGGACTGCTTGAATTGTTAGCCAGTTTGTGCTGTTAAATCAATAAACTTTGTAGGTCTCCCTAGATTATTCCAAAGGTAAGGCCTAACAGTTTTCTCCTCAATCGTTATAAGATTCTGCCCATAGAAAAAGTAAGGCTTATCTGGAGAAACAGTTTGATTTCCTTTTGAGGAAATTCCTTAGTGCCCTTGAGCCTGTCATGACTTAAATCAATAGACTTAATGGCCTGAGATAAAATCTACTACCTTCTGAATATCTTAGCAACAGCATCTATTTTCTCTGTTCCAAACACAAGGACTGTCCCCTCTGTCACCTTGAACCCCAGACAAAATAGCCAAAAGGCAAGAAAAGCTTGGTGACTCTAACCCTATGTCTTGGTGCCCAGCTGCTGGTGCCTGGTTGCCTCAGGCTGCCTATAACACCAAAACTAAGCCCACCTTCCCCCTTCATCCCTTTACCCCTTTCCTTCATTTACAGAATCATAGACTCTTAAGTTAAAAGACAACTCAGAGACTACCTAGTTCAGTAAGTAGCTGAATAGGAATTCCTGTATGACTGCCCATTCATCCTCCTCTTGAAGGTCACCAATAATGAGAAATTCACGACTGGGAAAGCCACTTTGGCTTCTACTTTGGGGTCCTTAAATTATCTAGAAACTTAACAGTGTTGAGGCAATACTGCTCTTTGTGATCCAGGAGGCTGAGTTCGCAAACTTCCAACTTCAGATGATTCCCATTTACATGTTTGCATGTATGGGGTGAGAAAGTTGGAGTCCAGGAACTCTCCTCTCTATCTGCCATAAAGAGATACCCAGGTAAATGTTTAATGACTAGCTCTTTAAAAAATGTTCACAGCACATACTTTTCAGTTCAGTCTGCATTTTTAACATTTTCTCCATGACTTTTTAAAGTCAATCAATAAAACAATAAATCAAACCCTGTTGTTGGCTGATTTTCAAGTTAACATTAAGTTAGCATTTAAGCTCATACTGAAAATGTAACAATCTCCATCTGGTCAGAAGTAGCTTCATCACATTCCTGGTTGATTAGGTGACCATATAAATAAGACACCCCAAGGTATCCAGGAAAGCAGCTTGGGGTTGGACAGGGGGGTTAGGCAGGGCAGTGTAAGGCTATACTAATCCCTCCTAACCAGGATCAGATTGTACTCTTAGCTCTGCAGTGTTTAATCTGCACTCAACTCTCTCAGGATCTCACCAAAGAAAGAGATGGCTTAACTAACCCCATTTTCATAGTATTGCACAAAGTGAGTCTGACCTATAACAAACACTCTGTGGATTCTATGGAACCAAATCATCTCCGATTCTCTAAAGATAGTCCTTAATCCTGGGAAGCTAAGTGGCAAAGTAGATAGGGCACCAGGCCTAGTATCAGGAAGACCTGACCTTCAAATGCAGTCTTAGACACTTATTAGCTGTGTGACTCTGGACAAGTCATTTGCCTCAGTTTCCTCATCTGTAAAGGAAATGGCAAACCACTCTAGTATATTTGCCAAGAAAATCCCCAACAGGTTCACCACGAGCAGGACACAGCTGAACAACAAATCCTTGATCCTACCAATGAACCTGTCAGTGGTCATGTTTCACACCTTCCACAAGGAAGGCTGAAGTCCCAGACTAAGGTTCACTTTTCTGTAACCTTATTAAGTTGGTTCAGGAACCAACTAATCAGTTCCCTATATGTTTATAGAGTTAACTCCTTATTCTTCATCCCTTTACTGCATTGGGTAGGGAAAGAAAATCAACAATTGCTTAGCCACTCATACTTTCAGTGAGTTGCCTGAAACACGAAAAGATTGAGTGACTTGTCCAGGGTCTCATAGCTGGTAGGAGTCCAAGGTGAGACTTGAACCCAGTTTTTCCTGATTACAACTTTGCAGTTGGCTCTTTCTACTCTGCCATGCTACCTCCTGGTGAGTTATTTCAGCATGTAATGTATAAATAATGGAGGAATATCCTGTAGACATGATGTCTTAACCCAAAGAAGACATTTTAATGGTGAAAATTTCAGGGACTATGGTGTGCCAGGGCTATAAAGGAGAAATTTTGAAAAGGAGGAGAGGGCAGTTTTTATCTAGGGCTGACTGATTTGATGAATCCTTTTCTGGAAGGGATGGATTCAGTCCCTCACCCTCACTATCCTTTCCCCAAGAGGTGTTCTTCAGATGGTAGCAAGTGGCCCTCTCAATCAATAAACATTTATTAAGTGCCTTCTGTGTGACAGACACCAAGCTAAGTGTTGCAGATGAATACAAAAGGACCTATGTTGCAAAACATTGAGTCACAGAAGAGTGAAATTTTTTTTTTAACCTTAAGGCAGCTTAGCAGGTGTTGAAGGCCAATGAAAGCTCTCTTACCCGACCCTCAAGTCCATTCACAGGACATCAATGACTCATTTTATGCTTTGAAATCACTGATACTGCTAGGTAACCACAACCAGAAGAGCACTTTCATTTTCAAGTGGAAACATGACCCACACCACTCCTCTCCTTGGAATCCTGTTAGAGAACCTCCAACTTGGTTTTCACTCATTTAACAGAAAGTTCCTTTCTTTCGGCAGAGATGATCTTCACGAAATAGGTGATTAAATACCCTCCATTAGGTCAGAAGGGTAATCCTAGCTGCTGGTTTCCTGTCTTGCTGGTTGTCTTTTGTTTAATGAAAGGTGGGGAGCCACTGGAACTAAAAAAAAAAATCTATCTCAGTTTAAGTCCAGTTAGATACTAACCCTGTCAGTTTCTGAAGCAACCTAGAATCCTCCTGTACTCCAACTCTCAAGCCCACTACCTCCTTCTCAACAGTTATTGGGCAGGAACCTTTGCTCCACACCAACCATTGGGGCATGATCTGCCTTGTTGGTTTGCCTTCTGGATGCTAAAGACTACATAGCCTTGTGTCTATCCTAAAGCTTTCTACATGCATCACACCCCCAAATAGAATGTGAGCTCCTGGAGAGCAGAGACAGTCTCTCTCTCTCTCTCTCTCCCTCTCTCTCTCTCTCTCTCTCTCTCTCTCTCTCTCTTTTTAAATCTGCCCGCTCTAGTACTTAGCCCACAGCTTTTCACATAGTGGGTACTTAATAAATGCTTGGCAGGAGGGGGTGGGGGAGTCCAGCTGAGTAGATCAGTGGCTAGGGTGCTGGGCCTGGAATCAGAAAGACCTCCGTTCAAATATGACTACAGACACTTAACTAGCTCTGTGACCCTGGGCAAGTCACTTGACCCTGTTTGCTTCAGTCTCCTCATCTGTAAAATGAGCTGGAGAAGAAAATGGCAAATCACTCCAGTATCTTTGCCAAAGAAACCCCGAAGAGTCACAAAGAGTCAGACATGATTGAAAATGCCTTTCCATCTTTTATCAACCTATTCTGTCTTTCACAAGAGTTATTTATGAATTGCATTAAATTTTATGCATATCTTATCCTTACTATACTGTAAGCGTGTTGAGGGCAGGAACTGAACTTTATATACAGAAAAGGGAGCTGCAGCTGAATGGATATATGACTCACAGATTTCCATGGAGAGGAAAGTAAAAGATTTGACTTTGTGATGGTGATCCTTACAAATACAAAAGGGGAGTTGGCAATTCATCCCTTCATTTTATAAGCTGTGTTAACAAATCACTCATATTTCGTATTGGTTTTGGGAAAAAAAGATGACTGACAATATGACAAATATGAGCTCAAAAAGATATCAGTATACTTCTATCACCTCTGCTCCTACCAAGACACCCCATCTTCTTCTCATCACCTCAGGGGTGGAAGATTCAGTCCTATTTTCCCTCACCTCAGCCCTATAGCCCAGAGTCTAATTTAGAGGAATTGGAAACTAGAAACATTGAGATAACTTTTCCATCTTCAGTACTGAACAACTGAAGGGGTTTAACCAGGAATTAGTTTCACTCAGAAAGTGTACCCTCAGGAAAAGGTATGGCTTATCCAGGATTTGTATCAGGTCTGCATTCCAAGCATCCACCATTCATTTGGAAGACATAAAGTGCTTAGAAAAAAAAAATCACAGGGCTTATTTTTTTTTTTAAAGGTGGCCAAGAAAATCTCAATGACTCTTGATTCACATGCCTCTCTATCTCTACCAAATCTTTATGAGAATAACCAATGCACACATTGAAGGCATTATTAATGGAAGTTTACCAAGTAGACTTTTGCCAATGATATTTCACAGAGGACCACATCTTTATGGTCTCACAATTGAAAAAAGGTACTACTAGGCTAGTATTAGGCTACTACTGGCCTTGTTATTTGGTGACTACAAAAAAAAAAATGAAGAACAAAACATTGTTTTAAAGTTTCTCCTTTAAAAACATTTCTCTCTTTCCTATGTGAAAATCATACAAACTTTCTTGAAAGATGTAACAACCAAAATGTCTGAAAAAATTCTGATTAGTCATATCAAGCAAGACATAAAACAAGTAGATGTTTATTTACCAAACGTATGTACATATCCAGAGCCAAATCCAAATACAAGTATTCCTGTGAAGTATGAAGACTTCTAGATGCTCCTATTTGTGAATGATCTTGTGCTGATTTCCTCAAACTCTGGAACATTACAGAGACTCCTAAATGGGTTCTAAAATTATCCAAAAGAGTTCTGCCTTTCTATCCACACATAGAAAAAACTAAATGGATAAAGCATATCTAAATATGGTATACAGTTAGATGGATAGTCCATGGGGTTGATCCATCAGAATGTATGCTGTAGATAGACATTATGGACAATTAGTTGGGATCAGAATTGAAAAAGAAGAGGAAAATGAGTAAGATTGCTACTGGGAAATTGTGTGATGATTTAATGATATCAAGTTTCTCTCCGGGACAAAAGCCTATTTTGTTCATATCAATATTTTTCTGTTGATGATGTATGGTTAGGAATCATTAAAAGCCAGTGTCTAAAGAATTAAAGCTGTGGGTCACCCAAGGGGCAACAGAGAGATGTATGGTGATTATAAGTAAATGACAATATATTATGCAGCCTATTTTGTGTAAAAAAGGAAACAGGCTGGTTACAAAGAAAGAGAAAATATATAGTCAGTGGACACCTCCTGGACTCCATTGATATCCACTTAATCACAAGAAAATATGGGGTGCATTTTCCATGGAGAATTTATGAAGGACATAGTCTTGAGCAGGAATCAGCAAACTACTTACTGACTGAAGGCCACAGTTGGCCAGCAAAAATCTGAATTTGGCCTGAGGGGCTATGATTTGCCAACCCCTGATCTAGTCTCATAAGATAAGGTTCAGACAGATGGAGAATCCACATCAAGGAGATCACAGGACTCATGAAAATATTAAAGTATCCCCAGGGCCTACCTAACACACTGTATTGCACATAGCAGGCAGCAATAAATAAATAAATAAATGATGTTTGCTGAACTCAATCTCCATGCCTAAACTGAAAACTCTGAATTTTGCGGTTCCTTATACTCCTGATTTGTAAATACTTATTCATTTGATAATAAACTTTAGTTTTGTAGATAATGATCTACTCTACATTTACTAAAATAACTTTTCAAGTGCTAATATACTAAAAGAAATTTTTTTAATGGAAACTTTCCTAAAAAGCATTTCACTGCTTCTCAAAAGATCCACAGAATATAATTTTTGGTGACTCCATCCTCAACCTAAGCACTAATTATGGGGTATATGGAGTGTTCAAGAAGGTCCAGCACCTCTGGGGTAAGAGCTTGCTGAGACCTTTTCAGGGCTGCTCATCCACCTTTGGTTTCTACCTGTTTTACCCAACTCTCACCAGCATGCACAGTAGTCACACCATGGTAAAACCATCTTGGCAGAAGGGCTAAACTAGGCTGAGGGTAACTGACAGACCTCAAACCCATCCATGAGTTAGGGGGATGTCGAGCCTAAGCATGTAGAAATTTCACCCAGAGGAATGGGTGGATGAGAACAATTTGTTTCAAAGGCTATGAAGGCAGCCGAAGCAGGCATTGTGGTATGCTTAGAGCTTGGTCAGAAATCGAAGACTTCAAGGCCATCCACTTCATCCAGGGCCATCACCAGTCATCTTGACTTTGACTCAGGAAGAGAGAGTGAGGCCGATGGAACTCTGCTTCACTTAAATCCAATGCACAAGCAAGTCAAGACATCACCCCATGATGTGATTGGTCCTCTTTGAAAAAGGAAGTCCAACAACAATGGGACTATGCTGTAATACAGAGGAACCTTCAAAGGTTTTTGAAGACCGTAGGTGAGGCTGTGTACTATAGGCAGCTCCTGTCTGCTCAGGAGAGCTGATGGTTAAATTTAATAAATATATATTCCTTGGAAATCACTGGCAAGTGCTACAAATCAAGACTTGATTTATTATTTTGCTGATTGTCTAGACTTAATAAAATCATGGGGAAAATGTTAATGATGCAGATTAAATTTAAAAATGTATCCTGCATCCATTCCCCCTCCCCCAGCTGGTTGTTAAACATTTATCAGCCTACCCATGTGGGTATGTGCCCTGACATGGAAGAGCTGTGTGCAGTTCTTTTCTACATAAAGAAGCCCTGGGATATGAGGGAAGATGCAAAATTCTCCTAAATCTTTTCTGTCTTAGTATTACTAGAGGTCAGGGCCTGGAGTCAGGAAGACCTGAGTTCAAATCCATCCGCAGATACTAACTAGCTGTGTGACCCTGGGCAAATCAATAATCCCTGTTTGCCTCAGTTTCCTCATCTGTAAAATGAATTATAGAAGGAAATGGCAAACCACTCCAGTATCTTTTCCAAGAAAATTCCAAGGAGTCGTGAAGAGTCAGACACAACTGAAACAACCGAACAACAACAATTGCTAACTTTCCAATTTGGAACTATACCTGAGGAGCATACTGTGCGTACCCTTTGACCCAGCAATTATTAAGTCTTTATCCCAAAGATTAAAAAGAGACAAAGACAGAGAGAGAGAGACACACACACACACACACAGACACAGAGACAGAGAGAAAGAGAGACAAAGAGAAACACAGAGAGAGAGACAGACAGAGAGAGAGAGAGAGAGAAAGAGAAGGACCTATTGGTACAAAAATATCTTTTCGGGGTGTCAAAGAACTGGAAATTGAAGGGATGTCCACCAGTTGGGGAATAGCCAAACAAGTTGTGGTATATGATTATGATGGAATACTATTGTACTATAGGAAATGAGGAGGAGGATGCTCTCAGAAAAACCTGGAAAGACTTATATGAACCAATGCAAAGTGAAGGGAACAGAACCAAGAGGACTCTGTATACAGTAACAGCTACATTGTACAATGTTCAACTGTGAACGACTTAGCTATGTACAATGAAAAATACTATCCACCTCCAGAGAAAGAACTGATGGAGTCTGAATGTAGATCAAAGCATACTTTTTTCACTTTATTTTTTTTTGTGGGTTTGTTTTCTATGTTTTCTTTCACAGCATGACTAATATGGAAATACATTTTGCATGATTTCACAGGTATAACCTAGCTTACATCACAGGGAGGAGAAAAAAGAAGAAAGGAAGGGAGAGAATTTAGACTTAAATTTTTTTTTAAAACAAATGTTAAAAATTGCTTTCATGTGCAATTGGGAAAAAATAAAATATCACTTTTTTAAAAAAAGAACCTAGTTAAATTGAAGGAAAAAATTGCTAGCTCTCTTCACATGTCTGAATTTGCTGCCTCTACCAGTTCTGATCTTTGTGATTTCTTCCCTTGTGTGTTGTGTTTATTTTCTCATCTTTTCTGTTTTGTTTTGGTTTTTTTCCCTGCTGCTTTTCCTGAGTCTTTTTCTCTTCCATCTGAACAGGCTAGAACCGCTAACGAGAGCTCTGATTTCCTTCCGGTCAGAGACATGGTCACCAGATTGCATTAGGTTTGATCTTGGAGCCTCAGTTCTTTTCGGCTATTTTTGTCACTTCCTCAGGATTCTCTCATCATTGCCAAAGATATTTATTTTTAAACATCACATTAATAGTTTTGGCTCTGTTTCAGATACTTGATATTGCAGGAAGGTGAACCTCTGAAGGCTACAGACCTCTGGATAACTGAGGTGTTATTGTAAGTTTTGATTTGTACGGCACTTAATAGGATGCTAGATTAAAAGTGGGGAAGTTGTTTTGAGATTATCTAATTAAACCCTCTCATTATACAGATATAGATACTGAGGAACTAAGGAATAAAGAGAATTGCCCAACCTCACATAGGTAGAAGATAGACAAACCAGGATTCAAATCCAAATCCTCTGTTTCCAAATCCAATGGGCTCTTAAAAAAAACCCAAATAAAACACAAATACTATATTCCAGGGAAACCTAAATGGCATAGTGGCTAGAGCACTGGCCCTGGAGTCAGGAGGACCTGAGTACAAATATAGTTTTGGACACTTGACATTTACTAGTTGTATGACCCCGATCAAGTCACTCAACCCCAATTACCTCGCAAAAAACAACAACCAAAATAGCAAAGAAAAATCCACTATATTCTACTATCTACCTTTTTATATGCTTCCTTTATGCCTTTCTAAGTGCTTTCTTATAGAGAAAAGAAGTTTGGTGTACAGATAGCCAACTTCCATGGCCCAGTACTCCTGAAAAACTCCCGAGTGACAGAATTAAATTAAAATGATTGGAAAATGTTTAACAAAATAAGTAAAATTATAGTAAAATGCCGATGATGTTAATTTGTGGTTTTCTAACTCAATATGCAGCCCATAGAGATCCATTTCTATTTGAGTTTGACACCTCTGGAAGTAGATAGGGAATTGGTCTTGATACACGGAAGATCTGGGTTCCTCTTATTTTTGACACATATCGTTTGTGTGACCTTAAGCAAGTCACTGTCAGTACCTGAGGCATATTTTTAAGATGATAAATTGCAAAGAAGGTGCTGATCTGTATTGGTAGAAGGAGTGTCTTTATCCAGGATTTCCTTTCGTCAATATAATCACAGGTCTAGTCCCAATGCCTTCACTTCAATTATCTCCTTCAGCTCTCACAATACCCTTGCATTTTGGGGAAAATAGACATTGTTCTTGCTTATCTTGTAGACGGGGCAGCTAGATGGCACAGTGGGTAGAAGGCAAGGCTTGGAGTTAAGAAGACATCTTCCTGAGTTCAAATCTGGTCTCAGACACTTACTAGTTGCATGACCCGGGTAAGTCACTTAAACCTGTTTGCCTCAGTTTCCTCATCGTAAAATGAGCTGGGGAAAGAAATGGCAAACCACTCCAATATCTTTGCCAAGAAAATCCCCCAAAATGGGGTCACAAAGAGTCAGACATGACTGAAACAACTCAACAAGAACAACAAAGCTCTTATAGACAAGATTTAAAAAGGAGGCAACTGAGACCCAGAGAGGTTAAAAGGTCTTCAGTAAGAAAGTAATAAAGCAAGTGAGTGGTTGGACTAAAATAGAAGTCTCCTATTGTTTTGTGGTTCATCCTTCATTTGTTTTTAGTCTTTTTAAAAGAATTTCCCCAAATTTATTAATTTATTTGTTTTCAGTTTTCAACATCCACTTCCATAAATTTTAAATTTTCTCTCCCTCCCTCCCCCTCCTTCCTTAAGATGGCATTCAATCTTATATGGTCTCTACATATATATTCCTATTAAATACATTTACACCAGTCATAACATAGAAGAGTTATAACAAATGGGAGAAACCATGAGAAAAACAAAATAAAACATAATAAAGGAGAAAACAGTCGGCTTCATTCTGCATTCTGACTCCATAGTTCTTTCTCTGGATGTCAATGGCATTTTGCATCATGAGTCCTTTACAAACGTTTTAGGTCCTTGCATTGCTGAGAAGGACTAAGTCTATTAAAATCAGTCCTCACACATTGCAACTGTTACTGTGTATAATATTCTCCTAATTCTGTTCATTTCATTCAGCATTAGTTCATGTAAATCTTTCCAGGTTTTCCCGAAGTCTACTCGCTCATCATTTCTTATAGTATAATAGTATTCCATTACATTCACATACCACAATTTGTTCAGCTGTTCTCCAACTTCCCCTTGATTTACAGTTCTTGGTCACCACAAGAAGAACTGACATAAACATTTTTGTACATGTGGTTCCTTTTCTCATCTTTGGGATACAGTCCTAGAAGTGATATTGATGAGTCAAAGAGTATGTACATTTTTATAGCCCTTTGGGCATAGTTCCAAATTGCCCTCTAGAATGGTTGTTCATCTTTCATTTTTGAAGAAGACGAATGACATCATGGATTGATATCTTGACTTGCTTGTGAATTTGATTTAAGTGAGGCAGAGTTGTGCAAAGTCTCACTATCTCTTCCAAAATCATCAAAGTCCATGACAAAAGTCAAGATGACTGGGGATGACCCAGGATATGGTGAATATCTTGGGGTCCTCTGTCTGACCAGGTTCTAAGAGCAGCCACTGTTATGCCTATTGGAATAATTGTTCTCATCCATCCATTCCACCGGGGGAAGTCTTGAGGTAGATATCCCCCTAACTCACCAATGAATTTAAGGCCTAGCCTTCAACCTGTTTTAGCCCATCTGCTATGGTTTTTTACCAAAGTGTGACCACTGTGCATACTGCAACTTCTTGGAGTCACAGGTGAGAGTTGGATGACACGTGGACACCAAAGGCAGATGAGCAGCCCTGAAAGGGTAACAGTAAGCATTCACACCAGAGGTGCTAGTTGTCCCCAAAAATCAGATACATCCCTAACTAGAAGTCTCCTAACTCATGGAACATTGGGCTGCCTAAAGAGGTAGGGGAAATACCATTTTTGGGAAGTCTTCATGACTTCAATGACCTGGTCAGGAGTATTATAGAAAAGATTCTTGGTAGGTACTAAAATTACTTTCAATTCAAATTGTGATAATAGTCCTATGCCGAGGCAATGTAGAGCATAGGGACCTTGAAAGCTGCTGGTCTTAGACTCTGGAAAACCTGGGCTGAATTCCAACGGCCGGCATATATGACTATATCACTTGTTCAAATCACAGGTACCTCCATATGGGAAACTCTCTGACTGTAAGAGACAAAGACAGGGAAATTACTCTGAATCCAAATTGGTTGAAAAAGTTCCTTTTAACAATAAAATCACAGGTTGTGTGGCTATAAAAGTTTGGACCGATACCCAGGGTTGAGGTATAAACAAATGCAAGTAGCTTAAAGAAATAAGGATAAAAATGTCAATCAGTATGGAGAGTAAGAGAAATTATGCAGCCACTTGCATGGAGTGTGAGATATTTGTATTTCTATATGACTGTTATCTGTGTTCTAAGTCTAGGCTTATCTCCCTCCTGGAAGAGAGAGTGAAGTGATTTGAAGAATGCTTTGCTCCACTCCAGGGAGTTAGGGAGGATGAATAAGAAAATAGAAGCAAGGTTCAATGACCCCCCCTCCCCCCAAAAAAAGAGGGTAAGGCACTCGACATGGAGGAGGGAAAATTTGATTCTTGCCAGGGAAATGAAGATTGGAAGAGTGTTACACAGAAAAGAAAGGTTAGGAAAAAGGATATCTGTACAATTAGAACCTAAAAATAGATTTAAGATTCTGTCAGAAGAGAAGAGAGTTGTTGCTCTGGATCCGTAGTAGTCAGGTGTTCTCCAATTTTTTGGTCTTAGGACCCCTTTACACTATTAAAAATTATTGGGTTTTTTGTTTATTAGCATACCAGAGTTAGTGTACCTTTTTTAAAAAAAATTTTTGTTTTCAGTTTTCTACAATCACTTCCATAAGTCTTAGATTTTTCTTCCCCCTCCCTACTCTACATGGCATGCAATCTTATGTGGTTTCCATACATACATTCTTATTAAGTATATTTTCACATTAGTCATGTTGCACAGAGGAATTAAGATGAATGGGGGAATCCATGAGAAAAACAAAACAAAACAAAACACAGCACAAGAGAAAATATTCTGTTTCATTCTGCATTCCAGTTCCATAGATCTTTCTCTGGATATGGATGGCATTTTCCCTCAAGAGTTCTTTGGGAATGTTTAGGTCCTTGCATTACTGAGAAGGGCTAAGTCTACCAGAAAAATTCCTCACACACTGCGGTTGTTACTATGTACAATGTTCTCCTGTTTCTGCTCATTTCACTTAGCATCAGTTCGTATAAGTCCTTCCAGGCTTCTCTGAAGTCTACGTGTTCATCATTTCTTATAGCACAACCGTAATCCATTACATTCATATACCACAACTTGTTCAGCCATTCCTCAATTGAAGGGCATCCCCTCAATTTCCACTTCTTGGCTACCACAAAGAAAACTGCTATAAGCTATTAAAAATTATTGAGGACTCTCCAAAAAACTTTTGTTTATTTGGGTTATATATATCTATGTTTATCATAGTAGAAATTAGAACATCTTAATATTATTATGAAAATGGTTTTGACTTTATAGTGCCCCCCTAAAAGAATTCCTCTAACCCAGGCCTCCCTGGACCACTCTTTGGGAGCCATTATTTTAAGGAGGAAGAAGCTGCTTCTCCTCCCCAAAACGATATAATAGAGCCACAGAAAGAATAAGTTAAGGACCAATCAGAAAGGGTAGAGGAAGAAGACAGGAATAGCAGTAGTAGTTGATGATTCCCTGCTCAGTAGTACCAGGTTAACTATTCATTCACTTGAGGGAGCCAGGTGGCACAGTGGATAGAGCTCTCAGCCTAGAGTCAGGGGGATCTGAGTTCATACCCAGTCTCTGACACTTACTAGCTGTGTTACCCTAGCCAAGTCACCTAATCTCTGCTTGCTTCAATTTCCTCATCTGTAAAATGGAGATAACATAGCAACTCCCAGAGTTATGAATATCAAATGAGATAGTAATTATAAAGTACTTAATACAGTACCTCACACATAATAGTTACTATAGAAATGCTTGTTTTCTTCTTTGTTAACAACAGGAGAGTCCGCTGTTTTTGTGAAGTATGTATCTATACGTAACAGAGAACTTCCCAAGACTTATTAAAATGGATGACCATTGGCCAATTCTAGTAATTCATGTAGTCACAAATGACACTAGTAGGAGGAACCTAAAAAAAATCATCAATGATTATGAAATCCGAGGCAAGATATTCAAGATCATAGAGACATGGTCTTACCTCACTGTTGATCCAGAATGGCAAAGGATGTGAATAGAAAGATGTACTTAGGAAATGAACAGCTGGTTAAGAGGGTGGTGTCTGAGAATGGGATTTGTATTTTTGGATCATGACTGACAGATTCCTGGCCGGAGATGAAGTATTGGTCAGGTGTTTTGCAAATCTTATCAAAAGGACCTTAACCAATATGGATAGGTAAAGGAGACGAATGCTTTTACATACAGATATGTGTGTCTACTTATACATAATGTGTATATGTAGATACACATACATACACATATGTATAATATAATGTTTACACATAAGATATAGAATACTTATATATATAATATTATATAATATGTAAGGTCTATCTGTTTTATATATCATATATATGGCTTATATATATAAAATCATTCTTCTCCCTCACATATTCTACTATAATGCTTATAAGATACATATATATGTCTATATATCCATATCATATATATATACATACATCCATATATATATATATAATATATATATATATATATATACAGATGTACATACATACATATTATATAAAGTGGTTCTCCAAGTGTTGTTTTGAGAGTTCAAGGGATCTTTTCAGGGAGTCCTTGAGGTCAAAACTATTTTTACCATATTAAGATATTCTCATACTAAGATGTTTTTATTTAATATGGTGAATATCAATAGCTATAACCCTCATAAACAAAAGCTTTTGGGGGTGCGCTTAATAATTTTTAAGAGTCTAAAGGGGGTCTTGAGATTGAAAAGTCGAAAAAATGCTGCTAGAGAATTGCCACAGATTAAGAAGAAAAACAGATACCCAAAAATTTATAAGAGACAAAATCTGGGAGAGGAGCCAACAGCAAAGTGTCCCTATACACAAAGGTCCAGAGTTTAGGTAACAAAGTAGAGAAATTGGAGATCAAAATGCAAGTGGGCAGATTTGAAGTCATAGGTATCCCTGAACTTTGATGGAATTCGCAACTGTACCATGGCTCTGGATCAGTATATTTTGTGGGTATGGCATAACAGTGAATATTAAAAAGGTATATATACATATACATATACTATATATACAGATGCATACATACATACACACACATTCATGTGAGAAACCATAGGAAGCTATAGAGGAAAGCATGGCAGAAAATATTACGTAGAGGTCAATGGAGGGGAAGGTAAAATATTTTTTCATTGAAGTATACTACGGACCACTGGAACAGAAAGAGAAAACACATAAGGAGTTTGAAAAGCATGTCAAGTCTGGTGTGACACAGTAGTGATGGGGGATGTCAATGATCCAGGCATCGAGTGAAGTTTTTCTCTACTAAAAGTAGTATATACATACATACATACATACATACATACATATATATATATATATATATACACACACACACATATATATATATATATATATAAATTTTTTGTTATATTATTGTTATTTGTATTATTATTTGTTGTGAAATATCAACAATCATGGGCATTTCCTTATGTTAAAAAAACAGAAAAAAGATTGCTCATTCACATTGAATCTCTATTTTTCAGCTTTTAAACATTTTTTAAAAATACATAATTATTAATTATATATTATATAAAATAATTATATAAAAATACATAATTTTTAATTAATTTTAAAAAACATAAAATTATTACAGCAGTTCCAACCCTACCCTGCTTATCTATGTTCCCTTCTGAACTTTTTCTTCTTGCTTCTGTGTTTTAAAAATGTTTCATTGACTTTCTTTTCTTCTTTTTTTTTCTTTTGCTATCACTATCACTACATGTAGGTATCCCGTAACTCCTTAACCTCTAAAAAAAAAAAACAAGCATATAAAGGCTTCCCCTTGGAATAAATAAATGTAGTTAAGCAAAAACAAACCACACATTGGTTGTAGCTGAAAAAAATATCTTGTTCTGTATGTACCTCTAATCATTCACCTCTCTAACTATTGATGAAAAGCATAATTTATAATCATTCCTTTGAAGTTGTGACTGGTCATTAGATTGATCATAGTTCTGGAGATATTTAAAGCTTTTTCCTTTTTACAATGCTGTAGTCATTTTACATCACTGCTTACTTCTCTGCATCAGTTTGCACAAATCTTTCAAGGTTTATTTCAATCCATTTCTTTTGTTATTTCTTTTATGTCATATTCCTTTATATTATCTTACATTAATATTACTAGAAGCCATTCCCAACTGGTGGGAATTAGTAGGAATTTTCAATTCCTACTTACCTACTTACCTACATACATACACACAGAGTGTATACACACATACATACACAAATATGCATGATACATACATAGGCATGTATATATATTTGTACACACATATCTATCTATCTATCTTTTTTCTCTGCAGTATATGCATAGTAGTGAGATCACTGCGTTAAAGGGTATACACAGATTGGTGACTTTTTTGGTACAGTGCCAAATAGTTTTCCAGAAATGTTGGATTGACAGTTCCATCAGCAATTCATTAGTGTACTTATTTTCCCACAGCCCCTCCAACAATTGTCATTCTCTTTTTCTGTCATCTGTACCAATCTGACAGGTGTGGTCAAAACAGTTATTTTAATTTCTCTTATCAATAATTTAGAGTATTTTTTCTTATGGTTGCCAATTACTTGCCCTTCTTCCTTTGAGAACTGCTTATTCATATCCTTTAATCATTTATCTATATGGCAAAACCTTTTGTTCTTATATGTTTTAATCAGTTCCATATGTATCTTGCATATCCGACCTTTATCAGCAAAACTTGCTACAAAGATTTTCCTCCCAGTTAACTGCTTCTTTTCTAATGTTAATTGCATTGTTTTTGTGCAAAAGCTTTTCAATTTCATTTAATAAAAATTGTCCATTTTGTATCCTGTAATCCCTCCTATCCCTTGTTTGGTCAAGAAATCTTTCCTTAAATATAATGGGAAGTTATCTCTTTCTCTTTGCCTTTATTTTTTTTTTAATAATATGACATTTTGTTACTAGGTTGTATATCAATTTACAGTTTACTGTGATGTATGGTAGGAGGTATTGGTCTAAAACTACTTTCTACCAGATAAGTTTCCAGTTTTCCCATCCATTTTTGTCAAATAATAAGTCCTTACCCCAATAATTGGAGCCCTTGGGTATACAAAACACTACATTAGTATGTTGGATTGTGTCTGGGTCTTGTGTACTTAATTTGTCCCACTGAACAATATTTCTTCCTTTTTTTTAATTTTAAAATTTATTTATTTTTAATTTTCCACATTGACTTCCATAAGTTTTAAATTTTTCCCTCCTCCCCACTCCCTCCCCAAGATAGTGTGCAATTCTATATAGGCTCTACATATACATTCATATTAAATTTATTTTCACATTAGTCATGTAGTAAAGAAAATTATAATCAATGAAAAGAACCCTGAGAAAGAAGAAACAAAACAAAACAGACAGAGACCATAATATGCTTTGGTTTGCATTTAGAATCCATATTTCTTTCTCTGGATGTGGATAGCATTTTCTATCATGAGCCTTTTGGAATTATCTTAGAACCTTGCATTGATGAGAACAGCCAATACAATGTGGCTGTAAACTGTGTTCAATCTCTCTTGGTTCTGCTTCTCTCACTTAGCATCAGTTTATATAAGTCTTTCTAGCTTTTTCTGAAGTCTTCCTGCTCGTCATTTCTTATAATACAATAGTATTTCATTACATTCATATACCACATCTTGTTCAGTCATGCCCCAATTTTGATGGGCATCCCTTCAATGTCCAGTTCTTGGTCACCACAAAAAGAGCTGCTATAAATCTTTTTCTACATATGTGTCCTTTTCCCATTTGTATGATCTCTTTGGGATATAGCCTTAGAAGTGGTATTGCTGGGTGAAAGGGAATGCACATTTCTTTCTTTTTTTTTTCCCCAGGATTTCTTAATTCACTATTTAAATTTTTTTCTAATATAAATTTATTTATTTAACTCTTTATTTTCATTTTCACAAAATTTTGGGTTCCAAATTTTCTCCCCATTTGTCCGCTCCCCCCACTCCAATACACTGAGCATTCTAATTTCCCCTATCACCAATCTGCCCTCTCTTCTATCATCCCTCCCTTCTCTTGTCCCCATCTTCTCTTTTGTCCTGTAGGACCAGATAACTCTCTATTACCCATTACCTGTATTTCTTATTTCCTAGTAGCAAAAACAATACTCGACAGTTGTTCCTA
>CM053769.1:436446070-436500512 GCA_028658325.1 Potorous gilbertii | reverse complement strand
CTTTTGAACCTCTTTTTCCACTTGGCTAATTCTGCTTTTGAAAGCATTCTTCTCCTCATTGGCTTTTTGAACCTCTTTTGCCAATCAAGTTAGCCTATTTTTCAAGGTTTTATTTTCTTCAGCATTTTTTTGGGTCTCCTTTATCAAGGTATTGACCTGTTTTTCATGCTTTTCTTGCATCTTTCTCATTTCTCTTCCCAGTTTTTCCTCCACCTGTCTAACTTGATTTTCAAAATCCTTTTTGAGCTTTTTCATGGCCTGAGCCCATTGGATATCTATTTCAGATGTTTGGGATACAGAGGCCTTGACTCCTATGTCTTTACCTGATGGTAAGCATTGTCCTTCCTCATCAAAGAGGAAGGGTGGAAACATCTGCTCACCAAGAAAGTAACCTTCTATGGTCTTATGTTTTTTTTCCCTTTTCTGGGCATTTTCCCAAACAGTTACTTGACTTCTGAGATTCCTCTCCACCCCAGCCCAGATCCACCCAGCTAGTGCTTGGGGTCTGAGACTCAAATGCTGCTCTCCAGCCTCAGGGCTTTCAGCTGCAGCATGGCTGCTATTCAATGGAAGCTTAAGTTCTGGTGCTCAGGTGGATGCAGGGCCATCTCCTAAGCTCAGTTCCCTCAGGGGGTTTATGCAGAGACCTTCCGTAATGGAGCTGCTGCCAAGTTCCTGCCTGCTCCGGGAGCCTCTGGCCGCCCGCTGCCTCCCGAGGGGGCCCGAGACATGGAGACATCCCACTCCCGTCTCAGCCCATCCAGACGTCTCTCTCACTGACCTGTGTGTCTGTGGGTGGAGGGACCTTCGTGGCCACTGTACTGCCCTACTATCATCCAGATAGTTGGTGGAAAATAATCTCTGAAGCCTGCTCGGATCTGTTCCTCTCCGTGCAGCGTGGCCAGGGAAGGGATGGGCTCCACTCCCATCCTGTGCACGAGGGACCTTTGGGATCGGTTTTTCAGGGCTCTCTGGAACGGAAATCTCCTTCACCCCGTTGCTGCACAGCTTCCACTGTTCCAGAATTTGTTGGGAGTTCTTTTTATAGGTAATTATGGGCTGTGGGTTCGGAGCTAGCAAATGTGAGTCTTTCTACTCCACCATCTTGGCTCCTTTAGTCCTAGTTGGTTGTATGAAAAGTACTTTGTTATACAGTCTGAAATATGGTACTGCTAGGCCTCCTTTCTTCCCACTTTTTTTTTCATTATTTCTCTTTATATTCTTGACCTTTTGTACTTGAGAGGAATTGTACTTTTTTCCTACTTCTGTAAAAGTAAAGTTTGTTAATTTGGTATCGCATTGAATCTATAAATTAATTTAAGTAGTATTCTTATTTTTTATTATCCTGGTATAGCCTAACATGGATAATTAATATCTTTCCAAGTTTTAAATCTGCCTCAATTTCTGCAAGTATTTCATGATTGTCGTCCTACAATTCCCATGTGTCTTGGTAGGTGGACTCCCAGATGTTTTATATGTTCTATGATTATTTTGAAAGGAATTTCTTTTTCTTTCTCTTTTTGTTGGTAAGTAGATAAGAGCATACACAGCCCTTCTTGCCAGCTGCTCTGGGATGAGGATGGCATTATATATTAAGAAGGCATACTTATGTGAAGAAATCCAGGACCCAAAGTGGGGAAGTATGATGAATATTGGGGTGAAAAATCAGTGGAGGGAGAAGTAGATACAATTTTTTCACTAGAGTCAGGAATGACTGGTCAGAAAGAACAAATGTCTGAATCTGGGAAAAAATATCACAAGCCTGGCACAGAGGGCATGATTTAGCATCAATGAGAGAATTAGATTTTCCAGACATCTGCTGGTGATATCTCTCTGCCAAAAGAAGAGAAGCTATTAACTTCTTGGCTTGCTTTAATGATGCGTTCATCCCTTAAAAGGCAGAGGCAAGACCAAAAAAGGAGAAATTCTATCCTGCATCCAGTTCTCACAAGCAGAGGAAGCTGCTGGGGTGGAAATGATGGGAACCTTGGCTGGGAGTGGGATGGGGGATAGAAAAAGTGACAACTCTCTCCTAGAGTTTTTGATAGAGGAGAGGAAAGCCAGTCAGGGTTAGGCAGGCTCCTATGGACCAAAAGGGGAAGTCAACCCAGAAGGGATAGAAAACATTCAAGAATGAAATTTTGAAGTAAAAAGGGAAACAATTTCAACAAGGAGGAAAAAGGGGAGTTATCTTAAGGGAATAATTTTGATCCATGAGGAACTCACTAATTAACTTAGATTTTAAAAAAGAGTTGCACTGAAGATGGAAGCAAAGGCAAATAATGGAAGCTCAACAATAGGGCATAAGGTTCATTTGAAAACAGCAACAACAGCAAAAAGGACTTTTAAGCTGTTTTGCAGAAAAGAGAAGTTTCAAAAGTGAGATAGTACTATTGCTTGGGATGGATAGTAGAAAGAAGGAGAAAGGTACAGTAGGGAAAAAAAAAATCCAATTTTGTGTCAAAAAAGACCTATCCCTGTGTGAGGCTAGGCAAGTCATTTAATTTCTCCTAATTTGTAAAATGAGGGATTTGAATTAAATGGTCTCAAATGTCCCCCTCCCCTCTCTGAACCTACAGTCCTATAATAAGTGACAATAGAAGAAAAGTAGTGGTTTTTAATTCCATTATAGCTTCTTTGTACCAAAAATGTCCAAACAAAGATGAGTAAGAGGGTCATCTTGATACCCAACATAAGTAAGGATATTGATTAGAAAGCATGTCATTTCCCTTTATTAAATCAAATCACTAGACCCTAGGGTATGAATTGCATCCTGGGGCACTGACAGAATGGGTGAATGTGACTGCTAAGGAAGAGGAAAAAATAACCCAATTTCAAAATAGGGACAAGAATAAAATCTGAAAACCATAGAGCAGTGAATTTGACTTTCAATTCTACAGAAAATTCTAAAATAGAACACTAGTGAAAATGAACATTTTAAAAAAAGGAAGTGATTACAGGGAGCCACTATGCCTTCTCAAGCATGCCAGACTAGCTTCATTTCCTTTTTTTTGATGAGACTACCAAACTACAGTAGTAGATGAGACGGATGTGGTTTACTTAGATTTTAGTCAAGCTTTTGATAATATGTGTTCAGTCATTTCAGTTGTGCCTGACTCTGCGACCCTATTTGGGGTTTTCTTGGCAAAGCTACTGGAATGGTTTGCCATTTCCTTCTCCAGATCATTTTACAGATGAGGAAAATGAGGCAAACAGGATTAAGTGATTTGCCCAGGGTCACATGTGATAAAATATCTATTACTGTGGAGAGGATTGAAAGATAAGCACTAATCAGTAATACAAATACCTGAATGAATGGAAACGGAAAAAAGGTTCATTGTGCTAGGCATGAAGGATAGAGCACTGTATCTGGAGTCAAGAAGACCTGAGTTCAAATCTAGCCTCGGACACTTACTAGCTACATGACCTTGGGCAAGTTATTTAAGCTTTGCCTGCCTCAATTTCCTCAAGTGTAAAATGGGTACTATAATAGCACCTATGTTCCACATTGTTTGTTGTGAGTGCTTAGCCTAGTGGTACTTAATAAATATTTGTTTCCTTCCTTCCTTCAATTCCAACATGAGAAGTCTCCGTTAGGGAGTTTCAGGGAATATGTACTTTTTCCTTCCAAGTGTAACATTTTTATCAATGATTTGAATGAAAGTATGGATAGGACTCTGAGCATTCTATTCCTTTTTCCAAAAAGTCAAGTTTATTTTTGGAGTTTATAGAAAGTCATTGAAAAGGGAACTTAGAAATGGCTAACTACATTTATATTGTTGTCCATACCACTGGAAGAAAGAAAGAAAAAAAGAAATAGGCCACACACATTGAATTTGTGAATCATAATGAGGTTTATTGAAGGATATTCCTTAAAGTCCCTAAAGGCCTTGGGAATGCTGGAGATGAGATGGAATGCCATTCAGGTCTATATCTTGAGCTGGGTCTCCATTAGCTATTCTAGCAGAATAGAGGCCAGCTAATGATGAAGAGCATGGGTGTGTGGGTGGGTCAAAGGTAGCATCTGCCCAGATGGTAAGGGGGAGGGTGGAGGAACTAAGCTGGGTAGCAACTCCCAAGGGGGTCTTAGAAGGAATGCAGCACCAGAGATTATTTTCCACCAACTATCTGGATGATAGTAGGGCACAGGCAAGATCAGCTGGTGGGGGAAGGGCCTAGGGGTAGTGAAAGGAGACAGCACCCGTGTTGATACCCTTAAGTATTTGGCTCCAAAGATAGCTCATGAGCTTTCTCTTTTTATACAAAAAGTCTTTGAGGCATATTGGAAGTGTTTCCACTGTCTAGTTCCCAGATTCTAGGGCAGTGATTGACTCAGTGACAGCCAGCTTAGGATAGAAAGGCTCATTCCCATCTCTACTAAGTATACAGAAACTGACAATCTATAAGAATGGGGATGAAACAAAAACACAACTTGTTTTGAGTTTAGCTTTATCACAGGCTCAGAAATAGGGAAAGATCTTCCTAGCACTATGGACTATACTACAAAATAGTGAAATTACAATTAATTGCACAGACAAGGGGAAAAATTAATGTGTCCTAAGAAGTTTTCTTCCCCTCACTAGCTAGATCAGGGCTAAGGGAGGTAACCTTGGAAGATGTTCTTTTGGTGATAAGATAACAGAGGCTTTTCTTTAAGGAGTTACTACTTCCCTTAGACTTTGTCCCATAAAAAGAGTGACCAAAGTAGACTACAGTAATTATGTCAGGGAAGGATCATTGTCACTGGTGCTGCTGTTTGGCCTTTGTTCTCGAAGATGACCATGACATCAGGGAGCTGATGCCTTGAGTTCCAAGTGAGTTGGATTTAAGTGGGGGCAATGGGGTGGGGGGACTGTGCAAAGTCATCAGAACTATCTGAGTCCAGTGGCAGATGTAGATCAGGATGATTGGAGATGGCACAGGATGCACTGGGGACCTTGGAGTTTTTTGAGCTAAGGTCTTTAACAGGTCTCAGTCAGACTGAGACAACCCCCATTCAGGGTCTAAGGCTTAATAAGAAAAAGAAAAGAAAAATAAGAAAATATAGGAATAGGAGAAAAGGGAAGAAATTGTGGTAAACTAGTATGTCACACTACACACACACACACACACACACACACACACACACACACACACACACACACAAACTCAAAAACTCCCATGTCATATTCTCATTTTTTTAAATCACTACATTTTTTCTTTTTAAAATTTAATTTTTATTGATGTTCATTGTTTTGATAGTTTAAATTTTCTTTTTATTATGAGCTTAACAATAACATGATAATTTTAGTAAGCAAAGAACCAAAAAAGAAATATATGAAATTGTGAATTATTAATCATAGTGTTTTTAAATACTTTTAAGGGCTTTACCTATGCCTTTTCCTGAAATTCTCTATTTTGTTGTGTATATTTTGAAAATATTTTTGATGATTTTTCTTTTTTCCTTCCTTCCTTCTCTTTTCTTCCTCCTTTTCCTTCTTTCCTTCCTTCTTTTTCTTTCTTTCTCTTTTCTTCCTTTCTTTTTTCTTTCTTTTTCTCTCTTCTTTTCTTTCTTCTTCCTTTTTTTCTTTCCTTTTTGTATTTCTATCCTTCCCTACTAAAACTTCTCTCACCCACACACAAATTCTGAAAAGATAAGTATAACCAAGTGATGCATTGGCCACATCTGAAATTGCAGTTTCCTTTTTCTGCAGCTTTCCCTTAGCAACACACCAGGAGCAAGAGATCTAAGACAGGTCTTAGGGCCATGGCTGATACAGTTAATCTCAGATCAGTTCTACTTGACTGCTTTGCTATTTATCTTCCTTATTTTTTCC
This sequence comes from Potorous gilbertii, assembly GCA_028658325.1. Taxonomy (NCBI): domain Eukaryota; kingdom Metazoa; phylum Chordata; class Mammalia; order Diprotodontia; family Potoroidae; genus Potorous; species Potorous gilbertii. The sequence goes on along the minus strand of CM053769.1, from coordinate 436,494,696 downwards.
CCTCAACTTCAAGGTAGCTTTATATACATAGCAAAGGAGAGGTAAAGTCAGTCATTTCAGTCAAGATGAATCAAAACCATCCAGCAAGGATGGCTGGAATGTCTACTCCCCCTTCCTTCCTTTGGTTACAGTACATCTACTTTCTAGAGTCTGTTCTGGGTTTAAGGCAATGCAACATAGCACCTTATTGGTAAGGAGGCTGATGGAAAGAGTAGTTTTTCCCAGCTGGAAGGAGAGACTGAGGGAGGCAGAAACTAGGATATGGCAGAAACCTAGGAACTTTGGATCCCTGGGGATGGAAGCTTACCAGGCCAAAAACCTGTCAATTACAAAGGAGGGTACTACTATGTAAATGGAAAATAATCATGCCCCAAAGTAAATCCAACATTACTCTATTTGTACCCTATAAGGTCACCCTTATTCCTTCCAATGACCCTTCCCTTTCCTGATATTTCCCCACTCATTTACTTAGCTCCATCATTCTTACTTCCTCTCAGTCCCTATTGTTTTTCCCCTACTCTTATCCTTGTGCATGTCAAATTATAGCAATAATTTAGAAATAAGATGACAAAGTGTTTTATTTTAAAACTAAAAAACATTTTAATATGATATCATAATACTTGTATATATCTAAATTATATATATCTATATAAACTAGAAAAAAAAGTCAGATTCTGTGACCTGCTGCTAAGCAAACCCTCACTGTGTGGATCAGGGCAAATGTGTTCAGTCACTATCTTAAGGCTTGTAGATTCAGGCTGAACTTGGAACACAGTATTTGCTCAAACTTCTTTCATTCTACTGAACACTGATTGAATATTGGAGAAACACAAGCATGTTGTGCTCCAACCTATACAAATCCTGTTCTCATGGTAACTAGAAGAATTCCACATGGTCTCAGCTATGAGAGCAGTGGAAGAAATACTATGGCAAGGACTTTTGTCATTTTTACTTATGGAAAAAACATGTTGCCTGGATATTTAAGAAAGTAGGATCATCACTAGTAGATGGAAGATACAAACCTGTTGCTACTGAGCAGAAGTGATTTAGCAGCACAACCAAGTTGCAGAACCGACTCAAGTATGCCTCCAGCTCACAGGGGAGAAGGGTACCACTGTGTGAACAACCCATTTTTTTTCTAGGTGTTCCATGTGTTTTGCAGTGATTTATCAGAACTGCCCTCTGAGAGAACTGAGAGGATTAGGAGAGCAAGTGGTTAATTATGGGAATTGAGTGAACTACACTGACTCTATCTTGTGACTCAATTCTGGAGCTAGCTTAGTTTCTGTTCAATTATGGGTCTAATCCAATTTCTGTCTTGTGATAAAATTTTATTCAGTTGTGGGAATTGGGAGAAAACCTTATTGCATTGTTTGTACCTAGCCCTGCATGTTTGGGAAACTAGACCACCTCTACCTGCTCCTCAGAGACCCTCAACCAGGGATCTAGGTTATGTGACCAGAAACCCAGTAAGATGCAAAGATTGATTTGAGGAGCTGATGTAAGGAAACTGGCCTTTACTGATCAATCAGTTATTGTTTCCATGTCTCTTTGATAGTTCACAGACATCTGGGGGGAGTGGGACATTTCTTTTTCTAAATTCAAGGAAATGTATCTGTTCACCCTTCCCTTCTCACCTTGGAAAGTCCCTAATCTTTCATCCAATTAGAAAACAGATTACCTAATGTTGTATTGTTTCCTTTTAATTAATTGGTCTTATTTGATAAATTGATTTTAATGCATAAAAAGTCTGTACCCCCTATATTTGGAGTTAGGGCTAAACTGAGGAAGTCTTGTCCTGATTTGTTAGGCAACTGGCATGCGTTACTTTAATAAATCAATATGCTCAGAAGGCTATACCTTTGTTTTCCTCATTCATTTCATCTTTTTCTATAAAAGTTATTTAATTTCTTACCACAACACCTCCAAAGTATCTCTTCTATAGTATCTGTTTGGTAGAATGTCTGTGTCTCCATTTTCTAATCAGTAAAATGGAGATAAATAACATTTGTTGTACTTATACTTCATAGAACTATTGTGAGGATCTAGTAAAATAATAACGATGACTAGCATATATTTAAGGCTTACAAAGTACTTTACAAATATGATTTCATTTTACCCTTACCACAATCCTGGTAGATAGGTGCTACCATTATTTTAATTTTAAAGATAAGAAAGCTAAGACAGACAGAGATGACATGACTTGTCCAGGATCACTCAACTGGCAAGTGTCTGTGGCTGGATTTAAAACTGCTCTTCCTGACTCCAGGTTCAACATTATCTGCTGCCACCAGATAATGTCTGCAAACAAGTTAGAAAACCTATTGATACGTTAAAAATAAGCCTATTAATGTCAGCTAGTATCATCATTGTTATGATGATGTATCTCAAGATCTGGTATGGAGGTGAGAGACTCAAATGGAGACTGTAATGTTAATAGAATAGGAAGATCTTCCCTGTCCCTTAATAGGTCTAACATGGAGCCTGTGGTCACATGGAGCTCAGACTGGGAGGAACTTGCCCAAGGAGGAGAGAGAGAACATGAATAGAGAGTGACAGCTCACAGAGCAGAGAGAGAGAAGCAAGTTGTGAGTGGAAGTAGGTGGCCCAAGGAGCAGAAAGAGAGAACAAGCTGTGAGTGGGCTCAGGGAGGAATTTGTCTAAGGGAACTTGTTTTTGTGGGGAGGCCTATAGAAAGAAAGTTTGAGATGTCAGCCCTCCCTAGATTAGTGATAAGTACCCTGTTAAATCTTACCTCCTGGTAATCTAATGATATCCCAAATAAATATTTTGGTTTTGTTTTTAAGGAAGAGAATTTATTATATTTTGTGAATTTACCTGGGAAATACATATGTATATTCATAGTGGATGCTATGGGTATTGCATTGGTGTTAACAGACTATGCCAGAGTTCACTATTTGGTGATCAGCTTTAAATCTGGATTTATGGGACTTTGCTTTCCGATAGGTTTCTCCAACTTTTGTATGTCATGGACCCCTGTGTCAGTCTGGGTTAGGTCTACAGCCTTCTTTTCAGAATAATGTTTTTAAGTGCATAAAATGAAATATATATTATTACATAAGAAACCAAAATAGCTACCCAAATCAATTAAAATAAAAATTCATGGACTCCAGGTTAAAAACCTTTGCTTTGGGAGAATTTTAGGAAAGAGGAGCCAGATGGGGAAGTTTATTCTCCATCTTGGAGTCATGTGGGTAGATAGGGTTTAGTAGCTCGCTTGACTTCTCTCCGGATGTCTGTTCCCCTCCCCTCTCCTTGTGGGTCTTAGATGAGCTGCTGCTGCCATGACTGGGCAGTGATGACTGCCAAACACACTGCTGGGAGATGAGAACAAAGACTGGTGAGATAATGCAAGTGCTTCAGGGAGCAGCTCCCAATAACTCCCCAAATTACGTGAGTTTTGCCTCTTCTTTCCCAGCAAGGTAAGGAATGAAAAGGGAAGAAGCTGATTCAGTCCCTGCAACAGGATGCTTGAGTTGTGGCTTGTTCCTGTCTGAACAGACTGTGAACCCACTGTTCGTTCTTCTTTCACTGTTATTGTTTTACTTCTCCTCTTGTCTGTGTGCTTAATTATGGCATAAATAGATATTTGGGGGAAGGTTTGGATCTGTGTCGAAGGAGAACATCATTCTCACTTCATGAGAAGGTTGAGACTGGCAGGGTAGTAGCTTGGGCAAGACAACTATGATGCCATCCAAAAGTGACAAACATTTTAAGGAAGTCTCCGAACATCACTACTGTCTTTGAGGCTTGCCTCCTATATAGCAACAGACAAATGGGAGAGTTATAGACATTTTGCTGGTTGTCTGTTAAAATACTTTCCTTAAGCCATTGCAAATTCTCATAAATACGAAAGTCTATAGGCCAAAAGAGATTATAAATTGACTATTAGAACTAGAAGAGATAAGTTGTTAGGGCAAAAGTGAACCTAGTGGGATCTGTGTTAGCAGGGGGATACTTCTTGTGCTACCCCTTTCCTAAATATTACACGGGACACAATGCTAACACTAACGGTGATAGTTAACATTTATTGTATGCCAGGCACTGTCTTTTACAAATATTATCTAATTTGATCCTCACAGTTTTTTGGGAGGTAAGTGCTCTTATTGTCCCTATTTTACAAATGCATAAACTGAGACAAATAGAGGTTAAGTGACTTGACCAGGGTTACACAGCTGGCAAAGTATCTGAGGTTGCATTTGAACTCAAGTTTTCCCAACTCTAGACCCAGGGTTTTATCCACTACACTACCTAACCGCCCTTAAAAACTCTACAAAAACAGGATCTGAACTAACCTGTTACACAGGGATGTATACTCCCTTGTAGAATATTATACCAGGGAATAAATGTCTTGTTTGTCCTAGGCGGGCAGCATTGTACTATATTGTAATAATTTTTGTTGTTATTTAGTTGTTTTTCAGTCATGTTTAACTCTTTGTGGCCTCTTTTGGAGTTTTCTTTGCAAAGAGACTGGAGTGGTTTGCCATTTCCTTCTCCAGCTCATTTTTACAGATGATGAAACTGAGGCAAGCTGAGTTAAGTGATTTGCCCAGGGTCTCACAGCTATTAAGTGTCTGAGGTCACATTTGAACTCGAGCCTTCATGACTCTAGGCCTCTATCCACTGGCGCTCTATCCACTGTATCATCTAGACGTCCCATATTGTAACAATTACTATTATAAGAGTTGAGAGGCAGTAATGCTGGCCAGAGAGAGAACCGGTCTCAGAGTCAGGGTGATGTGGGTGATCATGGGCTATTCACTTAAGTTTTTTTAGCATGTTTCCTCATCTGCAAAGAGGTTGGACTCAGTGATCTTCAAGGTCCCTTTGAACTCTAGAGCTATCATCTTATAATTCCATTATTCTATGGTTCACATTCTAGCTGTATTCTGTGTAACCCTGGGTAGGTGCTCTTAACCTCTCTGAGCAACTCTGAGAAAATGCTGCAAAGTAGGTGCCAATTGGCATTAATACAAGAGAAGAAGGAATTTCTCACCTATAGGAGCTCCTTACGTTGGATGAAATCACAGGTCTGATTAAAAAAATGTTTTGACTTGGGCTTTTAAAAATTAATAAGCAGATAGAACAGGTCAGTACAGTCTATGGCTTGAGGGATGCTTCTGGCCTGCAGGTTGCTTGCAGCAGGCCAAAGGATTTTCTTTACATACGAAAGATGTTTTCCTCTACATTTTTCATAGGTGGCCTAAAATCCTTTGGCATGCAGCAAGTGGCCCAAGGGTCACAGGTTATGCAGGCCTGAGGTAGAGGGTATATTCCAGCAATGTATGAGCAAAGGCTCTCATGAAAACAGGAAGACCCATGCTATTGGACTAATGATCAATCACTGCAGCAGATCCCTAGTCTTAATGAGCCCAGGAACAATCAATGCAAGCTGACTCTGGCTGCATGGGCTCCTAGCTGCCTTGACCGTCCCTCACCACTCTTATTCTTTGAGTTCACGCCCTTTTTTCATTGTCAGGGCAGACAGTCAGGTGGATGGGAAAGTCTGTCAAACCTACCAGATTATGTAGAGGGTATACTCTGCTAATCAGAGCTCCTCATTCTGGTTCTCCTTGCAAATCTCTACTACATCATTGCCTCCTCCCCACCCCAAGTGGATCTCAGCTGTCAGAACCTATTAATGCATGCAAAGCATGGTCTTGTTTTCAACCTTATATCTGTCATATAAATGAAAGCATCATTTCTTATGAAAGTGTCTGAAAAAGTCAGAAAGTATTTTCCTTTTTCCCCTCAAGAGCACCACCACGAAACAACTATTGTTGGTGTCCTTTGACACTACTTAGAGCCACACCCAAGAGAAACTAAAATTCCTTTAAATGTTTAGTACTACACATAGTAGATGCCTACTAAATGTTTATTGATTGATTGATTAATAAAATTAAGATAGCCCTCCAAACCTTGGAAGAGGTGGCCAGAAAGCTATGATCCAGCCCTTTAAAAGACAACACCTAAAGTCTTGGTACCTAGAGATCCTATAGGGTCTTATGCTCAAGGGCATAGTTATCACTAACTTTGTTACACAAAATAATCATCAATCAAACCATCTGCTGTTTGTTATGCTCAATACCTCAGGCAATCCTCAAGAGAGTCCACCATATAAAACTTCCTTAGGAATTCCTACAGGAACACCAGACCCCTGTAACTGTAACTGCTGTACAGTGAAACATCTTGACCTGGCTTTGCCACAGGCTTCATTCAATACAAGTCTCTAAGGTGACAGGAAATGTTGATTGCATGGTAAGCTGGTGTAACTGTCAGATTCCAGCGATTGCTACCCAATACCTCCTACCTGATGTTGGCACCATAGCAAGCCCTGTTGGTCTGTTATATGCGGAATATACAACATAGTTTCATTATTAATTAACCTCCCTTATTCTGGTGAATTTTGTGTGGGACTTTTAGATTATCACAAGCACATAACCCACTCAGAAACTTGAAAATGACTCACATTTACCACAAGAAAGACACAACAGGAGGAAATCCCAAAGTCATGGGGCACAGGGCTGCCCTAATTACTCCTCCCAGTCTCTTCTGGTTGTTAAACCTACCATCTCTGATCATCACTATGTATGGTTGTTAGATGAAAAGCACTCAAGCTCTGCTCTGTCTCTGCTACGTTTTAGGTAATTTTAGGCTCAGGAATAAACATTAACACAACCAACCCACTCCTTACCTCAGCCATCTTCTATATCTTTAGCAGTGATGTCAAGATCAGATAGAAATGGGACCAATAAACTATACATAAGGATCCCTGTACCTGCATATTGCCTTAGAAAACCACCTGCTAACATTATCTATGTTTTATCATATGCTCATTTATTTTAGTAAATATTTCCCAATTATATCTTAATTTGGATAGAGCTGTACTCAAAATTGCTGTGGGAAACTTACAGCCAGTGAGACAGGTGTTTGACACATCTGTTCTGTAGCCTCAGCAGGGTGGAAGTATCCAAGGAGTATCGTTAGTATTCACTAAACACAGTCCTATGTGTGCTCCATCCCATTACTGTGTTTCATTCTGGCAGAATAAAGACCTCCAAAGTCAGGTTCTATAGGTTCCAAAGAACCTTAATCTATGACTGAATAAGTAGGAACTAGACCTGAACATATGGTGAAGTAGACAGATGTATGGTAATTAGGCCCACTTGAGATTAATAAAGTCAAAGGGGTTGTGTGAGGAAGGGGTAATAACAGATTAAGGTCCTACAAGACTCCTAGGTACCAAGACTTTGGGTGCCATCTTTAAAAGGATTGGATCAGAGCTTTCTGGCTACCTCTTCTGGGGGTTGGAAGTCTATTTTATTAATCAATATTATTTATAGATTAATGTTATATTTTTATCAAGTAATCATTTTATAATTTATATATTACATATAACTATAATAAAATAATTATTAATCAACCAATCAATAAACATTTATTAAGTATCTATTAGGTGCCAGGTAGGGCAGCTAGATGGTACAGTGGATAGACTGTTGGGCCTGAAATTAGGAAAACTCTTCTTTCTGAATTCAAATCTGGCTTAAGACACTTACTAGCTGTGTGATCCTGGGCAAGTCACTTAACCCTGTTTGCCTCAATTTCTTCATATGTAAAATGAGCTGAAGAAGGGAATGACAAAACATTCCAGTATCTTTGCCAAGAAAACCCCAAATGGGGTTAGAAAGAGAGACATGACTGAAAACAACTAAACAACAATAACAAATGTGCCAGGCACTGTGCTGAGTGCCAAGTATTTAAAGGCATTTTATCTCTGCTAGGATAGTCACTTCATCTTTTTAAGTGTTTTTTTCTAAATTATGAACTTTCCAATGAACATTAACATTTTACTAAAAAAGGATTATATATAAAATTGTAAACTTGTGTAGTTTTTTAAAGTAACCATAAGGGAGGGGGAATGTGATCTACCAATTGATGTAGTCAGGGGATTTAATGTAGATGATGATATTTTAATGTAGATATTCAAGGATATTAAACTAACAGTAAAATTGCTGCCATACCTGGCAATTCCATTAGGAAATGTAAACCCCTTTCTCTGATAGAATTGAACAACCTTGTTAGATGAGCAGAATTAGATATATCATTGTAGGGTTTTAAATAGCCAAGCTCTGGAGGGAGTTCTAAGACAAGAATAAAGGTTCAGGATTGCTTTCTGGGAGAGAAAATTGCAGGGGAAAAGGAAGAGATTTTTTTTCTCTCTCTCTCTTCCCCTCACTGGGCATGAGGTCTATCAGCAACTTGCCCACAGCAAGACACTCCATACAGGAGTTTGAAAGATTGTTAATTTGAGGCACAGTTGAGGGACAAAGATACATACACTTGACAGATGTGGATATAGAAATGAAGTCAACCAAGAGAGAAAGCAACTTTCAGGAGAGGACTCCTGGCAGCAGAGAAGAGATTCAATTATAGGCTCAAGAGAGCCTTGGCATCTGAAAGTTGAGCTCTGGAGAAGAGACCTACCCACCAGAAACACTACACCTAGGATGAGCCGCATAAGGACTGTACAAAAAAAGTACTTCCAGGCCCTGTGAGTTACCATTGTACAGTACATAAGTTTGATCCTACTCTTCCCATGGACAATATGTGTATTTGTGAGACAGTATTGATGGGGTGTCTCCTTCTGGAAAAGTTACTACTTTTTCAATGAGGTTGGGAAGGAGAAAGAAGAAGTAATAGAAATCCAATGAAGTTGTTCCCTTTAATTTGTAAGAGAAAGTAGTTAACACTTCATAAAAAGATTTTGGGAGCAAAATTTTACAATTAGTTTAATATTTTGTTACCATATTAATATGTCATCACTTGGGAATAAGTCATTTTTTGTATCTCTATCACTATCCTCCATATAAAAATCTCTCAGCAAGTGGTGCTTCAGCTGCATGTTCTTTTCATTCCTAGTGCAGTTTAAGAGAAATTGAGGCAAAAATCCATTTTCTGCTGATTCCTTCTCTGTGAAGCTCATAAAAAAACTCTTGGAATTCTCCCCCTCCCTTTCTGCCAGTCCTGTCTCTTTTTGAGGAAGTCTAAAACCATTATGTCTGGCCCATGAAAGCACAGTCTATATGAGCTTGCACAGCAATCTCCCAGGCAGACTTTGAAACAGGTGTAGATGTTTTGTTTGTGGTAATTCAGAGCCTTTAGGGTTGACTATTGAACTGGAACTGAGTTAGACAAAAGACTCTTAGGAAGAACCCTCAATCTTTTTTGCTTGGTTGTGCTGGAGGGAAGAGTGAGTACTGTAATCCTCTCTAACGGAGAAAGAATCCTTAGGCCTTTGTCTCCCCCACTTATGTCTCTGCCTTGTGGCCTGTGCCTACGTGACTCTGATATTTTTCTTGCTTTAGGTGAAGGAGTATTGGTGATGGGTTCAATCTTGTGAGCTTTGAAAGGCTGGAAAAGTAAACACCAGAGCTGGCACCTATGCTAGGATTTGCTGGAGACTGAAAACAGGTAGGGCAGCAGCAGAGAGGAACTCAAGAGTGACCTGTTTGACCTAGCCCCAGCTGTAGCTGAGATGCTGACTCATTCAGTGGCTATGATGAATCTGGAAGTGAACTTAGCAGGGCAAATGCCTTTTAAAAACTGCATTAAGCTTTAACTCAATGCCAACCTTTCAATTCTATCTTGTGATTAATATTGGGGAGAAGATATCAGAACAGACTAGCAAGCTGATAGCATTAAAGCATCACCTCCCAACCTTTCAGAGGTACTCTTCAGACCCTGAGGGGGAGATGTAACCATGCCTAGGGACCTAACTCATAAGTGAGAGTGAGATTTGAGGTAAGGATATTCCAGTTTCTACATGTGATTCACTCAAAATATCAATGTCTTTGGGGTTTCACATAGGAAGCTAATTAATTTTTAGTTATCACAAAAGCCAATTCCTAGAATATCAAGGGACATGTTGGAGAATGGAAGACATATACTGGTTGTCCGGGGTGACCTAATTTTCTTATAGCATCCTAAACTGTGACACAGACTTTAAACTAACAACTAATGAGATGAGGCTATATTATTAAAAAAAGTTGCTATTTGGTCTAAAGAAACCCTATCTGAATCGTGAGTTAAGCTGTATTATCTGAGCCAAATTACTTGTTCCTTGATGTGTTAAAATGAAGGATGGTGAAAGATACTATAAGGAAGAAGCATTGCTCTTTAAAAAGTGCTACATATTCTTGGGACATTGGAACAAAGCTCAGCTGACACAACTCAGAGACATCATTCTGGGGTGTATCTATCACCACTTACTCATCTGACTCTGCAGCATACTTTCTGTGGGCTTTGGAATAGCACAAGTCACAAGACCAGAATGATAGAAACAACCATGTTCCATTCATCACAATGCCAATATAAGGGAAAGGATCCAGGCCCCAAACCATGGGCACTCGGACATAGTATTCTTAATATTATATATCGTAGTATTCTCTCTAGTTTCTATTTAGTTTCTATCCATTATACACACTTAGTGCAAGTTCCCCTCACCATTGAAAAATGAGATAATTTAGGTAAAGAGTTGCACAAAAATTAAAGTGTTACATAAATATTCTTATATAGGCTGGTTTAGTCCTAACTGTACCAATTCCCTTCCACTACCTGTCTTCCCTAAATACTCTGCCACAAGTACATTCAGTTGCCACTTGAGCTCCAAGAGGCAGGTTGACAAGAGGCAGGTTGAGGGGAAGCTCTAAATCCTAGTACCTCATCCTCCTTAGGATCCTGCTGACATCAAGCCCAAGCCCCCACCTACCTCTTTTTTCTTCCTAGAAAAGGCAGGAAGAATGATGATGTCTTTCTGCATTTAGGCGGCAGGGAGGTTTGGGAAGTGGTGAAGAGAAATGAAGAAAGTGCCTGAAAAAGTCCCTTTTTGCTTAGTGTCCTAAAGAGTTGCTGGTCTATTGTTTTCTTCTAGGTCTACCTAGGAAAAGTCTCTTAGGATTTGCCTCATTGCTTCCCTTTCAAATACTCTCTCTTGATATCTCATTTGTCCATGCCAGCCCCTGCTGGATGTTTTGTGACTGTGGGTATGTTGCATGAGAGAGAGAGAGTATTTTTGGATACCAGGCCACATCATGGATAGGGTCACGTGGAGAATCACTGTGAGGGGGATTGGATAGGGTAACCTGTACCCTGGGTTTTCTGGGGAAGGACTGACTTCAGGAAAATAAAATGAGTTTTAATGAGGCTTTGCAAATGAATATTCCTTATCAAACTATGTGTCCCAATTTTTTGGTATGGAAAATATGGTCCTTATGTGGTTGAGTGGGAGATGAGGAGAGGGAGTAGGCAGAAAACAATTGGAGAAGTGAGGTGAGAGTTTTTCATGAAATCAGAACTCCACAATGAGTTTGTGTCTGCTGCTTTTTGGAACTGATAGTGTCTTTAGATACCTCAGGGAGGCCTCTGGATGGGGCTCAGAGGACTGTGCTTCATTCCAGGGGATATTCACCAGCTTTCCTACCAGCAGGAGTTCACTCTCTCTACTCATGGAATTTTCCATGAAATCTCTATGCTTAGCTCTGATAGCCATAGGAATAACCAGCAGAATCTGAAGTATCCCAAAGAGTGCTCATTTGATGAGGCTGGAAGCTTGGCCATCTGGGTAATCTCCACATGCCCATATGGCCCAGAGTGAGGAGAGAGCTTCTGTCAGCAAGTATGCTGCTCCTCTGCCAACTCATCTAAACATAAAGCAAAGTTTAAAGTTTCCTGAGAATGGGCTAGGGTAAGGGAAAGCATTCATCACTGATATGGCAAGAAGAAAAGCATTTATAGCCAACCAAAGGTCAAGGATTATTCCAAAGGGAAAAAGAAAAAAGTTTCCATGGCCTATGAATAACCTTATGATTTCTATATTTTGAGAAATTAGTGCAATGTGCATAGCTCCCATGCTGGTTTTGACAATATCAACTAACTGCTGCTAGGACCAAGGATGTGAGGGTGCTCACCCTCTACCTTTCCATTAAGGGACCCTTCTCCAAATCTGGATCCATAAATATGTCCATAACAAGAGGGTTTGGACTCCTTTTCTTTCTTTCTTTTGTTTTAGTTTTCAACATTCATTTTTCCAAGATTTTGAGTTTCAATTTTTTTTCTTCCCCCTTCCCTATCCCTTCCAAAACAGAATACAATCTAATATAGGCTATATGTGCACAATTATATTAAATGTATTTCCACGTTAGTTATATTGTGAAAGAAGAATCAGAACAAAAGGGAAAAAATCACAAGAAAGAAAAAAAAGAGAAAAATAGTACGCTTCATTCTACATTTAGACTCCATAGCTTTTTTCTGGATATGGAGAGAATTTTCCATCATGAGTCCCTTGGAATTGTCTTAGATCATTGCATTGCTGAGAAGAGCTAACCGTATCAAAGTTGATTCTCACACAATGTGACTGTTATTGGGTACAGTGTTCTCCTGGTTCTGCTCACTTCATTCAGCATCAGTTCATGTAAATCTTTCTAGGTTTTTCTGAAATCCACCTGCTCATCATTTCTTAAAGAACCACAGTATTCAAGGACATTTATATACCACAACTTGTTCAGCCATTCCACCACTGATGGGCATTCTCTCAACTTCCAATTCTTTGCTATCACAAAAAGAGCTTCTAGAAATATTTTTGTACATGTGGTAAACTATTTTTCTTATACTACTTTCTGTCTCTTTACACCCCACCCCATTCCCATCCATCCTGGCGCTCTAGGGAGAATCATTTTGGCATATGTCAAAGGTCTTCCTAAAAGGGGGAAGTAGAAAGTTTCTCATTGTGTAGTGTTGTTCATTCTTCTCAAAGAAGACCAATGAATTGGATTTAAGTGAGGCAAAGCTGCTTAAAGCTGTCAGCCTTACTCTCTCCTCCAGAATCATAAAAAAACAGTGTCAAGACAAAAGTCAATATGACTGGAGATGGCTCAGGATGTAGTGGAAGCCCTTGGCCTTTCTAAATTAAGGTCTTTCTCAGGCCTCAGTTCATCTGAGGCAACACCCCTTTAATGACTAAGGGCTAGGAAAGAATTGAGACAAAAGATGACCTAATTTACCATCACAAAAATATCATACTGGGAGGGAAAGACCCTCAAAGATTTTGGCAGGAACAAAAAACAATTGCATCAAAACCTAAGCAATGAGCCATAGAAGCTAACATAAATCAGGTAAAATAGGCTAGCAATTTAGATCCTTTACACAAAAGATATTTTTACACAAGAAACACAAGCATGTGATGACAAAGACTTAAGCACGAGCAATGACATACTTGAGAAGTTTAGATTTGGCACTGAATTCACAAGATTTTGATGTACAACTATTTTGTGGGACTACTGAACTGACATTTCACGTTCCCCTCAGCTCTGCACTGTCCAAAAAAATCCTTCCAGGTCCATGTCTTCTGCCAAACCTTGCCGGGGACTGGGCTCATCTTCCAGCCAGTGGTCAGTATCTTCTCCAAGAAACACTGGAATAGTTGCAGGGGACTACTTCCAATGAAGAGACAGCATTGCGTGGGTCCTGGAAACTTCCAACTTTTTGAACTCTCGAGGTCACCTCCAATGCTTCAAAGTTCATCTCAGGATCGATATTCAATCACTTATACTCAGAGAAAGAAAACAGAACGGAGAAGGGAGTTAAGACCCCAAGACTTAGACTTAGGCTTGCCTATATCAGCACATGTGATTTAACTGTCTTGTGTTCACCACCACCATATTGCTGGGTAGGGGAAAGTACCACCCCCTTCAAGTTAATTCCAGGGAGAAGACTAAAAAGCCCTTACTTGATTGTTAGATGGGAAAGAATGTGATCTAGAGGGGTAAAGCCACTCCATTTATGATCTACTGAATAGGCTACTCTTCCTGACTTAGTGTTCAATTCTTTCTGATGTAACCTTGACATAGTCTTTAGCTGTCCTGTCATGGGTTTAGGAGGACCAAGTGATGCCCAGGCTTTGCTACATCATTCCAGAGTATCAAGCCCTTAAAAGTTTTTCCACCTATTTCCCTAGAAATGGACAGGGTATGGGTTCAGTATTCCATGGTGTGTGGTCTAGGCAGAGCTGAGCAAGGCCTGTTTCTCCTATTTTCATTGGATAATAAATTGCAAAATCTAAAATAAATGGATGAACATCCACATAAATATAAAATACCAAAACTGAATGAGACAAGAGGTAAATAATTTAAATAGACCAGTCTCAGAAGGAGAAATAAGACAGGCCATTAAAGATGTGTCCTTGAAAAAAGACTTTCCTCAGCTGGGTTCACAATTGAAATCTACTAAACTTTTAAAAATGTTGTGCTGATATAAGTTTGTTTTCTTACATTAGCTTCACTTCCAAATACATCCCTCCCTTTTCCTCAATTCAAAGAACAATCCTCCATAACAAAGAACAAAACAGAGGGAGAAAAAAAGCAATTTAGCAAAACTAACATATCAACTGTGTCTGATAGTTAATTCATTTTCCCATACCAATAGTTCTCACTTATTCAAAGGATGGAAGAAGGTGCATTTCCTCATCTTTTCTTTAGCATTGAGTCTAGACATTATAATTACAGTGTTTACTTTTGGGACTTGTTTGTTTCCCATCTACATTGTAATCCTTGTGTATATTGTTTCCCTAGTTCTGCATGCTTCACTTTACATTGGTTCATATAAGTCTTCTCAAGCTTCTCCATATTCTTTATAATCATCATTTCTTCCAACACAGTAATATTATATTACATTCATTTACCAAAATTTATTTAGTCATGCCCTAAACTATTCCACCCAACTTTTTGTGAACAAATGTCTTCTTTACTATATAGACTATTTAAAACATAGAGATGTTTTAATGGTAGTCGACAGACTCATTTTATGAGAAATATTATTGATCCCTACATCAAACAAGGGCAAAGGTGAAAAAGAAAACTATATTCCTTTATCATTAACAAATAAAGACATGGGATAAATAAAATCAATACAAGTAGAATGACAGCAGTAGATAAAAGAAAATTATCCATCATGACTAAGCATGATCAAATGGAATGCAAGAATAGTAGAATACTAGAGGTATAATCAATCAATAAGCATTTATTAAGGTTCTATTATATTCCAGGAACTGTGCTAGGTATAAGTACAAAAACAAAAATGAAATAGGTCTTACCCTCAAGGAATTTATATTCCATCAATAAAAATACAATAAATAATATCAACAAAAAAATAAAGACCTAGTTATATCATTAAAAGAATAAAATATTTACAAACAAAATATAGCATTCATTTATACTAAAATATCTAAGAAAACTCTGGTAGAAAATGGATACTGGAAACTATGCACAAATTTTATATTCAACAAAACAATATTAGAAGCATTCTCATCAAAACAGGTGTTGAACAAGGTATCTTTTTCTTTAGTATTAAAATTTATTTATTTTTGGTTTTCAACATTCATTTCCACAAGATTTTGAGTTCCAAATTTTCTTCCCATCTCTCCCCTCCATCCACCCCAAGACAGCATGCATTCTAATTACTCCTTCCCCAAATCTGCCCTCCCTTCTATTACACCCCTCTCTTCTCTTATCCCCAGCCCCTCTATTTTCTTAAAGGGCAAGATAGATTTCTATACCCCATTGCCTGTATATCTTACTTCCCAGTTTCATGTAAAAATAATTTTTAACATTCATTTTTAAAACTTTGAGTTCCAACTTCTCTCCCTTCCTCCCTCCCCACCCATCTCCACTGAAAAGGCAAGCAATTTGATATATGTTATACTTGTGTATTTAGGCAAAAGACTTCCATAAAAGTCATACTGTGAAAGACTAACTATAGTTCCTTCCATCCTATCCTGCCCCTCATTTATTCTATTCTCTCTTTTGATCTTATCCCTCCTCAAAAGTGTTTGCTTCTAATTACTTCTCCTCCCATTTGCCCTCCCTTCTACCAAGCCCTGCCCCTTCTCCTCTTCTCCCCTACTTTCCTGCAGTGTAAGACAGATTTTCATAGCAAATCAAGTGTTCATGTTATTCCCTCATTAAGCCGAATGTGATGAGAGAAAGGTTCATTTTTTCCCTCTCTCCTCCCCCTTCTTCTCTTCCATTGAAAAAACATTTCCTTGCCTCTTTTCTGTGAGAGATAATTTGCCCCATTCTATTTCTCCCTTTCTCCTCCAAATATATTCATTTCTCACCTCTTAATTTTTTTTTTTTAGATATCATCCCTTCCTTTTAAACTCACCCTGTGCCCTCTGTCTATTATGGATATAATCCCTCCAACTACCTAAATACTGAGAAAAGTCTCAAGAGTTACAAATATTATCTTTCCACGTAGGAATGCAAACAGTTCTGCTTTAGTAAGTCCCTTATGATTTCTCTTTCCTGTTTACCTTTTCATGCTTCTCTTGAGTCTTGTGCTTGAAAGTCAAAATTTCTATTCAGCTCCAGTCTTTTTATCAAGAATGCTTGAAAGTCCTCTATTTCATTGAATAACCATTTCTTCCCCTGAAGTATTACACTCAGTTTTGCTGAGTAGGTGATTTCTGATTTTAATCCTAGTTCCTTTGACTTCTGGAATATCATATTCTAAGCCCTGCAATCCTTTAACGTAGAAGTTGCTAGATCTTGTGTTATCCTGATTGTATTTCTACAATGCTAGAATTGTTTCATTCTGGCTGCTTGCAATATTTTCTCCTTTACCTGGGAATTCTGGAATTTGGCTACAACATTCCTAGGAATTTTCCTTTTGGGATCTCTTTGAGGAAGTAATTAGTGGATTCTTTCAATATTTATTCTACCCTCTGGTTCTAGAATATCAGGGCAGTTTTTCTTGATAATTTCTTGAAGGATGATGTCTAGGCTCTTTTCTTTTGTTATCATGGCTTTTAAGTAGTTCCATAATTTTAAAATTGTCTCTCCTGGATCTATTTTCCAGGTTAGTTGTTTTTCCAATGAGATATTTCACATTGTCTGCTATTTTTACATTCCTTTGATGTTGTTTTATTATTTCTTGATTTTTCATAAAGTCATTAGCTTCCATCTGTTCCATTCTAATCATTAAAGAATTATTTTCTTCAATGAACTTTTGGACTTCCTTTTCCATCTGACCAATTCTGCTTTTTAGGGCATTCTTCTCTTCATTGGTTTTTTGGATCTCTTTTGTCATTTGGGTTAGTCTATTTTTTACAGTGTTATTTTCTTCAGCGTTTTTTTGAGTCTCGTTTAGCAAGCAGTTGACTTATTTTTCATAATTTTCTTGCATCATTCTCATTTCTCTTCCCAATTTTTGCTCTACTTCTCTTACTTGATTTTCAAACTCCTTTTTGAGCTCTTCTATGGCCTGAGACCAATTCATATTTTTCTTGGAGGCTTTAGATGGAGGAGTTTTGACTTTGTTGTCTTCTGTTTGCAAGTTTTGGTCTTCCTTTTCACCAAAGTTAGATTCTATATTCTGATTTTTTTTCAGGTTTTTGCTCATTTCTCCAGGCATTTACTTAACTTTTGAGCTCTTTGTCAAGGTAGATCACTTCTTCCATTGGACGTGGAGGTTGTACTGTCAGCCACAGTCTGTGTGCCTAGAGCTCCAGAAACAGTCCCTGCTGCTGCTCTTGTGGGTTTCTCCACCCTTTCCTCCTCTCCTTCACTGCCCCAGGACTGGGGCCAGACCACTCTACTCTCCCACACTGGTTCCACAGCTTTTTCCACTGACCTTCTGATTTGTCCTCAGCATTTTAGGGTTGTGAAGTCTGGAAACCACCACAGGTGTGGAGATTCAGTCCCCCTGAGGCTTACTCAGGTCTCCTCCATGCTTGTGCGGCCCACACTAAACTGTGCCCTGGCCCCTGTGTGGCTCTATAAACCCTTCCCAAAGGCCTTCCAGGCTGTCTTGGACTGGATGTTTGCTTCACTTCATCATCCTGTGAGTTCTGCAGCTCCAGAATTTGTTTAGAGCCATTTGCCTGAGTTTGGGGGCAGCACTCTAAAAAGTTTATGCTGTTACTCTACCATCTTGGTTCCACCTTGAACAGGGGATCTTTTTGTCATTACTATTTAACAGGTTTAGAACTTATAGCAAAAAGGTATAAAATTAAAGTAATTAAAGTAATAAACATGAGCAACAAATACATTTTAAAAATCTCTTTTGCATAACTAGAAAAATCAAGACAATTGACAACAACAAAATATTAATAGAGGTAACTTTAGTAAAGTAATGCGATAAAAGATAGGTCTGCAAAAATCATCCAAATTCCTATACATTGCCAACAATACTAACAGAAACTAATAGAAAGGATTACCTTTTGTAATAAGGATAAAATGCATCAACTATCTAGGAACTAAATTATCAAGATGTATAAATGACCTATACAATGACAACCCAAAATTAATTTAATAGAAATCAAGAACAAGTAGAACAAATGGAGAGATATTCCTTGCTAATGCTTATGTCAAACACATATAACAAAAATATTAATACTTCCCAAATTATTTTTCATAATTAAGAAAACTCTAATTGATCATTCAATTTAGATGGAAAAAATAGATAGGCAAGAATGTGACATGTATTTTTTTCTTTATAACAACAATTAGTTGTTTGTTTTTACTGGTCTTACTGTTCTTCCCATTTCAAGAAGCTTATTGGCTTGTAGAGGATCAATAATAACACTTTCAGCTGTCAAGTTCCACTTTGTTTTCTGAGGATCAAATAGGCTGTTTCTTAGCGATAACTTGTCAGTTCTTGGAAATGCTGGGGGAGGGAGGATAGATCCCAGCGTTCTTTACACTTTGATGTGATTGATTCTGTTTCAGAATGGGCTTGATCTTGGAACTACTTGGAAATGTGATACAAAACAAAGTCAGCAGAACCAGATACATAAAATTGCCACTTACAAAGTCAGTAGAAAAGATAATTTAGGGTGAGAGAAAGTAAACAAGTTCCTTGGCCACAAGTGGGTTACAAAAAACACAACAAAAAACAAAATCAAAGCCAAAGGTGGTAGAACTTCAGACAGATCTAGAAGGGCACACAGACCAAAGACATTAAAACATGTTTTTTAACCATTTGCCCCTTTCAGTAGTTCTATTTTGTTAAATGTTGAGAATTTTATGTAAGATTTTATCTGCAGTATCTAGGGTATCCCTTCCACCCTAAAACATGTGGGACCCTCAGAAACACTAAACTAGATTCGAGGTATGCTGTGGGTACAGTTTAGTTCCACAACAACCAAAAAAATTGAAAAGGGAGGATTAAGTGAATATTTATTTTTTAAAATGAGAAAGTCAACAAATAAATCCAAACTAAGGACAAAAAAGGAGGTACTGAAAATTAGAGAAGATAAATTCAAAATCCAAGACTGTGGAAAAGACACCCAAATCTAAAAGGTGGTGAAAAAGGCAGACACTATTGATAAGCCTTTAGCTTGCCTCATCCAAAAAGAAGGCAACAAAAGATAAAATCAACAAAATAATTATTGAACAAGGTGAAATTACAACAGAAAGAAAAACATTTTTAAATATTTTCAGGACTTACTCTATACAGTAATATGCTAACGAAACTGAAAACATAAAATAGAGGAATACCTTCCAAAATATAAAATAAACATAAAATATAAAAATACATAAAATATGTAAAAATAATATAAAATACAAAAATATATAAAAATAAATATAAAATATAAAACAGAAGACACAATATAGAGATCTTAAATAATTTTATCTCATAAAAGGAAAGTGACTAGGTGTAACGGAATTACTGAAGAAAATAAATTCCTGATCAATGGATTCATAAAAGAAAGTTTCCTACCTGATTTTTTTATGAGACAAATATAGTCCTAATATTTAGGCTAGCAAAAGATAAAGAAGACAGACTACAGAACAACATCATTAATGGATATTCATTAAGTAATTTTAAATCACATCCTGTCAAACAGATCTATACTTACGTAGCACAGTCTGAGGACGTACTCAGTAAATATTCCAGACAAGTATAAGGGAGTTTAGGGTGGGCTTAATTCTGAACATGTGTGATGATGGGACCTTTCCTCTACTTCAAAGCATGAACAATATTTCCTGTCTGAGTCCAGTTCAACATGTGGAAGCCTGGTCAATATTCTAACTATGAATGCCTGGACATCTGGCCTTGTGGAGTGACAAAGAGTCGTCTGATTCACTGAGGAGCCAGAAGGATTGATGATATAGGAGGCTGAACTATAATTAAGTGTGAATACAAAAGATTCGAACAGATTACCTCTGCCTCTTCCCAAGAAGCTTTCAAAGCCTGCAGTGAGGTGCTTGAGGGGAATAGGCATGGCGGTATAAAGGGAGATGGAGGCAGTTTGTAACTTTATCTCCCTAGAAAGCCACTATGTATCCATGAACAAATACTGTCTCTGTTTCTTCAGGATTCTTTTGGGTTTATTCATTCTTTAACTTAGGTGAATGAATATTCTGAAATACGAGTGCCTAAATAATCAGGAAATCCTTTAAAGTCACCCAATGTCCCACAAACAACCAAAGTCTTGGAGAGAATGGCAGTAATAGTCTAGTCTAGTGAGGAGTAAGCACATCACACAAGCAACCTGCTTGACCCAGCCCAACCAAAGATTAACCTGAGACATCATGAAAGGAGTCAGTTCAGCTGAGCAAAGGAACAAGTCTACCATTCCCTATATATTGTCCTAAAGGAAATTTGGTGAAGACTGTGTAACAAAAGAGAAAAGACTTCTCAGTGTCAGAAGCTGTGAGATACACAACAGTCCCATGTATTCACTACATGTGAACTTCACTACCTTTGTACTTTAAATCTGAGCCCCAAAAGACATTGTACGTGTCAGAGAAGAGTGTACACTATGGTTTGGAGGGGATTGTTTTGCAATTACTGTTTAATATATACCATTTCAGTAAATATCCTTTTTGTAAAAGCTGTCAACTGGCTGACCAATATTGGGGGAGCACACCAGATTGGGTCTTGTGAGTGACAGTATTACAAGCTACAATCTCTCAAAGTTGCTTCTCGCATCCAGAAGACAGCAGTAGTCAGTCACCCTCTGGGAACCTAACCTCCTAGTTCAAGTGGGAGTTAGAAGAGTGAGCACGAAGGAAGCATTTCAGAGTTGAAAAAAAGAGCTGAATTGTGCTAAATTCTCAAGATAACATATATAAGCCTCTTTTTTCCATTCTTCATTGCAAAGTAAATGTTGTTTTTCACTGATATTTGTCAATTTCATATAATAGAAAAGAAAATTTTAGAAAAATATTGCTTTGTGAAAATTTCAGGAAAATATTATCTTCCTTTACCAGGTGAGCATTCTACACAAATGATAGGTCGCACACACACATTACAAAAAGATTCACTCTTCTGATTCTTTTCATGAGCCCCTATCAAATAAAGATGCTATAGAGACATCGTTTCTGAATCTTTCACTAAGAATCATTTCTGCCTGAGATGGAGAGTTTGCATAGTATTTTTCTTTCCTCTTTCTAAAAAAGGACACAAACTGGCAAATATTGAGGCAGGGCAAAGTTATTTACAAAGTTTGTTGTAAAGTAAAAATCACAAGATAGAGATTTGTGATTCTTTATTGAACTTGATTATAAAAGTTTTTATTGAGCGTTGTCAGATCTGTAAGCTGGAGAGAGATGTTAGATTTATAACTCAGTCTTAAATAGGCAATAGCAGATATAAAATCTGGAATTTAATATCATCTCAGAGAATGTTAAATTGAGGGTCTTAGCAGTTTATACTTTATGAACTAGCACATTGTATAATGCAAATGCTATATTGATTTTTGACAGGGAAGATGTCTCTAAAATGGATTTGAGGCATTTCCAATTCCATTTTATTCTAAAGGCACGTTTTAAACTAAGAACTCTTCCTTTCCATTTAGTGGCAGCTGCTTAGCTGAAGGAAGGAAGAAAATGGTTTTGTGGGATTTCATTCCAGTGAATATGCTGGGGTCACTTCAGAGGCTGAGAAGAAAATTAAGAAAATATATCGATTGAATTGTCATTTATCAAGTTTGAATTGATAGGATTTTTTGTTTTCTTTTGTTTTACTTTGACAGGACTCTCAATCTCAGAGTTTTGTGCAAGACCTACTTTCTTTAGGTTATTTTTACAGGAAAGAGGTACCAAGAAAATAAGCCTCTTTGGTGTTGGGTGATGTTTCTTCATTTTTCTCCTAGTCTTTGCTTGTACATACATTTTCCCATCTTCACCTGTCTCACCTGATAGTGATAGATTCTTTGTTCTAGCAATAACAGGGCATATAAACAAGGTTCTTTTGGGCTGTTGCCTGGTGTACTAAGCTTTGTATGACAGATTAAGGGAATGTGATTTCTCTGATGATCTTATATTTTTAAAGGCATATTCAAAATGTAGAGACTAAGGCAAATAACCAAGGATGAATATTTTCAAAGGAGCATAAGCTCAAATTCATACAAATTGCTCAGGAAAAGTAAAAAGGATATTTCTACTGTGTTAAAAGAAGACAAGGAAACAATATGTCCACTGCTGGGGAAGGATGGTATGTTGTTAACAGATAACAAATAGTCCCAGCACAACGTCTTGCATCTAGTAGGAATACTACTTGTGTTATGCCCTATGATCAAAGTTGATGATCTACTAAGTGTTTGTTGATAGTATGAATGACAGTGAGAAAGCCACTGGAGTTTATTTGAGGTGCTATGGTCAGGTCTGGGCTTTAGTAAAATCACTTTGGTAGTCAGGTAGAAGATGGATGGAAGACTTGAGGCAAGAGGCCATTTATAAAACAACTGCTTTCTAGTCCAGGTAAGAGGTGACGAGGACCTGGACTAAGACGGAGGTTGTGTGAGTCGACAAAAGGAGACATAAAGAAGAGATGCTGTGAACTCAGAGATGGTAAGATTTGGCAAGTGACTGCATATATGAGGTGAACGAGGCTGAAGAGTTGAGGATGACACTGGGTTGTGAACCTGGGTACCTGTGAGGCTGCTGGTATCTATATTCAAAAGTAATAGGGACATTCAGGAGAGGGAGAGGTTTGGGAGAAAAGGTAATGAGTATTTTTGGACATGTTGAGTGTGAGATGCCTATTGAACATCAAGTTAGAAATGTTTAACAGTTGGTACTCAGGAGAGAGGGTTAGAGATTATAGATCTGAGAATTATCTACGTTGATAATTAAACCCATGGGAGTTGATGAAATCACCAAGTGAGCAAATTAATAAGACAGTGCACAACAAAGTGAGTATGTCATTAAATAGACTAGTGACACTCATGGAGTATGTCAAGGATGAAGATCCAGCAAAGGGCACTAAGAAAGAGGAATCTGAGAGAAAGGAAAAGAAGAGGGCAGTGAAATGAAAACCCGGAGAAGAGAGAGTATTGAGAATGAGAAGGCGACAAACAGTGTCAAATACGAAGGACTGAGAAAAGGCCATTAGATTTGGCAATTAAGAGATCCTTGATAACTTTGGAGAAAGCATTTTTAATTGAATGTTGAAGTTTAAAAGCCAGATTGCAGAGGGTTGAGAAAACAGGAGAAATGATGAGAAGAGGATATGGAGGGACAGAGTATAGACACCTTTTTCAAGGAAAAGAGGAGGGTAGAAATAGGGCACTAGTCAGTGGGGATGGTTGGACCAAATGAGGGCATGTTTGCAGACAGTAGGAAAGGAGCCAATAGAGAGGGAGAGATTAAAAATAAGTAATAGAGAAGAGATGACAGAGGGGGCAATCTGTTGGAGGAGATGGGATGGAATAGGATCACTTGAACAAACAGAGAAGGTTAGGCTTGGTAAGGAGTAAGGTCACTTCATCATGGGAAACAGGAGTGAAGAAGTAAATGGCAGAAGGTGTTTTAGTGATAGAAAATGAGGAAGAGAGGAGAAGAAAGAGTTCACAGTGAATGGCTTTAGTAAAATATGAGGCAAGAGAGTGAAGGGTGAGGGAGAGCCATGGGAGGTTTGAAGAGGGATAGAAAGGTTTGGAAGAGCTGCTATGGAGAGTGGGATTGTGAATTGATAAGGAAGGTGTAGTAGGATTGCCTAGCTGCATTGAGAACCCATTTGAGGTTATATAACATAAATTACGAGTTGACCAGTAGTAAGACAATTCAGCTTTCCCAGTATCAACTCCTTGGTAAACCAGGTCAACTTTACATGATCCCTTACTCTCAAATCTCTTTGACCCTGTTCTAACATTGATCCCTCCTTGCCAAATCCTAACTCCGGATTACTTCTACCAACTGAATCCTTCATTCTTTACTCACATGTTTCTGAACGGAACAGGAGAAAGTCCTAAAACTATGCCAATTGGATACACTACAAATATATTTGTCTAATTTCAGCTAGACTCTTACAAACAGCAAGGCATTCTTTCTACTCTTTCCTAGTTTATTCTGTATCTTATTAATCCAAGAAGCTGTTCCATAACTTTTCTTCTTTCCTCAAGGCTTTCATGGCACCCCTCTACCTAAACTTTCAGCTGAGGACTTCCCCTCATACTCCACTGAAAAAAATGACTAATTTTAAATGAGGCTGTTCACTAACAGTTTCTTCTTTTTTCCTCACCTCACATCCATCTAACATTATATCCTAGGTCTTTTCTGGTCTCTAATGAAAAAGCATTCATTCTCCTTGCCAAGATCAACCCCAGTTCATGCACCTTTGTTCCCTCCCCTCCCAACTTCTCCAGCAGATGGTCCTCAATATCATTCTATCTCCCAAATCTTCAGTTTCTCCCTGTGTACTAGTTTCTTCCTTGCTGACTAAAAACATACCCATTATTCTAGCCTAAAAAAAACCTCCCAAAACAAAAGACCTTACTTGATCTTTCCATACCCACTATAATCCTATTTCTCTTCTGCCCTCCCCTTGGAAAGGTCACCTATAATAGGTTCCTCCACTTTATCTCCTCTCACTCCTTAACCCTTTATAATCTGGCTTTTGACTTTCTCATTCCACTGAAACTGCTCTCTCCAAAGTTACTGAGGATCACTTAGTTGGCAAATCCAATGGCCTTTTATCAGTCCTTGACCTCTCTGCATCCTTTGACACTGTTGATCACTCTCTCTTCTCCCTAAGTTTTCAGAACATCATTCTGTCCTGGTTCCCCTACTACTACTTATCTTATCAATCCTTCTTTGTCTCCTTTGCTGATTATTTTCCTACATCATGCCTCCTAAAAGTATGTATCCCCTCAGGATTGTACTGGATACTGAGTCCTCTTTCTCCCTCTATACCAGAACTTCTTAAACTGTGAGTCAGGACCCCATACAGAGTCACATAACTGAATGTGGGAGTCAAGAACAGTTTGGCAAGAGTCAAAGGTTTCTGAACAACCAATGACCACAAATCAATTAAAAACCAAATATGTAATGAATCCAAGGTGTTTCTGGCAGTGCTCGCCCAAGTTGTATCATGTGACTTCACTTCAGTCTTGGTTCTGAACACACAACATGCGCTCTTTGCACTGCGCACGCCATCACGCCATGCAACACCAAAGAATGTTTCCAGAAACACCTCGGCTCAGATTCAAGACTACTGTGTATTATGAATTGCAATATTTTTACTGTACATACAAAATCATTAAATGAATTTTGGCTTGGGATTAGAACAGAATTTCCAACAATTTCTGAAATGACCATAAACATACTTCTGTCATTTTCTATTACACATTTATGCAAAACGGCGTTCTCAGGATTGAGAATTATAAAATTAATATATCAATCAACTCTGAAAAATGTTGAAAATACTCTATGTCCTGCAGTATCAAATATTTCCCATAAATTGAAATCTTTATGTAAAAATAAACAAGCACATCTATCTCATTAGTATGCAAATTTGCTTTCATCTTTAATAAATGGTAAAATTATATGTATACAAAACAATTGTCTTAAAATAAATTTCTTTATGTTTTATTATCAGTAACTGTTTGATTTGTATACCTATCTGGGGTCATGTAAAAATTTCTTGGGCAAAAAGGGGTTGCAAATGGAAAAAGTTCAAGCCCTGTTCTATGCTACTTCACTTGGTGATCTCATCAGCTTCCATAAATTTAATTACCACCATATTTATGATTCTCAAATCTACTTTTCTTGCCTCAATCTCTTTGATGATCTCTAATCTCAGATCTCCAACTGTTTTTCAAGACATTAAGATGTCTTGAAACTGGATGTCCGGTTGACATCTGAAATTCAATATGTCCAAAAGAATTTATTATCTTTCCCCCTAAACTTCCCTTCTCCCCTCCTATCTTCCCTTTTGCCTTAGAAGGCAATGCCATTCTCCTAGTCACTCAGGCTCCCAACCTAGGAGTCACCCTGGATGCCTCACCATCTCTCATTCCCATATATTCAATCTGTTGCAAAGGCCAATAGATTTCACTTTTGAAACATCTCTCCTCTATGTCCCTTACTCTCCTCTGACACCTGCCACCACTCTAGTGCAGGCCCTCATCACTTCACATTTTGATTTTCTCTCAACTGCAATCCATCCTCCATTCACACACTAAAATGATTTTCCTTAAGTACAGGTCTGATCATATTACCTCTCTACTCAAACTCCGGTGGCTTCCTATTGCATCCAGGAACAAATACAAAAATGTTCTTTTTGGCATTCAAAGCTTTTTATAACCCAACTCCCTCCTACCTTTCCAGTATTCTTATACCTTACTCCCCCAACATGTATCTTCAATCCAGTGACATTGGTCTTTTGGATGTTCCACAAAAAAAAGATTCTCCATCTCTCAGCTCTAGGCATTTTCTCTGGAACACTCTCCTTCTGCTCTGACTACTGATGTCATTGCCTTTCTTTAAATCCCAAATAAAATACCACCTCTATGGAAAGCCTTCCCTAACCCCTCCTTAATTCTAGTAATTTCTTTTTTCATTATTTCCTATTTACTTTATACATAGCTTGCTTTGTATATATTTGTTTGCATGTTGTCTCCCTCTTTAAACTAAGTTTCTGGAGGACAGGAAATGTCTTTTGTCTTTTTTTAAATCCCCAGTGCTTAGCACAGTGCCTGGCACACAGTAGGTACTTAATAAATATTTATAGAGTGCTTACTGATCAGTATGTAATCTATGGGGAATTACTAGGTCATCAACTGGAAATTTTTCAGTGTGTTTTCTTACTTGTCCCATCTGCTAATTATATAATTTTGAGAAACATGGAAAAATAATTGAACACTAGATCACATCTATGTGTAAAATGAGTTTTTTAATTGTTGTAGGATGTGTAAAAACTTTTTATTCCCACATCTAGAATCTTTTTACCAAGTCATTGAGGATAGAGAAAGCTGTGAAGCGTACTGAGAACAGATCTCAGAGGAGACCCCAGACCACTAGTCCTGCTAACCATCAGAAATTCAGTCTTGGATTAACAGATCCCAATTTAAAAGACCTTCCCCTCTAGGAGTTGATATGTAGTATCCCTAAGAGATACAGCCACTTTGACTAACCTTAACAAATGACTTTCCGATTTTAAGTAAATTACTGTGTATCTGCTTTCTGCTCAAAACCACAGAATGCTGATTATTTTATTTTTGTGATTATTAATTTTTCCATTGCATTTGCCTCAGAAGGAGGTAAGCTAGCAAGAGAGGAAAAGAACTGGATGCTTTTAGAAGAGATTTCTATTAGTGGGTATAAAAGATGAATGTTTTCAACAACTTGGTATTTAATGTGAACTTGAAAAACAACTCTACTCTGTTTTAAGATGCAAGGAGTAGAACTTGTTATGTGAAGTGGGATTTCTTTGGACTATAATTTTAGTTTTATATCCATTAAAATCTAGGCAAAAATTGAATTAATAGTTCATCAGGAAGAAGAAGCTGCCAACAGCTGCCCACACGAATTACTGCTAACCACCTCCAAATGTTGCCTTCAGCCAAGTGGGCACAGACTGTTAGGAAGGCTGAAGTCTCATAATGGCAAGATCCTTTTGTCTCAGTTTTCCCATTGTGTTATTTCTCTTCTGAATGGGAGTTTCCTACTTGCTAAATATGGATGATACCCCTTGAACATATGATGTTCTGAAACATAGATGAACTATTCCAAAAAGTATGGCATTTACTTGGAATCAAGTAACACATTCTGATATAATTGTGGCACTGTAGTTCACTCAAAACCAGAGTCAAGATTAGCCTTTATGATTTAATGTCTCTGAGGCTGATAGGAGAGTTGTTGCTGTTTAATCAGTTCAGTCATGTCCCACTATTTGTGGACCCATTTGGGGTTTTCTTGGTAAAGATATTGGAATGGTTTGCCATTTCATTCTCTAGCTCGTTTTACAGATGAGGAAACTGAGGTAAACAGTGTTGTGATTTGTCTAGGTAACACAGCTAGTAGGTGTCTGAGGTCAGATCTGAACTCAGGAAAAGGAGCCTTTCTGTCTTCCTGTCTCTCCTGGCACTCTATTCACTGTGCCACCAACCTGCCCAATGACAGGAGATGTACAATCTTTTTTTTAAAAATTAATCTTACTGTTACTAACAACAGCTATCCCTGAGTCCACTGTGAGGGGAATGCAGGAATGGAAAAAACTCTACTACCTATAATTCTATTGTTTTAAAATTTATAGATGCCTAAGTGTGCCACTACTCATCCCAGGCAACTAAAACTTATTACAGCCTTTTATTCAGGGAGGTGGTGCTAGTATCTGCCATGAGCCAGAGAAAACTGGTTTAAGGGAAAAAATTCCAACCCAAACATTGTTGAATGAATATCCTTGGAGATGCTAAAGGAAAAACCTGCATAGAGATATAATCCAAATAAATAATCATATCACTTTTTTAATAGTTGTAATTCCAATGAACAGCCACCACACCTTTTTTAAAATTTTCATTTCATTCTAGTGGATGCCTTATTGGAAAACACAGAATTGGACTTGGAAGTATCCCAGGAAGAAAAAATAGCTTCCCCCAAACTGCTAAGGCGTTGCCATCCAATTTCAAATTTTTGTTCCCAATTTGGTTTGGTCAGATCGAATTCAGATCAGATTTGGCTAAACAGGACACAGCTGCCTTAGGTCATGTATCATTAATCAGACCACACTGAGGAGTATTGATTAAGGAGACTTAGGAAAGTGATAATTGAGGCAAGTAAGCAGTACAGCCCCCAAGATCTAGAATGAGGAGTGGGAGATCTCTGAACTTGAATAACAAGACCATTTGGAGTCCAGGGAAAATGGATTCTCTAGAGTCTACTTGGAGAAGTAGTAGTAGTGTTGT
The DNA here is from genome assembly GCA_028658325.1 of Potorous gilbertii. Taxonomy (NCBI): domain Eukaryota; kingdom Metazoa; phylum Chordata; class Mammalia; order Diprotodontia; family Potoroidae; genus Potorous; species Potorous gilbertii. The sequence continues at coordinate 436,465,490 of CM053769.1, read as the reverse complement.
TGTTGTTGGTGATAGTAATAGTAGTAGTAGTAGTAGTAGTAGTAGTGGTAGTGGTAGTGGTGGTGGTAGTGGTAATAGTACTGGTAGTGGTGGTAGTATTGGTAATGGTAGTAGTAGTAGTGGTGGTAGCAGTAGTAGTAGCATTTTTTTAAGGAAAATATTAAAGAAAGTTTTAATATAAGATTTTAGAATGACCCTGAACACATTAGATCAGATTACAATTTCTCAGTTGTCATTTTATGGAGATGGCTTTCTTTCTTTCATTTTGATGTTTTCCCCTCTTTTTTCATTATTTATTTATTTTTAGATTTCGACATTCATTTCCACAAAATTTTGAGTTCCAATTTTTCTCCCCATCTCTCTCCTCCTCCCCCATCCCATAATACCTTGGATTCTGATTAACTCTTCCCTCAGTGTATCCTCCCTTCTATCACACCCTGCCTTTCCCTTATCTCCATCTTCTCTTTTCTTGTAGGGCAAGATAAATTTCTATACCCCATTACCTGCATTTCTTATTTTCCAGTTATATGCAATAACAATTCTCAACATTCATTTCTAATACTTTGAATTCCAACTTCTCTCTTTCCCTCCCTCCCTACCCATCCCCACAGAGAAGGCAAGCAATTCAATACAGGCTATATATGTGTTGTTTTGCAAAAGACTTCCATAATAGTCATGTTGTGTAAGACAAACTATATTGCCCTCCATCCTACCATCCCCCCCTTTTTTCTATTCTCTCATTTGACCTTATCCCTTTCCAAAAGTGTGTACTTCTAGTTATTCCCTTCTCCCATTTGCCCTCCCTTCTATCATCCCCCTCACCCCACTTGTCCCCTTCTCTCCTACTTTCCTGTAGTGTAAGATAGATTTTCATACTAAATTTAATGAGCATGTTATTTCCTCCTTAAGCCATATGTGAAGAGGGTAAGCTTCATTTTCCCCCCTCACCTCCTCCCTTCTCTCCATTGAATAGGATTTTTCTTATCTCTTTTATGAATGATAGTTTGCCCCATTCCATTTCTCCCTTTCTCCTCCCAATATTTTCCTCTCACCCCTAATTTAATTTAATTTTATGGATATCATCTCTTCTGATTCAACTCAACCTGTACTCTCTGTCTCTCTGTCTCTCTCTCTCTCTCTCTCTATATATATATATATATGTATATATATATATATATATATATACACATATATGTGTGTGTATATGTGTATAATCCCTCCACCTACCCAAATAACTGAGAAAAATCTCGAGTTACAAATATTATCTTCCATGTAGGAATGTAAACAGTTCAGCTTTAGAAAGTCCTTTATGATTTCTCTTTTCTGTCTACCTCTTCATGCTTATCTTGATTCTTGTGTTTGAAAGTCAAATTTTCTATTCAGTTTTGATCTTTTCATCATGAATGTTTGAAAGTCCTTTATATCATTGAATGACCATTTATTCCCCTGAAGTATTATACTCAATTTTGCTGGGTGGGTGATTCTGGGTTTTAATCCCAGTTCCTTCAACTTCTACAATATCCTATTCCAAGCCCTTTGATCCCTTAATGTAGAAGCTGACAGATCCTGTGTTATCCTGATTATATTTCCACAATACTCGAATTGTTTTTTTAGCTGCTTGCAATATTTTCTCCTTGACCTGGGAACTCTGAAATTTGGTCACAATATTCCTAGGAGTTTTTTTCCGAATCTCTTTCAGGAGGTAATCTGCGTATTCTTTCAATATTTATTTTGCCCCTGGTTCTAGAATGTCAGGGCAGATTTCCTTGATAATTTCATGAAAGATAATGTCTAGGCTCTTTTTTTGATCATGGCTTTCAGGTAGTTCCATAGTTTTTAAATTGTCTTTCCTGGATCTATTTTCCAGGTCAGTTGTTTTTCCAATGAGATATTTCACATTATCTTCTATTTTTTCAGTCTTTTGGTTTTGTTTTTTTAACTTCTTGGTTTATCTCATAGTCATTAGTTTCCCTGAACTCCATTCTCTCTTTTAAAGAACTATTTTTTTCAGTGAGCTTTTGAACCTTCTTTTCCATTTGGTTAATTCTGCTTTTTAAAGCCTCCTTATCCTCATTGGCTTTTTGGACCTCTTTTTCCAATTGAATTAGCCTCTTTTTAAAGGTGTTATTTTCCTAAGAATTTTTTTTGGTTCTCCTTTAGCAAGCTGCTGACTTGCTTTTCAAGTTCTTCTATGGCTTGAACCCATTTCATATTAATTTTGGAAGTACTGGAGGCAGAAGACTTGACTTCCTCTGACAGTATGCCTTGTTCTTCCCTTGTTCTTCCTCTTCTGAAAAGATGGAGATACCTTTTCACCAAGAAAGTAACCTTCTATGGTTTTATTTATTTTCCCCTTTTTTGGGCATTTTCCCAACCAGTTACTTGACTTCTGAATCTTTTGTGAAGAGGAGGGTTCTAGTACTCCTCCTCCCCCCAGTACCAGGCTCAAGGCTGAGATTCGGATCAACTACTCAATTCCTCCACGGGCTTTGAGTGGAGGTGGGGCCACCAATGAGGGCTGAGGTTCAGATCAGTTGCTCAATTCCCTCAGAGGCTTTAAACTGAGTTGTCTGGACAATGGACCCCGGCTGCTTCTGTGGCCACAGTAGTCACCACCACCTGGGGCCAGTGCTCCCCTCTCACCAAGCTGGGGAAGCCCTCCTACACTGACCTTTGTAGCTTTCTTTGTTGCTTATGGGTTGAGGGATCTGGAAACCTCCCTGCTGGGAATTCTCCCCAGAGGCCTGTTCAGGTCCTGTTCCTCCCAGTGCCATGTAGTCAGGGCTGGGCTCGGCTCTGCTCAGCATCCGGTGAAATAGACCTTTCCTGTTGGCCTTCCAGGTTACCTTTGGCTAAAAAACTCTTTGACTCTGTTGCTCTGTGACTTCTGTTGCTCTAGAATTTGTTGGGGGTCATTTTTACAGGTATTTTGTAGGCTGTGGGGGAAGCACTAGAGTATATGCGTCTTTCTGCTCTGCCATTTTGACTCTGCCCCTAGTAGTAGCATTTTTAGTAAAAATTTCATACTCTGAAGGATTTAGATTCAAATACTACACACAGTAACTAACATGATACATATTTATAGTGATTCAACCTATAGCTTCTGAGGGTAGAACTGAGACCAAGTTATAAGGAAGCAAACTAATTCTATATAAAGAAATTTCAGCCATCAGACTGGTTGGGTTCAATTCAATAAGAGTTTACTAAGTGCCTATTGTGTAGAAGGTACCATAGTTGGGGGAAATGCACTGTATTATCTGTCTGCCCTGGGACCACCAGAAGATGTTAAATACCCATTAAAAAAAACAAAGCCCACTGAACTGGAAGAGGTACTGGTCATTAGTTCTGACAAGAGTCTAGGTCTCATTCCCCAAGGGTAGCCTAGCCCATTAAAGCTTTTCACAGCTGATTGCTCACCTGTTCTTCATTTTCTACTTAACCTATCATGCTAAAAAAAGACTGTCCCCAAGCAAAGGACTCAACTGAATAAACCAATAAATGGAACATTTCACCCTAGTTCTCTGGATGTCTCTGACAGCTGATCTTAGCCCTTTAGCTGTCTTGCCTGGAGAGGAAAGATGCATTCTAACCCCCACAAGTCAGCCATTCCATCCTACTCCTGGCAATTCTTCCTGTCTCTCATAATTCCACACCAGTTGTTTTTGCCACATCTTACCGCCATGGTATTGATTACATCTTTCCACCTCCCCTCCCTGATTTCCAGCTACATACCACTACCTGATGCCCTGGGATGTCTCTACTCCAAGGTGGAACTCCTAGGAAAAATGACAACATTGAATTCATTCCTCAATGATTAACATGCCCTTCCCATCATACTCTCCCCAATCCCAGTCATTCTGAACTCCCAGTTATCAAGTCTATTGTTTTTTTAATTTTTATTTTCAATTCCAAATTCTCTCCCTCCTTCCAGGCCTGTCCCTATCTATTGAGAAGGCAGGCAATATGATACTCATTATATATATGAAGTCATGCAAAACGTATTTCAATATTATGCATTTTACAAAAAAAAGAAAGAAAAATAAAGTGAGAAAATCTGCTTCAATTTGTACTGAGAGTTCATCAATCCTTCCTCTGGAGATAGATAGCATTTTTCATCATGGGTCTTTTGTCAAGCCTATTTTTCATCCATCACTAACCATTCTTTATTCCCATCTCCCTCCCACCCAACCTAACACCCCTGATGTCCCACTCTAAACATACCCACCCCTGCCTCTATGTACTCTGGAATTCCATAGATAAGAAACTTGCTTTCATTTTAAACCTTATCCTTTTCCTTCCATAATCTTGCACTGACTGAGACCTGGCTCTTCCTGAGGCCACAACTTCCCTGACAACTTTTCCAGCCGCATTACTCCTGTCAATACCCTAACCTAGTTCTCCACTTGTTTTTCCATGACTCACTCCTCCACTGCACCTCAGCTACATACAAGATGATCATACCTTTGATCTTGCCACCACTCACAAGTGTTCCATGTCCATCTTCATGAATCCTGATATTCCCTTACCTGATTATAATCTGTTGTCATTCCAACTATCCCTGTTATTTATCACTACCGCAATCTCTAATCCCTCCTCTCAGTTTTTTCACACATATACCTTTCCCACTCCAGGCCATCACCCTTGCACTGGATATATTCCTCTCTTTTCTCCATCTGGACCTTCTAGCAAACCACTTCATCTCTATACTGCCTTGACCCCTTATCCTATTTGCTGATCTTGTCCTCCCAAGCCCCCACCACCATTTCCTGCCTTCCCTCCTACTCGAATGCAGCTGAATGAGCCTGGAGAAAACATGAAACCATGCTGATTGAGTCCACTACAAAACTTATGATACATAATGTCAACCACGTGACACAATCTTTTTTTTACACCTCCCCAATCAATTCAGTGGATAGTGTGGTGTGCCTGGAGTCAGAAAGAATCATCTTCCTGAGTTCAAATCTGGCTTCAGACACTTACTAGATGTGTGATCCTGGGCAAGTCACTTAACCCTGTTTGCCTCAGCTTTGTCATCTGTAAAATGATCTATAAAAGGAAGTGGCAAACCACTCTAAATATTTTTGCCAAGAAAACCCCAAACATGTTCAGGAAGAGTCAGACATGACTGAAAATGACTCAACAACAACATAATCAATTCACTATAGAGTACTCACCCAGAGGCTCTTCTAAACCTTTTCAAACTGAGAGAAATGATTATTTCTCTCTAGTATTAATAACTAATTATTGACTCTGTACCAAGGTTTTTCCCCATTTCTACTTCATCATCCAGAAATCATCCAGTGTAGGAAATCTTTCTCAAAGACTTATCTGGGTTAAGATCTAATCAAAGACAATGATTCCTGCTCATTGTTTACTCAGACAGGTTTGGGAAAAAGTGGATTCTCCCTTTTGTCAGACAAGTGATATAGAAATTGATGTCTCTTTGACAGCATATACCTTAAGATCCTCATTGTAATATTCGTTCTCTCGTTAACTGTTAACCAATCAGACTTGGTTACAACCCTCCAGAATGCCTGCTCTTCCAAGAGCAGTGGAACTGTGAGCCCACTACCACGAGGGGTCTTTGGCATTTGAGAATGCCCCTGACCTCTTTTATTAATAATGTTAGCCTTAGTTAGAAAATGATTAAATTACCCAGAAACTATGTCTCAAATTTTTAAATGCCACAAAACCTTCTGTAGCTCCCCTCTGCCACCCTCTTGCCTCATATTTTACTGAAGAAGAAATTAAGACTATTTTCTGAAGGATCTCTCTTATTCCCTCCTCATCTCACACTTCAGATGCCTTCTACCACTGTTTCCTCCCTTCACTCCTGTTTCACATGAAGAAGCAGCCTTTCTTCTTGCCAAGGCTAATCTCTCTACATGCATGAGGGATATCCAGTCCCATGTTCCCCAGCAGATTACCCAACCCCTCTATCATCACCATACTAATTGATCTTCAATCTCTCTGTCTAATAGTTGCTTCCCTATTGTCTACAAATACATTCATGTTTCCCCCATACTCAAAAAGTCCTATTATCCTATATCTCTCCTCCCTTTTATGACTAAACTTGTGAAGGCTTTCTACAGTTCTTGGCCACCTCCTGGCTTCTTTCAAGTCCCACCTTCTCTAAGAAGTCTTTCTTGATCCCTCTAAGATTATCTCCAATTTATCCTATATCTATCTTGTCTGTACATAGTTTATTTTCATGTTGTCTATCCTAGCTATGCAGCACATAGAGCACTGGACCTGGAGTCAGGAAAACACGAATTTAAATCTGGCCTCAGAAGCTTAATAGCTGTGTGACCCTGGGCATGTCACTTATCTCTGTTTCAGTTTTCTCAGTTGTGAATTGGGAAATAATGCATCTACCTTCTAGGGTTGTTGTGAGAATCAAGTGAGATAATATTTGTAAATTGCATAACAAGGTGCTTTGCACATAACAATCATTTATGAAGTCATTTATTAATTTATTTAATTCATTTATTCATTTATTAAGTACTTTATTCTCTCTCCCTCCTCCCTTAAATTAGATTGTGAGCTCACTGAGATAGGGGCTGGTTTTTGCCTTTCTATGTATTCTCAATATTTAGCACAATGTCTGTCACATAGAAAGTACTTAATATATTTCTTGACTTGGCTCACTTCTACAGTCTGACTTAGGAAAAGCTCACATAATTTATTTTCTTTTTTCCCCCTTCTCGGCACCAGGATCAAATTTAGGATAGTTGATTTGGGAGAGGGAAGAAGAGGGGAAGAGAGAGAATAGAAAGAGAGCAGATTCACTTCCCTAGGAAACAATGGGGTATAGTGGGAAGAGGCTAGATTTGTACCACAGTTAAATCTCATCTCTGCTCCTTTCTGATGTTGAGCAGTTCATTTCTCTGGACTTCAGTTTTCCCATCTGCAAAATAAGTGGGTTGGACTAGATGACTTCAAAGATCCATCCCAGACCTATATTTATGATCACTATGTCCTTCACTATGGTCTCTGATGAAAAGACAGCCCTTCTCTTTGTCAAGGCAAACCCTTCTATATGTGCCCTTGATCCCAAACCTCCTCCATGTCTCCACTTTATGGATAAATTCTTTAAGAAAGTCAATCATTTATTAAGTAACTTCTACCAAGGTAGTCAGTGCTTTTCCTCATCTCATATTAAAAATCAGTCAATAAATATTTATTAAGTGCCTACTATGTGCCAGGCACTGCACTATCTGTGTATTCACACAGCATTCCTGCCCCTCCAGTCCCAGAAGGTAAGATCCTTGGGGTCAAAGACTGCTTTTTTATTTTATCTTTGGGTCCATAGCATCTAGCATAGTAGCTGGTCTTAATAAATTTCTTGTTGATCAACTGATAATAATTCCTCAATAAATATATGTTGCATTTGAAAGAGAAATGATGACTTGAGCGTTCAGCAAAACTATGAAAGTTTCTGTTTTGGGGGAAGAGGAAAGTGCCAAGGAGTTTTCAGGACCAAAATGCCAACTACCCACATGTTTTCTCAGTGAATAAGGCAGAGTAAGAGATAAAGTGAATTCCAATCGGCCTGTGACAGCCTTCTATGACAGATAGCCTGCAGAGCAGAGGAGAACACAGCTGAATAAACCCGAGAGTGGAAAGAAAAATGAATGCAGCCAGGGGGACGCCGAGCAGGATGAAAGATAGCACAACTGCTTGAGACTAGAAATGAAACCTCATTACTGCCCAGGGGAAGGCAGAGGCTGCCAAATGGGTTAGGTAGGAAGCAAGAGATTCAAGAACTTGGCTACTTGAGGTCTCAAATGGAAAAGATATTGAATAGAAGCATCCTAGGAGGAAAAGATGACTCCAAGAGACATGATTAATAAATACTGGATGAATTGAACTGAAGGACGTGAAGGGTTTCTTCTCTCTATCCTTGAGGAATTGGCTGGGTGGCAATCTTAGGATGGAGACCGCAGTGCTAGTGAGACAGTGGGAAATGTCCTGCTTGCCTACAGGAGTCCTAGCATACGAACGTTTCATCAGCATCCTCATTCGGGAGTCTCCTACTGAACTACAGTTATAGTAATCCAGGATGGAGGCCCTGATGTATTCTGTGTGACATTTTCCATAGCTCCTTATCCCTTTCTCAGATGAATTGTGTTGTCCCTGTAACCCCATTATCTCCACTCTGGCTTATATCTTGCCTCCTTGGACAGAAGATAGAACTCTGACACTGACCCTTTATCCAAATCTTTTGAAGAATAAAAGGAATGAGTTGTATGTGGTGGAGCACACCCTTAATCTCTAAGTACTCACAGAGGTTGAGACTAGTACATCACTTGAGTTCAGGAGTTCTGAGAGTCCATAGATCTAAAGTCAAATTTGGTGACCCCACTAAGCTGAGCTGGGCTGCCTACGAAACTGCTTAAAGACAGGTGAACCTGCCCTGGTCATCAGAGTTGGTCAAGGCTTCCAAGCGGATCAGCAGTGGAGTCTGACCTCTAAGTAGCCACTGTGCTTCCAGCCTGAGTAAAATAGACAAACTAAGTCTCAAAGAAGAAAAAGAATAAAAGGAGTAAGGGACATACTGAATTTCTATATAAACTCTTGGGCAGCGGTGGGTAAAGAAACAGGGGCTGTTAAGTTGGTTACTCACTTCCCTGACTTCCTTCAAGTCCAATTAAAATCTCATCTTCTACAATGACTTTCCCAATGACTCTTAATTCTGGTATCTTTCTTCTGTTAATTATTTCCCATTTACGCTGTATATAGCTTGTTTCTACATATTAGTTTATTTATTGTTCTCTCCCATTTGAGTGTAAGTTCCTTGAAAGCTGAGATTGTCTTTTGCCTCTTTTTACATCCCTGACATTTGGTACATAGTAGGTATTTACTACATGTTTATTGACTGACTGATTGGGTCAGGTGTCCTTTCCCTCATGTTTCACATTTAGGTCCCTGTCTGATACTCTTACCTCATCTTGGAAATTCTAATAACAAGAAAAAAATATTAACCAATGCCAGACCTGAGTTGAATCACAAAGGGCCAGAAAGAAAAGATTTGGGGAAGGATTAATGGAACAGCTCCAGTCCTTAAAAAACAGTATGAAGTCTCCACAGAAAAATCAATATCAGTCTATCTTATATTGACAAAACCCCAGTGTGATGATATTTAGAGCACAGGGTGAAATAGATCGATTTCAGCAGTCACTTCATAGTTGATTTTTTTGAATGTGCTAGTCATTGCCAATATGTTTTTCTATCTTTGAATGTATAAAAAACCCATTTATTAAGCACCTACTATGTGCAAAGTACTTATGCTAAGTGCTGGGGATACAAACTGAAAAACAAGATGGTCCCTGCTCTCAGGGAACTCATATTCTAATAAGGGAAGACATCTATAGGATGTTTCAGTTGTAAGTCAGATGGAAAGATCCCCATGGTCCTTGGGGTACAGCAGCAGAGCAGGTGATAATATCTCTTCTTTAATGTTATTTCCACTGATAAAACCATATCTGTTTCTGATGCTGAATCTTCTGACAATGCTAAAGTACTTATCTTTCTTATTTGGGTCTTCAGTAGTGAGACAGTGGGAAATGTCCTGCTTGCCTACAGGAGTCCTAGCATTCAGTAGTGTGACTGCTAAAGAAGGAGAGGATATAGCCTCTGAAATTGTGGGCTATATTTTCACAAAAGTTGATTCCCTGGATGATGGCTGCTAGAGCTGGACTGAAGTGGGGCTAGGGGTGAGGGAGAGTGGACAGTGGGGTAGGTTGGAGAGAAGACACTGCTAATCCCCAGGGTTCTTGGGCTTGGAATCCTGGGCTGTCATCACAAGGATTTTAGGGGAGGTGGTGGTAATTAAAACAATGATGGTTCCTTGACTTGTCTGGAACATGATGTTTCACCCTCAGAGTGCCTTACTGATTCAGCTAGGCTGGCTTGCATGCTCAGTAGGAGGCACTTGGTGGGGATGGTGGACCCCCTATTTACAGGAGTTGATGATGGCTATGGGGGATGGCCTGGAAGCAGGGTCAGTAGTCTAGGAATAGCTAATCCCTGTGTCCTTGGGTGTACCTGTCCAATGATGATAGTGGTAATGGTAAACATGATGGGTCCATTCTCCACAGGTATTGCTCTCATCTATGATATCCAGGGGAGGTAAGGACAAGTTGGAGCAGGAACACTGAATCTAGAGTAGGGTTTTTTAATTTTATTTTTAGAGTTTGGGTTCTGGGATAATTTGTAGTAGCAAGGCCATGATTTTGGAAAGAAAATGGATTTGGTATCAGAGAACCTGAGTATAAATTCTGGTTCCAGTTACCAACTTCTTGGATATCTCCAGCCATTCCTTTGCTGGTTGACTCATCGTGACTGGAAAATTGGACTTTACCCCCTGGAAACACCTTGAGCTGCAATTGGCTAATGTTGGCCTAATCTTACTCCATTCTAGAGCTCCATAGCTCTTCCTGGATATTCTCAGTCAGGCTGACTTCCCATAGACTATCACCTTCACTTTTTCCTCAACAAAAAATTGGACTCCACCCACTAAATCACCCAGGGATGTGTTAGGACAGCTTTGGCTTTATCTAAATGCTCAGTTCCAATTCAGTCAAGCCAACTTGGGAATGGTTTTGTAAGACCACAATGAAGGCTATCCAAGTAGAACCTCAAGTTCAATACAAACTTGTATTAGTTGATGATATAAGAAAAACCTTATTTGCAAAACACCATTTGACTGGTGAATTTGAGGAGTATGTAGCTACCTTAGGTGTTTGCATTTATTTCCTTGAGTTCCAAATTAACAGAGGTTCTATCAAATTCTGTGTATGAGTTATAGCTGGCCTAGAAAAAATGGGAGGTCTGGGAGGTGGTTATTACATCCAAACTCAATGTGTGTTATTGTATGTTTGATGTAACTGAGAGTTACTTGCAAGAATGTGAAGAAAAGATTCCTGGAAGATGGCAGAGTAAGTCAGAAAATTTTAAGCTCTCCAGAGTTCACAAAAAATGAGATGAAAAAGTGCCTCAGAATGAATATGGAGTGGTAAAAAATAAATAAGAGTAGGAGCAGAACAGTGGTCTTCCTGGGGTAATTGGAGAAGATCTGAAGAAAAATCCCAGGATGAGATTTGGCCCCTATGAAGAATAAACATCTCTAGGCTAGAACAGCTTAAACAATAAGTGGCAAGCCTTGGGGATAGCTAGGTTGGGAGCTTGCCTCCACCCCAGTCACAGGAACTTTCACCCCTGAAGACAATGAGGGGAGTTGGGCATCTGAACCAAGGAAGATTGAGGGAACCTCTGTTGACAATGAACACCAGACCCAACAATGCTGTGGAAACACAGCCTGGGATAAGAAGGAACCAGCATACCCCCAGTAAGTGCAGAAGTAGAGCAGCAGGGACACCGTTGGCTACGGGCACTTACAGGAAGCTGGAGGTCTTGGTTTCAGTTCCAGGTGAAAGGGGAGAACTGAAGGAGGATTGGAGGCCAGAGACACCATTCCCTATACCCCAGGACTATAGATGAATGAAAAAACTAAGCTGCTACAATTAAAAAAAAAAGAACAGGTAGAGAAAGAATCCAACCATAGAGAGTTACTAGGGGAAAAGAGAAGACCAGGGTTCATCTTCAGAGGAGGATACTGAAGCAAAGAAACCATTTTCTATTGCAAAGATTAATGTCAAATGGTCATCTGCCCAAAAAGAATTCATAGAAGAACTTAGAGACTTTAAAAATTAAATGAGAGAGATTGAAGAAAAACTATAAACAAACAAATAAATAAATAAAAAAGAACTATACAAGAAAAATGATAAGATTATGAAAAGTAAGTCAAACAATTAGAAAAGGAGATCTAGAATCTTAAGGAAGGATCTTCTTGAAAATCAGAGTTAGGCAAGGAGAAGTCAGTTAAGTTATAAGAGATCAAGAAAAAATAAAACAAAAATATAAAGAATGATAAAATAGAAGAGAATGTGAAACATCTCATAACAACAGATCTGGAGAATAGATCAAGAAGAGAAAACAAGAATAATTGGACTACCTGCAAGCTATGATCAAAAAAAGATCTTGATACAATAATACAAGAAATAATTAAAGAAAATTGTACTGAAGCATTAAAATAAGGGAAGAAAGCAGAAATAGAAAAAATCCACCAATTACCACCTGAAAGAGATCCTACCAAGAAAACTCACAGGTATATCATAGTCAAATTCTGAAACCCCTAGCTTAGAGTTAAAATATTACAAGTAACAAGAAAAAAACAATTTAAATACGCCAATACCACAATTAGAATCACATAAGACCTAGCAGCAGTGACACTAAAAGACCACAGGTGTGGGAACACCATACATCAAAGAGAAAACAAACTGGGGCTCTGGCTGAAAATATCATGCCCAACAAAGCTAAGCATAATCCTGAATGAAAAAAAGAGATATTAAATGAATTATCAGACTTTCACGACTTTGTTATAACTGAGAATGATATAATTTTTTAACAACCATTTAGGAAAAGCTAAAAAGACTGATTATCTTATACAAATGAGGTGTGAGAGGAAGAAGTTACACAGAGGAGTTAGATGCAACAGGCTGGTAGTTCTGGAAACCTACTATCATGCGGAATGTGTTCAAGAAGGCACAAAGGATATATATTTAGAAGAGTATAAAATTCTCCTAAGTTCAGAAAGATATAAAATGCTAAGGGGATAGGGAAGGGGAAGAGGATAAGGGAGGGATCTTTAGAGAGGACAGTGAGGGAATAGGTTAAGGAGGGTATAGAAGGGTGTTTAGATGAATGGAAATGGGAGGAGAGAGGAGGGTATCTTGGAGGTGGTGCAGGTTAAGTAATAGAAGAGCAAGGTAGAGAGAAGACAAGTAGAGGAGTCAGGAGGGATAGGAAATAAGGGATATGCACAAGTAAAAAGATCAGGAGTAGAATTTGTTACGTAAGATGCATGTGTATGTATGTCTATGTGTATGTATATATCTATATTCATACCTAAATATATCCATGCTTAATTGTAGCTTGGGGCAAGGGGAGAGGAAGGACAAAGTAAAAACTCCACAGCAGAGAACAAAAAGAAACTTACAAGGAAGCAAAGAAAAGATGCACAACTCTCAACATAACTCATACTATTTATAATATAGGTTTTCTTGAAATGGACATTTATTGTTGTATATTTTTAATCCTCTCATGTTCTGCTGTGCACATGACATGCTTTTTTCTTCTTATTTTCTTTTTAAGTTTATAATATTTTTTCTATTTTTTTTCTTTTCTTATTGTATATTTAAGTTTTAGTATTTTTTGAAAAAAGAATGTGCCTGGCTGGTATAAAGATCTTTCTTTTTATAAGCATTTTAAAGTGCCTACTATGTGTTAAGCAATTTACAAATATTAGCCAGCTAGAGCCCAATATAAGAACTGCTAGTTTTACCAGTAACTATCTTATGATGTCAGTGATGTCAGCTAAAGTTCCACCTTCTCCAAGTCAGTCCTCTATCTATGTGCCTCCCCTGTGAGATTAGCCCCAACTAATCTGTTTTATATCTTGCTTGTACATAGTTGTTTGCATGCTGTCTCTTCCATTAGACCAGGGGTAGGGAACCTGTGGGCCTCGAGATCCTCAGGTGTAGTCCTTTGACCAAATTCAAACAAATGTTACGTGAAGTTTGGATTTAGTCAAGGGCCCACACTTGAGGCCCTAGAGGAGGTCACATATGGCCTTGAGACCGCAGGTTCCCCACCCCTGCATTAGACTGTGAGCTTATTGAGACTAGGGACTGTTTGGTTTTTGCCTTTCTTTATATCTCCAGTATGTGATAATGTGTTAGTTGACAGCATTGCTTGCCACTTTATTACATAGTTGAGTAGAATATGTATTTATTAATCTTTGGGATTCTGAAGGAGATGAATGGGATTTAGAGTTAACATGGTAGTTTAAAAAATTCTTACTTTGACCTGTGTACAAGATGTTTTGGACCCCAATTACATCCTCTTTGAGTTTTAAATATCAGATTGCTCCAGTCCTATCATGATATTCAATGGTGAATCTTGCTGTTATCATCCTTTCTTTTTCATTTATAACATAATTATTTTTTCTTTGAATATTTTTAAAATGTATACAAGTAAAACATCTCTAGCCATAATCCTCTCCCTTTCAGCAACCCTTTCTGTGCTTTCTTTCTCCACCAGAATGTACATGAGGGCAGGAAATGGAGTGGTTGCTTAGCACACAGCCTTACATGTAGAAAAGCTTAATAAATGCTCTATCTATCATCTATCATCACAGCTACCTTTATGACTGGGCAAATGATTTAACTTTTCTGAGCCTCATCTACAAAATGTGGGTGTTGAATTGGGTAGCCTTTAAGGTTCTTTCTCGGGGTCTATCTAAGGATCTTTTCTATGATCTTAAAGTTTTACAAAATGACAATTAACAAGCTATATTTTCTTCCCTATTTGAACTGTGCTAAGACTGTGTAGAACAAATTTATCAGAACAATGTATTCCTCCCTTCACCCACTAACTCAGCATACCTCTAAAAATGCCATCATTTTCTTTCAGGCATGCAAAGTATAACCTGTCAGTTCCTAAGAATAACAAAAAGTCCCATTTTAGAAAACTATGGATCTGAGAAATACTACTATATGTGGTAGAGTTAGAAGGGGAGAAATAAGTTAGTAGTAAATAAAATGCATTTTCTCTTACTAGAGACTAAGGATTAATTTTTTCTGTCACATTTATTTTTTCATCAAGTAATTACTGAGCTCTACTGTGTTCATAGTACTGTCCTACTGTAGTAGAGACAAAATGATCACAGAATTTAAGAGAACTGGAAGGGACCTCACTGTTTCCCCAATCCATACATGGGGAGAGGGTACTCCAAACCCAACTCAATCCTTATACTTGTAAACCCATGTAGTACCATTCTTTTTTCCCAGGCATTCAAGGTGAAATATGACAGTTTCCTAAACATCATCAAAAGTATTTGAGAAAACCTTAACACCATTCCCCAAACCAACCAAGCAAAAATAGAGTTTGAGTGCAAAACAACACCCAACAAGTGCATGTAGCAGAAACAGGAGGTAGTCCAACCCTGGAGGAGCTCAGAATAATAGGCCTCTACCCTCTCTCTTCCTTGAAATCCATCCTTTGAAACTCAACTAAAATCTACCTTCAGTAGGGCCCAGAGTGAAGCCCCACAGCCATAATTGGAGTAAAGTTTTGCAAAGCTGGATATGCTCTAAGACGCTCTTAATGTCTTTCAGGAAACAAATGATGGACCCCAGAAAGAGGTTGAATCATCTGGCTGTCTTAGCAGCAGCACAGAGTCTTCAAGAGTCTTTCAGGGAGGACAGGCCAGGGTTTCTGAACCAATGTAAACTGTTTATGTTTTGAGTAAACTAAGTAACCCAGAGTAAGGAAGCCCAGGGTTTAAATCCAACTTCAATCACTTACTAGCTGTGTGGCTTGGGCAACTCACTTAACCCTATTTGCTTCAGTGCCCTCATCTGTAAAATGGGGTAATAACAGCACCTATCTCCCAGGATTATTGTGAGAATCAAATAAGATATTTATAAAGCACTTAGCATAGTGCCTCTCACATGGTAGGTGTGCCAGGGGAAGATGGATCTAGTTCACTCCCTGTTGCCCAGATCTTGAGCACAACCCAGAGACAATGCTGCCCAAAGACCAAGCTTAACTAACGTTGTGTGTAAGAAGGTTGAGATAACACTGTTCTGTCCTCTCCCAGCCCCCTCCCACCTCTCTCCCTTGGTGGATCAATTCCTGCATACCTCTCCAATTGTACTAGACAACTGAAATAAAATTTCCCAATCACTGAATATTTATTATGAGTTCCAGTAAAGGTAGATCCAGAGGACTTGGCAATGTTTTACAAATTATGTATGTCAAGACCTACAGGACCAGGGGACGTTAATTTATCTTGATGGTATCACCATCTACTCCTTGGACTTCACCTGAGAGTAGATAGTTTCCCTGGCTTCCTTTGACTTCTCTGCCTTTCTTCAAGCTTCAGCTAAAATCTCATTTTCCATAGGAAACTCTTCCCAACCCCTCTTAATTCTAGTGCCTTCTCTCTTTTAACTATTTCCTTTTTATCCTGCATGTAGCTTGCTTGTACATAATTATTTGCTTGTTATCTTCCTCATTAGATTGTGAGCTCCTTGAGGGAAGGGATTGTCTTTTGTATCTTTTTGTTTCCCCATTGCTTATCACAGTGCCTGGTACATGGTAAGTGCTTAATAAATGTTTTTTAACTGGCTGGCAAGAATGTTACCAGAATATCAAATTGATATACAATATAATAATAAATATAAATAATAAAATATATTTCAAGAATATGAATCAACTTCCAATATTTATGCCAACACTAGCTATTTGCCAAGGTGAAAAAGTGACAACTGGAGGTGATAAAATTAAATAAGCCTTTAAAAAGCATATACTAACCTACAAAATATAGAAGCTACACTACTATGGAAAACTGCAGCAAGTCCTTGGTTTTGCATAATGTTCTTGATAATCCATTTCTATGTTTCTAACAATCAATTAATAGATACTTATTTACTAGGCACCTTCTACATGCCAGGTACTGTGTAGGTACTGCCAATATACAAAGGTAAAAATTCATAGGGTCATATGAAACAGTCCCTACCTCAAAGGAGCTTATGTTCCATCAAAGGAGACAACAATGTGAACATATACAAAATCATATTCTAAATATTTACAAAATAAATGAAGAGTAGTTTGGAGAGAAAGGGCACACAAGCAAATGGGGGAATCAGAAAGACTCCATGTAGAAGATAATGCCTGAGTTAAGTCTTGAAAGAAGCAAGGGATATTTCTATGAGGAAGAAGTGTTAAGGAAGCACATTCTAGGCATCGGGGACAACCTATATGATGATATAAATGGGAGATGGAGTGTAGTGTATGAGGAACAGGAAGGCGGCCAGTTTGACTAGATTACAGAGTCAGTAAAGGAAATAACGTATAACAAGGTCAAAAAAGGTAAGTTGGGGTCAGTTGTGATGGACTTCAAATGTCAAAAATAATTGGTTTTATACTAAGGGCAATAAAAAGCCACTGGAACCTGTCTATTATCCTTGATTCCTCACTGTCTCTCACCCCAATATCCAATCTGTGGCCAAGGCCTGGTGACTGCATTTTTATCTCTGAATATGAGCCCTTTACTCCTCTGACACTGCCATGACTTATCAACTCGTGTCTAGTTTATTGCAGTAGCCTGCTCACGTAGAGTCTGCCTGCCTCAAGTCTCTTCCCGCTCCCATCCATCCTCCATTCTACCACCAAAAGTACGAGTGGGATTATGTCATCTCTTCTACTTAATAAACTTTAGTGGTTCCCTATAGTTTCCATGATCAAATTCAAAATCCTCTGTTTGGGATTCAAAGCCCTCCATAACCTGGCCCCTCCTACCTTTCCAGTTTTCTTATATTTACTCTCCTCCATTTACTTTTCACTGACCTGATTATGCCAATAACCAGACATTCTGTCTTTGGTTCTGGCATTTGCTCTGGCTGTCTCCCATACTGGGACCACTCTCCTTTCTCAAGTCAGCTTACTAACTCCCCCAGCTTCTGGTAAGTCTTAATTAAAATCTCATATTTTAAGGGAAGCATTTTCCAACTCCTCTTAATTTTGATGCCTTCTATTTATACTATACATAGCTTATTTGTACATATTTGTTTGCCTATTGTCTTCCCCTTTAGATTGTAAACTCCTTGAAGGTCTTTTGCCTCTTTTTGTATTCCCAATGGGTAATACAGTGGCTGGCACACAGCAAGTGCTTAATCAATGTTTATTGACTAATTGACTATCAAGGAAGAGGGTGACTTGATGAGCTCTTAAGGAACATGACTTTGTCAGCTATCTGACAGAGCTTCTTACCTACCTACTATAACAATCCAAAGGCTGCCACTGGACATCAGAGAGATAGAGGATACATTGTATGATCTCAAGAAGAAGTTTATCTTGGTCCTTATATTTATTTACTTGGACCCACCTACCAGGTCATCCAATGTCACCATGGTGGGCCGCCTCTCATAGGGCCACCTCATCTTCTCTGATCTACTGCTTGTGAATAGACAAGGTAGATCCTAGACTCATAATAATGAAGAAGGGTGTCCCATCCATTATTTAACCTATTCAGACCTACAGAACTGAGAAGAACTTGGGAACCAGCACACATATGCATGCTCCAGAAGTTAGAGCCTTCCACCAATTAATTCTACCTGCAAAAAAAGCAATACTTCCAGCTATGAGGGCAATATGAAAGGTGTATTATCTGTTGTGTACCTTGCACACCAAGATTCTTTAGCAAAACTATCTCCTTGCTGAGGATCTTGGTAACACACTTGAGTATTTTCTCTGCCTTGTTTCAATCATGGCCCTTATGAACTGAGTTCATAAGCAAGAAGACTCAACTTAGTTGATCTGTCAACTAAGAAATATCCTGGTTCTAAGTCTCTACATAATCTATTAAGTGTCTAAAGCACAAGCCAATGGGCAAGAGTGGTTCTCACCCAAATCTTAATAGATATGGTGTAAAGTCTATGGCATCATTAAGATAGCATTTTATTTAGACACTAGAAATGCCCCATATTGACTCTACTGAGTTTTCTGTTTATGCCTCAGGGTGAAGGAACTATAGTAGTCCTTTGCCCAAACTCTTGGAAAACTGTTTAGTTTCAGGTCATTTCAAACCAAATTGAGGTGGAAGGAGAGTTTAATTTAGATCTTCTGTGTTCAGAAAGCACAGACACTATGGCATTCCAGGTACCAAGTCCCAGGTAACTCACTTGACAAGGTTAGCAATTCATCAAGTAAACAACTTCCTTTAATTCTGAACAATATATTAAAAGAAAAAGATAGTGGAGAGAAGGTTCATAAATAATTATCTCCTTTGAAGAAACTTGATTATGGGATGTTTGTCTGATCCAGACCCTTAGCTCATATAAGTTCAAAGTGCCACATTTTAGGAAGGGTACTGATACTCTAGAATAACATCCACAGGAGGAGTACCAGGATAGTTTAAGGTCTTGGGATTCTGCTATATCAGGACAGGTTGAAAAAGCTGGAAATTCAGAAGAGTTGCTTAAACCTGCAAGGACCTATATGAACTGAAGCAAAGTGAAGTGAACAGAACTAGGAGAACATCATAACAACACTTTATGATGAACAACTGTGAATGACAGCTATTCTCAGCAAAACAATGATCCAAAACAATTCCAAAGGACTGATGATGAAAATACTATCTACATTCAGAGAAAGAACCAATAGAAATTGAATGCAGATTGAAACATACTATTTTTTACTTTATTTATTTTTTTTTTTCTTTTTAAATACATTTATTTGACTTTTTACATTCATTTTCACAAGATTTTGGGTTCCAAAATTTTCTCCCCATTTG
>CM053769.1:436402016-436445570 GCA_028658325.1 Potorous gilbertii | reverse complement strand
AAATCTCCTTCACTGTGTTTCTGCGCGGCTTCCACTGCTCCAGAATTTGTCAGGAGATCTTTTTACAGGAAATCTATGGGCTGTGGGTTCGGACCTAGCATAGGTGAGTCTTTCTACTCCGCCATCTTGGCTCCGCCCCCCTACTTTATTTTTTATAGGTTTTTTTGGTGGTCTGTTTTCTTTCACAACATACTAATATGTATATATGTTTTGCAATATTGCACAGATCTAACTTCAAATTGCTTCCCTTCTGAGGAAAAGGAAGGGAAGAAGAGGGAAAGAATTTCAAATTCAAAGTTTTAAAAAAGAATGGGAAAAATTGATTTTACAATTGGGAAAAAGATTAAAATATTATTTTAAAATGAAGGAATGTTTAGATTTGTATGTTTGAGTTATAAATGCTGTCTAATCATATTAGAAGATCTGGGAGAATTCTGGAAAGATGATGGAGTAGGTCAGAAAATTCCAAGCTCTCAAAATTTTCTCTCACAAAAGAGATAAAACAACACCTCAGGGCAAACAAGGTGTATGTGTGTGTGTGGGGGAGGATGGACAACATAAAAAATAAATAAGAATAGTGACACAATAGATGTCTTGAAACAAACCAAGAAGATCTGCAAAATCAGGATGAAGTTTGGTCCCTGTGAAGAGTAAATACCTCCAGGCTAGGGTCCAGCAGCAAGCAGCAAGCCCTATGATTAGCTGAGCTGGGAAGCTGCCTCTGCCCCAGCCATAGGAACTTTTACTCCCAGGCACAGTGAAGGGAGTTGGGCAGCTGAGAAGATTAAGGGAACCTCTGCTAACAGGGAACACCAGATCCAGCTGGTGTGGAGAAAAAGAGGGGACGGCGAGAGAAGGATCCAGCACAGGTCAGATGAGTGCAGAAGCAGCAGGGCAGGGACACCACTGGAAGTGGGTACTTATAAGATGCTGGAGGTTTGGCTTTCATTCCAGGCTAGAGAGAAGAACTAAAGATCTGGGGCAAGAGGCACCATTTCCCCATATCCCATAGAAGTGATTACAAAAATTAAGCTATTACTATCAAAAAAATGCACAGGCAAAGGAGAAAAAATCCAGCCATAGAAAGTTATTATGGAAATAGACAAGACTGAAATTCATCTTCAGAGGAAAATATTGAAGAAAAGAAACCCTCTTCTGTACTAAAGAGTAACATCAAATTGTCACCTGCTCCAAAAAAGAATTTATAGAAGAATTTAAAAAAGACTTTAAAAACCAAATGAGAGAATTTGAGGAAAAACGTTTTTATTTTTGGGAAGAACAATCAAAAAAACCAAAACAAAACCAAACCAAGATTATGAAAAGAAAATCAACTAAGTGGAAAAGAGAATCCAGAATCCTAAGGAAGAAAGTGATACCTTGAAAATTAGAATTGGGCAAGGGGAAGCCAGGGAAGTTATAAGAAATGAAGAAATAATAAAACAAAATATGAAGAATGAAAAAAATAGAAGAGAAAGTGAAACATCTTATAAGAAAAACAACTGATCTGAAGAACACAGCAAGAAGAGAAAACATAAGAATAATTGGACTACCTGAAAGCTATGATCAAAAAAAGAATCTTGATACAATAATATAAGAAGTAATTACAGAAAATTGCCCTGAAGTATTAGAACAAGTGGGGGGGGGGGAGTAGAAATAGAAAAAATTCACTGATCACCACTAAAAAGAGATCCTAGGAGGATCAAAATCTGAAACCTCCAGCTCAAAGATAAAATATTAAAAACAACAAGAAAAAAAACAAGTTAAATATGGCAGCACCACAATTAGAATCACACAAGACCTAGCAGTATAAGTCTTCTGAATTCAGATGAAATAAAATGGTAACAGGATAGGGAGGAGGAAGGAGATAAGGGAGGGATCTCTAGAGGGGAGGACAAGGGAATAGGTTAAAGGAGATTAAAGAAGGGTGTTTAGATTTATGGGAAAGGAATGATAGGGGAAGGATCCTTGGAAGGAGGATAGGGTAAGAAATAGAAGAGCAAGGTAGGGGGTAGAAGTAAAGTAGAGTCAGGAGGGATAGGAAATAAGAGGTATGCACAAACATTAAAAACAAAGATCAGGAGTTGAATTTGTTAGGGAAAGTACATATTTACATATGTATGTAGGTATGTATGTACATATGTATGTGTATATGTGTATGTATATATCTATATATAAATATATCAGCACTTCATTGTAACCTTCTTTGGGAGTGGGGAGAAAGGAGGAAAAAGAAAAATATAAAAAGTGTACAGCATAGAACAAAAGAAAACTTACAAGGAAGCAAACCAAAGATGGACAGCTCTCAGCGTGTGTAGTATTTGTCATACAGGCTTTCTTGAAATGAAAATTTATTGCTACATATTTTGAATCTTCTCTTAAGCTCTGCTATGCACATGACATGCTTTTTTTTCTTACTTTGTATTTAAGTTTCAGTATATAAGTTTATGATGTGTTTCTTTTCCTTTTCTCTATTCTGTATTTGAGTTCTGGTGTTTGAGTCTAAAATTAAAATATATATATAGATAGATAGATAGATAGATAGATAGATAGATATGGTCCAGAAGATATAGTCCAATGATTAGAATAGTCTTATTAAATCAAATAGCAGGGATCTAAAAATTTTGATTCATAGTGAGTCTAGGATAAGACTTTTCACTTGTTTTATTATGTCCCAAGACCCTTCTGAACTTTCCTAGCTTTTATTAACCACTTCAGGCTCAGTTTAGATGCTCCTTCTCATATGAGACATATCCTCCTCTTTCCCTCAACATTTGTCAGATAATTATTTGGAATTGATATATAAGAGAAGACTTCATTCATATTCTAGCTAAAACCTTACCTTCTACAGGTGTCTTTCTCCATCCTCATTTGTTACTTGTGTTCAGTTTTTTCTGTTATATAGGTTGTTTTTACATAATTATATACAGGATTTTTTCCCTAATTAGACTATGAGCTCTTGAGAGTAGAGACTCTCTTTTGCTTTCCTTTATATACCCACGGTTTAACACAGTGCTGCTGTAGTGTTTATTTGCAACAAATAATAAACATAGTGCAAAGAAACAATAAATTCTTATTGACTGACTGACCTAAGCTACCTTCAAGCATCTGAATGGTCCTTCTGTGGAAGAGGGATCGGACACCTAGGCTACAGGAAATGGAACTAGGGCCTCTAGGTCTGAAGTTGTCCAAAGGAAGATTTTGGGTGAGAAAGACATTAACAGCTGGGAAAACTAGAAAAGTCCTTCTGCTTCCTGTAGACGATGAGATTTGAGCTGAGACGTGAAAGAAGTCAGAATGAGAAAGGGGAGCATTCCAATGCAAAGCCAGAGAATGAGTAATTCTGTGAAATGACACACAGAATGATAGAATGATTCCCAGTCTTGTACACTTCCTATTTCCTATGTCATATAAATTGGACATAGACCTTGAATTTGCTTGCTTTAGGGAACTGTCACAGGTTGCCCATGGAGAGAGGGAGGATGGAATAACTAGAAGAGTAGGGAGAATGAGAGCTGGGACATGGTGATGATTTTTTTGGGAGGGGAAAAGACTTTCTGACATCACGTGAGCAAGGGATACTAAGTCCTGTAGGCTCTTTCCACCTTTGAGGAATTTTTGGTATCTAGATGGTGCAGGAGATAGTTTAGGACCTGGAGTAAGGAAGATCTGGGTTCAAATGCAGTCTCAGATTATCACTGTTACAGTTGTGTGATAGTGGGCCAATCATGTAACCTCTGCCTGCCTCAGTTACCTCATCTGTAAAATGAACACTTAGCTCCCAAGGTTGCTGTGAGAATAACATGAGATAATGTTGATAGAGTGCTTTATCCATTTGGATCTCATATTTTCTGTAGGATGGGTCCCTAACACCAACTTCTCTCTTTTTTTTTTACTTTTTTGTTCATTTTAAACAAATATAAAATTTAAAAAAGAAATAAAGAACATTTCCATGTACACAGCAGAACATAAAAGAGGATGCAACATAAAACAATAAATCTCCATTTCACAAAAGTCTATGTAATAAATCCTATACATTGTTTCCAAAGAAACCCAGCTTTTCTGTGCTTCCTTCTAGGTTTTCTTTTGTTCTCTTCTGTGTACTTTTTAATTTACCTTTTGTTCTCCGTCTCCTTTTCTCCCTCCCCCCCAGAGAAGGCTACAATTAAAAGTGTGTGCATTCGTACACACAAACACACATATATATGAATACATATATTCACATACATACATAACAATAAACATACACAAATATACAGGCACATATACATACACACACACACACACACACACACACACACACATATATATATATATATATATATATATATATATATTAAACCAAACTATGCATATTTCTATTTGTCATTTCTTTCTCTGGAGGTAGACAGTATCTTCCTTTATATGATTCCAGTCCTATTTTGTTTTCCTAAATTAATCAACCCATTATTTCTTGTATCACAGCAGTATTCCATCACAATCATATGCCACAGCCTATTTAGCTATTCCTCAAATGAAAAGCATCTATCATTTCAGCCAATCTGATAGGTGTAAGATTATATCTCAAAAATACTTTAACTTGCATTTCATTACTCAATAAAGATTTAGAGCATTTACTCATATAATTATATATTATCTTGATTTCTTTATAAAAAAGAATCCCTGTTCATATCCTTTGACCATTCATCAATTAGGGTATTACTCATATTCTTATAAATTTGACAAAGTTCTCCCTATATTCAAGAAATGAGACCCCTGTCAGAGAGAATGTCTATGAAAGATTTTTTTCCCCAGTTTTTTGCTTTCCTTTCAATCTTGGCTACAGAGGTTTTGTTTATACAAGAGCTTTTAAATTTAAAATAATAGAAAATATCCATTTTATACCTCAACAATGCTCTCTATCTCGTTTCTTCACATATTATTTTTATATTTATGAGTATGATAGGCAATATGTTCCATGTTCTAATTTTCTTGTGTTATCTCCCTTTATGGTCATGTATCCATTCTGACCTTATTTTGGTACATGGTTTTATTTCTTGGTCTTTTCCTTCCAGTCTGCTTTCCAGCTTTCCCAATAATTTTTACCGAATAATAAATTCTTATCCCTAAAACTTACTTTACAATTGTCAAACACAAAGTCACTTTAGTCTTTTACTACTGTGTATTGTATGTCTACTCTCTCCATTAATCCATCTCTCCATTTCTTAGCCAATATTAGATTGTTCTACTATCCATTTCAATTTTATAGGTAAATTCATCCCATTCACATTCTCAGTTATAAATTACTTACAGTGAATTTCCCTCCATCCTATTTTTCCTCACTATCCTTCTCCCCCTATTTATTCTATCCCTCCTCATGGTTTTTTTTCTACCCCAAATTTGCCTTCATATTCCTAGACTATCCACCCCTCTAAGAGTCCCTTATCATCTCCTCACACATTCCACCTTAGTCTATTTATCTAAGAATTTCTCCCTTATTCCCTTCCCCACTCCTAATTTTTAATCTACACACCCTACTAAAAGCCCCTCCCTTGCCCTACCCTCTTACTTCTTTCTAAATTTAGAAGACTTTTAGACCCTTCTAGATGTATTTGTTCCCTCTTTAACCCATTTCTGATGAGAGTAAGGTTCCAGCACCATCAGCCCTTCCACCTTACTTGTTTCTTTGGGATTAGTTCTTCCCTCCATGCCTCATTTGTATGAGATAATTACTCCTTTTTATTTCTCCCTATGCAATTTTATTTTTTAGAATCACCCCGTTATACACAGTACAGTCCAAGACTTTTTTCAAACTCCTCAAATAATGATGACAGTCATGAGTACTGATAACATTTTCACACATAAGTCAAGTTTCACCTTATTAAATCCCTTATAATTGGTCTTTAATGTTTTCTTAATATTTCTCCTGGATCTTATATGTTGAATTTTCCATTAAGTTCTTTTTATCACAAATACCTGAAAATCGTTCAATTCATTGAATGTCTATTTTTTTCATTGAGGATTATACTTAACTTTTCTGGGTAAGTTACTCTTGGTCATAACATTAGCTCTTTTGCTCTACAAAATATAATGTTCTGAGATCTATGGTCCTTCAACGTAGAAACTGCTAGGTCTTGTGTAATCCTGATTATAGGACTAAGATATTTAAATTGATTTTTGTTGTTGTTGCTTGCAATATTTTCTCCTTAATCTGGGAGCTTTGAAACTTGGCTATGATATTCCTATAAGTTTATCTCCTCAGATCTCTTTCAGGTGGTGATCAGTAGATTTAAAAAAATCCATTTCTTCTTTACCTTCTTATTCTAGAATTTCAGGGCAATATTCCTTAATAATTTCTTTTTTAAAAATTTAATTAATTTATTTGTTTTCAGTTTTCAACCATCACTTCCATAAGTCTTAAATTTTCTCGCCCTCACTCTGCCTTCCCTCCCTGAGATGGCATGCAATTTTATACGGGTTCTACACATATAGTGTTATTAAACACATTTTCACTATAGTCATGTTGCATAGAAGAATTAAAATGAATGAGAAATAATTTCTTTTAATATTGTATCAAGATTCTTTTTTTGATTATAACTTTTAGGTGGTCCTATCATTCTTACATTGTTTCTCCTAGATTGGTTCTCCATATCAGTTGTTTTTCTGATGAATTGTTTCACATTCTCTTCTATTTTTTCATTCTTTTGATTTTGTTTTATTATTTCTTGGTGTCTTGTAATTAGTTTCCACTTGCCCAATTCTAGTTTTCAGGTAATTATTTTCTCCCTTAAGTTTTTTATTCTCTATTTCTAATTGGTTGACTTTCTTTTCTTAATTTCCTTGATTTTCTTGAATTGCTCTTAATTTCCACACACCAACCCCCAATTTTCCCTCAAGCTTTCTTATTTGTTTTTTAAAGTCTTCTTTAAGTTCTTCCAAGAACTTTTTGTGGGCTTGTGATCATTTGATGTTTCTTATTGAAAAATTTTTAGCTCCACTATCTTCTTCTGAATATGAATCCAGATCTTCTCTATCCCCATAGTAGCTAGCTAGCTATTGTTGGGTTCTTTGTCCTTTACTTACTCATTTTTATTTTCTCTAGTTTTATTTTTAGCAGCTTATTATAATCAAGTTCTTGTCCTAAAGTTTGGGGAAGGATGCCTCAGGTTCTTCTTACTGTTACCTTCTGAGCTCTGCCCTGGGGCCCAGCCTTGGGACTCCTCTCCACCCCTAAACCAAGGTTAGGGCCTCCTTGATCATGCTATGCTGCAAATGCTGTTGCTCCCTGTGGTTCCTCTGATGTCCTTTCTGTCCTGGAACTGAAACCAGGGACTCTGCTCTCCTGCAAATTCCCACAGCCAGCAGGGTCTCCACCTCTCTGCTACCACACTCACCAGATGTATGCTAACACCTTCTCTCCCATAGCCACAGCCCATAACAGCTGCGGTTGACATCCCTTGACAGTGGAAGATCTTTCAATTTTCTGCTTAGTCATCTGACTCGCACCCAGTGTTAGAGGTGAAAGTTCCAGAGGCTTTTTTCCAATCCAGATGCCCACTGGGCTTATTATTTGTTGATTCTGTGGGTGGCCAGAAGGCAGTCTGGAAGTGTTTGCACTTCCCTCAGGCCAAACCTTCACAACCTGAGGTCCAGTTTTTCCTAGGGACCTCTTGAATTGTCTTAGGAGGACTACTACTTTACCCCTACTTTTGTTTATTTTTAATGCTCTATATGCATTCTGAGCCAATGTTCTGTTCCTAACACCAACTCTTTCATCTTTTTTTATGAATGTTTTTATTTTATTTTTCTTAATTACATGTAAAAACAATTTTTAATATTTGCTGTGGTTTTTGAAAAATAATTTTTGAGTTCCAGACTCCCTCCTTTCCTTCCTCCCTTTCCCCTTTGAGAAGGCAAACATTTTAATATAGATTATACATTTGCAGTCACGGGCAGCAGGGGATCATCCTGAGTTCAAATCAGACCTCAGACACTTACTAGCTCTGTGACCCTGGGCAAGTCATTCAATCTTGTTTGCCTCCATTCCTCATCTATAAAATGAGCTGGAAGAAGGAAACAGGAAACCACTCCAATATCCTTGCTAAGAAAACCCCAAAAGAGGTCACAAAGACTTGGACACTGAACAATAGCAAGTTATGCAAGATATATTTCTATATTAACCATGTTGCAAAAGAGAATACAGATCAAAAAGAAAAAAAAGAAAAAGAAAGTTTTTTAAAAAGTTATGGTTCGGTATGCATTCAGACTCCATCAGGTTCTTTTTCTGGAGATAGATAGCATTTTTCATCATAAGTTTTTCACAATCCTTTTATCTTTTGATGGGAAGGCTGGGAATTGTGTGAGAACAAAAGGGTTAATGTTCTTGGGAGAGAACAGGAGATTGGACCCTCTTTGTGTTCAGGAAGCACAGAACATTACAACATTTCACTGACCAGATTCCAAGCCTGAACTCACCTGACGAGACTAGCAATTTCATCAAGCGCACAATCTCCTCTAATGCCGAGCAATATATCAACAGATACAGTTAATGGAGTGGAGGGGTATGGGTAATTGCCTCCTTTTAAGAAACTTTTGATTGAGGGAAAATGACTTCAATGCTTGTCTGACCTACTAGCCTAGAGCAAAGCACTGGGACTTAAAGCTTTGTTATTATACCCCGGACTGCCACTGACTTGCTCTATAGCACTGGGCAAGTAACCACCCCATTTTTGTTTTGGGGGGTTTTTTCTCCAGAATCCTGCTCAAAGCAGATAATCAAAAGGACCTTAGAAGTTATCTAGTTCAACTCATGTCTGAAGCACAAATTCCCTCCACACACCATCCCTGACAACCTCTCTACCTGCCAACCTCCAGCTATGGAGAACTCATTACCTCCCAAGGCATCTCTTTCATGTTTGAATAGCTCTAATGTAGAGTATTTTTTTTCTTGTCAATAGAAGTATTGCCTTCAGCAGTCAAGCAAATTAAGTCTCATCTCTCTTTCGTTTGATAATCCTTCAAGTACCTGAAAACAAGTATGCCCTCCCCCATCAGTCTTCTAATAAAATGTAGCTAATAAAAATAGCTGAGGCAGCTAGGTGGTGCAGTGGAGTTTTGTCAAGTTCTGTCTGACTCTTTGTGACCCCATTTGGGGTTTTCTTGGCAAAGATACTAGAA
Source organism: Potorous gilbertii (assembly GCA_028658325.1). NCBI lineage: Eukaryota > Metazoa > Chordata > Mammalia > Diprotodontia > Potoroidae > Potorous > Potorous gilbertii. The sequence continues at coordinate 436,436,417 of CM053769.1, read as the reverse complement.
TGGTTTGTTATTTTCTTCTTTAGCTCATTTTACAGATGAGGGAACTGAGGCAAACAGGGTTAAGGGACTTGCCCAGAGTCACACAGTTAGTGTGATGTCTGAGGCAAGATTTGAACTCAGGTCTTCCTGTTTCTAAGTCTAGCATTCAACCATTTCATCACCTAGCTGCTAAACATTCTTAGTTCTTTCAATTAACCCATTAAAGACATCCTGCCACAGGATGAGAAGGTCAGACTATAGTGGAACTTGTCCTGAAATTTTCTTTGTTCTGAAAACTGCCTCTTAATACAGCCTAAAATCTCATTAGCTGTTTTGAGTTGACATGGATTGGGCTTGTAGACCACTCCAGGTCTTCTTGTCTTCCAAATCTTATACTTGTGTATTTGATTGCTTGAACCCAAGTTAAGACTTTGTATTTATTCCTATTGAATTTCATCTTATTAGATTTAGAAAAAAGCCTACTTTTTATTCTGGTGCAACAGACATTTCCTAACATCCTTCTGTAAAGCAGAATAGATTTAGAACTGGAAAGGCCCTTAGAGATCATGTAGACAAATCAATTTCTTTTGCAGATAAGGAAAAGGAGGTTTAGGTAGTCTGATTAGTCCAAAGTTATATAGATATAGATATAAATATATCTATATATAGATATAGATAGATGATAGATAGATATAGATATAGATAGATAGATGATAGATAGATAGATAGATGATAGATAGATGATAGATAGATAGATGATAGATAGATAGATGATAGATAGATAGATAGATGATAGATAGATGATAGATGATAGATAGATAGATGATAGATAGATAGATAGATGATAGATGATAGATAGATAGAAAGATAGATAGATAGATGATAGATAGATAGATAGATAGACAAGTAAGTAGCAGAACTAGGCTACTAGCCCAGGTCCCCAGCCTCCCAATTCAGTGCTCTTTCTACACTAAATACACAGTCAAGCCAAAAGCCCAATAGCATATGTATGATTGATAATATATATCATGTTCCACTTTAACAGTTTACAAATTATTGATAGAAAGGAGGGGTCTGTGAAAGAGGAAACACTGAAGTAGAAGCACAGCCTGGAGTTGGAGCTCCCAGGTTTCAAGGAAGGGGTTGGACGACAGGGCTTCTAAGATCCCTTTCAGCTCCAAATCTATGACTCTATAACTGATAGTTTTGCATCAACATTACTTTATTTGACCTGAGCATTGTTGCCTTTTCAAATTTTCACCCTATAAATTATTGTGTTTATATATACACACAGTTATATGAGTATATAAAGCACACTCACACACACATATACTCCACTATATTTTCTTCAATTTGTATCATTTCATACAAGTCTTCCAATCTTTCTCTGAATTTTTCATGGCTGTCACTCCTTTTAGCACAGTAATATTTCATTACATTCATATATTCCATAGTTTGTTCAGCTATTCCCCAATTACTGGGCACATATTTTGTTATCACAAATAATGCTGCTGTGAATATTTTTATATATATGGGTCTTTTCTTGCCATCATTATAACCTTCTTGGGGCTGCAGTAGTGAGATATTATAGTCAAAGGTTAGAAATATTTGAGTAAGTTTTCTCATATAACTCCAAACAGTTTTTTAATTCAAAACAGGTGAAACAAGTCGCAGCTCCACACTGAGCAGTCCATTACTGCATCCCTCTTCCCACAGTTCCTTCCAGTTATGAATTTTCAAGTCTTGGCTAATGTGATGGAAGTAACATAATATCTCAAAACTGTTTTAATTTTAATTTCTTTATTTATTATTTAGAATGATTCTTAGATGGCTCCCAATAGTTTGAATTCCTTCTTTTAAAAACTATTTTTTCAAAATCTTTAACCTTAAGAGCTTTTTGAATTCTGAATTCTGTTGCCCAGTGGGTTAGTTATCCCTTTCAATTTCCTGTCATTTGTCAATTTGATATGCATATCATTCATGCATTCATTCAATTTAATTGAATAAGCTTTACCATGAACAACGTAAAAGGCACTTTGCTAAGCAATAAAAATATACGTATTTTTAAAAATCAATACAATAATAAATAACAATTCCAAAGGACACATGATTAAAAATGCTATCCAAGGAGAGAATTATAAACTGAGTGCAGATGGACGTGTATATTTTTCACCTTTTTTTTTTGCAACATGGCTAATATAAAGATATGTTTTGCATGATTTCATATGATTAACAGGGATCATATTCATTGCCTTCTTATTGGGTGGGGGAGGTATGGAAGATGGGAGAGAATTTGGAACTGAAAATTTAAAAATTTTCAAATTAAATTAAACATTTTTTAAATGTTATACAATTCTTGTTCTCAAAGAACTCATACTTTCATTGGGAGATCGAAAAAGTATGTAATTAACTATGACAAAAAGGAAAATCAGGTAAGTATAAAGAAGACAAATTGTTCCAGTTGTTATGACAAGTCTTCTCCCCACTTTTCTGAATTGCTATTAACAGATTCCTAATATTGGGGCTTTTGAAGCTATTCTGGGAAGTCAAGCCCTTCTTGGTTTACATGCTGGGAGTTGGGTGACAGGAAAGCAATGGTTTTTGAAGCAGAAACCTGTGCCAAACTGAGACCCCCCCCTAGGAGCCAAGGTGATGAGTTGTCTTACTTATTTAGCTTCTCTCTCCAAGGTCTAGGTGATGAGGTGAATGAAGCAGCATCTTTAGGGGAGTTACCTGGAATACTGCTATTTTAACTTCAGTCTTTTGAACATTTGCCTCGAAAAAGCTTTTGTGTGAGATTTGTTTGTAAATGGATTTTGTTTTGTTGTAAGTATTCTACTAGAACAGTAGAGAAAATGGTCTTAAGGGTATTCAGAGCAGAAGTAGTTAGAGTCAAGCAGGAAGAACCCACTCCCATTAGACAAATGGTCTGAGAAACAGAAGAAGAGCCCTCCTTGGAGGTTTGGGCTGTTTTTATTTATATCTCATGCCAGCCACTCAACAGTGAATGACAGCTGGGGAAGAAATGATGGTCTATATTTTGGCACCTGGTTCCAGCTCTGTTATCTCTCCATCTCTGCAAAATAATCTACATATACATTATGGGCATCCTTGATGAAGGCATAAAAAAAGAAACTACTGGGCTTCCATAAATAATCTTCTACAGTTGACCACATTTTTATCATCTCACAACTGACAGGCGCAATTGGTACAGAGAATAAAAGTCCCAGAGGTATGAGGGGGCTGCAAGACATTACAAATAAAGAGTTGTAGAGGAGAAGCAGCACAAAGGACATCTTCTGATAAAAATACGACCACACAAAAAAAGACAGACTGATCATATAGAAAGAGTGAGGGATAAGTGACAGCCCATGTACAATATGGACATCTATGCAATATCAAGAAATATAGAGGATCTTAGATTTAGAGCAGGGGTCGGCAACCTATAAGCTATGGGCCAAATCCAGTCAGAGACTTTTCTTTTTTACAATGATTTTTAGGTTTTTAAATAAAGTTTTACTCCGCTTTAAAATGTAAAGACCATTCTTAGCCTTTAGGCTGTAGTTTGCTAACCGCTAATTTAGAGCCAAAAGGCACCTTAATAAATTATTAAGGTCATTTTACAGATGAACACACTGAGGGCTAGTTAATTGACTTGACTACAGTTGTGTTGCCAGGCTTCAAACCAGTCATCTGACTACAAATCTAGCATTCTTTTCACTGTATCATACTCTCCCCTGGCATAGTGAATTAGCCCCTGGAATCTAGATCATTCCTCTAACCATGGGTGTTTCACAGGACTCTGTCCTAGGTCCTCTTCTCCCTTTAAATTGTTTTTCTAGGTGACCTCATCAGCTTCCATGTATTAAATTATTATGTCTATGCAGATGATTCCTAGATCCATTTATCTAGTCTCAGAAACTTGAACATAGAAACTAGAGCATACACAGATATCTTCTGCTTGCTTATAGCTATATGTGTAGGACTCATTTCTGGGTTAAATCCCCCAGATTGGTTGCTGAGCCAGAAAAGCTGATGATTCAGGGTACCATACCTGGTTGGAGAAGAGGTAGCTTCCAGCTGGTGGGTCTATTTGGGGCTTTCAAGAATATAGAAAGATAAGATAAGAATATAATGTATACTTCAATCAGGATGTGAAAGAAAGAAGGGTCCCCAGAATCATGGCAAGGCAAGGTCCCTCCAAACTTCTGCTCCTTACATGGTGCTTGGATTCAACTAGTTGAGCTTGTACCAGAGGTCTTTGACTGCCTTGCCTCCCTTTTTGTGTTTACTCTTTTCCAGCATCAACCTAAACTCTGAAAGGTCCTAGAAAGCTTGTGAGTGCCACCAACAAAGACAAGGTCTATTGGAAGGGTTATGGTGGCAGCCACAGAATCAGATAGAGTCAGCAACAAAGAAAGAATTGATATCGGAAAGGGAAGCCCCAGTAAAGACAATCCTTCTCGATGTTTTTATGGACTGTATGCACTGGAGATGAGACGTAACTGTTAGCTTCCAGACTGATCAATCTAGTAATAATGTTATTGAATTCTGCTCTATGAGCCTTTATGGATTAGCATTGCCTTTTCTGTTCCAAACTGATCCAAGTTTGTACATTGGGTAATTTTTTATTTACTTTCCCTTTTGTTGGAGAGAACTTTCTGTAAGTAGCAACTTTCCCCAAAGTAGCCATGGTGGGAGTCAAAGAATGTTAAAACTGGGAAGTCTCCTTCCCCTTTTGAGAAGGTGGAGAACCCCCCAGCAATGCATCCAGGGAAAACTGGGAGTTAAAGGGCAAGGATTGGCACAGGTCACCAGCCCCAGTGCTTTTATGAGAATAATCTACAGCTACAAGCTTCTTAACTATTCTGTTAGAGACTCTCAGGACCAAAACCTCATCATCTCTGCCTCCTCTGAATCAGAATCTTGGACTTTCGACCCTGGGTCCCCCAACTCCCACTGGTGAACTTTGGCCATCTCTTTCTGGGGCCCTGGTCTCCATATCACCTCCTAAACATCTGCTCCTCACAATTTTCCCATGTAGATATCCTTTCCCCCTCTTTCCATCACCTCTTTAAATATTGCTCTCCCCAATAGAATATAAGCTCCTTGTGGGCAGGGACCATCTAGCATTCTCTTATTTGTATCACAAATATCATGTTCTTTTAGCCTGGCACAGGGTAAGTAAGCACTTAATCAATGCTCTGTTTATGTATATGTTTATTTATATTTGTCTTTCTGGACAGAATGATTGTCCCCAGCACCCAACACAGTATCTAATACATAGTAGTGCTTAATAAATACTTGTTAATTGATTGATTAAGCTAATTAGATGGCAAGAAGTTTTCTGGAATCTAGGTATAACTTGGGGTTCAGGTAATTATCCTCCTGGTACTCTCTTCCAACTAACACTTCATTTAAAAGAGTTAAGGTTTCTATTCTCTTTCCCTAAAAATCTGGAAACTGACCAGCTTTTGATTACTTAAATTTCCTTTTTATGATCCTGTTTGCAGTCCTGTGACTGTATGACTTATACTCTTCATTTTTAGCTAACCCTGGTGGATTGAGATAAACACCAACCTTTTAGTATGGAAAATTCCTTTATTTTATCCACCTCTCTCCTCCTTGCCTCACTTAAATTAAAAAAGACACAAAAGCTAAATCAGTCACTTAAACAGATGCTAACTCACCCCCTCCCCTGCATCCCCCATTCTCCACCCCTCCATCCCTCCACCCTCGGTTCCTATCATTTAGGCCTTTCCCTTATTCTTGTGATCAGACCACTAGGAGGATTCAAGACATCATTTCATCTGATCAGGATCATTTATAAATAGCAGCTCTGCTCTGCTGCAGCTTATGATACTGAGATGAGTGAATTAAAGCAAATTGCTATTAAGGAACCGAGAGAATGAATTTTAAAGAAGCATAAGGCAGGTTTCTCTCTTTTCATGCAAATCAGCACTCTGTGGGCACCAGGGGCAAGCTCTGTGGCTTAAATTGCCAGGTACCAAGTCCCTTGAGGAGAAAAACCAAAAAAGAGAACGACATTGTGTGATCTGCGTTTTTCCTTGTCTTCTGAGGCCCAAAATGAGCAAGTTTTTGGATTCTTGAGACTGGTCTATGTTATAGAACCAAAGGAAGCTACTCTTGCAATGTGACAATCTTGTTCTTGAAGGAAATTGTCTTTATCAAAGTGCTACAGACTCAACTAGGAAACTGTGGAGTCTGAGTAATAGAAGGGGACCAGCAGGGGAGAAGGGAGAACTCAGTACACTTCCTAACACTGTTTTCCAACATTTAACAAGCTCTAACCTCATTTTGCAATGAATAAATGCCACAGTGAGTTCCACCTGAGTTAATACTTTCTGTTCATTTTGAAACCCAAAATGAGAAACTAAGAGAGCCTCCAATTTCATTTGGTAAGATGACTAGAGCGCTTTAACATTTGACTTGTCATCCGGGATTTGCTTTTGGCGTGCTCTGTCACTAAGTTGGAATGATGCATCTTTCCGAGCCCCTGCCTCCACCTTTCATGGTTACTTTGGCCCTACTCCCACCCGACAAGCATATCATCATGCCCCATCAAATAAGGATTCTCCCTTGTGAGGGTAATTACAAAGATCTGACATGGCGTACGAAGTGTCAGACTAAAGAAAAACTGGAAATGGCTAGAAAATGGTCACAGTATTTTTCTTCAGAAAACACCACAGAAAGAGCTTCCAGATTTCAAAAAAGTGTCTCAAGTGATGCCTTTCTAAACTGACTTTGGTGCTGTATTGGTACTGACACCAGATCAGTATCATAATTAAACTTTCTGGCACATTTATCAGCACTCTGGATGTTTCATAGTTCATACTTACTAATTGTATGACCATGGGCAAACTTAACTTCTCTCAACCCCTTTCCTCATTTGTAAAATGAGGACCTACCTCACAGGTTGTTGTGAAGCTTAAATGGAGAAAATACATGTAAGCAAGTACTTTGTAAACCTTAAAGTGTAATATAAATGTTAGTTATAATTATTATTTATCATAATTTAAAAATAATACAACTAATTCACAAAAATTCAATTGAGTGGGAGAGAAGACCCTTGGACACAGGCCCCAGGAAACCCCAGGACACTGACCCCGAGGTGGGGGCTGCTGGATGTTGCGGGGAGGGAAGGAGGTGTAGAACAGATACACTGGCCTTCATTCTTCATTCCTCTCCAGGAACACACTCTTGACTTTTTGGACTTTCTCTCCTGAGTCCAGGCCCAGGTTGTCCCCGATCTTCCCCTTCTCTTTTTAGCTTTCTTTTATTCAGTGTCTTACCCTGTTGGAATATAAATTCTCTTAGAGCAAGGACTCTTATTTTTCTCCTTGTATTTGTGTTTCCAAGGCTTAAGCAAGTGAGGGGCACACAGTAAGCATTTAATAAATGTTTGTTGACTTGTTAACTAGCCTCCTTAGGGGAATACTCTGGGACAGTAGGATGCTACTGCTGAGGAGGCAAGTCTTCTTCCTAGTTTAACTAATTTAACTTGCTAATTAAAGAGGTCTTATAGTGCAGTGGAAAAGGCGTTGAATTTAGAGTTAGGGGACCTGGGTTCAAATCCTGACTCTTCTATTTAAAACTGGAATAATATTGGACAAGTTTCTGAACCTCTTTGGCCTTCATTTCCTTATGTAAAATAAGGGTACTGGACTAGATGAAATATGGGGGGTGCTTTCCAACTATGTGATCCTGTTCTCACAATGAAGAAGAGCTGCCAGGTCACCAGGGGTTGGGGTCCTAGGACACTCTCTGTTCCATTCCCAGGCATGTAGTTTGGGCATTTAAGTTAAGCACCCTGGTCCTGACACTACTGAATCTTTACCCTGACAATGATTTTACATATAACGCATGTTACAGCTCAAAAGGGGGAATAAAAGTGTGCTCAGTGTACAATATGAATCCGGTATGAAAAAGGTAGTTTATTACTATATATTTTTGTTACATTCCAGAAAATTTCATTTTATTGTAAATAAATCCTTTGCGGAATTTCAAATATAACTTCTAGGAAAAATTTAAACAGATTATAAAAACTTAAAATTCATGTGACCCTTTGCCTTTTTTAAAGCTATTTGTCTACAGCTACCAGTTTTTTCAGTAATGGAAATGTTTTGAGGCCCTGGTTGTTTTTGCTTTTCCTATATGAGGCTTGGATTTTTTTTTTTTTTTGAGCATGCAGAATGTGCATTAAGTGCCTGTGATCTCAAGGACTGTGTTAAAAGTGCTCTCTCTGGTTTCTTGGGCAGTATTATAATCCATACTGGAAAATGAGAGGGGTTCTCCAGAATGTTGGGGTCCAAACCAAGGTTGGTCCTCTAGATGCTTGTTAGTCATATGGCCTTTCTTCATCAAGTTTATGAAAAATCACGTTTGTTTTTTTCTTTTTTTTCCCTGGAAAACTTTTTACTGTAGGTGCAGTGGGCAGGAGGACACAGTTTAGGTGATTACAGTTTTGTTGGCAACATCTAAAGCATCAAAGTCTGAAACACACCAGACACAGTCCTTCTTCTCTCCATCAGGCCAGATCAGTGTGCTGACCTTGGCCACGCTGATGTCATACAGCTTTTTGTTCTGATGTTGGCCTTGATGTCTACAATGAAGGCTAGGGTGTTGTCGTCCTCAATTTTCTTCAGAGCAGACTCAGTGGTCAAGGGAAACTTAATGATGGCATAGTGATCTCCAAGGGGCACATTTCTGAGGGCATTTGGGCTGCCTCCTAAGTCTTAGTGTCTTGGGTCGCTGGAAGGTGGAGGATGTTCAAATCTTCTTCTTTCTGTGGCTATGGACACCATTCAACACTACCTTTTTGGCCTTCAAGACCTTGGACTTGGCTTCTGTCTTGGGGGGAACAATGGCTTCCTTCTTTGCCTTCTGCGCCATCTTGGGGGAAAGGGCCATGTTTGTTTCTTTCTTAAGGAAATGGGGGTGAGGGCTCCTCCACCTAGGTGGGCACTTTTCATTTCATGCTCAGTTCCTTTGCAGCTTACCAAATGGTAAGACCTGGAGTATTTAGGCAACTTACCTGAAGACTCCCCTGGAAGTGGTTCCAAATACTGCATTTTATTTTGTTTTGGTTATTTAACTGCTTGAATACTTGAATAATTCATTCTCCAGAAGAAAAATATTAAACATAAAAAGATGCACAAAATGCATCAGGCAACTAGGTGGCCCAGTGGGCAGTGTGCTCAGGCTGGAATCAGGAAGCCCTGAATTCAAATCCAGCCTCAGGCACTTGCTAGCTATGTGACCTTGAGCAAGTTTCCTCAACTATAACATATGAATAATAATAGTACTTTCTTCCCATGTTACTGCAAGGATCAAATGAGATAGTATTTATAAAACACTTAGCACAGTATTTGGCACATAATAGGTGCTATGTATTATTAATTGAATGACTTTAAACAGGATTCAGTAACTTATGTAACTTATAATTACTATTATAAATATATATAACTTATAACTACTGTTACAATCCGCTGAGATGCTTGTACTTAAACCTTTTCAGAACATAAAGGAGAGACTGTAAGACTGCTAATTAAGCATTTTACATTTGATCTCAGTTTTGCATGCTCCAAATAAGTCTCAGTACAAATCTGCTGCTAAATGGTCAGGATTGGACCAACACTTTGCTAACTGGCCATCTTCTCTAATGTGGAAACTTCCCTTAGCACCAGTCAGCTCTAGCCTGGTGGAACTAAGGCTTCCGAACTTCTCAAAATTATTCTTGTCATGGAATATATCTAGACTTGGAGGTAATTGTTGTCTTAGAAGGACATCTACTCAGGAAAGGGAATACAAAGTAGAAAAAAACAGTCAAAGGGCCCAGGTGCCAGGTAGGAATGGCACCAGCTGTACTGGTGAGTGGAGATGAGGAGAAAGGCATCATCCTTTCCTCAGCTTGTGAAGAAAAGGAGCCTAAACATAAGGCACACTACTACTTACCTACCACATGGGAGGGTCAAAGCAATCTCTCTCTTCTTTCATTATCTGCTCTTGCCACAGCTTGGGAAAAATACTAAGGGATCATTCAGGATTTTTACATTATACCAAAATGCCAAGTTCTCCCAGAGCTGGGCTATTACATGACCAGAATTGACCCCAAGATTCCCATTTGGAACTAGGTATAGCAATTCTTCCAGGACAATTCAAAGACACCAAAGACATCCAAGGTACTAAACTCAGTATTCTCTATGATGCCAAAAGGAATGAAAATGCTGTTAAAGTGTAGCAATTATTAATATTAACAAAATTTTAAAATAATTATTTTATAGGTTTAAACCTTTTAAATTTTAGTGCTATAGGCCAAGCCCTGAGTGTTCCACCTTAGTTGCAGCTTTGTACCAGGGGTTTCAGAAATGCAAAATAAGAGAGTATAAATATTCCTCTATCCCATTCCAAATTTGCAAAATATCAGGAATTAAAACTCCATTTTATAGATCCAGGCTTATGAGGCCACTCAATAGCTATACTGACATTCTAGTGTCAGAGGTGTCATCTTTCTTACTTAAGAATGTTTCCCATAAATCCTCCTCAAAGGAACTACCTAGCACACTGGCACTATTATGTCTATTATCATTGCATTTTTAATAATATAGTCACCCTGACCTAAGAAAAGGTGAGATAGGCTCTCAGCCATACTAGTGAGAAGAACTGAGTTGTCTGACCGCTAAACCATCACTGGAAGAATAAAGAGGAAGAGAAAGTTTGCTATTTTAGATGTCTCCATCATTCTTCTGGCTGGGACTCATACCAGAGACTTTAGGAGCTTTCCACAGAATTTAGCACTGGGAAAAGCCTGCAATAAATCATCTCTGTCTTTACCAGTTGGTGTTGCTATGGCAATAGGAATGCACTGTGGGCTTTAAAAGATGTAATTTTCTGTGATTCACTGTATATTTTTAGTGATTTTTCTTCCTGTATTATCTCTCTATGGCAATTGTCTATTAATGCTGGTCTGAGCCAACACTAGAATAATGGTCAGTTCTCAGAAATGATGAAAACCCTGGGGATCAATCAGTAAATACAAGACTGGTTGAAGTCAACAGATTTATGGATGCTCTGAGAGAATGACCAGATTATTACAAGAAAAAAATTCATTAATTTGTGTCAGAACAAATCTCAAACACATAGGTCTAGGAAATTGAGTCCTGGTTACTTGCATGGTAAAGCTGACTTGGTGTGGGTTGGCTCTGATATCCATGGGCAAGGCATGTAGGCAGCTATATAGATTGCGTTGGGAACAAACTCCTAAAGCCTCAGGAAACAAAATGTCTTTTGCTAATGGAGAATAGAAAAACCGTGGGCTGGCAAGATCTGAATGGTGCTCTTTGGCTTATGACTAAATTATCTATAACCAAGGCCCAATTGTTGATGAAAAAGCTGCAGTGACCACCATGACAGCAAACTTAAGAGATCAAATATTACCCAATCTACTCCTCTCACAAGCCTCAGTATGTGGGGCTCTGAATACCTAGTCACTTTTGTTCCCATACAATGAGATGGATATTTTAGGAATTAAAGCACAAGATAACCATACAACAATATTTATTCAGTGATTTGTAATTCTCTCCTTTTAAAACTGAACATCCTAAGTCCGAAGTCATATTTAATAAACTTGAGTTGATATCTGGCTCTTTCTAGTATGGGCTCATCAAGCTAACTAGGCTAAATAAGCTGGTCTCAAATCATGTTCACTTGGGTCTGGTCTGAGCTGAAGTTTATCTAAGTACATAAACTTCATTGTCTATGAAGAGTGAGTTTATTAAGCAAATTAATAGTGTAAACAAGAATACCAGGGAAATGTTTAACCAAAAAGTAGTTTCCAGACTCTTTAGTAGGAATCATTAGCAAATATTTAGTACAATGATTCCAAATTAGTATTATATAGTCATAAAAATTGAACTGGATTTCTGCTTATCATTTACTAACTTGTATAACAACAATATTAAAACTAGCAGCTGCTTTCAATTACTCATGGGCTTGATATGAATAAAACTATCATTCTTCTTAACTTGATTATTTGACTTTTCACTCATTCACACTAGCTTTCCTTTTTTTTCAAGTTGGAGAGCTCTATCATCACAGAAGGGTACCATAGAAACATTACCTGTCCTGTAGTGCCCTCTGCTGGTTACAATCTCAACATTACAAATTTCCAATAATGAGAATGATATAGAACACTAAGAACACTATCCTATGAAAAAGGAAAAGGAAGAATCCTGCCTGCATAGTGTTATCCATAAATGAGATACGTGGAAGAGGAAGAAGAGATAGGGATGAGTAGTGGCCTCCACAATGTCTCAAATGAGAGCCACGGGAAAGCTCTGCCCCACCTCCCATTGTCACATCATCACTCCCACCAAAGACGACTTCAGTCATTCACTAATGGTGCCTTTTTTCTTTTCTTTGAAGAATGTAAAACCTTTTCTTGACCATATTATTTGCTGTAAACAATGTATATTTGTATGACATTCCAGCAACTACAAGATTTTTGGTTTTTTGTTTTTTGCCTGACTCCTATGGAGCCAAGTGACTCAAATACTCAAAAAGCTGGTCCTACATGTTGAAAGGATGGGTTGGGAAAAAGAAGAAAAAACATGTATATAAAGAGTAAAGAAGACTACATAACATGGGTAAGGTTGGACTACAACACCCACAAATAACCTGTCCTTGGGGCAGAATATTTAAATTTCAGAAGGTGGAGACGTTACTACATGATTAAGAGGGGTCCCTTTGGTTGGTTAAGTAAGACGGGTTGACACCCCTAATTCTAAAGCAGGAAGCCCAAATTTTTCTCTTTGAAAATCAAGGCCTAAATGGTTCTATTTTAATATTTTAGGTAAATTTTCAAGCAAGTTGTGGTAGTATTCACCCAAGCATGTTTCTAACCAAGAACTGGTTAGATATGTTGGATACATAGGGAGTCACCCTTTCACAAGTCCTGGCACATGGGATTCTTGTCCATCCAAATCTGATCAACGAGGTTTTAGGAAGAAAGTCTGTTTTTTCTTGGATCCCTTTTGGATAAATGTGGAGTTGTTGTCTCATGTGTGTATTTGGGGTCCATGGGGAAGATGCTCACACACAAAGGACAGCAGTAAGAAGGAATCTCAAACTATCAAGAAAATAGGACCTTTGCTTCTAGAATGAATGAATTTTCTCACCTTCCTTTACTGGGTTTCTGGGGTTTTTTTTTCCCTTTCTGTAATTCCTGGTGCCATAGCTAGCCCCATCTTAGGTATATCTATGAGATAGAATATACCAACATTTTCTGAGAGATGTCCAAACAAGACTGAAACCAAAGATTGTCAGTCTCCTGACCAGCCTTCTATCCCTAGCTGGCTCTGATCAAAACTCCATTTTGCTTGTCCCCTCCCTCCCACTTTTCAAGCCTGACCAGCATAATTGGCACATGAAAGAAGGATGTCAGTGAGTTATTCCCACAAAGAGCTGACTACCTACATTTCTCTTTCTCCCTTCCTTCCAAGTTTACCTTGTCTGCTATGCATAGAAGGTCTTCACAGAATTGTCCTGTCAAAGACTTCCACACCACAGCAATTGAGCTCCTCTTGGCCTCCTTAAGAGTCTAGGGAATCTTCTGATATAAGCAGAATAAATATCTTGATCTCAGTTTTCCCTGAGATTACCCCATATTCCTAAGTATGAAGGACACTGATGGCATTTTGGAACTTTGATATGAACCGTTATCCTAAAACATCATAAATTCCAACATAAAAACAAACCAGTATCCACAGTATTTCCTAAGAAAATCTTAAGTTTCATCATGAGGGTGGGATCAAATTCCAGGATAATTCAGTTGAAACCAAATAAAATTTGGTTATCGCTAGTTATTTGATCCCTCCTCTATCTCAAGGGTATGGGGTCTCTGTGGGTAGCCATAAAAAAAAACCTATTAAATTATGTATTTTTCCAATAGGCTCAGTGATATCTCTTCCTGGACCCCAAACTACCTAATCTTCTCTGCTCCTACCTCCCACCTCTCCCCAATTCCAGTTGCTTGTTTTAGCCAAAAATGTTGCTACTTCCTCTTTAAGACCTATGTTTATAACTCTTCAGGTAGAGTTCCTCCCGTAGAAATGGACCAATCTATCTTTAACCTTCATATCTTTCCAGAATCCTTTAACAGATGCCAAAATACTGATCCTTATAGTTCTGCAGTGAGGAAAACAGGGTAGAATTAATGACCTCTCTTCTGAGGAGAGTAAAAATGAGATATAGAAGAAATGAACTTTGTGGTACTTCAAGCAAGATGGAGCTGGTAGCAGAACCCAGTCTTCCTGAATCCCAGTCCTCAGTATTTTTTAACTGCAGGCCATTTTGGCGGGCACCAGGCTCCACAGCTCATCAATACAGTACCTGCTTTCACTGGCTACTTCCAATAAAACAAGTTGTTTATTGTGAAATTTTTGCCTGGGTAAATGTAAATAACCATTTAGTGTGGCTAGAGTTTTTAAAGTTCATTTGGGGAATTTAAAATCTGGAATTCAATCTTAGGGAAACACTTTTAAGAATAGATAATTGACCTTTTTATGTCATTAGAATAGAAATCTCCAGACGGTCGTTGTGTGGACTACTAACAGACCACAGACCTTACTGTGAAAGCAGTTTTCTTGGACCAGGGCAAACTTTCCTGCTCTAAGTCACAGGGGTAAGCTTCTCTCTTCCATTTTTATATCCAAGGTTACCCTGTTTCTTTTCCTTTCTCTTTTTTGTGTAAAGATTTATGATCATATGATGTAGGAAGGTTTGGGGGTGGAACACCCAATCAATGTAAATCTGTGACTGTTCTGCAATTTATAGTCTTAGTACTCAGAGATTAGGTGACTCACCTAGGACTTCACAGGCAGTGTCTGTCAGGGATAGGGCTTGAACCTAGGTTCTCTCTAGAATCCACTATACCATGATTTTTATTTGCCTTCACAAAACCTCTGGGTTTCTATGCTTTTTCCAGTTTTACTTTTTGTGTTTCTCTCTCTGTCTCTCCCTTCTCCCCCACCTACTGCCTCTTTCAATTCCCATTTCTTATCCAATATTTCACTCCAGACTTTGATTCCTTACTCCCCATTCCCAGTAGTAACTTCTGAGATTTCTATCTTAACTACAATAAAATCAGGAGATATTTACACCCTTACCCTGGGGGAAGAAGTAGTTAGGGACACTGTCTTTTAAGTGTAAGGGACAAGAGGAGATCTGATTCCTTCTCTCCCCTATGCATTCACAGAGATGAGAAATAGATGTGGTAACAAAGGTATTGACACCCAGTGATCCCTTTACCAAGCATGAAAACATTTCTTTGAGTCAGAAGGAGCAATTCAGTAGGTTGGGCTTCCTCTCATATTAGAAAGGACACTAAATCCTTTGTGCTAGTTGTTGTTTCTTTATCCTCAAAGAAGACCATGACTTCAAGAAGGTGATGCCATGACATGCAAATGAATTGGACTTAAGTGAGGGAGAGCTGTGTAAGGTCACCAGGTTCACTTTGTCCTCCAGAGCCACCTGGGTCCAGTAAAAAGATATAGATCAGGACAAGCAGCAATGGCCCTAGCCAACACTTAACTTGCATTCTTGCGTCATACTGTTTGTGTTTATGTTCTTGTCACCAAAGAAACACATCCATTAAAAACATTTTTGTCTGGATGCTGTGAAGAAAGTATTTTCTCTATAAATGTCTAGTATTATACTGGTTTATCACCATTGCTCTTTTGCTCTGTTCAGAGTCACTCATCTCCTTCTGTTTTTCTGGTCCTAAGCAGGTAATCTCTTCCTCTTGGAGATTCTTGGTCTAATTGTAAAATTCTACCCTAAGGACATACTTACAAGATTGATCTACAAGGTCTCCTATCTAAGGAAAGTGACTGGTAGGACCCATCACTCCACAACACATCCTGCCTTCCAGACAACACCATTTTCAAGAGTGGGGTGGTTAGTCTAGATTCTGGATAAGTTTATTTTGCTTCTCCTCATTACATTTAGAGAACTACCTCACTCTTGTGAACCCACACGCTTGCCGCAGCCCTTCAGAGTTATTACCAGTCAACGAGGTAATAACTTTCTAATCCAGAGCTATGCCTGCCTCTTAGCCATTGCATCATGGCTTAAATGATGCAATCAACCATTTTTATATCAAACAGATCTCGCTGCTACTTCAGTCATATCACAAATGTATCTTTTTTCTGTCAAATTGAGAATCCATTCTATTGTCAATGGTGCAGCAAGTTTATCCGCCTAGAGCTACCTCATGCTCTCTACAGGTGCCCTACAGAGCTCTCAAAGAAATTAGCTCCCTAGTTGTAGTCTTAGAATCAAAAGCTATGATCTTGTGAAAAAAAGGGTCAATTTGACCACTCTATAGGATAAAAGTCTATAGGAAATCAGATTTACTATAGCTGTATTGTGAGATGGTATACTGAGAAACTTGTAATAGTATATCTCTATAGGCTAGCTAACATGATACCCATGAAACTGGATCTTATAGCCCAAGAAATTTCTTTCCAGGGCCATCATTGCAATTTCTCAAAGAACCACCCCTTCTGTACCATGGACAGAACTCTGCTTCCATAGTCAGATAACTTGGGTTCAAAACCTACCTAAGACCTGTGACCTTAGACAAGTCACTACACTTTGACTTCAAGTTTTCTCTTCTGTAAAACAGGGAGGTGAAAGAGGGTTATCCTTTCAAGCTCTAAATCTATGATCCTTTCCCCTAATCTCCCAAGTTTCATCACAATCTGAAAAAATGGAGGACTTTTTGCATTTGCGATCACATCCCCTACAGTTTTTCTCCCTCAGTTTTCAAGAGTTGATGCAGTTTTATTTGCAAACATGATTCTTTTCTCCAGCCTTAATGGAAACAAGTCACTGCAAAGCTGCAAAATAAAAGCCACAGAAACTGGCAGGAAAGAATATTTTTCCTTTGGCTTTGATTTAATGACAGAAAGGCCCTGGGCAGCTACTCCTTCAGACAAGCATTCAAATTACACTTAGGGGCAAGTTGAGGAGCACCACCAGCCAACAGCTTATGTTCTGAGCTGAAGAAAGTGAAACTTTCCCAGGACTATTCCCTTTTCCTTTATAGCAGTAACAACCTTATATTCAGCTGTATCACTCAAAGAAGTCACTTTGTTCCATTTCGTTTGAATTCTTCCAGCATCCAGTGATCAAAGATTATGATCACAAGTTCTATTGGGCTGGCTATGAGGAAAGGGAGGCTTCACTAATGTCTTCAGTATAGGCAGATCTTCCAGCTTGGGCATTCAAGGATTGTCAAGCAGTTACAGTCAGAGGAATCGGTGGAACCCCTCAATACAAAGATTTCCAAAAATCACCTGAAGGCACTGAAACCATATTTTGGAAGCAAAAAGTTCCCCTTGCATGGCAAGACCCTTGTCTGAAAAACACAAGTTACACATTGTGCTGCCTAGTTATGAGCCTTCCTATAAGCTAGAGGGAAAGTATTCTGATTCAGATGGGAAACTCCTTTCATTGTGGGGGACAATTTTGAGGGAACACATGAGAAAGAAAGGAGGGAGACAACATCAGTGGAAATTTGTCTCATAGCCCAGACCAGCACCTTCAAGGCAGCTAAACTTTCTCTTCACAGAATGATTGTAAAATAATTTGAGAGATAACAACAAAAAGTTTCATAAGTCAAGTACCTGAACCATTGTAGGATGGCTTCCAAGAATGCTCGTCAGAGAAAAAGAATGGGTCGTTCAGATTGTAGTCTAATCTGGTTAGAGTTGCAAAAAAAGCCATAAGCTCATCCTGTAAAGTTTATGAAGAAATGATGGTTTGTTTTATAGCATGACTGTATTAGTTATACTTTTTCCATTAGAAACCAGACAGAAAAACATCTCCCTTTATGCTTTATCAGCAACAACAGAGTTCTATGGACAGAGCACTAAACCCTTTTAGCAATCAGGCAGACACTTTGTTCTCATATTCCCAATTTGATATATTCTATGACTACAGGATGTTAACTTCACCTTCTTTCCTCTTATGGTAAATTCTCTTTGCCTCTATCAGGACAGGAGTCTGCAAACCACTTGGAAATCATGCAGACTTAATGTGAAGTACCCCACTGATACCTTGGAGCCTTTCTACAACCTGACCCAACTCCATCGAGCCTCATTATATACCTCAACCAGCACAGAAATGAGATTTACTCAGTACAATTTCCTCAGTCCTGCTGCTAGTGGGTAAAAAGTTGCAGAGGTCACAATGACATTTTTGTGGTCTCAGGGCTTAGACATGGTGCTACATATACCAGATGTGGAGTGACATATACTGATGTCTCAGGACCCTTCTCATTTACAAGGATATACTCTGCTATAGTGTTTCACCCAGGGGAGTGGGAGGGAGGGCTTAGAGACATCGTCAGTGATACATGGCTAGCTCCTCTTATGTACGGCTAAAATGGTATGATTTTTTTAAATGCTAAAAGTTCTACCCTCCTCCCAAATTTCTCTCCTACTAAAATTCTTACCAGTAAAGTTACTCCTCTGGGTAATTCTCTGTTAAAATGCAAAACATATTGTCAGGAGATGTGTTACTCTATTAGAACTAATTATAAATATTAGCTGGTGCCTCTGAGAAAGAGAGGTAGGACAGGGCAATTTTGACCAGGGAGAAAAGGATCAGGGAAATAAGTGATTCTTCCAAAGACAGATAGTCTTAGGTATGGGTTAGTAGGTTAGTATGTTGCAGTAAGATGCTATGTGAAGTAAGAAATAGAATGGGTTATTGTATACCTTGGGGCAATGAAAATGGGAGAATGGGGAGGGACCCAAGTCATCTTCTGCTTACATCACATATTGTTTTGATCACCCTCCCAAAAGAATTAGTACAATGACACCTCATTCCTGTGAGAGTTGGTACTAGCACTCCACTTATCACGTTCACCAGCATCTTTTGTCCTTCAGCAGCCCACCAAAAGAATAGGAGGCAGAACCTTGAACCACTAGTAAAAGGTTGACAATGTGTCTTTTATATCACCCCAGCCCTTCCAAGTAATACTAATATCCCCAATTTTAATTCCATCAAGGAGTACAAACCTGTTCTCTAGGCCTTTAGTCTCAGAACCTCTCATTCCCTCTCATTCCAAGAGTAAAAGCTAATCTTTTAAAATGGGAAGTATGAATGTAGCAGTATAGAATAATGGAAAGTTCACTGGTCTAGGAAGCCAGGGGACAATACATTCAGCTCTTCCATTCATCTGTGTGACAAGTCAAGTCACTTCATCTAGCTAGAACTCAGTTTCAGTAGCTGTAGAATGAGGGGTGTAGACTACATGATCTCTAAAGTTACTCCTAGCTCAATGATTATATATGATGATGTACTTCAAAATGAATCTAAGTTGAGGCCAGTGAGCAGCATCCTGACTTTTAGAAGTTCTCAAAGCTGAATACAGACTCCTAATCCATCTTGGTTTCTTCAGGAAAGAATTGAAAACCCTTTGGAGATGGTGAAAAAAAAGAGGGATACTGTTTTGGAACTTGAAGTCAGAGGAGTAAGGAAGAGCCAGGACCTACTGGTAGGAAGAGGGCATGGCTCCTCAGCTGGTTTTCTGAATCACTCATCCTTAGTACAATAGTGAGTAGCATGTGATCTCCAGGAAGAGAATTAATTATGCTTGGTAAAAAGTTCCTCCTAGTTTTGCATGAAGTTGTTAAATTCAATCGAACAAACATTTGTCAAATCTATATATATCTTTTTACATTAAGAAAAAAATTTACGAGCTTAACAGCCACCAATTTAAATGCATCAATATATAGAAAAGAATTAGAAGCTTGCATAAAGAAACCATGATCTTGCACATGTAAAGTTTGTTTTTTAACTTTATGTACATATATACATATGTATACACATATATGGAGGATGTAGGTGTGTATATATATATATATATATATATATATATATATATATATATATATATATACCCACACACATATGATAGTAACAAAATGGATCCATTTGTCCATGTCCCTTCTACTTTTTTTTGGTTTTCTTACGTGCATTTAAAAATGTTTTATTTTTATGTATATTTACAACCTCCTACCTCCCACTGACTTCTCTAAGTAGAAGCCTTCTCTTTTAATAAATTATGTATATATATATATGCATATATATGTGTATGTATACATATAAATGTATGTACACATATAAAATATGTACATATAAATAGATACACTGGCTATATCTGAAAATAGTAGATTATTACATATTATATGTATAATGTTATGTTAAAACGTTATATATATATATATTTATTGTTGTTTAGTTGTTTTGTTCATGTCTTACTCTTTGTGATCCCATTTAGGTGGGGTTTTCTTGGCAGATAGTAGAGAGGTTTGCCATTTCCTTCTGCAATATACACAAGTATAATATGTATTATATATTATTAATTATATTAATATCATTAATATATAATATAAAATCAATCATATATTATATAATTAATCATTGTATATTACTAATATTAATATATAAATCAGATATAATGAATCATTAATACTCATTATCAATAATATTGTATATTATTAATCAATATTATTTAATATATAAATTAATTATTATAAATGTATTACATATTATTAATTAGTTATATGTATTAATGATTAATTAATACATCTCAAGTTCTTTTCTCAAGAAGTGAAAAGTGTATTCATGAAATAATTAGTTTGCTGCTTTGATCAGAATTGAGGTTTTACAAACTATTGTTATCACATCAACTGTTCTCCTAGTCCTGCTCATTTCACTCTCCATCAGTTTGTTCAGATTTTTCCATGTTTCTCTGAATCTACCATATTTTTCATTGCTTATGGTACAATGATACACACTACATTCCTATACTATAACTTGTTCAGTTATTTCCCAGTTGGTTGGCACATATTTTGTTTTTAGTTGTTTGCCATTACAAAAAGTGTTGTTGGAAAAATTCTTGCACATACAGGTCTTTTCTTTTTCTCCTTGGGATAGATGGCTAACAGAGTGGCATCACTAGGTCATAGGTTAAGTACAGTTTGGTTGGTTGGTTGTTGTCCTTTGTTTTCAAAGAGGACCAAAATGACATTATCATGATAAAGTGTAGTTTCAGTGTGTCTGACTGTGGCTGTTCAGACCAATACAAGCTCAGAATGCTCCACCACAGGCTGGGCATAGATAGTCCATGTGAATTTTTGGGGTGGGCACTCCAAATTTGCACATCCTACATTAATTTGTGCTGTCTCAATTCGCTTTGCTCATAAAGGACAGCACCTTTTCTGATGTGGGCATACCATGCTGAGTGGTCCTGTGCCAGTGTCTCCCATGTTGCACAGTCAAATCCAAAGTTCTTGAGAAAGACCTTGAGAGTGTCCTTTTATCACTTCTTCTGACCACCACATGATCACCTGCCCCATGTGAATTCTCCCTAAAATAGTCTTTTTGGCAAGAGCACATTTTATATTTGAACAATGTGGCCAGCCCATCAGAGTTGCACTCTCTGAAGCATAGTCTGAATGCTTGGCAGTTCAGCTTGAGCAAGGACTTCAGTGTCTGGTACAATTTAATGATTTATCCGAAGTATATTAACATGACTTTTCTCTTATATCCTTTCCAATAATTGTCCTCTCTTGTCATCTTTACCAAGCTGATGAATACAAAGTGCAAACCTCAGAATTGTTTTAACTTGCATTTCTCTAATCATTAGTTATTTGAAGAATTTTTCATGTTTATTTGTGGGTATTTCTTTACTTGAGAAAAGGCTTATTATACTTTGGCCATTTATCTAATTGGGAATGACTCTTGTTATTATATATTTGTATCATTTCTTTATATAAGTTGAATATTAGACCTTTATTAGAGATCTGCTGAGTTTCTCCTAGTTTTATTCCCTTCTATTTATACTCTTAAATAGTTATAAATAGTTCCCTACTTTATTTCCCTTCTACTTATAAATGCATTTATTTTGCTTGTGCTTAAAGCTTTTCAATTTTATGTAATCAAAATTTTCTATCTTATCTTTTTTGATCTATCCCTTGTTTAGGCAAACATGCTCTTTCATCTATAGTTGTAAAAAATATCTATTTCCTTTCTCCTTAATTTTTTTTTATGGTAGGAGTTTTTGTGTATGGGATTAATATTTCTTCAGAATCTCCAGTTCTGCTTGCTTCATTCTCAGCTTGCTCACTCTCAGACTGTTCTATTTCCTAGGCAGCCTTGTCCCAGTACAACTATTTACCCCTAATCTTTACTGGCTCCTCTATACGTGGGTGCTCCCACATTAGAATTTAAGCTTCTTATGAATAAGGACAATCCTTCTTTCTTGTACTTGAATCACCAGTACTTACTTAGCACGGAACCTATATATGTGTGGATATATATGTGTACATATGGGTATCGACCCATATATCTATCATTATCAATATATCCACTTGGTGGATGCTAGGTGAGTTAAGATACATATTTAAAACTAACTTCTGTCTGACTACTTTCTAGTTTTCTATGAAGGGTTTTTTTGGTTTATTTTACCATGGAGGCATAACCCTAGTAGCTGGTATCCTTGGGTTTATTGAACACAATACTGCTTTCAGTTATTTCTGTGTTTTGTTTACCTAAATCTGTTCTACAGATGAACTTTCCTATTTCTTAATCAGTACCAAGTGTTTTGTAGTACAGTTTGAAATCAAATATTGCTAAGCCCCTTTAATTTTTACCTTTTAAAAAAAATTAGTTCTCTTTAGAGACTTGATGTTTTGTTTTTCCAGATTAATTTTATTATTTTGTATAGTTAAATAAAGTAACCACATTGGTACTCTGATCAATATTATATTTGACCTGTAAATTAATTTAGATAGTATTATAGTTTATAATACATTTGTGTGGCATAACATTAAGAATTAATATTTCTCTAATTATTTGTCTTTTTATTTCTGTAAAGAGTATTTTTAGTTGTATACAGCTAAGTCCTGAATGTTATTTTGAATGGACTTTCTTTTTCTATCTCTTACTGCTGGGTTTTGTTAGATATATAGAAATTTTAACTATTTTTGGCAATTAATTTTATATACAAGTTGTTTCAATTCACTTTTGGTTGACTCTCTAGGATTCTCTAAGTAAATAACCCCTATCATGTGCAAATAGCAATAATTTTGTTTCCTCATTACCAACATTGATGATATCAAGTTCTTTTTCTTGGATTACTGCTTGAGTTAGCATTTCTAGAACTATATTAAATATTAGTGATGACTGGATAGCCTTGTTTTACACTTGCAGATAATTCCAGTTTTTGTTTTTGTTATACATATATATATATATATTCTCTCCTTTGACCTGTCCTCCCACAATAGTGTTTGCTTCTGATTATACCTTTCCCCAATTTTCTGTCCCTTCTATGTCTCCTATTCCCTTCCCCCTTGCCTTCCTGAAGGGTAAAATAGATTTCCATATCCAACTGAGTGTGTGTTATTCCTCCTTAAAACAAATACATGAGAGTAGGTTCACCTATTTTCTTTCATCTCCCTCCTCTTCCTCTCCATTGTAAAAGCTCTTTCTTCCCTCTTTTATGTGAGATTATTTGCTACATTCTACCTCTACCTCTCCCTCTCCTAGTACATTCCATTCAACAGTAAATTTTATTTGGGGCGGGGGGTATTCTTCCTTCATATTCAGCTAACCCTGTGCCCTCTGCCTATGTGTATACACACAGACACACATATACCCATGTACATATACATACCAACACATATATACACATACATACATACCTACATATGCATGCATGTATGTATACACACACATATATATATTCCCTTCTAACTACCCTAATACTGAAGAAGGTCTCATGAGTTACAAATAAGATCTTTCCACCTAGGAATGTAAACAGTTCAACTTTAATGAATTTTTAAAATATATTATTTATTTATTTTTCAGTTCTTAACAGTCACTTCCACAAGAATTTGAATTCAAAATTTTCTCCCCATCTCTCCCCACCCTCCACCTCAGGATAACATACACCTCATCCACCACTTCTTCCAGTCTGTCCTCCCTTCTGTTATCCACCTTTCTTCCATCCCCCTTCCCCTCTATTTTCCTGTAGGGCAAAATAGATTTCTATACTCCATTACCTGTATAGTTTAATTTCTAGTTGCATGCTAAAACAATTTTTTAACATTCATTCTTAAAGTTTTGAGTTCCATATTCTTTCCCTCACTCCCCACTCATCCTCATTGAGAAATCAAGCAATTCAATATAGGTCATAAAAGTGTAACAATGTAAAGCATTTCCATAATATTTATGTTGTAAAAGACTAACCCCATTACCCTCTATCCTATCCTGCCCTTCATTTATTTCATTCTCTCCCTTGACCTGTCCTGGCATAATAATGTTTGCTTCTGATTATCCCTTCCCCAATTTGCTGTCCCTTCTATTATCTTCCCTCTTCTATCCCCTTCCCCCTTGCCTTCCTGCAGGGTAAAATAGATTTCCATATCCAGTTGACTGTGTATTATTCCCTCCTTAAGTCAAACACCATGAGAGTAAGGCTCAATTATTTTCTTTCATCTCCCCCCTCTTCCCCTCCACTGTATGTGAGATTTGCTACATTCTACCTCTCCTTTTCTCTTACTCCTAGTACATTCCATTCAACAGTAAATTTTATTTTTTAGTTATTCTCCCTTCATGTTCACCTAACTCTGTGCCCTCTGTCCATATGTGTATGTATGTATACACACACACATATATATACACACATTCACACATGTACCTATACATTACACAAATATAATATATACACACATACCCATACACACCTATATATATTTATACACACACACACACACACACACACACACACACACACATTCCTTCTAACTACCCTAATACTGAAAAAGGTCTCATGAGTTACAAACAATATCTTTCCATGTAGGAATGTAAACAGTTCAACTTTAATGAGTTCTTTAAGGCTTTTCTTTCCTGTTTACCTTTCCATGTTTCTCTTGAAATCCTTTGTCAAGTGGAGGGTATTCAGAGGTTTTGTGTAGCTGTTCTCTGAGATATCTCTAGGGAACTATAAGTTCTCAGTTGCTCCAAAGTGGCACAATCAAGGGACAGGAGTTTACTCCTCTTCTGGTCTGCATTCTAGTCTATGAGTAACCACAAGCAAACAGCATTCCCTCTCCACAGCCACCACCAGCTCCACCATGCTAGCACTCTTCCTCACCCCAGGACTGCCACTCCAGACTGAGACCCAGATCAACTGCTCAATTCCCTTGGGGTCTTTAGACCAAAGGCTCCAAAAGTGGACACTGCTGAGTGGAGGCTGCTACCGCAATGGCTGCTGCTGCCCTGGGGAGAGGGCTGGGGCTGGACCATGTTCCCCTCTCACCCAGGTGAAAGAGCTTTCTTACTGACCTTTGAAGCTATCTTTGGTGTTTGTGGGTTGAGAAATCTGGGAATTGCAACTGCTACCCATGATTCCATGCCCTGAAGCCTGCTCCAGTCCTGTCTGTGCCACATGGCCCAGGCTGGGTTGCACTCAGCTCAAAACCAGGTGCAAGAGACCCTTCCTGTCAGCATTCCAAGCTGTCTTGGGCTAGAAATCTGTTTCACTCTGTCATTTTGTGGCTTCTGCTACTCTAGAATTTGTTTAGAGTCATTTTTTACAGGTATTTTATAGGTTATAGGGAGACTAGAGCAGGGCCATCCTTCTATTCCATCATCTTAGCATATATCTTGATTATAGATAGTTTACTATATAAAAGAAAGATTCATTTATTCCTATGTTTTCTAATATTTCTAACATAGATAGAACATAGATAGGTGTTACATTTTGTCAAAAACTTCTGTATCTGTTGACATATTATCATGTGATTTTGTTTTTTGTTATTTCTATGGTCATATTATCTTTATAGTTTTCCTAATGTTGAGCAAATACACACACACACACACACACACACACACACACACACATCCAGCCTTTCTCTTTTTCCTTTGTTCAAATATTCATCATTTATATAATAGTTGTCTCTATTTGGATGTCCCATAAGGCATCTTAACTTCAGTATGTCCAAAGTAGAACTTAATATCTTCTCATTTTTTTTTACTCATTTTATAAACTTCTATTTATGACATTACCACACGTTCAGATACTCAGATTTACAACCCCTGAGCCATCCTTGCTTAATTGTTAAATCAATTAATTCTGCATGTACAATATCTCTCCTATATGTCCTCTACACCCTCCACTTATAGAGCTACAGCTCTAGTTTGGGCCCTCATCTTCCCTCATCTAAAGGTTTTTGCAATAGCTTCCTAATTGGTCTTTCTGCTTCTAGTCTCTTCTTTCTCCAAACCATCCTCCACATAGGTGTTAAATTGATATTCCTAAAGCGCATTTCTAAGAAGACTCCCCTGCCCCAGAAGCTTATGGCCTCTAGAGAAACATAAAAGTTCCTCTGTTTGATATTCAAACACTTATGCATTAGTTTCTCACATATACCCTACTACATTACAGCCAAACTGATCTACCTCTCTTGTACACTACACAACATCTCTTCTCTTCATGCACAGGTTATGCCAAAAGCCAGGAATGCTCTTGCTTTACATCTCCGTCTCAAAGAATTCTAAATTTCCTTTAAAGCAGAGCTCAGGTGCCTTCATACATGGTGTTTTCCACCAAAAGATATAAGGGTCTTGATGGCAGGGACATTTTGTTTTTTGTTGTTATATCTCTAATGCCCTGTGCCTTGCACATAAAAGACATCGAATGCTTACTTAATTAAATAAAGCTTATTCTATATTCAAGGAACTGTGATAGATGCTGTGGTTACCAAAACAAAACAAACAAACAACATGGTAGACTCTTCCCTCAAGGACTACATAAATATTCTACTGCCATATTCCTCCCTAGAAGAGCCTGCTGGCTACTAATGTTTATTAAAGACTTGTTCTATGTTGGCAAAGAAAAAGAATAATGAGAAGGCTATCCATGACAAGAATGAGTTTGCAGTCTAATAAAGAAAACAGGACTATCCCTGAAAAGACAATTTAAAAACTTGTATAAGCAAGTGCAAGCCAATACAAATAGTTTGGAAACACAAGTAATCAGGGCTTTCAACTACCCTATATTGAACTTTTCTGTTCATCTGATGGTACTGAAACTCACCTTTGCCTTTGGGAAATTTTTGATCTACATTTTTACAGTCTTGTGTTCATTCATCATTTTGAGTCTTTCATCAATTTCCACTAGCTCCAACGTAAACAAAGCATACTCTCAGTTCACTTTTCACCATTTACTGATATAGAAACACCATCTAATGTCAAAAAAGGGCAACTCCAGACTATTTATAGAATAAAGAAAATATGACCTACAGTGTAACTTCTAGGAAGACAATACCAAAAAATAGAGGTTGTGTAATGTATGTATGTGTGAGAGTATGTGTGTGTGTGTGTGTGCATAGACACACATGTAAATACTGATATGTGTATAAGATTAGATAAAAAAGAGTCTGATAATCACAGTAGACTTTAGTAAAGCATGAGTTTTCAGGGGGTGGGTGGAGGCAAAGCCACAATAGCAGAGTACAAGCAGGGACCCATTAGAGCTCTCCCCCCAAACCCCTCAAAAAACCTGCAAAAATGACTCTAAATAAATAATAGAGCAGTAGAAGCCATGAAAGGACAGACTGAAGCAAATTTCCAGCACAAGATAATCTGGAAGATTGACAAGAAGGGTCTATCATGCCAGGCTGACTGTGGAACACAGTTTGACATGGGCCAGCTGGGTGCAGACAGAGCTGAAGAAGGCCTATCGGGGACTGAATTACTGGTGTCTCCTGTGGTTTCCATACTTCTCAACACTCAAATGCCAAAGAAAGCTTTGAAGATCCATGGGAAGAGTGTCTCGCTTGGCTGAGAGAGGTCATGGTCTGGCCCCAGCCTTAGCCTCAGTCCCAAGTCCCAGTCCCAGGGCAGTGACAGCCACTGCTGAAGCAGTGACAGCCACTGCTAAAGCAGAGGCTGCTTCTGGAGCCCTACACTTAACAAAGAACTCAAAAGTGAAGTAATTGACTGGGAAAATGAGCAAACAGGGAAAAAGAAACAAAATATAGATTCTTACTTTCTTGGTGAAGAGGTATTTTCTTATATCTTGGGTGATGAGGAAGATCAAAAGGTAAAACTAGCGGGAGACAACAAAGCTAAAGCTCCTGTATGCAAAGCCTACAAGAAAAATATGAATTGGTTTCAGGCCATGGAAGAGCTCAGAAAGGATTTTGAAAATCAAGTAAGAGAAATAGAGGAAAAATTGGAAAGAGAAATGATAGTGATGCAAGAAAATCATGAAAAATGAGTCAACAGCTTGCTAAAGGAAATCTCAAAAAATGCTGAAGAAAATAACAGCTTTAAAATTAGACTAACCCAAATGGCAAAAGAGGTC
This sequence comes from Potorous gilbertii, assembly GCA_028658325.1. Lineage (NCBI taxonomy): Eukaryota > Metazoa > Chordata > Mammalia > Diprotodontia > Potoroidae > Potorous > Potorous gilbertii. The sequence continues at coordinate 436,407,970 of CM053769.1, read as the reverse complement.
CAAAAAATCAATGAGGAGAAGAATGCCTTAAAAAGCAAAATGAACTAAATGGAAAAAGAGGTCCAAACGCTCACTGAAGAAAATAATTCCTTCAAAATTAGAGTGGAACAAATGGAGACTAATGATTTTGTGAGAAATCAAGAAATTACTAAACAAAACTCAAAGAATGAAAAAATAGAAGACAATGTGAAGTATCACTTTGGAAAAACAACTCACCTGGAAAATAGATTCGAGTGATAATTTAAAAATTATTGGACTACCTGAAAGCCATTATCATAAAAAGTGCCTAGACATCATCTTTCAAGAAATCATCAAGGAGAACTGCCAAGTTATTCTAGAACCAATGGGTAAAATAAAAATGCAAAGAATACACCAATCATCTCCTGAAAGAGATCCTAGGAAAACTCCTAGGAATATTATACCCAAATTCCAGAGTTCCCAGATCGAGGAGAAAATATTACAGCCAGAAAGAAACAATTCAAGTATTGTGGAAACACAATCAGGATAACACAAGATTTAGCAGCTTTTATACTAAGAGGGCTTGGAATACGATATTCCAGAGGTCAAAGGAGATATGATTAAAACCAAGAATCATCTACCTAGAAAAACTGAGTATAATACTTCAGGGGGAAAAATGGAACTTTAATGAAGTAGAGGGCTTCCAAGCATTCTTGTTGAAAAGACCAGAGCTGAATAGAAAATTTGACTTTCAAATATAAGAATCAAGAGAAGCATGAAAAGGTAAACAGGAAAGAGAAACCACAAGAGACTTATTAAAGTTGAACTGTTTACATTTTTGGAAAGATGGTTATTTATAATTCATGAGACCTTTCTCAGTATTTGAATAGTTGAAGGGAGTATATGCATGTGTGTGTGATACATATATATGTGTGTATATATGTATATGTGTATGTATATGTATGGAGAGACAAGAGGGCACAGGGTGAGCTGAATATGAAGGAATGACATCTAAAAGAGAAAATTATGTGCTGAAGGTAATGTAGGTAACTAGGAGAAAGAGAATGAGAAAAATAGAATGTAGTAAAATCAATTCAGATATAAGAGGCAAGAAAGAGCTTTTACAATGAAGGGGAAAATGAGAGGGAATAAGTGAGTCTTTCTTTGGATTTGGTTTCAGGAGGGAAAAATACACATACTCAACTAGATATGGAAGTTGTCTTATCCTACAGGAAAGCAGTGAGGAAGGGGATGAAAGGGGGCAGATAATGGAAGGGATGGCATATTGGGGGAAGGGGTAATCAGAAGCAAACACTTTTGTAGAGGGACAGGTCAAGGGAGAGAATAGACTAAATGAAAGGTGGGACAGGATAGAGGGAAATATAGATAGTCTTTCACAACAAGATTGTTATGGAAATGTTTTGCATGACTACACATGTATAGCCTATATCGAATTGCTTGCCTTCTCAGTGAGGGTGGATGGGGAGGGGGAAAGGGAGAGAATGTAGAACTAAAAAGCTTTAAAAATGAATGTTAGAAATTGGTTTTATGTGCAACTAGGAAATAACCTATATAGGCAATGGGGTTTAGAAATTTTTCTTGCCTTACAGGAAAACAGAAAGGAATGGGATAAAGGAGGGGTGGGAATGAAGGGTGGAAGCTTGGAGAAAGGGTAATCACAATACACATTGTCCTGAGATGCAGGGAGTGGGGAGACTGAATGTTGAAAACTGAAAATAAATAAATAAATTTAAAGACAAAAAAAGGAATGAGTTCTCTGGGAAATTTCTGTTACCTTAATTGTTATTTGGTTAATATTAACTGCTCACCATGTCTGATTTCATCTTAAGCAGGCACAAAACAATACCTAAGTATTTGATTTGGTACAAATGTACATAAAGTTCCTATACAGGCCCTATATAGTGATTGATAAGTATATTTTTTAAAAGGCCAAATGTACAGTCAGCACCATACAAACCTAAGTTCTGAAGACTAATTCAGACACAAGTGTTGTTCATTAATATGCTCTTAAAAACTCTTTCTATTCCTGTCCACTAAACAATCACAGTATGATGATAGTGAAAATATCACTGGACTAAAGACCTGTCATCCTTTTAGTTACCCAGGTTACAAACTTGAAGTCATTCCTGACTCTTCCTTGTTCCTCATTACTCCTCCTCTCCCTTCCCCTCACCCCCTTAATAGAATCAGTTGCCAAGTCTTAGTGATTATACATCCACAGCATACATCTCATCTATTTTCTTCTTTCCACTCACATAGTCACCACCTTAGTTCAGGGCCATATCACCTCTTTCTTGGACAAAACTGAAATAGAAATAGTGGCCATTACTCTGTACATGAGGATCCCTGCAGGCAGCATGTTAATTTAGTCTTAAAATGTAGTATTATCTATGTTTTATTGTATTTTTATTTATTTTGTTAAATATTTCCCAGTTACATTTTAATCTGGTTCAGACACACATATGGAGTGTTGTGGGCTTCATGTGGCAGCTTATTTGATGCCTATCTCTAGGCTACTGCAACAGTTTCCTAACTGGACTTCTGGTTTCCATTATCTTCCCTTTCCAACATATCCTCTACAAAATCAAGACCTCAGTTCTTCTTAAAGCACAAAGCTGACCTTGTTACTCCTGTACTCGAGAGTTTTCAGAGCATCCTTGTCCCTTATAGACTAAAAGTACAAAGTCTTGACTCATTGTGCCCCCTCAGGGAGAAGGAACCCATTACTTCCCAAGGCAGCCTTAAGTTTTGAACAATACTAACTGTTCAAAATTTGAGAGATTTTCCTGATATAAAGTCTACATGTGCCTCTTGTAACTTCTAAAAACACAGCTTCTGGTTCTGCACTCTGGGGCCAAGCAGAGCAAGTCCAATTCCTCTTACACATGCATGACAGTCCTTCAAATACTTGAACAAAACTATCACCCTTGATGATGACTTATACCACCCCTGAGAATGCTCTTCTCCAGGATAAACATCCCCATGTCCTTTACTTAGCCTTACATAACAGGAAAGTAGGCCTTTGCCATCTGCCATCTCCATGAATGCATTTCTTCCTCATGTCTGTTTTGTCTTTGCACCTCCAACATCTAGTTTGTCAACAAGTATTAAGTAACTGCTATGTGTCAGCCACTATCCTAAGTCTGGAGGATACCTCCCTCCCCCAAAAAAGGCAAAAAGAGTCCTTGCTCTCAAAATTGCAGTCTAATGATTAGATGAATTGGACAAGAACTAAGTAACCTGGAAGCTACTCCTAATTTTGCCATTAAGAAATGGCAAATTACTTTTCTGACCTTAATTTCCACATTTGACAAATGAAGAAGTTAAACTAAATAAAAAATCAAGTAGACTTAAGTACAAATCTAGCCTCAGACACTTTCTAGATGTATGACCCCGGGCAAATCACTCTATCTCTGCCTCAGCTTTCTCATCTATAAAATAGGGGTAGTAATACTATCTATCTCCCAGATTTATTGTTAGGAATACAAGAGAAGATATTTGTAAAGTGCTAAGAACAGTACCTGACACATAGTAAGCACTATCTATATGTTAGGAATACACACACACACATACACACATGTATTTCATATATATACATATATACACAATACACATATATACATATAGATACATAATATTCTATTACTCTAATGTATATTAAGTGCCCATCATATGCAAAACATTATTCTAAAGGTTAGGACTATAGACCTGGTCTCTGAACTTAAGGAGTTGGTAATATAATGCATTTTAAATTAAAGTATAATGCCATACTGGCAGCAGGGATGTTGGGATCTATACCTTTTTCCCAGTTGTAAGAAAAGATGGAAGACTGGGAACTTCAGACCTCCAAAGATCCTCCCTGTAGAGAGGGTCAGGGGCTCAGGGCTACAGATGCATGTATGGTGGAAGCTGATAGGAAGAAAAAAGTAGAGGCTACCTGGATAGGCAATAGTATCAGATATATTTATGAGCAGGGGACCTTTGTCTGCTTTGTTGATCTACGTTGTTCAGAAGAGGAACAAATTAGTTGCTAACAGGCTTCTGCTGCCAGCAATAAAGAATGTAGTGTAGTCAAAGATATAATGGAAAGACACTTTAAAAATATTTAATCATTTGTATCCTTAGAACATTTTGTGACACATAATAGGCTCTTAAATGATTGCTGATTGATCCTCCTGGATAGAATTTGCTGTTTGCCTGAATGTGCTTTTCTCTGTGTCTGGGACTTGATGAATTTATCAGTTCTCTACTTCTCCACATTTCTCGGCCATCATAATGCTCTAGAGTTCATGCCCTTTTAAAACCTGGTTTATTTATTCTCCATACTTTTATAATGAATTGTATGTCCAGATAAAGATAAGCTTATTTTTACTGCATTATGAGCAAATTTGTTATAGAGGCATGGATGAGAAAGGCAAATTAAGGGTAGAAAGGACACAGGTGATTCTGTGAGACCAATTGCCCCGGACACCAAAAGACTATTTTAAATTCTCTGATGATATTAAGGAGACTTCAAAAGAAATCATTTATTATTTGAATAAAGTGTCACTTTTTATACCTCCATTAGTCAATCAACAAGTAATCACTTCATATACTCTTTGTATACTCATCATTTAGCACAGTGCCTGACATTTAAGCATTTAATAAATGCTTGTTGACTGACTTTTTGAATAAGGAGGAATATGTTAAAATCATAAAAAAATTCCAGCACTATCTCTCTAATAGCCCTCTGCTTATTCAGATAAGCAGGGAGACTTTTGCTCAATGGAGGTGTTCACCATTGACAGGAAGGATGTTCTCTGTACAACATTTAACCTTTAGAAGGTGACGTCCTCCAGATGCTTCTTTTTGCAGATGTTATTGTCATGAATTCATGAAACTCCTGAAAGTCATTCAATGATCCTCCTTACTGAAATTCATGGTTACTCAAAAGAAGTTGACTTTTCATAAAGGAAAACCTAAATAGGTGAAAAATACTTTTTGTACAAACAATGAAATGTAATTGGTTCAGTTTACTGAGCTGGACATATACCTAGGACAGACACTGGGCCCAGAAGGGAAGAGGAAGAAGAAAGTAAGTTGGACTGCATTTAAAAAACTTCACAGTGCTTTTAACAAGACCAAGCTATTCTACAGTACAAAAAATTGTCTCTTAATTAGTTAATTAATTTTTTTTAGTTAATTTTTAAGACCAATCTTAAACACATTCTTCAGAGATTCTATATGGATGCAAATCTTAGAATATCACAATCTCCAAAAGATTTTATTCTCAAGAGTTTACCATCCTTCCTAGGCTCACTTTTTCTGCAGAATTTTAGGTTATGGGATAGGGGGTCATTCTACCTAATACCTTAAAATTATGGCATTATAATAGCGTAATATTTCCATTCTTTGCTTAAAAAATAATGGTTTATTAATTTAAATGGTTGTTAAGAGTGGGCCTGACTCAGGCTGGCCTTCTATTCACTGGGGATGAAATAAGTTACTCATTTGACAGTTAACAAAAGGAGGTTTACTTAGCCATAACACAGAAAGAATATTCAACAAGGATATTCCAATATTTAGCATGGGCAGAAAAAGCACTTCTTTGTCTCTGTTTGGAAACATACCTGGTCACCAGGACAGAATGTAATGATGTTGAGATATCCACCAAGTCTGAAAGGCTCTGACTCCAAGTAGGTAGGTCTTTTATACCCTTAGGGGACCAATACTATAAGAGGTTATCAGGAAGATGGCAAGGGATGGTACGGCTTGAGTCTTAGCCTACTGGGACAATCAAATCCTAGGAGCTAACATTATTAACTTTCAGAGGAAGACTGGCCTAACTCATGTTGGAGGTTGGGGTAGGGGGACTATCCCAGTGGCTTAAATGTTTTTCTCTTAAATATTAAGTTTTTTTTTCTTTAAATAAATTTATTTAACTTTTTACATTCATTTTCATAAGATTTTGGGTTCCAAAATTTTCTCCCCATTTG
>CM053769.1:436327660-436401516 GCA_028658325.1 Potorous gilbertii | reverse complement strand
GGATACCTTTGCGGTCGGTTTTTCAGGGCTCTCTGCAACGGAAATCTCCTTCACTGTGTTGCTGCGCGGCTTCCACTGTTCCAGAATTTGTCAGGAGTTCTTTTTACAGGGAATCCATGGGCTGTGGATTGGGAGCTAGCAAATATGAGTCTTTCTCCTCCGCCATCTTGGCTCCGCCCCAAATATTAAGTTAAGGTAATATTTATCATCATTGTTTGTTTACAAAACAATGGGCTCCAGTATCCACATGTTCATCTGTCTTACACTTGGAGTTTCCTTTCTGTTTGCTTGTATATACGGAAGGAAAACTACTTATTCCACTAAAGCATTGAATGATTAATACATTTATCTGGGAAATCCATTCATAATTTATCATTTGTTATTTAAAGAGACTTAAATAAACTAGTCTTTTGAAAAAGAATTGGGAATTATACAACACTATCATTGAGAAAATTTATGATCAGAGAAGAAGGTGGGGCTGGTTCTATAATAAGAGCAAGGAATAAGAGATAAAAAGGCTGTGTTTATCAATGCCTATGGAACATAAAGACAACAAAACTCAACAACTTGTTTGTGAGGAACACACTTAAAATAAAACCTCCACAATACTGATCATTTCTGGTTTTTATCATCTTTACTAGTTTGCTGGGATATGAGGTGAGTTAAAACACATATAGTTAAAATAAGATGATTAGAAAAAATTCAACTGATTGACAACTATATGAAACTAATGCTCTAAGTCGCTAATAGCAGAAATGAAAGTTTAAATAACTCTAAGGCAGCAAACTAAGATGACTAACACCAAAAATGGAAAAAGTCAATACTGAAGGAATTAAAGAAAGATAGATTCATTTGGGAAGGACCTGTTGGTAGAGCTATGAATTGGTCTATTTATTCTGGAAAACAATTTGGAATCACGTGAGAAAATAGACTAAACTTTATGCCTTTTGACCCAGTGTCACTTCTCTTAAGCATACTTAGGAGACTGATTAAAGAAATTCCCATGTATAATAAAATATTCAAAGCAGCACTCTTTCTGCAAGAAAAATGGGGGTAAATGGTGTCTTTCAATTGGTAAATGTGAATGTAATAGAATATTATTGTACTAGAAGAGACAACAAATATGTCATTTCTTATTATTCTTGCTAAAGCATTAGTCTGACCATGTGACCACCCATACTCACACCCAACCCCCAATTCTGTAAACTCTAATGACTTCTTATCACCTCCAGGATCAAATATAAAATCCTCTGTTTGGCATTCAACTTGCCCCTCTCCTACCTTTCCAAAGAGATATTGTACATTTTGTTCTATTTTTTTCATTCTTTAGATTCTGTTTGACTGATTCTTGATGTCTCATAGAGGCATTAGCTTCTACATGCCCAATTCTAATTTTTCATAGATCATTTTTATCAGTTGAGTTTTGCATCTCCTTTTCCATTTGTCCAATTGTTCCTTTTAAGGAGTTATCTTCTCCAGTTAGTTTTTGTACTTCTTTTTCCATTTGTTCAATTTTCTTTTTTTAGGATCTGTTTTCTTCAGTGAATTTTTTTCATGTTTCTAAAATCATTGGCCAATTTTTCTCCTACCTCTCTAATTTGGCTTTTAAAATCCTTCTTGAGTTCTTCCAGGAATGCTCTTTGGGCTTGAGACCAGTTCATATTGCCTTCTGAGGTTTCAGATGGGAGTATATGTTGACCTCTTCGGTATTCTTGTTTTGGTCTTTGTCCCCATAGTAAGATTCTATGGTCTTTTCTTTTCTGGCTTGCTTTTTGCTCATGATAATTGCCTTTTCCCTGGCTTTTAAAGTGGATCTCTGTTTCTGGGGCACAGGGGGCTCTGTCCCATGGTTCTTGTGCTGAAAATTTGAGGCTTTAGGTGTTGTGACCTCTGGTTCTTTCAGCTAGAAGCTAGAATGTGACACCTTACTTGATGTTGAGCTGACTAGTGTGTCAAGTCAAAGACCAAGTGAAGTCTTTCTAACTTTTCCTGGAGTTACCCCAAAGATTGATGTGTGAGGTGTAACGGAGGGGTAGTCAGGCCTCAGGAGGTCTTCTATCCTGAGCTAGAGCACAAGCAGGCTCAGTGGTTGGTGAACCCCAGTCTGTGCTAGTGTTTTCTCAATTCCCCTGGCTGTGATAAGGCATGCCTAGGGTTTTGGTGTTGGCACTTATAGGTTCAACCCTCCAGAGCTCAGGATCTCTTCTTGGTTAGCTGAGGTGGGGCTGTCTAGGATAGCTCCTGTCCTGCACTGGTCCCCTTCAGTCACAGCAAGAGGGTCTCTCCTTAATGATTTTTCCTAGTCTCTCAAACTAAGAGACTGTTTATCCCATCTGCTGATCCCATTATTGCAGTATTTTTCCTGGGGAAATATTCTCTGGGTTTTTCAAGGTCAACAAGGATAGTGGGAGAGCATTTACAGATCACTCCACCATTTTGGCTCCCAGAAGTTCAAGTAGGTGATTTACACACATTTAATCTGTGGGCTGATAGTCTCAAGAGCAGCTGCCACTGTTATCAGGGGTCCTGAGCTTCTCTCTCACTCAGTTCCTCTGGACTCCCACCCTGGACTGATGTGTTTGAGAATCCACACTGTTAATTTTGGTTCAGTCTGCACTGATGGTTCCTGCTTGGCTCCACTAAGGCATGATCTGTGCTGGTACAGCCTGTGTGCTCTGTGCTCTCCCAGCCCTGTGTAACAGATCCTTCCCATCAACCTTCAAGGATGTCCTGGGCTGGAAATCTGCCACATTCTGTCTCCTAGTGGATTCTGCCATTCTAAAATTTGTTCAGATCCTCTTTTCAGAGGATCTAAAGGATTTTGTGGTAGAGCTTAGGTGAGTACGCACTCTCACTCTGCTATCTTGGCTCCACCTATCTCTTCTACCTTTCCAATCCTCTTATACCTTATTCACCTCTGATATAGCAGCACTGGCCTCCTTGTTGTTCCTCTAAAACTCACTGCATCTCTTTATTCCCTGAATTTTCATTGGCTGTCCCTGACATGCCTGGAATTCTCTCCTTCTTCACCTTTTCCTGGGTTCTCTGGCTTTTTCTAAGTCCTAGATAAAATCTCACCTTATACAATTTTCTTGATCCCTCTTAAGGCTAGTGACTTCCCTCTGAGTTTAACTTCAATGCATTCTGCATATACCTTGTTTGTACATGATTGTCTTCATGTTTTCTACCCCCTTATTAGACTAGCATGTCTTAAGTGATTAATAAAGGTTTATTGAGTTGTGGACAATATGAAGAATTCTAAGACACTTGGGAAGATTTCTATGAATTGTTGTAGAATGAAGTAAATAGAGCCAAGAGAGCAATATAGACAATGACAATGACACAAAGGAAAATTACACTAAAAGATATCAGAAATCAGATTACTACAATGATAAATCCAAAAGGCTGATGATGACACTTAGCTCACTTCAGTAGACAGGTGTTGGACTACAAGTATAAAATGAGGCAAATGGAGTCAGTGATATGGTCAGTGTGTCAGCTTGACTTGCTTAACTGAACTTTTTTTTTTTAGTAAATAGTATTTTATTTTTCCAATTACATGTAAAGATAGTATTCAACATTCATTTTTTAATAAGATTTTGATTTCCAATTTTTTTCCCTCCCTTCTTTCCTTCCCACCTCCCCAAGAGAGTAAACAATCTGATATAAGTATAAATGTACAATCATTTAACTGTGCTTTCTTGTAAGGGAAAATTCTAGTGGGAGAGTGGTATTGGGAAATTATAACAATGTAGATAGAAAAACATCAATAAAACAAAAACAAAGACATGTAGAAAGATACAGAAGATCTTCAATTGGTTACCTGAATTCTTTTTAGAGGTTCAAGAATATGGAGGAGGATAACACAGTACAAGAAGGTAAATTAATCAACTAGCATTTATTAAGTATCTACTAAGTGCCAGGAGGGCACTAGGTAGCCCAGTAGATAAAGTGTCAGGCCAAGAATCAGGAAGACTCCTCTTCCTGAGTTCAAATCTGACTTCAGACACTTACTGTTTCCCTGGGCAAGTCACTTTACCCTGTTTGTCTCAGTTTCCTCATCTGTAAAATGGCAAACTACTCCAGTATCTTTGTCAAGGAAATCCAAATGGGGTCACAATTTGAACATGACTGAAATGAATGAACAACAACAAAAGTGCTAGGCACTGTGCTAAGGTCTGGGGATACAAAAAATGCAAAACAAAAAAGACAGTTGCTGCTCTCAAGACATCCAAAGTCTAACAGGAAAGACAACATCCAAACTGCTATGTACAAACAAGATACATACAAGATAAATTTGTGATAATGTTGGAGGGAAACCACCAAGATTAACCAAGACTAATAGGAAAGGCTTCTTGCAGAAAGTAAGACATGAAGGAAAGCAGGGAAGCCAAGAGATGGAAATGAAGACAGAAAGACTTCAGCTTTGAGAAAGAGCCAGTGAAAACACTTGGAGTCAAGGGATGGAGTATCCTGTTCTAGGAACGACAAAGAATCCATTGGACCTCAGAGTAGAGGGGGTAAGATTGGAAAGGGAGGAAGTGGCCAGGTTATAAAGGGCTTTTGATTTTGGAAGTGAAAGGGAGCCTTTAGCGTTTATTAAATAGAAAGTAGCATAGTCAGATGTTCAATTTTAGGAAATCAGTTTGCTAGATGAGTAAAGGATGGATTGGGGAGAGACCTAAGACAGGTACAGCAACCAGTAAGCTATTGCAATAGTCCAAGTGTGAAGTGTGAGGCCTAGACCAGAGTCTAGGCAGTTTCAGAGGAGGAAAGGGTTGAGTATAGAAGAGATACACAGGTAGAAATGGTAGGACTTGACAATTGATGGGAAATGGGGAGGTAGAAGAGAATGAGGAGTCAAGGATGGCAATACAAGCTTAGGTGACTAGGCAGATAGCGGTGCCCTTCAAAATAATGGGGAAGTAAGGAATAGGAACTTGGGAGGGAAAGATAATGAGTTCCATTTTGGAAATGCTGAGTTTAATATATCAAGGGAAACCCAGTTTGAGATGTCCAATAGGCACAGGTGGAGATAAAAGAACGGAAATTGGTAGAAAGGTTAGGGACAAGTAGATCTGAAAGTAATCTGCATAAACATGTCAGTTTATACCATGGGAGCTGATGAGATCACCACACGAAATAGCATAGATAAAGAAGAAAAGAGGGCCCAGGATAATGCCTTGGGGAATACCCATGCTTATCAGGTATGACCTGGATAAATATTCAGCAAAGGCTACAAGGGGTATCTAGGTGGTATAGTGGAAGAGGGCTGGGTCTGGAATCAGGAAGACCTGAGTTCAGATCCAGCCTCAGATAGTTACTACTGTGAGACCCTGGACAAGTCAGTTAACCCTATTTGCCTCAGTTTCCTCATCTATAAAATGAGCTGGAGAAAGAAATGGCGAACTACTCCAGTATCTTTACCAAGAGTTGGTTGGACACAATGGAAAACAACAACAAATGAAATGAAAGAAATGATCAGACAGTTAGGTGTAGAACCAGAAGAAAATGGAATCATAAATACCTAGAGATAAGAAACTATCAGAAGATGGGTGCAGAGAGGTCAAGAAGAAATTAGATCAGTAAGTACTTTTTGAGTACCTTTGTGCCCAACAATGTTAGGTTGTTATGGGGAACCCATGAAAAGCAGAATATGATTATGTTGTGCATATAGCAAAGCATGTGAATAGAGGTGTCTTGCAATTAAGAAGGGTGAAGAGTCCGGGATGAAAGGAATGAGAGTTCTTCTGTACTATCCTTCTGGTGGGACCACATCTGATTTAAGAAGGATGAAGATCAAGAAAAGGCCATTAGACTTGACAATCAGGAGACCATTATTAACTTTGAAGAGAGTAATTTCACTTGAATGAGATCAGAAGCCAAACCGTGAAGAGTTAATAAGAGTGAGAGAAAAGGGAGTGGAGACACCTACTTAGATGGATTCTCAAGGAGTTTAGCCACAAAAAGTCATACAGTCAGTAGGTCTCAGAAGCTGGAGACTAAAACTCCTGTCTTAGTAAGTCCAAGGCTAGGTAACTATCTACTACACCACATTGTATCCCTCTAGAGATTTAAAATCTGCCACTCTGCATCTTCAGCCCATGAGTCCTACTTCTGCCCATTGGGACCAAATAGAACAAACTTAATCCTGCTTCCATAAGACAGTCTTCCAGATATCTCAAGAATACTTTTCACATTCTCCCCTAAGTCTTCTCTTCTCCAAGGAAAAACATCCCCATTTCCTTCAACTGATCCTCATGTACCTATATCCTGAAGCCCTTCACCATTTTAGTCACTCTCTGAACTTTCTCCACTTAGGAATGTTCATAAAATGTGGTACCCAGAGCTGAAAATGACATTCCAGATGTGGTCCCACCAGAGGGACAATACAGAAGATCTCTCCTCCTAGATGCTTTGTCCCTCTCGATGTAGTCCAACAGAATAAGACAGCTCTATCCATGTGCTTTGACTACGTGCATAACGTATCTACTTATGCTACTCTTGGGTTCCCCATAATAACCTAACACATTATTGGGCATTACTCAAGAAATACTTGTTGATTGATTTAATTCATCATATTGGAAACTTAAGAGACTTAGATCCTATTACTGGCTTATTCTATAGATTGCCCAGTAACTTGAATAAGTCACAGGTTCTCTTGGTTTTCATTCACACATTTATAAACCAGATGTAATACAGGAAGGAACGAAAGGAGTAGGAGGATGGGAAAGAGAAAGGAAGACAGGGAGGAAGGGAAGAAGAAAGCAGGAAGGAAGGAAAGAGGGAGGGAAGGAAAGAAGGAAGGAAGGATTTGTTAAGTGTCTACTATATGCCATACGCTGTGCTAAGCAGCTGCCTTATCTACTTACACCTAGATAATTACTTGGTGAATGACGATTTCTGAGGGCTATATTAAGAGACAGTCACTGAGCATTCACTGTGTACATGGAACCATCGGTATGATGACTGAATATAGATTGTGATTGTTAAGGGATCTGGAAACCATGTCACATGAGGACATCATTTTCTGGTTTCAAGGAACTGATAGTCTACTCAAGAGAGAAGATGAAGGCCGAAGAGGGACATGAAAGTGGACTTTCAAGTATTTAAGAGGATGTCACATGGAATTTATTAAGCCTACTATGTGCTAGGCACCAAGGATACAAAGAATGAGAGAATGTCTCTGTTACTCCAGACAGATCAACTAGGAATGATTTGTGAAAGTTAGAAGCCAGCAAGATTTCAGCTTAACCCAGTGAAGAACTTTTTGACAATAGAGCTGACCAAGACAATGGAATGGGAAACGCAACAAATATGTGAACTTCTTGAAAATATACCATGTATTTGGGGTGTTATAGAGGAGATGCCAGAATGGAAGGGATGTTAGATTAGATGATCTATTAGATAGGTCCTTTCCAATTCTAAATCAATATGATTATTCAAATCATATTATTCATCTTCATCAAACTCACAATTTAAGATGGACATACTGATACAGAAAAAACAGAGAGAAGAACAAACTCAAACAAAAAAGCAAACACTAGCTCGCAGACTCTCTAGAACAGGCCTGCACAACCTGCGGCCCTGGTCCACTTGCCATATACCAAAGAATTTCTCTACATACATATAAAGGATGTTTTCCTCATTTTTCCTAAACCACCCAAGATTCTTTGGCCCAAGGGCTGTAGGTTGTGCAGGCCTGCTCTAGAATGATGATCCATATTTCCATTTTTTAAAAATTTTATATCTCCCAACTTCCTCAAAGCCTCTATGGAAAACTTTTCATACTCCATCCATAGTTTTTCCTTTCTTGGCTTTAGTGATACTTCTCTTTTCTCCTACCTGACTTCTCCTTCTTAGTCTCCTTTTCTGGATTATCATTAATCTCCTATCTGCTCACCATGGATGATCCCCCATGTCCTGTCTTGGGATCTCTTTTTTTTCCTCTTCTCCTTTTTCTCCTCTCTTGTCTTCTCCAGACCCTTGCCTAACTGGTCCTGCTTCATCTCCCCCCACTCCAAGCCTTCCTCCACTCAGCTGGCAGTGATTTTCCTTAAGCACAAGTCTGGCCGTGATGTTTGTCTACTCAGTAAGTTCTAGTAACGCCCTATCGCCTCTAGGGTAAAATATAAGCTCCTGTGTTTAGGTGACTATACCAAATCTATCTTTCCAGCTTCATTATACATTACTATAATCTATAGTCCAGCAACTGATATTGTCTCTGTTCTCCACACATCTTCATCTCCCATCTCCACGCCTGGAATTAACTCCCTCTTCACCTCTGTTTCATAAAATTCCCTCTTCCTTCAAAGCACCCCAGGAACCACCCTACCTGATCTTCCCAATTTTCCAGTACCCTCCTTCCTAAATTATGTTGTATTTATCTTGCATTCATTCTATAAATTCTTACATATATACTTGTTTCTCCTGATATAAGAGTTCCTTTGAGAGTAGGGATGGTTTCATTTATTTACATTTTTGTCCTTAGCACCTGGCATGTGCTGGCATATAGGCTATTAGCAAATGTTTGTTGATTGATCATGTCCCATGGGTTCAATTATCACCTCTATGCAAATAATAATAGCATTAGATGGCATTTATATGCTGCCTTAAAGTTTACAAAGCATTTTACATGTTATCTCATTTTCTTCTTACAACCTACCTAGGAAGCAAGTACTACTAGTATCCCTATTTTATACACCAGGGACTAACACTGAGAGAATTCAAGTCAGGGTCACATAAATAATAAGCATCTAAAGTTTATCTTGTATCTTGAACTGCCTGCTGGATATCTCTATCTGGATTGGATTTTGGATAGGTATCTTAAACTTACATTTCTCTTCTCTAAAAATAAAATAAAAATAAAAAGCAAAAACAGAAGAAGAAAAAGTCTTAAAACAACAACAAAAAATAGCCCCTCTGTTAAATTTCCCTGTGTCTTGCTGAGGGTGTTGCCTTTTTTCCAGTCACCCAGGATAACAACCTTACGAGTCATCCTTGATTCTTCATCCTCCCTCACCCTTGACTTGTCAATTCTGTTTCTCTCCTGGACATCCTCCCTGTCTCCAGTCACGCAGCTACCATCATGCTTCAGACTTAGTTCATCAAATCTACCATGGCTACAATAGTGTCCCAACAGTTCTCCATGCTACATACCTTTCCTAGACACACAGCTGCCAAAACAGTATTTGTAAAGCACAAGCATAACCATGATACCTTTTTGCTCAAAAAGTCTTCAGGGAATAACTATCACCCTTAGGATAAAATGTGAACTCCTTCGCTTGGCATTTAGAGCTTTTCAGTCTGGCTTCAGCCTAGCTTTCCAGGCGTCCTCCACACTGGTCCCCTTCATGATCTCCACTTTCCAGCTAAACTGGTCTATGTGCTGTTTTCCCAACTCAGCATGCCTTCTCTGGCTTTTGGAGTCCCATCCTTCATACCTGGAATACTTTTTTCTCACTAGATCCTATGGGAAACCTCTCTGGATCCCTCATGTTGTTAGTGTCCTCTCTTTCCTCAAATTAAGCTATATTTTCTCATGGTAATGCTGTGGCCTGGCTGTGTACCTGAATTTCTACAGACTGAAAGCAAGTGTCACCTATTAATTAAACAGCAAGGGAATGTAGTATAAGCATTGACCATCAGGTGGCAATACTCTCAAGCTACCAACCAAGTGGTTTCATCAAAACAGGTCCAATGCACCAGCGTGGGCTTCCCACAAAGGCAGTCGCCAGAGTGTGCTCCAGCCTATGAATTCTTGGACCACTACCCCCTTTCATCACCATGATTTCCCACTGCTTAGGCTGGGGAAAGTGCACTGTTCCCAAGTCAGTACTGATGTAGAGTATGAAAAGAAAATGGAAGCTAGCTCTGAGATATCAAAATCATGGAAGGCTATAGTTTTCACCGCTATTTATCTGGGAAATTTCTCTCTCTGTTAACCCAACTTCATTCATGAAACTCACATATTTCATAAGACTTTTCAGTGGCAATATGTTATTAAAGTTATAGTAAAAATATTTTTAAAAATTAGTTTTCAAGCCCAATTATTTTCCTAAAACCTCATGCTAGCTGGTAGATTGTGGGAGAGATCTAGGGAAGGGATTGCTTGGTGGGAACCCCTTAGGATCAACTCTTTGAACAATTGTTGAAATTAGGGATTTTGAACTATCTCCTAACACTTTATGGGTTTTGCTGATCCACCTGTGCTCCTTTTCAGCCTTGGCTCACCCTGCTCTATCTTGCCATCACAACACCTTGGTCCGGTATCTTCACCTCAGCCACAACAGCTCTGGAGATCTGTTACTGATATATCTTTGCCAAGCTTAAATTAAGTAAAAGACAACAGCAACTTCAACAGCAAGTGACTAAGGGGCAGCCACCCCAGTTTCCTATTGACTTTTCTGTTTCCCACTCCCATTAACACGGTTAAATGGAGGGGTGGATCAGCAATGCTTTCCAAGGGAGGAAACCCCACCCCTCACATCAGATTGCAAGGGGGAAAGGTCAAATTGTATAACTACATGCAAAATCTCACCCCATCTTCCAGGCTCTCATATGACTTCACCCCTGTCCTGAGCATGTAGAGTCCTGCTTCAAAAATGCCCTTCTGATTTCATTTTCCTCTGATTCCTCTGAATTCCATAGGGATGAAACATGTTTCAGACCCCACTTCATATTTCTCTGTGTAAACATTATAGTCTTCCAATAGAATGTAGGACAGGGAGGAGGGTAGGGACTGATTTTTCTTTGTATCATCAGTGTCACACCTAATTCTTTTGCACAAAATACACATTTAATAAATGTTTGTTTAATTGAATTCAATATTTCATAAAAATCAGAGAACTCAAATTAATTTTGCTTTCATACATAACTAAAGACATCCTAGGAAAGTTATGAAACCAAGGGTAGACATCACTGCTAAAGGCAGACAACACCTAATGTTTAAACATTTGAAGTTCTACATATTTTTAAAAGGATCAAAGTCCTATCTTATGTAATAATGGTACAGTAGTATTAGGAAAAAGGAGACTTACAATAGAATAGTATTAATGTGTGATGTTGAAAGAAGGGTTCATTCATGTTGGGTAGAGATTTTTTAGAAACAGCTTTCTCTTTCCCATTTATCTTTGTATATTTCAGAGACAAACAGAAACGGAGAGGCAGAAGATAACATCTGAATTTGAAAAACTCCACCAATTTCTAGTACAGAAAGAACAAGACTTCCTGGCCCAGCTAAAGGAGATAGACAAGGCTATTTTAAAGACACAGGATGAGAATATTAATAGGCTTTTGGAAGAGAGGACTCTTCTCGGCAACCTTTTAAAAGAAATGGAAAAGAACCATCAAAAGCCTGAAAATGAATTCTTAGAGGTTGGCTGTTAGAATAGTGAATTAGGGAGGAAGTCTAGGGATAAAAGGGGGTTATTCTATAGCATCAGCTAATGCTGGGCAACTCCAAGGCATGCCACTTAATCTTCCTGTAGAGAAGACATATAAAGAAACCATAGCAAAGTATTTCCATCTCCAAAAGTGGGAATGAGCAACAGTCCAAGCAGAAAGGGCAATTTAATGATACAGTCTGAGGTAGAAAAAGTTACTTAACATGATTGATTAGCTTTGACAAAGCACTCACAAGATCATTTCACCTTCAGAAAACAGCTAGTCCAATACAAGGGATATACAATTGGGAGTTAGATTTGAACTTTCATGATAATTTTGCTTATTACTTGTTAGGTTACTTTGGATTTCTTCTTTCTGGGTTCTATTAACTTGATGGTACCAAATATACCAATTTCTGACTAGCTTACGGAGATGATGTAAAGATAGGCAAGAAATGAGTCTGAAATTTACTTGAAGGGCTATTAATGAGTTTAAAGAACATTGTAAACTCTTCCCCCTTATACAATATTAACAACAGAATCATTTCCCAATGTGTATCACACACATACACACAAACATACACACTGAATACCCACTTATAACAATGGAAAAATCAAGCAAAATCCAACTGGCAAAGCAACTGTGTCTTCTAGTATATACATCATTCCCTATCATTATCACAGTTAAATATTTTAGTAGTGCCTTTAAGGGAAGAATCTACTGAACAACATGGCTTTGCTAGATGTTAAGCTAATCCTATTTACTAAATAATCTTGTTAAATAACGAATTTAAACATAGTGTGGAAAGGTCAGGAAAGTGGTAAAAAATGAATCTCTATATTCTCAGGAAAGTTATCTATGATGAGAAGCTCATTTTTAAGTTGTAAAACAAATGTGCTAAATAAATGCTGTTCCAATAGACTATGGTATATTTTGAAAAGTGAAGAAATTCAGGACATGCAGATCAAAACCTGAGTCTTC
This sequence comes from Potorous gilbertii, assembly GCA_028658325.1. NCBI lineage: Eukaryota > Metazoa > Chordata > Mammalia > Diprotodontia > Potoroidae > Potorous > Potorous gilbertii. The sequence continues at coordinate 436,389,150 of CM053769.1, read as the reverse complement.
TTTGTTTTCCTTACAGGATGTCAGGACCATCTTGCACAGGTATGTAGCAGATCAGACAGGACCCTCAGGGGCTCTTGCCAACCTTGTCCTCTGAAAAAAGGCCTGGGAACCTTGCATCTGATGATTCAAGATTAGTAGTGGCCACAAAGACAAATGTAGATTTCAAATTAGCAAAACAAAGAAACCCACTTACCTTGCCCAGTAGCTGCTTGTTTATTTGCCTAGAACCTAGAGAAGTTGGAGGGAAAGATGAAGGAAAGTAGTAGAATGAACAGTATTTGGAATCAGAGGACTTGAGTTTAAGTCCTACCCTACTACTAAACTTCCCTGTGGAACTTTGTTCAAGTTAATATTCTCTGGGCCTCAGTTTCCTCCTCTGTAAAATGAGAAGTTTAGACTAGATGTCCCCTAAGCTGCCTTTTCGGATTTAAATTTATGATCCCATTAAAAGCATTTTAACTTATGTCATTAAAGGAAGGAGAGTTGGTAAGACGTTAATACTTCAGTCATTTTTAGTTTGGTTATTGCCTCCAACCCAAAGCATTACTGCCTGGCTACCGATAAGGGAAGACTAAAAGAGTGACAGCCAAATTCATTATGGAATGGCAGCTTCTTGGCACTGAATTCAATTTCAGAACCTCCATAGGGAGAGGAATAGTAAAGAAGTGAGCAGGAGAAAGTATTGCTAGCTTTACTGTTCCTGGATCTGGCAAATGTCATTTCTAGTGAAAAGGGCTTTGTTCTGCTTGACCCTTTCACAATCAATCAATCTACAAATATTTATTATCTACCACTCAGTGCTAGACGCTGGGGAAACAAAAGCAACGACACAGACACCACTTTCACATGAGAAATACAAAATACAAAACCCTCACTTGATTTTCAAAATTTCATGTCTGTCTTTAGGCATGATAATACTAAGCCTCCTATGCCAACTCCAAAGTTCCCTGACCTGGACAAGAGAATCAAGACTTTCTCTGAGAAACATCTGTATCTCAGCCATTACTTACAACAGTTCAAAGGTAATGGACTATAATTGTTTTCATATGAAATTATTATTGGTCCATGAACATTTAGACCAGCAGTTCTTATAATGTGGCCCATGGACCCCTAGAAATACATGAGACCCTTTCAGAGAGTCCAAAAGTTTAAAATTATTTTTATAATAATATTAGACATTATTTGCTTCTTAAAATATTCCTCCCTTCCCTAACTATATATTGATACCAGATTTTCTTCATATACTTCAATCAGAACAATATATCACAAGAGAATGAATGCAGAAGCTGACACGGAAATCCAACCGTCTTCTGGAAAGCCAGATATTAAGAGATTTGCAAATATATACGAACATTGCAATGCCACTCCTCTCACTAATTCTTTTTGTTTGGGAAAATACAGCTTTTTCCCCTATAAATATTATATTTATGTTAACACGAAATGGATTTATTTTAATAAATTAATAAAAAAATTAAATTTATCCTTTAAAATGTCTAATATGGTAAATAAATGTGTATTATATATCACATGTACATATATACACATAAATAAATCCCACATAAATAAAAGGTCTTTGGGGTCCTTACTAATTTTTAAGTGTGTAAAGATGTCTTGAGACCAAGAAGTTTGACAGTCATTGACCTAGATAATGATGCATAACTCTGTTGCGATGTATAACTAATTGTTCTTTTTTGTTTTAGTATTAATTTAAATCTGCATAGCACTTTCACATTTTAATATTTTTCCTCTTAGAAAATCTACCATCTTCCCTAATGGAAATTACAGGTAAATTGCTCAAAATAACAAGTATGGTAAGTTTATCCATATGGATATCACCTGTCATTTTTTTAAATTACTTGGTATTAATTTTTCCCTCCCATTTCCTCCATGTACATACTAAAAAAAAAAAAAAAAGAATAATTAAAACAAAACCCTTGTAACAAATATGCATAGTAGAGCAAAACAAATCCCCACATTGGCCATGTCCAAAACTATGTGTTTTATTCACATATTTATTTAAGTCTATCACCTCCCTCTCAGACCTAAGGTGGGAAGCATCCTTCTATATTAGCCCTCTGGGATTTTGGTTGGCCACTACAACCTGCTTTTTTTTTTTAAAGAAAAGCAAAGAAAGCATACTTCTTTCCAGATTTGAGGAGGGCAGGGGAGGGAGCAGAAGCAATGACAGCAATAAGGGTATCTTATTTATTCAAAGAAATAGGACTGGGTCGCAGAACCCAGTTTACTTCTGTGAAGATTCTATATTTGCCTGGCAGGGCTTGCTTTCAAACTCATTTATGATTTTCATGAAACATAGGAGGGCAATACAAACCAATGTTGTTCACAATAGAGGAAGGACGTCTGAAGGTAACGAAATCTGAAACCAAGGAAAGTGAGCAGTTAAACAGGTAATAAGGCTGCAAAATTGACTGGAAAAAAAAAATTGATTCTTCTATTTATACCACAGACAGCTCCACTTTCCACAGATAAAGCTCAGCTTTCTTTCTTTCAGAGAGGCTCAGGACTCCAAGAATGGTGCTATTGCCATTTGAGCAACAGAGATGATCATTCATGGCCAATAGAATGTGAGCCATATTCCAGGGATCCTCAGGTCTTTCCTGATGTGAAAAAAGGTGCTGAGAAAGTAGTCTTACTTCTGGCATAGTTCAGGAGAAATATCTATGGATTTGGAATGAAAAGTAACTTCCTCTGGAGAAAATGGGGTTCAGGAAGGAAAATCAGAGTTGTCATCTAGCCAAAGTCCTTTCTCAATGCCTCCCCTCAGACTCACTCATACTCATATATTAGTAGAGTTCTCCACTGCCATCATTTCCTCCAAAAATGAGCAATCTGGTTTTTTTTCTCCCCAGATTCTATGACTTTGGACCCAGAAACTGCCAATGCTTTTCTTATGGTGACAGAGGATCACCAGCACGTGAAAAACATAGGGACCAAACAGGATGTGCCCAGAAATCCAAAGCGGTTTTCTTATTTTTCCTGTATCCTGGGGTCTCAAGGTTTCAACTCAGGCAAGCACTGCTGGGATACAGAGGTTACTCATGGAGGTTACTGGGGATTGGGAGTTGTCAAAGAATCAGTGAATAGGAAACAGTGGTTTAAGTTAAGACCTGAAGAAGGAATCTGGGCTATTGGGCTGTACCAAAGTCAGTACCAGGCTCTTACCTCACCTTGCACTAGTATTGCGTTGAAAGAGAAACCCAAGAAGATCAGAGTTGCCTTGGATTGTGAAGAGGGCTTGGTATCATTCTACAACACTGAGACTATGAGTCACATCTTCACTTTTTCTGCTACTTTCACAGAGAAACTCTTCCCCTTTTTCTGGCTGCCCTCAAAAGGGTCTTCTATAACACTCTGTCCCATTAGAGAGTCATGCTTCCCCTGGACATCTCTTCCTCTCTGAGAAACTTACAACACTGACAAATACCTAGGAGTTACTGTCATTGCCATCTTCATGACTGCATGACGGAATCCAGATTTCTATTTCTTATCGGGGGTTTAAGTGTTGTGTAAATGAAACTCACCAACCATGAACACTTAGAGCCTTTTCCTGTTTTAATGTGTTTGTAGTCAAGTAATATTTTCAGAACTCTGTTTTTTTCTTCCACTTTTACCTTCATCTGTCCAACTTTGTTCACAATTCACTTTCCTCTCATCAACCCCCTTCCCAAAAGTCCCCTCACAGCAAGAAACTTCCTCTAAACAAGTGAAAATCATAGAACCTATGGCACAGCTTTTACTAATATCCAAATGAGAACGGAGGAGGAGAGGTGTCAAACACAGGGCCCACACAATCCCCAGTGTGGCAGGAAACCAAATTAAAATGAAATTGGGAAATATTTAAATGTAGTTGGAAAATAAAATACAATGAAACATAGATAATATTACATTTCAAAACTAAGTCAATGTGTGGCTTGCAGCAATCCTTATTTAAAGATTAGTTGCACTCATTTCTATTTGTTTGACTTTACTGCTCTAGAATACCACATTTTTAAAAAGTGACCATGTTCTGTAGTAGTTCCCAAACATTAATGAATGAATGAATAATTCATTAATTCTAATAATTTTTATGGAATAGATAGGTGGCACAGTAGATAGAGCAAAGGACCTGGAGTCAGGAAGGTCTGAGTTCAAATCCAGTCCCAGACACTTGTCACTTAACCCTGTTTGCCTCATTTTCTCATCAGAATGAGCTAGAGAAGGAAATGGCAAACCATTCCAATATCTTTGACAAGAAAATCCCAAATGGGGTCACAAAGAGACAGACAGACAGACAACAAAAATAATCATTAACTCTACTGAACAAAAATGGAACAAACGCACTAATATGAGTCAGACATATTAACTCAATCTAAATACATATAGAAATGATCTGTTTTGCCCAGTGCCACTCTGACAGTCACTGTTAGGTCTACACTACAAAAATCACAGACTTGAAAGTAAGCTGGTCCAGTTCCCTGTCTTAACATGGTCTCTGCTTACAACTAAATAACTCAGAATGGATATTTATACCACATTCCATTTTAAGTTACTCTAAAATAGAAAATACTCTAAAAGTAGCTTAGTTCCTTTCCAGACTTCTTTCAGATTATTCCCTTTTACTCAAATGCCAAATTGGATCACTTTCTATTCTTCACATACATTTTTCCAATAGGATTATGCCATTGCCCCTGAAATTTCCTCTTTCTGGAATGCTCTCATCCCCTAACTTCTCCACCTTCAATCAAATTACTCTTCAAGACTTAGCTTCATTATTTATTCAGTACCTGTATAGGAACTTTATGTACATTTGTACCAAATCAGATACTTAGGTATGGTTTTGTACCTGCCTAACAATGAAGCCAGATAGGCTGAGCAGTTAATATTAACCAAATAACAATTAAGGTAACAATAATTTCTGATTCCCTTAGTTAAAAGTGACCTGTCCCTTTCTCAACACTTTGTTTATACATCTCCACTTTATGTTACAATGCAACATCAATATTATATTCATAGATAATATTTTTCTATCATCAATCACACTTCATTTTGATTTGTTTTTGGGTATTAACATTGATACTAATTTTCCAGTCTCTTTTGGATTTGAACTCAATTGTCTATGAATTATAGAATTACAAGTTTAGAAGAGACATTGAAAGATTATCTACTTCTATCCTGCCTTCAATCAAAGCCCCTCCATTCAATAAAAGTCTATCCTTTAGGGGAAATCTTACAATTTCCTTCCATGTGTTCCGACAAGTATTCATCATAAAAGGGTAGTGTGTCATGGTGGATGGAAAGCTGGCCTTGGGAGTCAAAAAGGCTTGAGTTCAATTCCCACCTCATCCAAATATTGGCTGACTAGGTGACCTTAGGCAAGTCATTTAACCTATCAGCATCCCGGGAAATATTCTTAAGCTGCAGAGCAGACCCCCGTCTGAGTTAGTTGAAGAAGCTTCCTCACCACAGGTGTTCCCTACCCGAGTGAAATCACAAATCCAGTTCCAAATGAAACATTCCTCATATACATGAGGAGGGAACAACATGGCAGAGTGTTGTAACTGGCACAACTAGCACCAGAAGACTTGGACTCAAATCATCCTACCTTGGCTAACTTACTTCCCGATGATTTTGTATATATCTCTAAGGATCTCAGTTTTCTTATCTGTATACAAAGGGGAGGTCAAATTAAAGAATCCTTAAGATCCTTTCCAATTCTAAATCTATCACCCAATAAAAACATTAGTAAGTTACTTTTCATGTTTGTTTGTATTCTGCCTTAGATTTACAAAATTAGTATAATTAACAGAAACAGTTTTAACATTTTCCTCTGTTATCAGTTTTCCTTTTTTAACTTTCCTCTGGTCATTGTGAAGACAGACTTACTTGTGTTCAAGGCATTTAGTAAATGTGGACCACTGCCCACATTCTTGTCCAGTACCTCAGCAAACAAATGAAGGTAATTAATTTCATCTAGTGATCAGGGCAGGGAAGAGGTTTGGTGAAAGCTGGTGGGACTGCTCTGCTTGGAAATGGAGGTAAGATGACTTGACTCCTTACCATCAGTCACAGCAATGTTATCCTTATTTCTAGTTCCTCAAGCTCTTAATTCTTTCTTCTTCACTTTTTTCCATTAAGGACATTGCCAATTATTTCTTCAGAATATTGGCTCTGTCTTTTCTTCTTAGTTATCATAACTGTCATCCCGATTCAGTCCATAAACAACTCATGTCAAAACTAATGCAAAAGTTTAAAAAATAAGTCTTCCTCCTCATAGAGTAGCAAAAAATTTACTCAAGCATCTTATTTTCATTTTACATTATTCTTCTTCTCAAGAATCCATAGTGAAATTCCATTGAAAACAACTATAGAATGTATAAAATAGCAGGGAGTCTACCCATCAAGATTCACACAAGAAAACCATACAAATATAACAAACCAATGTTTATAAAAATGAATACAACTATCTGTATCAAATTTAAATTATCGATCTTGGATCTTAAGTTCATTCACTCAGTTGGAGTTACTTAATTGCCCTAATCTTGGAGGAACCAAGCACCTGAAGAATACTTTAGGAATATGTAGTAAATGCCTTCACATATTTGAAGGGCTGTCATGTGGAAGAGGGATTAAATTTGTTCTGCCTCACTTCCAATATCAGAACTAGGAAGAATGTGTTGAAATTGCAGATGGGCATACAAGGTGATACAGTAGAGAGAAAGCTGGGTCTAGAATCAGGAAGACTCATCCTCCTGAGTTCAAATCTGGCCTCAGATACTTACTAGCAATGTGACCCTGGGCAAGTCACTTAACCCTATTTGCCTCAGTTCCTCATCTATAAAATGATCTGGAGAAGAAAAGGGCAAACCATTCTATATCTTTGCCAAGAAAACCCCAAATTGAGTCCCAAAGAGTCAGACATGACTGAAATGACTGAACAACAGCAAAAATATATAGGTTCCTTATTTATTTTTGTCCTATTCTGGATAGTAAACGTTTCAGTGACCTTGGGGAATGGAAGGGTGGAAAAGGGGTGATGGCTATCTCCTGTTTTCCTTTGTAAGTGCCTGAAGCATCTATTTAAAAAAAATACACGAAATGTAAGTTTAGATTTGGAGTTGGGAGAGACTGGAGTTATAAACTTGTCCCTGAAATGTACTATCTGCGTGACTATAAGCAAACAATCTCATCTGTCATGACTCAGCTTCCTAACCTGCACTCAGTCACCTCATCTCTTTGACCCTTAGCTTTCTCAGCCTCAAAATGTGAATAACATTTGCATCTGTGACCTCACAAGGTGGTTGCTAAAAAAGTCTTTTAAAAGTATGAACCATGCCTGTTCAATAAATGTTTTTGGCTGATTCTTCTAACCAAGAGAGAATTCCCCAGAGAGGATCAAACCGATTGTCTGGTGTGCCAAGGCCATTGAGTTCTTTGCACTTGTTCCCAAACCAGAAACATCGGTTTTAACTGCTATTCAAAGTCATATCTATTTCTCACTCTTTTGTTGTGGCAGCAGCATTTGGTCTGTAAATGAATTAGAGTAATGTTAGAAAAACCATAATTAGAAAATCTATAAATACAAAGTTGACACAAACACCATGGTAAATATGCTCTTTGAACTATGAATCAACAAGTCTGTAATATATATTGATTGACTAATCCTTGAGTGATTTGTCTAAGGCCAGATAAACTAGTCATAGATAATGAACTGCTGGTGGATTAGTGAACTGATCCAGCCATTCCAGAGAATAATTTGGAACTAAGTCCACAGAGCTATAAAACTATCCATGCCCTTTGATCAAGAAATACCTCTATTAGATCTGAATCCCAAAGAGATCAAAGGAAAAAGACCCTTACGTACAAAAATATTTACAGCATCTCTTTTTGTGGTAGCAAAGAATGGAAACTGAGGGTATCCCCGTCAATTAGGCGATGGCTAAACAAAGTATGGCAGATGATTGTGATAGAGTACTAATGTGTTATAAGAAATGACAATGGGAGTGGTTGCAGAAAAACACGGCAAGAGCTATATGAACAGATGCCAACGAAGTGAGAAGAATCAGGAGGTCATTGTGATGAGTAACACCATATTATAGTAATGACCAACTGTGAAAGACGAGGATCCTCTGACCAATCCCATGACCCAAGACAATGCCAGAGGACTCATAATGAAAAATGCTATCCACTTCCAGAGAGAGGACTAATGAAAAATCAGAATGCAAAGTGAAGTATAATTTTCTCACTTTCTTTTTCTTGCTTTTGTTTTAACATAGCTAATATGGAAATAGGTTTTGTATGATTTCACATTATAATTGACAATATTGCTTGCATTCTCAGTGGGTATGGGAAAGGGGTAGGAAGGAGGGAGAGAATTTGGAAATCAAAATTTAAAAAGAATGTTTAAATAAATAAATTTTTTTTAAATATAAAAAGAAAATACTTGTAGAGCAACATGGGGTTGGGGTGGGGTATAGGATGGAGATTATAGTGCATCTGGCTATTCTGTGAGTGAACAGAATGTGCTGGACACAAAATAGCTAACTAAAGATTTCTATTTAACTGAGTGTAGCTCAGAATGCTGGCAGCAGGATCCATACTGGCAGTTGGATTTGAGATGGCAACCATGACACAATGGTGCCCTCCTGCCAAAAACAGATGGCACCTGGCATGTGCCCTGTTACATCCACTTAGCTACAATGAACAAAAAGATCTTATTCTATTGTTTCCTTTTATATCACTCTCTTAGCTGCTTTTTCTCTTCTTTACTTCCATATGGCCACAAGTGAATGACTATTTCCAAACATGCAAACATAAGAAATTTAGTAGATATGTAACTCATAAATCATGTTTTAATGATAACTAGCCTGCATATATTGCTTTAAGGCTTGCAAAGCACTTATTTTATTTTATCCCCACAACAACCCTGGGAGGTAGGTGCTGTTATTAACCTCATTTATAGATAAAGCAACAGAGGCAAACAGATAATAAATGATTTCCTTAGGATCACATAGTTGGATTTGCATTCAGCTGTTCCTGACTCCAGGTCCAGGGCTCTATCCATTGTGCCACCAGTGGCATTAAAGTTAAGGTTAAGATTTACCTCCTCAACCTTGTGTGGTAGCTATGGATTCCATCATGAGTCTTTAAAAAGTCCAGGGGATACGTGGCACAGAATATGGCACCACGTACTTCTGTGAACTAAAAAGAGTTACTTCCAGTACTTTTACAAGCTATTATCGCCTATAAGGGTTTATAAGATTCTAATTCCTAATAAAAATGGACTTTGTCTAATCAATCACTATATTTTCATAGACTCCTCAGTTCTACTTAGAAATGTTTATAATAGAGAACCCTTAATTATTTATTTACAAAGTTCTATTCATCTTTTGATTGTGATTTTTCTACAAGAGGAAGATATTTAGGAATATAGAACTTCAGAGAAATCATTCAATCTCAATCCCCCATTTTACAGTAGCCAGTGTCCCCTTCACCCTTGAACCCAAGATTCTAGGTCATTTGTATGTTATAATTCTTTCTAAACCACATCTCATGAAGATCCATAAATGTAACTATCTTTACTAATCAATCAAATAACTGACAAAATTTAAAACAACATTTAGTTAAAGAATATGGTAATTAAAAAGAATAGCAGAACCCTTCTTCCATAAGCCTGGAGATCAATGAGAAGAGTAATATACTAGGTGATCACAAGAATGACCATACAGAGAGAGAGACCTGCCTCCAATTCTGTGGATCTTCCCAGAGTCTGCTGGTCAAGTCAGTGTTCATTGTTAAGCTTATTATCTATAGGATATTATTTTCCAATGCTCCCTTCTAGGTATCACATCTTCATTGCTCCCCAACAAGCACATATTACTACAGCTGGTCTTCAATTATCTTCAAGATCACTTAATACCCTTCCCAACATCCTCTAAGAATGCTGTGATAAGAAATCCTCTCCACTGTCAGGAAAAGAGTAGTAGATCTTTCAGCCTATCACTGATCATTTTTTTTCTGTTTTTATTTAAATTGTATTATTTATTACAAAATATAACCAAACATGAATATTTCAATATATAAAAAATAAAATAAAAAGATCATACATGAACGTTAATTTCTGTTATGTATAAAATGCTATTTAAGAAACTGATCTTTTGTATGGAACAGGATGATGCTGAAATGGGCATAAGTACTTTTTAATAAAGAATAATTAAATCAAGTGATAAAGGATATAAGGTATTGTTTGTTTCATAAATGAACAGCTTCGTGCCTGAAAAGGAGTAAGGAAAGAACTTTGGTTTAATAAAAACTGATAAAAATCTGTACATGAAGAAACAGTTTTCAGGTAGCCTGTGAGCAATTTGATTGAAAAATAGATGAAAAATGAACTGTGGCACAAGTATAAAGGCTCAAGTTACCTTATAAATAATTTAAGGCAGTATCTCTTTTGTGGATAGTTTGATGGTTTAAAGGAGGACAAAGAAAAAGCTTTTATTCAAAACTGATAAAATATAACTTTAAAAGAACACAGGCATGAGTCATAGACTGTTAAATTGGTCTTTATTAAAGATAATGGAATGGCTGGAACTACAGAAACTATGGTCCCTTAGCTCATTATCATCATTATGCTGATGAGAGATTAACAGATACATAGACAGGTAGAGAGAGAGAGATAGGGGTTGTGTGTGTGTGTGTGTGTGTGTGTGTATTAAGAGGGGGCAGCCAGGTAACACCGTGGATAGAGTGCCAGGTCTGGAGCCAGGAAAACTCCTCTTTCTGAGTTCAAATCTTGTCTCAGATACTTACTAGCAGTGTAACCCTGGACAAGTCACTCTTTGCCTTAGTTTCTTCATCTGTAAAATGAATTGGAGAAGGAAATGGCAAACTACTCCTATATCTTTGTCAAGAAAACCCCAAATGGGATCCTGAAGGGTCATGGAGACTGAAAAACAGACTGAGTAACAACAAAAGTAAACGGATAGAAGGGGCAGGGTGGGGCAAGAAAGGAGAAGAGATAAAAAGAGAGAGAGCCAGCCCCAGTCCCTCCCCTGATTTGCAGTCCTTAGTCACTAGTTGCCTATTAGACATTTCAAAGCAAATGTCCCACACCTATGTCAAACTCAACATGTCCAAAACAAAACCATCTTTTACCACAAACCCATAGCTTTTCCAAATTTCTCTTATTTCATCAAGGCACCACCATTCTTCTAGTCTCCCAGGTTCTTTACCTTTAGTATTCTTAACTTCTTACTCTCTCTCAACTGCCTACATGGCCAATCTTGCTGTTTCTACTTCCACAACATCTCTCACATCTTACCCAACCTTTCTCTATGTAGTCACCACTTTAGTCCAATCCCTCAGCATTTCTCACTTAAATTACTGCAGTGACTTCCTAACTGGCTTCTCTGACTCACGCTTATCCTCACTCTAATCCATTTTCCACACAGCAGTCATGAGTGGTTTTCCTTAAGTTCAGATCTAATCATGTCACTTCCCTATTCAACAAAATCCAGTGGTTCCCTGTTGCCTCTAAGAGAAAATGAAAACTTTTTTTTTTAGCTTTTAAAACTCTTTACAATCTGTACCCAACCTATCTTTTCAGCTTTATTAGACACTGCGTCCCTTCTTGCATTCAGTAATTCAACCAAACTGGCTTTCTCTGTTCCACACACATAGCATTTCATTTCCGGTCTCCACAACTTTGCATGAGTTGCACTCCTTTCTCACCTATGCCTCATAGAATTCCTCTCCTCATAAGATATAGATCAAGCCTTCATGCCTTCTACATGAAGTCTTTCCCTTTCCCCCAAATAGCATATGCCTTTCCTCCCTAACAACATCATATTTAACTACCATGTGTTTATTTGTATTTATAATCTTTATATTTATTCTATATATATATATATATATATATATATATATATGTACATACATGTATGTGTGTGCACGTCTCCCCTACTAGAATGTAAGTTCTTTGAGAGTAGGGGTTGTTTTATTTTTTACATTTGGAATTCCCAGTGCCCAGCACAATTCTTAGCACATAGCAAGTACTGAGTAAATTCTTGATTTATTACTGAGCTTTATCAGAGAAATTTGTTACTAACATTTCTCCCTGTTAAGTTTCTGTTATAATCCCAATTTCATCAATTTTGTTTATGTGAAATCTATTCCATTTTATGTAATAAAACACTGTTTAGTTTACTTTTTACGATCATCTCTAGCCTTCATTTGGTGAAGAAGTCCCCCCCCATTCAGAGCTTTAAATGAACTCTCTTTCCTTTCTGTAATTTATGTTATCACCATATATATATATGTAGGTTTTGGATCCATTTGGAGCTTACTGTGGTAAATAGTATGAGATATAAGTCTAAACTGACTTTCAAGTCTAAACTGCTTTCCAGTTTTCTGAACAATTTTGTCAAATAGAAAATCCTTGGCCTAGGTAATTGATGTATTTGAGTTTACTGAACACCATGCCACTGTTTCATTGTTTATGGGTCATTTTTCTTTAATCTATTGCACTGATCAACTTTTCCATTTTTAAGTCAGTACCAAATAATTTTCAGGATTATTGCCTCATAGTATACTTTGAGACCTGCTACTGCTGAAGGAGGAAGTGGCACCACTCCAGTATCTTTGCCAAGAAAACCTCAATAGGCGCCATGAAGAGTCAAACATGACTGGAAAATGACTGAACAACAAAACTTCTTTATTTCTCTTGAAATCTTGGATCATTAGTTCTTCCAGGTTAATTTTATTTTATATTATAACTCTTTGCTTACTTTGGTATGGCACCAGAAGGGCAGCTAAGTAGTGTAGTGGATAGAGAATCAGTGCAAGAGTCAGGAGGATCTGAGTTCCAATTTAACCTCAGACACTTGACACTCACTAGCTGTGTGACCTTGGGCAAGTCACTTAACTCCAATTGCCTCATCCTGGCCCATCTTCAGTCTTCCTGATGAATATCTGGTCACTGGATTCAGATGTCTCTGGAGAAGAAGTGAGGCTGGTGACCTGTACAGCCTTCCCTCACTCAAAACAAAGTCAAGTGCAAGTCATTCATTATTTTTCTGATGGCATGGTCTTCTTTGGCAATGAAGGATGAACACACACATGGCACCAGATCTTTAAATTAATTTAAGTAGTTTCAGGCTAGTTTCTTGATAGTTTAAGTTCTATACTGGGGTGAAATGATACTCATAAGTGATTCATTAGTTAAAAAAAGATTTATGTAATAATGGCAGGGGAAGAATATTCACAAAGATACGCATGGAGGACACTATGAACTGATTCAGCAAAGTGAAGCTCCCTGTAAATGGGTAGTCTATCAGCCAAACCTTAGAAAAAGGCATAAGCCCTGGCTATTTTTACTCAAGTGATTTGGAAGTGATATCAACTGCCTAATCCTTTAGTCCCTGAACCAATCAAATCCAGAGGATAGTATTTTAAAGGAAAAACTACTCTAACTTGCATGACAGCCTGGGTTAACATATTGTTCCTACCTCAAGTGATATAGTCATTTTTTCTTATATGGCATGACCTAACAGTGAATAATTAATCATTTTAATTGGTATTTGTCTTTATTTCTCTAAAGAGCATTCTACAGTTGCATTCATCGAATTTCTATGTGCCTTAGTAGTTGAACTTCCAGAAATTATTTAGATTTAGTTATTTTAAATGAAATTTTTTCTGTCTTTTCCTTCTGTGTTTTATTGGCACATAAAGGCAGAGAATTTTGTGGTTTTATTCTAAATCCTGCTCTTTTACTTGTTACAAATTATTTGATTCACTTTTAGTTGTAACTCTAGGGTTCTCTAAATAAACTATCATACACAAACAGCAATACTTTGGCTCCTTCTTTTCCTATTCTTATAGCTTTAATTTATTTTACCTATCTTACTGCAATAGTGAGCATTTCCAAACTATTATATAACACTGGTAAGAATGGGTATCTTTGCTTTACCTTTGATCTTAATAGAGAAGTCTTGTGCATTCCTCCATTACAAATAATGCTAGTTCTTGATTGTTGACGGATATTGTTTTCTACACATTAAGGAAAGGTCCATGTATTCCTATGATCATTAGAGCTTTACAGGGGTTTTTGTGGGAGTTCTTAACTCCTCTAGGTCCTAACATGCTGGCATCTTAGGCAGAAAATCTCTGATCATTGGTTTAATAGGTAGGTAAGACGTATCTTATTAAGGAAAAGTTCTTTTATTCCCATGTTTTTTCCAAGTTTTCAACTGAAAAGTGTTATATTGTCATAAGATTTGTTTCTATGCTGATTAATATATTATTTCTGTTATCAATATAGTCTATTATGTTTATAGTTTTTCTAATGTTGAACCAAACCTGCATTTTTGGTATAAATCTAACCCGGCCATAATAAATAATTTGTTTACTATGTTAATATAACTTCTTTTGCTAATATTATATTCAATATTTTTGCAAAGATATGCCTTAAAGATATAGTTCTAGTTATCAGGATCATATTTATATCATAGGAGTTTATTAGGATACTTTCTTTCCCTACTTTTACAAGAAACTTATGTGATGTTGGGGTTAGCTGTCATTTGAATGTTTGGTATTTTATAGAATTCACTTATAAATCCATCTGGGACAAAGATTTTATATTTTGGGAGTTTATTTATGGACTGTTCTATTTCATTTTCTGAGGCTGAGGTACTTAAATTCTCTATTTCTTCTTATTCCTGATTTTTTCAAGTATTCATTCATTTATCAGTTTTGTTGACATATAAATGGCATATTTATATATGTTAGCAGATACTTTTTTCTTGATCTGTTGTGATTTCTCCATTTTAACTTTTTAATCTTGATTTTTTAATGATTTTATTTTTATGCTTTGTATTATGCTTTTAAATTTTTATCAAATTAGTTGACTTCTAATAGTGTAAAAAAACCCCACCTAGCTCTATTTACCAATTCAATAGCGTTTTTTGTTTCTGTTTTATTCTTCCTTAACTTTCAGAGTTTCTATTTTGTGTTTAGTTTGGGGGTTTGGATTTGTTTCTTTTCTAGTTTTGTTTTCTTTAGTGGCCCATTTCATTGATCTGTTCTTCCTCAGTTTTGTTGATGAAAATGTTTAGATATTAATTTTCCCCTGATTGCTTCAGTTGTATCTTCAAAACTTTTAGTATGTTCTCTCATTATTTTTTAAAATGAAATTATCCCAATTACTAGTTCTTATACTTTCTTTTTTCTCTTTTAATCCTCCTTTTATGATTTACCCTTCAAAGTTTGTTTTGCTAGTAACTATTCCCTCTGCAGTGGTACTAATACACAAAGTCCCCTACTTCTTCCACCCACTTCCTGCAAGTTAAGCTAGTTTTTCCTTTACTGAAACCATCCTCTAGATTTAACTGACTCGGAGGATGAAGGCTCGAGTCATTGACATAGATTCCTGGTCACTTGCAAACAAAAGACAACACAAGGGTCTGAAGCTCCTGTTTCTGGCTTGTAACCATAGACTAGTGGCATAAGCCACATTAGGAAACTATGTTCAACTCATTCAATGCTTTGCTCTGAACAGATGTTCCTTCTCCAATCTGAAATTCCTTGCCCTACTAACCTTAATTTATTAATGCTCAAATGGATTACAAGTGTTTCATTCATTCCCATTTCAGACTTAAACTACCAGGGAACTGACCTGAGACAGGCCTAAAGCATGACACCCTCCTGAATCTATCTTACTTCTTAAATCCCCACTCCCTATTCCTGCCTATTTTTATGCTTGCATGTTTTCCTGTTGCACTACCATCTGTCAGGTTCATATAAGACTGGGCCTCATTAGATTCTAGTTGCCCTCCATCTCTTTCTCTATACTCTTCTGACCCACCTCACTTATGAGAAATAATAAATCTCTTCCTATTTGCCTTCATTTCTTCCTTAAGGTATTTCTTTTTTCCCCCTCCCTTAAAACCAACCAAATAATTTCTAGACCCTGAATTTGTCTTTCTTTACTCTGTGATGTTTGAAGACAGAATTTTGAAAGGATTCTTGTATCTTCTCCCTCATTAGAGCTGTAAACCTGATTCTGCCAAAGCCTGGGGTAGTTTTGTAGAGGAATAGTAGGACTCCTGATTGGCTAAGAAAATGCTGAGCCCTTTGTAACTGCAAAAAGTACTTACTTCAGTTTGTTAAGGAGACTTTGGGGAAAGAGACTTCAAAGAGAAGCAGAGAGAGGAAATCCAAAACAACAGTCAAGGGAGAAATTTTGAGTGGTCGACTGGAGCCCTAATAGCCACACATACCTGTGGGAGTTAGCTTCATCATGTTCCCTGACCTTCAGAGTTTATAACTCTAGAGACTGTTGGGAGAGAACCTCTCCTGGTGAGAGATCTTTCTTTGGCCCAGTTGAAGAGCTCATTTACTTTGCATATTCTTTAGTATCCTAAAATGAAGAACTTCCCCAATTTCTGTTTGCTGTTTTGCTTAGATAGATGAGTTCATCTGTGATGGGTGATGGCTTTTGGTAGAAAGAAGCTAAATTGGCAAACGTAAACTAAGTCTTCTTCTTCCACCTTAAGAACAATGAGTAAAGTAGCTTTCCTTCTGAACTGCTAAGTACCATACTCCTAGAAGGGAGACATTTGAGAATTGGTTGATAGATATGTCTAGCTTACCACCTCTCCTGGAGCCTGGAAGAGAGACTGACTAGCCTCAACAATCCTAGATCTTTGGTGTCCTTCCCCATAGTGTGACACCACATGGCCCTTCTCCTACTTTCCTCTAATTTATCCATGTCACCCACAAATCATACAGGTAAACACTTTATCATCATTTAGCTCCTTCAAGTGTATATACATCCTACCATCCAGGGTTCTTGTGAGGATGAAATTTGCCCAGGGTCACACAGCTAGTAAGCATCTGAGGCTGGATTTGAACTCAGGTCCTCCTGACTCCAGTACTCTGTCCACTTAGCTCTCTGCATCACTTAGCTGCTCCATTCCTGAGTGTTTTCAACTTAAGATTTCTTATATGAAGTCCCTGCTGGATTATTTCTGTTTTCTCTTTGGCCTCTGGTATTAATAAAGCAGGGCAATTATCTTTTATGATTTCGTTAAAATATGTCATCCAATTTTTAATCATAATTTTAATAGAGTCTAGTGATTTTAAGTTATCTTTCCTTAACTTATTTTCCAGGTCAGTAATTTTTAATAGTAAATATCTCATATTTTCTTCTAATGTTTCAACCTTTCAAATTTACTCCAAAGTTTCTTGTTGCCTTATTGAAGCTCTGGATTTTTTCTGTTTCATTCTGTTTTGGGGGGAATCTAGCACTTGAGTTGTTTTCTACTCTTTAAGCTATTTGTTCTCTTACCTTTTTCCTCCATAGCTTTAATTTTTTTCTCTTGCTTCATTTCTTTCATCTACTTCTAGAGTTCCTGTGTCCAAACCATTTGTAGTTGTGTCCTCTTCTTTGTAGACCTCTTGGGTTTCTCTCAACCCATAGGATTTCTTGGCTGTATTCAGTTTTCTTTTATTTACTCACATCTCCAGTCTTAGTATCAATTGGAACTTGGTATAAGGACTTGAATCTACCCCTCCTATGCTCTTGGATGGTGTAGGAAGACTCTTTCTGGTACGGTTGCCTATGTAATCTGGATATTACTACCACTGCAGTTCTGCATGGGGTGACTGGGAACAAGTCCCAGACGCTGCCTTAATTCATGTCTTCTGGTGACCCAACACAGGCATTGGTCTTGCCCTCATCTCCTTATATAACCACCAGTGAGGCACTGTATCTATTCCACAATTTGGCCCTGACAGACTAACTGGATGTCAGGGATTGTGCTGGTCCTAGGTCTCCTGCAGAGTTCCTTAACATAGGCTTCCCAGGCACTGATATACACCACGAGTTGATGGTCCACTCCCACAGCAGTGATAATTTCAGGCCTCTTGGAGGACCTCAATCCATGCATGCACTGTCTGGCCCCAATTCCATGAGCAATAACCTACTGAAGTTGGTTCCTTCTCCTACTGCAGCTCTGGCAGCGCCCCTGGTTCCAGGCTCCATTTACCAGAGATTTGGCTGGTTTCAGGCCCTCCTGATTTATTCTTTATCAGATTGTCTGGAGGTTTCTGATTGTCTTCTTGAGCAGTCAATAATAGATGGAGGCACTTACTCCTGTGTCCCTTTGGTATTACTGAACATTGTTTCATCTAGAATCCTATCTAATTTTTTCTGGGATATTCATCAGGGAAGCTGGGCATCATGATCTTGGACCTTTCATGTCATCACCTTAACAGGAAGTCCCCTTTAATTGTGTTTTAAAGGAGTCAAAGCCAGAGTCAAGTTGTTCAGACATCATAGCAACAACTGCAACATTTTTATGTGAAGTAATATAGAATAGAGGCAGTAGGTAGACTCAGTGCTATATGGCAGAAAGCCTGCAGTACTTTCCATATATTCTTTGGTTAGCTTTTCATATCTAACAAAAAGAATGAGGAAATGAGTCTGAATGACTGAAATGAGAAGAATGAGTCTGATATCTTAAAGCAGAGGGGTCAAATATGGTCCTTTCTCAGCAATGCATCCTGCAACATTCCCCAGTCTGCTAAACCTGATAAAATGTAATTGGGAAATATTTAACAAAATAAACATATATGAGAACATAATGTGGTTTTCCAAGTCAATAGTCAGCCCGCAAGGATCGTTATGTATGGTTTCTATAATTTAACACCACTGTCCTAAAGGCCCTACCCAATATTCTGCTGATTTCTGTTGAACAATTTAGTCATATAACTGTCTAGATCTGAAAATTCTGGAAACTGAAAGAATTCAACTAAGTCTTTCATTATGTTTTCCTATACTTCTTTCTCCATCCATCCCCTTTCACTCCTACTTCCAAGGTCTTCTGCAAATGATACTGTTATGCTGTACACATGGCCAGCCTCTTGTACCCAGGCACATCAAGTAATACAGCTATAAATGAACAACACCATTACCTCAAATTTTTATAGTGCCTTTTATTTTTTATATATTCTCATACATACAATTTTATTTCATCCTATTTATCCCTATGTGAAACAAGTAAAATATTATTATTTCCATTTTTGCTGATAAGGAAACAGAGTAAATAGGGGACAACTTGGCATGCCTAAATTCACAGAGTTAGTGTCGCAACTGGGATGAGTATCCAGTTTTCCTGACTTTCTATTCAGCTCTCTTCATGTGATTTGGTGAGATGCTACCAGATTTTAATCCTTGTAATTAACTGTGCTTCCCATCTTCTCATTTTGGTGGATTCAAAACTTCTTTCTCTTTAAAGGTTATAAGCTCAGGAGGACCTGAGTTCAAATCCAACCTCAGACACTTGACATTTAGCTGAGTGATCGTGGGCAAGCCACTTAACACCCATTGCCTTGCCTCCCAAAAGAAGTCATAAGCTAATAGTTTCTTGAAGTCACAATGAAAAATTTTTTAAAAGTGATAGATGAGTGGTCCCTAGACCCATAAGCACCCTGATCCTCTGCTTTTATCATTTTTAAGTCTTGTCCATGTAAAGGAGGAAAAAAAAATCACCGATTGGTTAGTTTTTTCCTAGAGCAAACTCTTTCACTTACAAATTTCCCATAGCATTCTCCTTCCAATAAAAAAAGAATTCTGATGAAAACTTTCAATATGTAGGCATAAAATATGCCCAGGTTTAAGCATTAAAATGAGAACCTAGTGTTCATCTCCATTTCTTAGCTCTCAATGGTGACTTCTGATTGTCTGTTGGAGTTAAATTTGTATTTTAAAAAATGCCAAAATGAAAGATCTTTAAGTTACTGCCTCATTTAGGTGCATAAATCCTCAATAAAGATCTGTGACTTGTCTGCAAGTTGTAATTTTCTTGACTTCATTTTACACAGTCAATCAGAAAACCATTTTTGAAGGTGAACTTTATGCAAGGCATTGTGCTATGGGCTGTGTGGAAAATAAAAATTGTAGTCCCTGTTTTCAAAGGAAAACAAAGCATAAACTCAGGGAAGAAAATAAACTGAAATGTAAGAATTCAATGACAATAATGACAGTAAGTAACCCAAGAGGTGTCCCGATGCCTCACATGTTTAAATGATATTGTTTGGCCGATTACTGTCCTTGGTACTCAAAGAAGACCAAAATGACATCATTATGTTTGAATCAAGGTACAATGTGTCCAATTGTGACTGATCAAACCAATACAATCTAGGAAGGCTCTACCACAAGTGGGGCACAAATAGTCTATATGAACATTGAAGTGGAGATGTCTCTAAATTTGCATGTCTCATGTTTCTTTTGAGGTGTAATTCTGATTTCCTCATAGAGAACAGCACATTCTTTGATGTGGGCATGCCATACTGTGCAGTCCTGTGCTAGGGTGTCTCATGTCTTACAATCAATTCCAAGGTTCTTCACAGAGACTTTGACGATGACTTTGTATGGCTTCTTCTAACCTCCATGTGAACATTTGCCTTATGTGAATTCTCCATAAAATAGTCTTTTAGGCAAATGTATGTTTGGCATTCAAACAACATGACCAGCCCATCTGAGTTGCACTCTCTGCAGAAGAGTTTGAAAGACTGGCAGTTTGGCTCACACACACACAAAAAAGACCTTAGTGTCTAGCACTTTGTCTTGCTGGGTGATCTTCAAAAATCTGCCTAAGACAATTCAAATGGGAGTGATTCAGTTTCTTGGTATGGTGCTAGTATTCTGTCCAGGTTTCAGAGGCATACAACAATGAGGTCAGCACAATGACTCAGAAGACCTTCAGTCTGGTAGGCAGTCTGATATTTCTTCTCTTTCATACTTTCCTTTGGAGTCTCTCAAACACCAATCTAGCTCTGGCAATGTGTATATCAATCTCATTATCCTGCCAAGGTAAAGTGAACTTATCCACAGCATTCAAAATTTCTCCATTTGCATAACTGATGGTTCCATGATGGTGGTGCTGGCTAATGGAGAACAAGTGTTTTCTTGTTAGGTCAAAATTAGTATAAGTAGCAAAGAAGTTGCATTTCAGCTTCAGAGGCTGCACTGAGTGTGCAATCATTTGTGAACAAAAAGTCATGCACTAACTCTAACTGTCCCTCCACTTTAGTCTTGACTTGTAGCCTTTCCAAGTTAAAAAATTTACCATCAGTGCAGTAGCTGATGTTGATGCTGTGCCTTTCCTCACTGAAGGCATCCAACAACATCACTAAAAACATCATGTTTTTAAATATCAAGCATGGAAGCAAGCACACAACTATACTTCACTCCACTGGGAAAGCTTGAGAGCATCATCCATTATCCAGAATCTGTGCAAGCATACCATCATAAAACTAATGTACAATACTGATGAACTTCTCCAGGCAAGCAAATTTTGCCATGATCTTCCACAAGCCCTTCCACAAAGTCCTTTTGCCAGCACTAAAGACCTTGGTCAGACCAATGTTCATTGTATACAGATTTATGTTCTGCTCCTGGCATTTCTCCTGAAGTTGTCAGCCAGCAAACACCATAGCAACCATTCCTCAGCCCTTTCTGAAACCACACTGGCTCTTGGATGCATGACCATCACTCAGGTGAAGGATCAACCTAGTAAGGAGGATTGTGGCAAGACTTTGCCTGCAATAACTAAGATGTAATTATCACAGGACAGGCTACATCCTTTTCCTTTATAGAGATGGACAACGGAGGCATCCTTGAAAGCTAGGGGGATAACCTCTTCTTACCATATAACTAAGGAGATTTCAATCAGCTTTTCTATGAGCAATTCCTCCCCTCCTTGCCTTCCAGATCTCTGCTGAAATAGAATCAGCACCAGATGTTTTGCCACATAAGAGGAACCTAATGGCATCTGAAACCTCTTCTTTGATTGGAAATTCAGCAAGAGATTGACTTCAACCTGAAGTAGTTAATGGTTTCAGCACTGATTGGTGATGGTCTGTTGAGTACACTTTGGAAGTATTCAACCCATATCTCCAGGATCATTTTTCTTATCACTAATCAATGTAGCTCCATCAGCACTGAATAGTTGAGATGCATCTTAGGTCTTTGGTCCATGAGTAGCTATTGTTACTATTATTGTTTGTTACTATCAGTTTAGGACTGAATTTCACCTGTCTTCTTACTGAGTCAAGAATTCTGTATCTTCACTTGCACTTTACTTTTGATGGAGTCAAACACTGCCTTCTTAGAGACAGATGAACTATCCTGGCAAACCCTATAGAGTTCCCATTCTTCATTTAGCAGTTTCTGAATTTCCACATTATTTTTGTCAAACCAATCTTGAATAAATGCGGTGCTGTACACCAAATATCTGAAAGCAGTCCGCTCCTTTTCTGCTCCACTATCATCAAACATTCTTTCCAAGTTAGTAACGAACTGTTCACATTTGGAGAAGCACTCTAATCTGTTAAGTTTTCTTGTAGTCTTGCCTTAGGGCCAGTATTTTTATTGAATTTATTGAATGTGAATGTTTAGCTTGGAGACAATAAGTCTATGATCAGTCTAGTACTCTGCACTATACATCTCTTTTCTCACTCTCACATACTGTCTCTTTTTACAATGTCATAGCCTATTAAAAAATGACAGAGCCAAGATTTGCTGCAAGGGTGCATCCATGAAGTTTATTGCAGTTAGATAAAATGGAAGAAGGTTGGTAATAAGAAGATTACAAGACACACAAGTCTTTATTAGTAAGTGAACACTGCTGTCGCAGTTTCTGACTCCATTCCTTTCAAGAACTCCTTGCCATGTCTGACAGTCTGTTCCGACTGTGGTGTTAAAGTCACCCAGAATTACAAACTATCCTCTTTTGGCACATTGATGATAAGAGTTTCCAGGTCTTCATAAAATTTTTTTTTACCTCATTTGAGATCATTATGGTAGGAGCATAGGCACTGATGACAGTGGTGTGGTACTTTCTTGCTAGTGGCAATTGCATTGTCATGAGCCTGTCATTCACAAGCTTGCTGACTAGATTCGTTTTGACTGCAAAACCTATGCCAGCTTCAGGGTGCTTTCCATCACAGCAACCACTCCAGAAAATGTATAACCAGCGCCAACTTTGGTAAGCTGGACTACATTTGCCATCACTCAGGGCTGTTGTTTAGATGTGACACCTACTAAATTCTCTTATACTAGAGAATACAGTAGAGATGTTTGTCTTTCAGGTCTACTGGATTTCAAGTTGTCCACAAGTATGCACACATTCTATGTGTCAATAGTGAGTGGAATAATCTTTGCAAAAGTTTTTGTACATTATTTTGTGTTTGGCTGCAGGGTAAGATCCCCATCTGCCACAGTAAGCAGGCCAGAGTTAGATGATGCAGATAATTTTTAAGGCACATTTTCTGGCCACTTTCTCATACCAAAAGGTGAGTAGTGTGGTCATTAAAAAAAGTTGCTCAGTTACCCAAGGGGCTGCTGAATCCCACTGCTCTTTCAGTCTAGTGAGATGATCCAATGGCCTGTGCAATCTGTATGAAGGGTTGTGCAGCTCCCATTGTATCCACACCTGCTGTTTCATTGCTTTCCTGTCACTATAAGATTCTGAAGTAGGTAAATATGGTATGGGCAATGTCTTTTGACTTGCCCATAAATAGAATTTAAGTAAGGTAGAGATGCACGAAGTAGGCTTCATTCTCTCTTCCACAGTCATTGAAGTCCAATGCCAAGACAAAAGTCAAGGCACCTAGTGATGACTCAGGATGCAGTGGATGACCTTGAAGTCTTCGATGTCTGACCTTGGGGTCTTCGATGTCTGACCAAGCTCTACACACTCCACAGCACCTCCTTCTACCATCTTCATGGTCCATTGGAACAAATTGTTCACATCTGCCCATTCCACCAGGGCAAGTCTTCATATGTTTAAGGTAGACACTTCCCATACTCCCTGGCAGGTTTGAATCTTGTTGGTCACCCTCAACCTGGTTCAGCCCGTCTATTGAGATGGTTTTACCAGGGTGTGGTTGCCATGCATGCTACAGGTTCTTAGAGTCACAGGTGAATGATAGGTGGACACCAAAGGCAGAAAGCAGTCTTGAAAAGGGCTTGGAAGCCCTAATACCAGAGGTACTAGTCTTCCCTGAACACCCTTACACCCCTTAAGTTCAAATTGACATTCAAATGAATGCTATGAATTGTGAGAGTATGTGAAAGAGAGAGAGAGAGAGAGAGAGAGAGAGAGAGAGAATGACTAGAGTGGTTTAGGAGATACCTTCATGGAGGAAGAAATATTTGAGATAATCCTTCAGGGATAAACTGGAATTGACTATAGGATGAGGGGGGGAAATTTACAATTACACAACTCCCCAGATGTGTGAAGGAAAAAAGTACATTGGTTCCTTTCAGAGTTCAATTAGTTTGGCTCAAATGGAATGCTTTAGGAAGAGGAGTAGAAAACAGAGTAGAAAGGTGAATCGGTAGCAGATTTGGAAGGCCATAAATCCCAGGCTAGGGAATTTGGATTTTATCTTCTTGGTATTCAGAGAAATGATGTAAGTAAAGATTATAACAACAATGAAAGTAGTCCTTTATCTGGTGGAATGATGCAGGATGAGTGGAGGAAGAATGGTTTGGAGCAAAGAGATAAATGAAGACATAACTATAGTGCTTGTTTAGGTATGAAATAATAGCTTGAACCAGGGTGTTAGAAATGAGAATCCAAAAGACCTTTCTAAGAAATAATTGACAGAACATGATTGGATAGTTTCATATGGTCCCTCATGCTTAACCTTATTAACAGTTTACTTGAGCATGAAGACATTTTTGTCAGTCCTTCTGTCAACTAGGCAGATCACAATCCATCCACACCATAATCCCAGAGACTCTTGTCCAAAGCCTCTTTAGAGAGTTCACTTAATGTGCTAGAATCCTTTCTTCAGATATCTTAATAATACAAGGATATCAATGTAACATGTAGGCTCTATATCATCCCTTTCTCTTACTACATGAATAGATCATCTCCTTTTCTGGTCCTACATCTCTTGGTTGATCTCTAGCTTCTTTCAAAAGTAAGGTCAAGTGCCATCTCCTAGAGAAATACCTATCCTGAAACCTCTAGTTATTAATACACCATCCCTTATGAAAATATTCAAATATATTTCATATTTAACTTTCTATGTATGTGGAATTTCCCCCAGTAGAATATAAGTTCCTTCAGGGCAGGAATTGTTTTGTTTTTCTCAGTAGAATGTAAATGAAAACAACTTTGAATGGATTAAGAACTCTGATCAATGCAATCCAAAAGGTTGACCTAGAAGCAAGTCTCTTAACTTTTAGCAAAGAAAATAATGAACTAGTCACTAGTAGAATAAAATGAGATGTTCATTTTCAGACATGGGTAATATGTGAAATTATTTGCTTAACTACAGTTACTTGTGACAAGGCATTGTGAGGGGAAATTTGTGTAATGAGATTGCCGCAAAAAAGAAAAAATAGCAATGAAAACACTTAAAAAATATGTAAAAGAGAACCTAAGGAAGTTCTAAAGGGAAAAGAAACAAGCAAAGCAGTGCTGATACTGTTGTGCTGCATTTAATATATACATTTGTAAAGCTATGCATAATACAGATTCAATTTCAAATAAAATCTTTTTCTAATCTTTGTAGATTGAAATATTAATATATTTTTATGATTGTTCATAATAATGAAAATTTTTAGAATATATGTGTCATAAGAAATGACTAAAATGATAGATTCAGAGAAACCTGGGGAAAAGTTTACAAAATGATGGATAAGAAGGCAAATCAAACCAGGAAAACAACTTATATGATGATTATAATAATATAAAGGAAAATTTCTTTAAAGGATTTTAATATTCTAATCAGTGGAGTGACAAATCATGACTTTTTCGTTAAATGGATGATGTAATACGCCTTCAACTTCTTATCTTGTTTAGAGCTGCAGAAAAAGGCATACATTTATTTACAGAGAGTCAAAGTGTGGATCGATTTTGCTTGACTATATTTACTGAATACAATGGAAAAATGGCTTTGATATATAAATGAAAAGAGAAGTTGGTGCTTATGGATAGTGATGCAAAAAAAAGAAAAGAAAGAAAAGCACAATAGACATTTTAAATATATTTTTTAAAAAGAGTAAAAGTAAGCTCAACAGAGGACAAGTAGTTCAGTTTGTTACTATCAAATAATTTTTTTTAAATGTATTTAATTTATTGGTTTCAGTCTTCAACAGTCACTTCCGTAAGTTTTAAATTTTCTGCCCCTCCTTCTCCCCTCCCTCCCAGAGACAGCATGCAATTTTATATGGGTTCTACACATACATTCTTACTAAAAACATTTTCATATTAGTCATGTTGCATAGAAGAATTAAAATAAATGGGAGAAATCATGAGAAAATCAAACTAAATCATAACACAACACAAGCCTATCACATAAATTTAATATATTTTATATGATGAAGAAGAAATAAATGTTCTTTCAGAACCCTAATGTCTTCAAGGATCACAGAGTTTAATAAGACAAGTGCACAACTTTGTTCTTTTTAGATGATCTTAAGATAAGGAGGAAAAAAAGGATAAGAATTGAAGTGGGTAACATTTACTCTCATCTCATATAATCCTAGTGTGAGAGATTATATAAACATGGAAGAAGGGGGAAGGAATCACACGAACCTCACTTTCATCTGAACAAAAGCACATTAAATTAAAAGCACATTTAACATACTCCATAGACACCCAATTTGATGTAGAAATATATGAAACCTAACAGAAAAAACAGAAAGAACTAGAGAGGGAGGAGAATGGGATTCAATTTGTGAGTAGAGTGGAGTGAGATGTTATTTAGTCATTTTCAGTTGTATCCAACTCTTCACGACCCTATTTGGGGTTTTCTTGGCAAAGATACTGGAGTGGTTTGCCATTTCCTTCTCTAGCTCATTTTATAGATAAGGAACTGAGACAAAAATGGTTAAATGATTTGCCCAGGGTCACACAGCTAGTAAGTATCTGAGGTCAAATTTGAACTAGGAAGGAAGGAAAGAAGAGAAGAGGGAGGGAGAAAGGAAAGTTAATAACAAAGGCAGACCTATAGGATTAGAGAAACGTTAATCTTTCATGGGTGGGCCGTGCCAATATAACAGAAAGTAAAATACTACCTAAATTAATTTACTTATTCAATGTTATACCAATGAAACTACCAATGTATTACTTTTATAGAATCAGTAACAAAATTCATCTGGAAGAATAAAAGTGAATGGAAATCCAGGAAAAAAATGTTATGAGGAAGTAGTAGACTTACAATGACCAGATCTTAATTCATAATACAAAGCAGTGAACATGACAAATATTTGCTACTGGTTGGAAAAAAAAAAAGAAAGAAAAGTCAGTTAATGGACAAAATAGATCCATACAATTCAGAAGTAAACACACTATTTGATAAATCCAAAAACTCCAACTACAGAGAAAAGGATTCACTATTTTAAAAAACTACTAGAAAAACTAGACTGCATCCCATAAGATATTTACTTTAGACCAATATTCTCACACCTTCTACCACAATAAACTCCAAATGGATACATGATTTAAGATATGAAAGATCATATCATAAAGTAGAGAAGAAGGGAAAGACCTACCTTTCCTAACTACTAATAAGAGAAGTATCCTTGACAAAACAAGGCATAGTGAAGATCAGTTTTGATGAGGTGAAATTGAAAAGATTCTCCACAAACAAAAGCAAAGCAATTAAAATGAGAAGAGAAAGGGTTAAATAGGAAAAATATCTTTTCAATATTTCTTTGATAAAAGACTGATTTCCTAGACATATAGGGAATTGGTTTAATGCATAAAAACAAGAACCAGTTGATAACTGGTCATTCAAGATGAACAGGCAGTTCTCAAGAGAAGAAGTCCAATTTATCATCAGCCATATGAAAAAATGTTACAAACCCCCAACAATAAGAGAAATACAAACTGAAATAACTCTGATGTCTGCTTTACACTTAGAAGATGGGCAAAGAGGACAAAAAGAGGAAATGACAATTATTAGAGAGGATATGAGAGATAAGGCATACTAATGCATTGTTGGTGGAGTTATAAAATTGGTTAGCCATTCTAGGGGACAATTTGAAACTATACTCAAAAAGTCCTTAAACTGAATACTCTTTGACTCAGTGATATTACTAAATACTAAAGTATAAATACTAAATAGTAACTCTCTTTTACCCAGGAACCCTAAGGATCTTCCCCTCCCAGTTTGATGATCTTTTTTTTTATTAAAGGGGCCATCCCTTAAGTAACTACTTAAAGCAGTCTATTCATTGAATGGGTGTATTTCATTCAAAGTGAGAATGCTGTAAGACCTTAGCCTGAAAATGCCAGGGTCTCCCAATGCATCCTGGGCCATCTCCAGCCTTCCTGATGAATATCAGGCCACTGAATCTAGATGGCTCAGGAGGAGAAAGTGATGCTGGTGACCTGCACAACCCTCCTCCCTCAAATCAAAGTCAACTGCAAGTCATGTCATCATCTAGATGTCAAGGCCCTCTTTGAGAACAAAGGACAAACACAACCCTAATAGGCTGATTCCCTCAAAAGGTGAAAGGGAAGGACCTATACATACAGAAATATTTATAATATTACTTCTTTCTGTAGCAAATAACAGCAAACTAAGGGAATAACCATCAGTTAGGAAACAAGTCATAGTGTATGACTATAATGAGAAGGGAAAGGGAATAGGCATTAAATTGTGCCTATGTACCTGTCACTTCTTTTTCTACTACTACTGCTACTACTACTACTACTACCGCTACTACAACTACTACTACTACTACTGCTGCTTCTACTGCTACTGCTGGCTAACATTAATATAAGGTATCAGGCTAAGGGCTTTTATAAATATTATCTCATTTGAGCCTCACAATAACCTTTCAAGGTTGGTGCTATTATCTCCATTTTACAGCTGAAGAAACTGATGTAGACAGAGGTTCAGTGACTTGCCCAAGGTCACACAACTATTAAGTGTCTGAAAAAAATTTGCATTCCTATCTTCCTAATTCTAGGCCTAGCACCCTATCTACTGTAACAGCTATTTGACCCTAATGGAATACTATTGTGTGATAAGAAATGACAAAGAAAAAATTTGGGAAGACTTGGATAAACTGATAAAAGTGAAATGAACAAAACGAGAAGTCTTTATATAGCGACTATAAAACTGTAAAAATAAAAAAAAGTTTTAAAGACTTATAAACCTAACCCCTCATGACTCCCTAAGATTAATGATAAAGCATGCAATCCATAACAAAGGGCTGATGAAGGGGTGAGATGCAGAACGATATACACATATGAGAACTTTTTGGCCAATGTATATATTTGTTTTGTTTCTCTATGCGTGTTTGCCACAAGACAGGGTGTTGAGTTTGTTTGTTTTTTTGATGGAGGACAGACAGGGTGTGTGGGGGGGAAGGCCTAGTGATAATGATGCTCAGAAACAAGAAATGTAAAAAGGATCTCACACATGGGAAAAAATATCATACATAAATAAAGAGAAACTGGTTCAGAGGGAGGTGTAGACTAGCAAAACAGCTTTAAAATTAACACACCGAATTTGTTATTTACAATGGAGATTTATGGTTTTACATACAATTTTCTTCATTTATTTTTCTTTGCATATGGAAATGCTTATGTTAATTGGAGTATGGCAAGTATAGAATAACAAAAAAATTTTAATTTAAAATTTTCATATACTTCAAATGAACTGGATCAAACAGAAGTCAGGTCTATGTACAATCCTCTTTTCTATTCTCTGTATATTGAAATATTTATGTTTATTGATGATTTATAAATTCATAATAAATATTTTTTATTAAAAATGAAGGTGTTGGAGAAAAGACAACATTGCATACCTCCTTCCTCAGAGCAGAGAGGAAGGGGACTATTAAATGAGGATATTTTATTTATTATCAGGTACGACTTCCTTACAGGATGTTTTTACCTGTTTTTCTTTATCAAAAAGGTAGGGTTCCATCTGGAGGGGAGAAAGGAAAGTGACTATGATGTAAAGACAAAAAGCATCAATTTAAAAAAATTAACAAACTTCCCAATGAAGAACCTCCTTCATTATGGCAGAAAGGTGGAGGAACAATGGGGGTAACACAAATATTTCTGTTTAATTGGGTTGTTTGGGGATTGTTTTGGAACAATGTGGGGTTCAATCTAGAGGGATGAGTAAAAAAAGATTGTTAATAAAGGTATCAATAAAGCAGTTTAAATGAACTGATTTTACACCTTTTGTTGGTATTTTTGTCACAAAACAAATTATTTTTAACATAAGAGCCAAATAAGTAACTTTAAGGACTTCAACTGAGGTTGAGATTAAACTAGGTCTTAAAGCTTTTTCATGTTCTCCACACTGACCAAAAAATTCTCAGGCACAAATGCCAAAAAGCAGTCTTCACAGAAAAGTATTGGCAGAGATCTGCACCACTATCAAGCACCCTGGTATATTATCACTGTGTTAAGGAAAGAGCCTCTTGGGTTTCTGAAGGATATATTTATCATCTACCACATGACTGTTAATTCCACATCAACCAGGTGAAGTTTAAGTCATATAAGCAAGCTCTAACCGAGAGGAAACTGAGCACTTCAGAAGACAATATAATCTCTATATTCCCATCTTGGCCTTCTAGGAGAGGATAACTTGTCAGTGAGGTCTTTGAAACACAACAGGCTTAAAACAAAGAAGGAGCCCTTGTCAATCACAAAACTAAATATGACATCAGTGATTTATCACTTGGGCATGTTAGAGGAGAAATATCTAGTTCAAAAGGCAGATATAATTATAATGGTTTGCTTGTCCAAAAAAAAAAAACCATAACGAAGCATAAGTACACAACAAAATATCTATTTAATCTGGGAGCCTAGTATGAACTGGCAGTATAGTGGAGCAGAGAGCAAGATTTGGAGTCAGAAAAGTTGTAGGCTCAAATTCTGCCTGACACTTACTAGTTGTGATACTTCAGATAAGTCACTTTACCTAAGATTTAGTTCCCTCCTCTCTAAATTGGAGGAAATTATTTGCATTATTTACTTCTGTGACTAAGGATCAAATGATGTAGGAGATGCATTCTTCATACTTTAAAGTGTTATTTAAATATTACTTATAAATTTGATAGATAACACTCACTATTCACAGTCTACTTACTTCAGAATTTCAGGGATTTGTGATTTCAGCCATCTCAGTATTTCTCCTACTTTCGAAAATCAAATTCCTCTATAACTTAGGTGGTTTAGCAGGTTCCTGTAGCCAAAAAATCAATACTAGGTCAACCATTTGGTTGCAAGCTTCTCTAAAGCTCCAAGCTACTCTGCTCTTTACACAGTAAGTATATTGTGTCTTTAACCAATCCTGTAGCTGAAATATTTCCAACTTGATAAGACCTACTAGATCTTGTACTAGGTTGGCATAACTTTGAGAATTCAGTGCCACTTCCACACCAGAAAGAAACACAAGAGTGGGGCTTTGATGGAGGTTCATGTTATACCTGATGATAAAGCCAGGTCGGTCTGAACTGATATTCCTATTCACTCTTTCCATAAATGCTGAAGAATTTACTTGTTTTTACAGGGGAGGGTCTGGACCTGTCATTTCATTACAGAAGTTCTAGCATTACTAGTGTTAAAAAAAAAACCCTAAAAATATATCTAGTTCTGATTAATTAGGTTGCCATCTCTGAAATAATTTTATGATCTCATGCTTTGGGATATTTGCTGGAATAGACTTCCATTTAATGGTGAGATCAAATACTGAAATTTAAAGTTGTTGAACAGTTCAGAGAAAGGTGAGATTTAGACACTTTAAAAAAACTGGGGATAAGTCAGTTACAAAATGGAGAAAACAATCACTTGAGAGAAAGTGCTGAGTTAGGTTGCTGTCTCCATGGATGGTGGTAGATTAATCATATTTTGAAGTATTTGGGAAACTACTAGGATGCTTAGTGTATGGCTATGAGACTCTGGGTAAGACAAACTTTCTTGGTCATATTTAATCATAAAAGTGTAAAAGTTAGCTATTATTATTAAAATAGCTCCATTTAGGGCAAAGTTTGGTAGAACTGAAATGGATGGAGTTAATAAGTCACAGGCAAAATTAACTGGGAATTTTGAGAGCATCATTTATTAGCCAGGCTAGTGGCTGCCTCATGTAGAGACCCAGAGGAGATAGCCCCAAACTGAGTGGGTGAGTGCATTTTAAGCATTTTGGTGCTACTCGGTACAGCCTTGTGGTTTCCACAACAGAGTTCTGACAGAGCAAGAGGGGGCCTTGTTGTTAGGCAAGAACCCCCAAAACAGAGGGGGTTGTCAGGGTGCTACTAGGCAAAGGACCCCAACAGAGGAGAGGTGCCAGGAGAGGGATCCAATCACAGACTGGTTGTCATGGTTGTCAGGAAGGGGGGGTGCTCAGCAGAAGGTGGTTACCTGGCAATGGGGGTCTAACATTAGGTGGGGCACAGGTGGTTACCATGCAAAAGGACTAAACAAAAAATGACTGTTAACAATTCATCAGATATTAAACCAAAGGGGAATAACATTTTGACAGGGGCCCAACAACGAAAAACTGTTACTAGGCAAGTTATCCAACCCTGCCCAGTAACCTAACAGATATCTCTCAACCTAGGGCCCAGGGAGGAATAATGTCCATTTTACTCCCCCTTTTTCATGTAACTAATTCAAATGGGGAACTCATTAGAGTCCAAAGGGGAATAAGCCAGGTGGAAAGCAAACAGTTTAACAGAATGGAGACGATCCCTAATGTACTTAGAGGCACAGTTCACAATGCAAGGGGCTATTAGTAGACCAAGGCACAGGAGGGCCAGGGGTCCCGCTATGGTGGACACCAGAGTAGTTAACCAGGGTGACCAGCTGAACAAGGTCTGGAACCATGTCGTGGAGTGTTGTCGAATTGACTCTCATTCTTCCAAATTCCTGCGGACAATGGCAAGAGACTCTCGGACCACCCCAGAGTGGTTTGCATGAAAACAACAGTTCTCTCCTAGAGCCATGCAGAGGCCACCCTGTTTTAGGAACAGAATTTCTAGACCCCTCTGCTTTTGCAGGACTACCTCGGTTAGGGAATCTAAAGCACACTCTAAATGCGAGATTTGGGACTCTAAATCTCTAATGTCTTGGTCTATGCGGGGACTAGGAGCATTGAAATGGCTGCTGCTCATAACTAGGGCGGCTGTGCTCATGGCTGTTGAACCAGCTACACCCAATCCTGCTAGAATGGGAATCAGGATAGGAGCAGCCCTGGGAACACGTCCTGGTAGGTTGACATGTTGCCGGGCTTCAGGCTCAGAATATAAATACACCTGGGGCAGGACATGAACCAGAGTCCCACACCCATATCCTCATAGACCGGTGAAGAGGCCAATGAGGGCACACAGATCGAAGTGAAAACTGACAACCGCAAAGGAGGAATTCTGGGCAATAACCATCCCATTGCCAGTCTTGCTTAGAGTCCACAAGTAAGGGATGGGTTGATGGGTCCTGGAACAAGCAGCCGGTAGAAAAGAAGAGAGACAAAAGGAGTGAGAAAAGAACGATTTAAGATGGGCCCTGAGGTTTCCAGCTGGATGTGCTGTTCACTGGGCAGATGGTGATGCTGCTGGCTTGATGTGTGAACGATGTATCCACGCCTTGCATCCTCCGACCTCAACCACTGATAGATTTGACAGGGTCACTTGAAAAGGGTCCGGTCCACTGAGGTTCAAGCGAGGATAAAGATTTGAGGGCACTTGGGACCTCGCGCAGAGCCTGTAAGGATTTGAGGAGAGCAACATTAGAAAAAAGACAACTGGCGGAACAACTGAGGGGGGTGGGCTGCTCTGAACATGATTTCGAAGGGGGAGAGAGAGAGAGAGAGAGAGAGAGAGAGTGAGAGACCTAGCCCAAAGCAGAGCAAAAGGAAGGAGACTCACCCAGATCTCACCAGTTTCAACCTTAAGCTTAGCAATATGCTCCTTCAGGGTCCTATTCATCCTTTCTGCCTGGCCTGAACTCTGGGGCCTATAGGCACAGTGTAGTTTCCACCTAACCCTGATAGCTTTTGAAAGGAGCTTGCACACCTTGAGACACAAAAACCAGGCCAAATGACAGCAACTTCTTTAGGTAGCCAGACTGCATCCAACAGATCTTGTATTTGATGCTCGTTCCTCACCCCTTTTTTCCTGCCGAAGTCAACAAACCCTTTTGTTGATACACATAGCTATGCACATGAACAGTAGCAAAAGCATCTTCCCAGCCCAGGACTGTGGACCAGATTAAAGAAGGGCCCAGAGAGGAGAGAAGGGTGTATGGGTAGGAACTGTAGGATGGTGGGTTTCTACCCAGCTGTTCATTTCACAGAGGTCTGAAGTTGGACAGAGATCCCGGAACTGGGCTGACAAACAGGAAAGAGCAGGGTGTTGGCTGGTCATGCTAAGGGGTACTGTCTGACCCGGCACGGCAGTTGCAGGAGGCAGAACTACCTCATGGGCTGGTGCGTTGCCAAACCAAAAGGATGGGTTTCAGACCATACGCTGGGAACTTCCTGCTGAAATTCTGACAATATAGATGAAGTGGCATCTGGCTGGTTATCAGAAACAATCATTAGCCTTGATTCTTCTGAGAGGGGGCAGGATACCATCAGCTGGGGTAGAGGCTCAAATTCCAGAGAAGGGGAAGGGCCAGAGAATGAAATGGCAGTCTGTAGTTTCAGCCCAATAAAGGATACGGGCAGTCAGGCATGACCAGGAAAGAATGAGAAACCAGGCCCTTGCCTAGGTGGACATCTCTTGCTGTGGTTACAGGGACATTCCTAACTTGGCCAGTGGCCCCCTGAACTGAGATGGAAGAGTGAGACAATGGGCCCAGGGGTTTCTTCAGGACCGAGGCTGCAGATGACCCCCCCACAGAGAGTGTCACCCTCGGCTCCTGGGGAAGCTTCAGCTAGGGCCGCAACCACCGCTCTGGAGACTTTACGGGCCACTTCTGAGAGTTCAGTTAGACTCTTCCCCTCGAACCTGTCCTTTCTCTGGATTTTCTTTCAAATGTCAGGGGTAGAATTGGAAATAAAGTCAATTACTATGGCCCTCCAGTTGTTTGGATCTTCCAGATCAATTGGGGTGTATAATCTGTATGCCTCCATCAATCTCTCAAGATATGCAGAGGGAGTCTCATCCTTGCCTTGCCTAATTTCACTAACCTTAGACATATTTGTGGGTCTTCTAGACACAGCTCTAAGCCCTTCCAAAAGCAAATGGCGATACCTGTCGAGAGCCTCCTTACCTCAGTCATCGTTGGGGTCTCAGTTGGCACGGGTTCCAAGGGAGTAGGTGGTTAAGACAGGCAGGGTCAGAGGAGGGGTGGCCATCTGGCTCCAAGACGCCCTTTCGGGCTTCCAGGAGGATACAGTTGCATTCCTTGCTGGTAAAAGCACCCAGAGTAGCTGTTGACTGTTTGAATTCAGATAGGAGTGAAATTTTCCAATCATGCAGTATCTGTATTAGAGCCAGACACAGGAATAGTCAGATGGGAAACATTCCTTTAAAAAAAGACACAACGGGGAAACTGACCAGGAGGACCCCATCCTAGACTGAGTCTAGAATTGTCCCCTCGGTGTTTCCTCTCCAGATACAAATTTCTCCTGATAACAGTGCAGGATGCAGGATCACAGTCCTTCTGAGCAACTTGTGGCATATTCTCTCAGATACTGATTTAATGCAGTCCACTATACCCGAATTCAAACTTAAACAAAAATATCCATGGTCCCAAATGCTTTTACCTTAAACAGCAAATTTCATTAATCACAACTTAAAGCCAAATACAGTTATTTGTACAACTTCTGAGCAAGCACATTCATTGTTTCAAACACATTTTTCTCTTAGGACTGATGACCTTGTTCATATGAAAGGAGCCTTGGTAATTTTACAAAACAAAAGGAATCGGCATGAGTCCCATGCCTACCAACCCCCAGACATAGGAAGACTGTTCTGCAGAACCAGTCAGGCAGAACCAGTCTAAATAAATTTTTTACTCCATTCATTTCTTTTCACTCAGTGACCAATTAATAATTTTAGGTTTAGTATTAAAACAGCAACTTCTAAGACTCAGTTGACAATCTTACAACTTTTATAAATGATAGCTGTAACTTCTTTAACAGGCAAAGGTGAAAATACCTGGTTTAAATAACATAACTGGCTTTACATAATTTTTCCAACACCTTTTAGTTTCAACAAAATTCAGATTACAAATTGCTTTCTCTAACATCATTTCTGGATTTCAGAGTAAAATAAACTCTTAATGGCTACAATTTTTACTCAAGAAAATTTCATGTCTGTGTCCACTCTTTAAAAATGTTTTTAAAAGGAAAGGTCATGAAATCACAAGCAGAAATGAAGGAGATTCTGGAACAAGTCCTTAGGTGCCTAGTCCCCTCCTTTCCACTTGGGAGTTCAAAGCTTTCTCAAATTGCCTTAGTGTCAAATAATACAACAAATTATGACCTGTTTAAAACATCCAATTAGGAGTGACATGTTTCACTTAAAATATGACCAGAATAACTACCTTTTAGTTGTAGCCCATATACAAAAATTTTTCTCTTTTAGGTGAGGCATGAGGTAATTAAAAGCTATTCAATCTGCCTCGCTGATATGAGAAACTCCCAATTTCTTCTTGTCTTTCTCTCCACCTTCACAACCTGACCAGGGTTAGAAGGAAGAAAGAGAGAGAGAATTCTTGAGGGGAAAAAAAATTCCCAATTTCTTCTTGTCTTTCTCTCTACCTTCACAACCTGGTCAGGGTTAGAAGGAAGAAAGAGAGAGAGAACTTCCAACAACTTTCCAATAATCCTTAAACTTATCCCATGTTGTTCTCCTAGTGGGCTTTGACTAAAGCCCCTTTAAAATTGCACATACAGTATTTCCTTGCATTCCTTATAAGATTAGTTTCTCTCTTTCTCTCTTCTATTCTTCTCCCTGATGCTCAGCCATCAGAGAGAAGAGAGGAGGGAGAGGAAAAGAGATAACATTCCAAATTCCAGCTACAATGGAGCTGGCCATAATAACTCACAAACACACACACAGAACATTTAAAGACCACAAACACACACACACAGAGAACATGTAAAGACAGAACACATATACTGACAACTTTGGCTTACTTTCTATCGCTGTTCAGATGCTGATATATGGGATCTGATCCGGATGGCTGGGTTCCCATTCACTATTTTCCACATCCGCCCTACAACTGATTTATCAAACATCCCCCTGGTTGGCCAATCCACCCCAAAGGTGGGCCATTCCTGTTGACAGAATAATTTTTCTTGGGACCTGATTGTACTTGGCCCATGAGAGCAGGGAGGGAGAGTAAGACACAAAGTCTGATTAAACAGAAACACAGAACAAAGAACAGACAGGATCCCAAGCAGTTAAGACTCTCCTGTGGAGGACTCTCACACGGTGTCCCACGGAGGTCAGGGCAGTTAGGACCTCCTGCAATACCTGCAGAAGTTATGGACTTCATGCAACACCTGCAGAAGTCAACAACAGAAAAACTGTTACTAGGCAAGTTATCCAACCCTACCCAGTAACCTAACAGATATCTCTCAACCTAGGGCCCAAGGGAGGAATAATGTCCATTTTAGAACTGTGTGAGCCTTAAGGACTGTTTAGCTTTTGTATATGGTAATATTTAATAAGGTGACACAATGGATAGAGTGCCAGGCCTGGAGTCAGGAAGACATCTTCCTGAGTTCAAATTTGTCCATGGACACTTAGCTTAGCCATGTGACCCTGGGCAAGTCACTTAACCCTGATTGCCTCAGTTTCTCATCTGTAAAATAAGCTAGGGAAGGAAATGGCAAATCAATCCAGTATCTTTGTCAAGAAAACCCCAAATGATGTCACGAAGTCAGATATGACTGAAAAACGAATGAATATACACAAGATTAAATAAAGTATTTGTTAAATTAAATGTATCAAACACACTGCCATGTCACAGCAGCAAAGGTACTGAATTTGGAATCATAAATTCTGGATTCAGATAAATCCTCTGGAATCAAAAGTTGGTAGATCATGGTACTATATACACTCAGAGCTGGAAGAGACTTTAGATGTTACTTAGTTCAATCCCTCCATTTTTCATTTAAGGAATCATACAGGTAAGGTTTTGAAACCTTTTGAAATAATTTTCAAACCCACATCAAGCTCAACTCTTGCCCCTACACCATGGTCCTTCAAGCTAATTTCTCATTTTACAAATAACTTTATACATTAAATATATTAATTAGGTAATTTAATTTTTAAAATTTAAATTATTTAAATTAAATTATTATTAAATCCTATTCAGAGTTCCAATTCTGACCCCTCAAGGACACCTATAAGGTTCAAGGGGCTGCTGGGGATTCGAAGAAAAATTAAACAGTCCTTCCCTGAACTCAAGGAGTTTACATACTACTGGAGATATACAACAGGTACTTAAGCAATATAAAGCATATATAAATAATGGGTTGGGGGGGAGGGGGAGTTCAAGAAAGACCTTGGCACCAGAGTCTTTCCAAATGAACAAGTATCAGTTCCCACTTGTCACCTTGGGCCAAGCTTTATTTGCCACTTTCCTCCCTTTAAGTGTTCTAAAACTTAAAAGTCGGTCATTTCCTTTCAATGTATTTTAAAACTGGACCGATTTCATGGAGACTGTAACATTTCGGGACCTCCTCAGACACACTAGAAACAGTAAAGATGCACGCAGCCCCACGCTCCCAGGATCAACAATCTGCGTCTGAGACACAAGGTTCAAACTTCCGGTCCGCAGTTCACACCTAGAATGTTTAAACCTCTGCCCAGACTCCAAATACTGGGGACAAATAGGCTATGGCTAACAGGGTTCTCCCTTCCGTAGAGTTCCTCCCTGCAGCCCCAACGTAGGGTGACATGTGGATGACTGTAACACGTGGCCGGTGAGTCAGGAGACCAGGCAAATTATAAAACCACAGGGATGTAAGATAATTAGGACGCCCTTGCGCCGCGCTGCGTGCGTGAGAAGTTTTCCCACCCTCTCCCGCAGGCCGACTGCCCAGCAAAGAGTGCGTGCCCAGACACCCCACTCCACTCCCGGAGCTCCAGCAGCCTCCACGTGTCCTCTCCTTACCCAGCAGCCTCTACGGCGGCCCTGGGAGAAAAACCTCCTGACAACTCGCTCCACAGCCCCACCACGCCGAGTACTACAACTCCCAGAAGGCTTCACACCGCCCTTTCTCCCTCCCTCCTCCGCGGGACACGCAGGCGCTCTGGTTCTCATCAACAAGCCGGAGAGGCTCGGAGGCTTGATCGTGCCTAACGGGATTTGTAGTTCTTCCTGGCCCTTCGGTCCTTGGGCGGCTGAAGAGGGGTGGACTCCAAGTCTCAGCGGCCCTTGCGCGGCAGAGAGCGGTCACGTGGGCGGGGGGCCGGGCGTGCGTGCCGCCGTTGATCCGGTGCTGCAGTGAGGAGGTGGTTCTAGCCTTGTTGTGTGCGAGTGCGTGTGTGTATGTGTGTGTGTGTGAATGTGTGTGTGAGTGTGTGTGTGAGTGAGGGAGTGAGTGAGGGAGTGAGTGAGCGAGCGAGCCAGCGTGTGCGGCCCGGCTTGTTGTTGTCCCTGACTGCCCCCTCCCCTCCACCCCTCCCCCTTTCCCAGCCGCCGCTGCAGTGGCCGCTCCCTGGGCCGTAGGAAATGAGCGATAACGATGACATCGAGGTGGAGAGCGACGTGAGTCCCGGGGTTTCTTCCTTCCCGTGCGTGTCTGTTGGGGGGTCGGGGCCGGAGGCCAGAGACGGAGCCGGACGGGGGGGGGGCGTGCGCAGGCCGGGCCGCTTCCTCCTCGCCCTTCCCCTCCCTAGACGGGTCCGCCGTCGCCGTCTCGGTCCGGGCACTTTCCTCACTCGCCCGGCCACCGCGGCCTCTGGAGTCCGGATGGGGAGGAGTGGCCTTGGGGAATCCTCCCTTCCCCCCAACTCTTCCCTCAGCTCACCCCCGCGGGCGGGGCAGCCTCACCAGGGCCAGTCTACCCCCCTCCCTGATCCCCCCCCGGTGCCGGGATGGGGGTACACTCCGCAGCCCATTGTCCAGATCCAGGGAACGCGGACTGTGCTCAGGCCCTTTCCCCCGACCCCCCCCACCCGTTCAAGATCCCTCTTCCTTTTTCTGTCGGGGGGGAGTTAGGGTGCCCAGAATGCCCTTGGCATGGGCTGACGAACGGGGGCATTCAGAACCCCTTCCCCCCAGCGCATCCCCTTTGGCTGGGCTGGATCCCGGAAGAAAGGGCGGCGCACAAGACACACGCCCCCCACCCCCCAGCCCACCTCGGGATTCCCGGCTGGGGGGAAGGGAGGAGGGTCGGGCTCACTCCCCATCCCCTGCTTCCTTCACCGCCGGCATTTTCTTTCTTATTTTTGAATGTGAAGCGTAAAAATAACTTCTATATTTTCTATTTTTCTCTCTCTTATTCCAGGAAGAGCAACCGAGGTTTCAATCTGCGGTACGTCTCCTTCTCTCCATTTCATTTTCATTTCCGTTCAGTTCTAATCCTTTTCGGGGTCAGAGAGAGTTCTGTTACTTTCAATGTTATGATGGTAAACTGCACTGTGAAATGCTGGAGGTGAGGTGGGGACCTGCGTCCGGGATTCTAGATGGGGAGAAGGGTTGCAAACTTAATCATTGTAGATTGTCAGGTGTGAGGTTCCATTGAGGCCAAGTGAGTGGGAGGAGCTTTGTCCATAGGAAAGGATCTGAGTCCTGAGGGATCACATCCAAGGGATCTAGAGAACTACTGTTTGGATTCAGGACACTAAAGAAGCTCTGAATTAAGTTGTTGTCAGTATTTGAAGGCGAAGCAGCCTGGAGAATATTTGGAGACAAATAGCTTTTAAACCATTGTTACTTTGGAGGCACATGTGGTTATCAGAAATGAAGAGCCATATGAATACTGTGTTCTTTAAAGGGCCTGGCCATATTACATCAGAATGTAATGCAGAAATTGAAGCCACAAGTTGCACATACAGGAACAGTAGCAGAATGTCACTGCTCTAGACTCACGGGTTGAAGTAGGTTTTGAAACTAAGAGGAAAAGTTTTGTAGTCGGTGTGGAAGAAAGGCATACCAAGACAGAAGAAAATGTGTTAGATCAATTCTTTGGTTTTCTGTATTAATGTATTTGATACTTGCTTCAGTGGATGTAGATACATAGTTTAAATTGATAGGAACCTGGAGGTGTTCAGTGAATTTGAAGGGGGTGGGGAGGAGAGATTTTTTAGGGGGCACAAGAGAAAGGGAGATTAGAGTGGGAAAGGGAAATGAAGCATAACAAAGTCCCTGATAGTGTGCATTTGGAAGCAGTAAGGAATAATAATTATTTAAAAAGAGAAACTTGCTGAGTTAGACTTGATTTAACAGAACAAATCGGGATTCAGAATCTTTTCCAGAGATCTGGGGCTTCGGAAGAATTTAAACAATATTAAGAGAAATCTCAGGATGAAATTGTTTTATTAGACCTAAAAACTGTTTCTGATTGTCATTTGTTAAAACAGAAATTCATTTTAATGGACTGAAAGATTCCTTATTTTGGATTTTTTTGTTGTAAATCTCCTTAACAGTATATCCACTTTAACATTGTACTTTTTTAAGCAAAATTTTAAAAAATATTTCACTTTTCTCTTGAATTCCCTTGATGTGATTTGAAGATGGCCCCCAAATGAAGGGTGGTAAGAAGGGCAAAAGAGCCCTTGAAGAATTTCTTTTCCAGACTCTTACTTAGAACAACTAGTTATGGGCTTT
Organism: Potorous gilbertii; assembly: GCA_028658325.1. Classification (NCBI taxonomy): domain Eukaryota; kingdom Metazoa; phylum Chordata; class Mammalia; order Diprotodontia; family Potoroidae; genus Potorous; species Potorous gilbertii. Next base: position 436,347,367 of record CM053769.1, on the reverse strand, counting down.
CAACGTAAAATCAGGTTTCTTTGTTGAGAGAAAATTGACTTTTTCAAGCCCTTTTTCATTTTAAAATCATTGATGTGTTGATTTTAAATGGCCATGAAATGATTAAAATGTACTTCTCTCACCTTAGCATCTAATCTTTGATTAAGTGTTAAGATATCTAGTTTATCCCTTTTTTTTTTTTTTTTTGGCTTTTTAATTTGACTTGCAGAGACTTTCAGACATCTTGCACAAGGTAATCACAACAGTATTACAAGCATATTTTTCAGCATCACAAACAACTATTAGGACCTGATAGAGGATATGCTCCAAAACTCAAGGCGTGGGCATTTTTTGTTAAACTGAAAGAAATTCTCATTATAAAGCAACCATTTTTAGGCCTTGACTTTTGAAGGAAAATCAAGCTGAAATAACAGGAAAAAGTACTGAGTGATTTTGATCAATATTGTGAGAGTTTTAAAAATTACTTAGAGAATATTATGTTTTACAGGTGTAAAAATCCTGTGTCATGAGACATTAGAAACTGACACGAAGTAGAAAATAAAACTAACTGTAAGAGAAAGTGAAACTGAATTTAATAATTCTCTGGGAGCCATGCAAAAGATAAAGACTTTGATTGGTAGGGGAAAAAAATAAGCTTGACTAGAAAAACAGTCTGAGTAACCCAGAAGAATGACTTGAAGAATATTTCAGCAGTATTTCCCATAACAAAAATTACCATGTTGCAAAAATCCCAAGTGATGTGATTTTCCTTTTATTTTATTTCCATGAATTTTTAAAAAATAATGGAAGCAAGATAAATTCCTTTCACCCATAATATTTTTATGTTTTCTTTCTATTTTGGTGGAGTTCCACAGAAAGGGTTTTAAGTTTTGAATACAAGTATGTGAGACCTGAGACTATTTCTAAGAGATTGTCCTTCATGCTAGCTCAGATTACTGCAATTGCAGCATATTTTCTAGAAGTTTTAAAACGGGTTTGCACAATTTAGTTTCTGATATTGAAGTGTATGAGTCTCTCCAAGATACTTTTTCTCAGAATTGTAATGTATTCAGAAAGGAAGGAGAGCAGATCCATGTTTCAAATTTGAACTTGAATAGCAAAGTACTCTATTTTAGTTGCAGAAATGAGTTTTATCATACTTTGCCTCTTTTAAAGTGGTTAACCACAATGCTGAAATTCCAACATCATTGGTTCCTGAGTAGACCTTTATTACTATTAATAAAGTAGCTGTTATAATCTTATTTACAATTTTCTACAAGATGGCTGCAGTGTTGGACTAATTGACCAGTTTGGATAGGAATCCAGGGCAGGATAGGAATCTGGGCAGAAGTTACTAGGTTCAAAAAAATTTTTTCTTCAGTAAATGATGTATAATGTGATGCCATATTGTGCTACTCATTCCTCAACACCAAGGATTAATTTTCAAAAGAAAGCTGGAAATTTGGTCAGGGAGCAGTTAGCTTCAAGCCTTTGTGAGTGTTCTAGCCTTGCCTTGATGGTCTGTCTCAGTTTAAAAGTTATTTCCTCAAATAAACTTGTGGGAAACTTGAATTAATATTTTTGTTCCATGGGCTTTCGTACATTTACATCATTGCTGTCCACCACCATTGTTGGTTGAGATTTTCTGTTGATTGGGTTGAATTTCAAGTGTCTTCAGAATAATGCTAGGTTTTTGAGGTAAGATAATATCAGTTGTATTTTCTCTGAGTAATGAGAGGAGCTCCTAGATTGCTTATAAGTTTTGAGCCCTGATAATATTTATTATTGTCAGGAGCAGTGTGGTATAGTATAGACAGCTGTCCTTGGAATCAGGACATGCTGAATTCAAGGCCCATCTGCCACATACTTGCTCTGTGATCCTAGGCAAATCATTTAACCTCTCAGTGTTTCAGAGTCTCTAATACTATAAATTGCAAAACAGTTATAGACATGCATAGTTGGAGGAGATTTCCTCAAGGGGAATTCCCTGCCCTGGTGGAGTCACAGGTCCAGGTCATGAGTAAAGTCTTTTTGCAAGAAATTTAGTTAATAGAGAAATGGTAGGCATGACAGGAAAAAGCTAAATTAGAGTTGGGAAGACCAGTATCTAACAAAGACTAACTTATGTGACTCTTGGGCAAGTCACTAACCTTTTGGGGCTCCAGATACATATGTCAGTGGTGTAGTATGTACATGGATAAAATCAGAAATATGGATCCTTCCAAAAAAGTTAAGACTATCTTGATGGTTGTGGTTAATAAAATACTCAAAATTCAAACTCAGAAATTTCTTAAAAATCAGTGAGTTGTGATGGATTGCTATCCTGTGTCAGGCAAGTTAATTATCAGTTTCCCTATATTTGGAAGAGATGCATGTACAACTGTATTAGTTTTGAAAGAATTCTTCTCACAAAATAATTCCTATTTGGGAATCAGCCTGATGAGATATTTCTTTGTACTCTCTACCACTTGCTTGGCATTTTCAGGAAAAAAGGATGGTGGCTAACAGAAAAATTGACTGAGGATACATTCTGTATTCAGAAAGTTGGAAGAAAATAATTTAAATAAGTTTCCCCCAATTTTAAGCAGAATCCATCAGACTATATAAAATCTGTAACTTGGCTAAAAGATGGCATTTGCTTTCAACGTTTAACAACTTAACATGTACTTGTTAGTGTCAGGGATGGATGAACAAATTGTAGAAGATTTTTATTCTGGCTGCATCTGTGGGAAGTTCAGTGGAAGGAGAACTGAATGGAAGAATAAAGACCTTGGCAGAGAAGTCAAAGCTGGAAACTCTTTTGTGCTTGAGTTCCTGTTGAGCATCTGTGGGCCACTCTTCAGTATCCCATAGTATTTTTGTAAGCCTGGGATGGCCTGAAGGAATGCTACTTTGGCAGGCACCATGAATCCAGTTTACTTGGGAAAAGCAGGATCCGCAGCTGCTCTCTCTATGGTATATGTTGGTAAGTTTTTCCCTGGGCTTACTGGCCACTCCAGGAATTTTCTTGTCATTCTCTAGATAGGGCTTGTCTGACTGATTTTGGAAAGGTACTTTCATTGCCACTTTCCCCTTAGGAAAGAACTTTCCTAATGAGGGACAGAGTAGGCTCATCCTAATTTGATTTCTTTTGTACCCAGCATATATCTTGTCACCTTTTGTGTGTGTGCCTGTGGAATGAACTCATATGCTACACACTGGCAGTAATTACTAACCAAGGTAAGGTTTCCTTCTTAGTAAAGGAAATGTCAGTCTGTGAAGGTGCTTCACAAGGCATTGATGAACAGTAGGATCCTGGCAACTGGCCATATCATTCTGATGAATGGGGGGACAGTGTTGTCAGACTGCCCTGATTTGACATTGAATGTGTCTGTGCCAAGCACAGTTGTCAGTTCAGCCTAAGGGATTTATATATGCTCCAAAGCCCCTAGAAATATGGATGAGAACTCTGTTATTTAGTACAGATTTGCCTTGGTTGTGGTTTGAAGTATGTAGTTAGTTCTGGGTGTTGCCAACCTAAGTTAGATAAATGTTTTAGGTAGGGCTGGTACAGTGCCTTTTCCTCATCTTCATCTTTCAGAGCTTCACAGGTTGACCATTGATAGGTGTGGCAATTTGGGGGTAGACATGGCGGCATGGATTGTTTTTTGTTTCCTCTCTTCTGCTAGTTAATTTGGACCTGGAACTGCTCTTGTAATTCCATCCACTGCTTTGAGAACAACAGTCTCCAACCCCGGCTTTCTACCAGGCAGCAAACTGTGCTGCCTGCATTGTTGAGCCAACTTCTCAAACTTGGCTTGCTCCCCAAATGACAAGCCAAGATTTCTGCTGATGGTTGAAAGCCAAGTTCACTTACAGTTCTCCAACCAAAAGGCTTGTTGTCCATTTCAGTCTTTTCAGGGCTTAGTGAATGGGAAGGGAGTAGTGCATTGTGGGGATGATTTTGGTCTTAAGTTGTGCTTAGCTCCACCTAACTAATTTAGGACCTAGTAAAACCAGGTCCACCTTGATTTCTAACTTATATTTGCTAAGCTCTTCCAAAAAAAGAGGGGAAGTCTTTTGCAGGGTGGTAGAGAGGGAGGATCAGGGTGGATTATAATTGTATTTTCATGGTGTTGCTTTTATGTACAGCCCTCTAAATTGAACAGCATTGAGATAGAAAGAATGCCAAGAGTTAGGCAGCAGAATTTTGGGCTGCTGGATGGGTCCCTGCTGAAGACTAAAGGTGTATATTTAATTAGCAGGTAATGATGTCAATGGAATAGAGAACGTTAGAGAGCCAGTTACATTCAGAATGGTCAATGTTTTGGGCCACTATAAATATTTTATATTAATGTGTTCTTCCAGACTTTGTATCTTTGTCCTAGGAGAAAGTAAACAGCAGTAGGGGGAGGGAACAGGACTGGATTCTTAAATTTGTGTGCTACATGTTATTTCATCCCACTAATTTTTACAATTAGAAAGTAGTTGCAGACTATAAAATATTGTTCAGGTGATGTAATAGATGAAAATTCATTGACCTAATTTGTCTGGCAGCCAAGGTTATGTAATGGTTTTCTTCAGTTTTTCCATACTGTTTTATGGTATGGTCATGGTTCAGGATAGTGGACTCATTACTTGGTGAGCAAGGTAACTGGCTTTTTAGAAGCTACCCAGTTATATGCCTTGGAAAAGGAGAAGTTGTGTTTTCTGGCAGTTCCCTGTCCATAACCATGATGGGAACCATGTGTTCAGTTAAGTTAGAGCTCTAGATAGGATGCTATGTTTGGGAATCAGGATGTAACTAAATTTATAACAGCTGCCTCCTCTATGCTAGCCACCCCTTTTCTTTCAATGTCTATAGTTCGAATCCTGTTATATCTTCTATCTAAAATTGTGTTTTCACATCACAATATAGAACAAAGGCTCACTGATTACAGCAAATTACATCTTTCAGGACCTAGTATAGTGTTGTACATCATTCCAGTACCTAATTTTATTTTTACAGTGTCCTTTTACACGTTTTCAATGTTCCCTGTGTAAATTTAAGTTACTTGTTGTTTCCTTTTGCACATAAATTTGTTCTTTAGGGCCCTCCAGTAGAGTTATATGATGATGATATCATTGGTATGCTAAGGGTAAATTCTCAGTCTCAAGTCTTTCCCATAAATTTAAAACTCAAATGTGGTTAAATCCTCACTTTAAGGCAATACTTGTATTTTATCATAAGGGTTAACTAACCCTTCCCACTCGGTTGAGACAGTAGCCTATACTTTCCTCCTTGAAGCCATTTCCTCTTTGAAGCCTAGTGTGTTGACAGCCTATATATCCCTTCAGCTGATGGTTCTAGTTTATGATTCTGAGTGGTTTAGACAAGGAGAGTCTGGTTTGTGGATATTTGGGTCCTGCTAAGTAGATGAGTTTTTCAACAGGTGCCTAGGGAGATTTATTCTGAAAGCTTTGTCAAATAAGAACTGTGTCTCTCTGGCACAAACTTAGTTGAAGGGGAAATGCTTGGCATGGGTTTTAAGAATCAGGAAGCCTTAATAGAATTGGAATCTTTGTCCTTTTATTTTCCCAGCTAGTCTCAGATTTATGCATATGGAGTTTTTTTTAGAGGTTTCTGCCTTGTATAAATTGGAAGGATCACAAATGTTGGGAGTATTATGTGGGAACACAGAGTAGAGAATCACTCTGATGGACTTTGAGAAAATAGCATTGGACATACATGTTAATGAAAACTTTCATTAGTGGATATGATTGCACCCTATTAATGTATCTACCTGGAATTTTTTCACCACCAATCACTGACTGTTGTATCACATCAGGAAGTTTGGGGAAAGGATTTGTTCCAAGAGAATCACATTTTGCTCCCATGAATAACTTATTTTACTTGTGCATGAGCCAGATGTGTCGAACTGCCTTGGATGTTCCTGTCACAGACCCTGCTGCTACTCACCCTTTTTTTCTGCCTTTAACAGGGCCTAATTCTGGAGACCCCTCCCCACTTAATTATCCCCTTCAGTCCAGTCCTTCCCAGTTCAGTTGCCAGGGACATCACTGACAGCATACACATCTGGATTGAAACCTGGACCCTCTGGTACTGTGTACTGGGAATATTGGTTCTGATGTGCTCTTTCCTATTTTCTCTTTCAGGCTGACAAACGAGCTCATCATAATGCACTGGAACGAAAGCGCAGGGACCACATCAAAGATAGCTTTCATAGTTTGCGGGACTCTGTCCCATCACTCCAAGGAGAGAAGGTGAGTTTATTGAGAAAGCTGTTAAGATACCCCTAGTTTGGTTACCTTTCAAACATAATGAATCTCATCTGCCTGGAAAGAGAAAGCATCCAAAGGTAATATAGTACCTTCCATAATTCTTCCTCCCCTTTTTTTTCTTTTTTTTGGTAAGGATGGATATTATTTTATTGTCTATGGTGCCTTTAATCATTGAAACAGTTGCCCTGTTGGTTGCCTTTTAAAATATATGTTTATTTTTTCCAGTTACATGTAAAAACAATTTTTAATATTTGTTCTTTTAAAATTGTGAGTTCCAAATTGTCTCCTTTTCTCCTTCTCCTACTCACTTCCTGAGGAGGCAGGAAATAGTACCATAAGTCTTAAACATTTTCTGATTCTTGCTTCACTTGGAGCAAAAGACCACATAGACTCCCTAACCCTCCTTTTCCTAATTACCACTACCAAACTATATGAGAATTAATGGGGCTGTTTGTGAAACACTCAATTGGTTGATAGTTTATTATTTGTTAAATACCAGAAATTATACGTAGCTGAAACAAAATTAGAAAAATTACTGTATTATAAAAAATGTTACATAAAATGGACCTCTGTCTTGCCTTGAATTTATTTATATAAACACTCGTACATACTCACTCTCCTTACAGACCCTAGTGATGGGCCCAAAATGGCAAAACTCATAACTGTGCTAGTGGTTGATGGTTCTTCAGAAGAAAATAGCAACTAATATCTATGAATGAAAATATTCAGAACCCTCTGTGAACCTAGTTCTAGTAACTTTTTTGCGGACATAATCTCCAGAGTGTGAACAGCCTTCTAAGCTTTGTGGAAAGACACATAAAGGAATATTTTGTCCTCAAAAACTGGATTGGTCTTCCAAAAATTAGTGTTTCCCTGGAGAGGCAATAACCAGCTGTTTCCATATTTGAAAACAAAACAAGAGGTTGTGGGCAAGGGTGAGTCCTTGGAATTCTGAGGAAAAACATCTTTTTACAGACAGTTTTATCTTCAATATAGGATATAAGTAGTTAAATGGATCTTAACAGTAGAGTGAATGACCCTGGAAAGAAGATCTCATCTTGGTCCAGAAGTCGTAAGACAACATTTCTTTATGAAAACTTTTGCTTATAGCAGTAATTTGAATAGCTTTCTTTAGGTAGAAGTCTGGTGATGGCACTTTAGCCAAGATTCAGTTTGAATTTGAATGGCTAAGGATGTCCATGGAACTACTGTGACACTTTTTACACTCGCACTGGCACTTTATTACATGAGAATGCTGGATGCCTAAGGTGTGGTCAGTCTTCTATAGTAACTAAACCATGGGTTAGGGCTGACCTTCATCAAAAGAATAAGTAAATAGGCAATATGAATACCTGTTGTCACAGAACCAGAATTTTATAAGTTAGATTTATCTATTGTAGACTTGATTTAATGGCCCTGAAGTGAAGGTGTTTTATCTTGAACCAACGTTTCTGGGTGTAGCGCAGTCACAGACCACAGATCATGAACAGCTGCTGATAGACGCCCTCTCAATCAAAGGGCATGTGTACAAAGGGCTGTCACATGTCAGTCTGAGTCATTGATAATTGGTTCGTCTTCCTCTTGTATATCTGTAAACTTTAAAGTTTGAAATTAAGCTTTATAAATTTTAAAGTACCACATACATGAGCTTTTGAGTATTCCTGTGTAATATTTCTAGCATTAGTTTGGTATTTCAAAAAGGAAATGGCTGTAGTGACTTTATAGAGAATGACAAAGTATGATTTTACAAATTTTGTTATTGTCTTTCACGTAGGTAATACTTTAATACATAAAAAAATCCTCCTGAGAGTCCTAATAACTAATCTTGATTTTGTTCTTTACCTCAGACCTATTGTATATTATACTTTTATTATTACTTCATTATACTTTTGCACATTGTACTTTTTTTTACTCAAGGCAAAAAGTATTCACATGATTTCTGTCTGTATTATATGAAAGTAAAGAACCTGGTTCCATAGTAGTTTATAGCTTGGAAAATTATTTGCCATTAATCATACGTAGTCATTCAGTCCTAGTTCTGAAGTAATTGGGTACCCCTTTAATGCTGAAATCCAACTAGCATTTTCCTAGCAAGAGTGATTAAAGGAAGTTGACACTAGCAACTCTGAAACCTTGGTCCTACTTGATTTAAAAAAAAAACTTGTAAATTCAAAGTTGGTGTTATATACCTCATCACTCCTTTTTCTCTCTGGTATTGTTCCATATGTGCAGTGAATCCAATAGGCCAAATAGATTTATCAGGCTTCCAGACTCTTACCTATTGATACAATTTTTTTTTAAAATGTATTTGAACCAAAGGAAGGTGACTCGTTCTTGATCTGGCTTGTGGTAATTCAGATTGTGACAGTGAATAGCTATAAAAAGAAGGTCTTTTCCTTTTAGACCTCTGGCAGCATTACTGCAATGGCTTAGGCCAGTTGTCCCTGAGTCTCTCCTAACTTTGAATATCCCTAGTTTAGTTGATTTAATGATTCTAATTATAATAATTCAAACTTTGAATATCCTTAGTTCAGTTGATTGAATGATTCTAATTACAATAATTCAAACTTGAATGACTTTATGGTTCACTATCTCTTAGTATTTGAAGGCAGTTTCAGGCTCTGTACCTTGTAGGCTAGATAATCATTGCTAAATTATTTCATTTATGTATCAACAACCAGAGGTAGTTCTTCCATATGAAATTAAGGTTATGATAATAATTTACATATATGCATTAAACGTCATAGCCAGGGATGTACTGGAGCCAGCTCAAACTGACTAAATTTTCACTGTTTGTATTTACACCTCACACAACTCAGGGCTTGTTTTATTGTTTTGTTGATTTTTCTAGACTTTAAAAATAGATGGAAAAAATGTTATTAATGCAGATTGAAGTGTGTCAGGGACACATTTGCCATGGAGCCAATTGTTAAACATTTACCCATGTTTAACATTTACCTGATTATAGCACTATTATTAGTATTAGGACCTCAGCCCTTTCTGGCAACATGGATATGGATTGAGTTGGGCTTTGACTTTGGCATGGGCTGCTTACAGCTGAAATATAGAATCCAGATACTATTGCTCCTTTATTTCTCCAATTGGGAAACAAATCCCTTTGAAAGTGATCACCATTTGTGTAAGAAAAATGAAGCTATCATTATGTCTGCTGATGGAATTACTACTTGAATGGTTTTTATATTTTATCTTCTTAATATCTTCAGTTAGAAATTTTTCTAGGCTGTGTAGCATTTCTGTGCTGCTGAAAAAAATACCCTGGCTACACGTAGGTCTGTACAGTCTGGGACCATTCATAAGATGATAAAGCTTTTTGGTCCCAAATAGCTACATTAATAGAGATGAATATGCAGTTATTGTTATCATTCTGGGAGGTTTATACAGCTGCTGGAAGGTTAATTCCTTTTGGTAGCTAGTTTGGACCATACTGTACTTCCCACATAGTAAGCATAAATTTTGACTCCTTGTGAAGTGTGTTTTTCATCCTAGATTTATTGTTGTATCCAATTCACTGCTATTGATGTGCATTATGCTTCTGGTAAATATGGAGCTAGCATACAAATTCTGCAATTAAGTGAAGCCTTTGTCAGCATTAAAATTGAATCCTACTTATTTGGTGAGGATCTCTGAGAACCCAGTTCACTGTTGTTGATGTGCATTATGTTTCTGGTAAATTTGGAGCTAGCACACAAATTCTGCTAATCAAGAAGGACCCAATACCAATAGTAATAAAGGAAAATCTCAAATGAATTTTGGCCCTGGATATTAAATAATCTTTGAGGAATCTTATTCTGATATGCTGCTGACTAAAGAGATAAAAATGCATGTGTTCATTGGCAATTAAGTGGAAGCTTCATCAGCATTAAAATTGCATCCTACTTATTTGGTGAGGATCTGAGTGGTCTGATATGTCTTGTAAGTAGAGGCTTATTTCTGCTATCCCATAAGTTAGCCCCCAGCGCCTGGACTAAAGGGACTACTTTTTTCCATCTTGCGTTTTCTGGTTGAAGTTGGCAATGGAACTAAAGCGCTATATTAGAACAGTACCATTCATATGAATAAAGGAAAGGATAGCCTTCAATAATCTATGCCCAAACTCATTCTAACCATACTTCTGTGTAATTTAATTATTCTGTGTAAAGAGAGAGAGGGAAAGAGGGAGAGTAGACCTTCCTGTCTTGTTTGGCCTGGAAGTACAGCAGTCATTCATGGACTTAATCCCAATGCTGACCAGTGTGGAAGATTAATCTTGCTCTCTTTTTCTAACTTAAACTGGTTCCCCCCTTTTGGAGCAACCTGACCCTCCCCCCCTAAGGGCTTACTATATTAGCACTGGACAGTACAGGCACTGTGTCACTGTTAGCTCTATTGCAGCTCAAAGCATCCATCAGCCTCAGCCTTCCCTACTGTCAGGTGTGAAAGGTATGTACCACCACTCCTGGCTCCAGAGTCATATTAGAATACTTTGTTCAGTCAAGGCAAATTAAATTTTCTTATGGGACTGAGACAAGAAGAGTCAAAATTTTGATTCTGCAATCTTCCTACAAGTACTCTTGAGGCTGTGTACTTTTAAAATAGTCATTGTCCATTCTTGGTCCAGGGGAGCAGATAATGAAGAATTCTAGATGTGAAATATGCCATATGTGTCAAATATAGTTTATTTTCGTATTATTTTTTGTTACAAGGAAGGGCTTCAGTGGGGTATATAGAGGGAGATGAGTGATATATAAAAGGAAAGGCATCAGTTAACCTTTTAAAGAACAAAAAAATTAAAAAGGAAAGAAAAGAAAAATTTTAAATAGTTAACAAGCATTTGAGTATATACTATTAGGACTAGGATTCTGTAATGGACTTTGGGGACATAAGGATATATGAGGAGCCCTTTAGAAGGTTTATAATCTGAGAGGGTTATGGGTATATATATATATATACACATATACACACACACACACACACACACACATATATATATATATATATGTTACATGTTGTTATACGTGTGTCCCTGTAAAAAGAAAAATAACATTTATGGTTATGGTTATCATACATCCACTTTAGCATACATGCCATATGAGTGATAGAGAGATTTTTGTGTTCAGTTTCTTTTTATGTTCTCTTAAAGCCCGATTTCCTTAAAGGGTAGGAGGATGAATAATAATCAAACCAAACTCCCTGCTTCAGATAAGCAAGATTAATCAAAAACCTGAAGACACTCCACTACCTCTGGGTGGAAGGGATTACTACCATGGACTTGGTACAGTTCATCCAACTACATTGTTTCCTTGTATCTCAATGGGACACTAAGAAGATTGTATTCTGAATTAAATAGAATACCACAGGCCTGCCCATTTCACCTCACTAAAATTCTTATTGCCCTTTCACATGACTTGTGGTGACCTGCCCAAAGTCTGACTTAAGGATTTATCTGTCAGGGTTTTTATGGAGATGAAATTCAATTATATTCAACACACATTTGTTAGATACCTACTATGTATGTGCTAAGTGATGGGGCTGAACAAAAACAAAACAATTCCAACCTTCAAAGAGCTTACTTTCTACTAGGGATATACAATATATATGCAGATAAATACCAGGTAATTTAAAGAGTATATCAGGAAAGACTTTGGAGGAGGCAGTGGAATCAAACCACTAAGAAAACGAGATTCCAAAATTCTAGAATGTCAGTTTGGTTAGAACATAAAGTGGAATAATACAGTAATCAGTGTAATAAAGTATAATCAGCATGGAAAAGTCAATTGGGACCAGATTGTTCAGGATTTTAAATGCTATAATGTATATGAAAAGTGCTCTCATAATTTTGTCTCCAGCCTCAACCCACCTTCTTAGCTTCAGGACAGAATCTCTAACTACCTCCTGGCTATCTTCAGTTGCAGTATTTTAAAACAGAGTTTAGCCTTAAAATCAGCTCCCTCTTGAGGCATCCTTAGGTAATCATTCTTATGGTCACTCAAATCCAGAATCTTAGAATTATCTTTGACTACTTTCTTACTTCCACCTTGTGCCCAGCTACAATTTAGTCTCCTCAGTTCTTCCTTTGTAATGTCCTTTGACTCTATCCTTTTCTTTCCATCCCCACTGTCATTAGCCTAGTCTAGGACCTATCATAGTTTTTTAACTAGTGTTCATGTTTTATTTCTCTACCCACATTTATCCATTCTACATAGTGCTACATAAATAGGTACTTAAAATACTTTTATGCATGATACACACTGCTGAAAAGCTTTCGTTTACTCCATTGCCCAAAACATGAAAGTCAGATTGTCATTCAAAGCCTTCTTTGGTTAGACATCATCTTATTTCTTTATTTCTTTTCCCTCTTTTTTTTAGGTAAACTATTCTTCTGGCCAAACTGGTCAGCTTGTTGTACCTGAATATGTGATATATTTATGTCCCCCAGCCCCATTTGTATAAATCTACTTTTCCTTTAAGGTTCAGTCTTAAGTGAATCCATCCTGGCTTCAGCAACCACCTAATCATCTTAAATCTTGAAATACTGACTGATCATTGATCATTTAGCTTGTTATCATGTATTTTTGTTCTTGTGTACATATGTTTTGTATCTTTAGCTAGATTTCAAGCTTTTTCTGGATCAGACTGTCATACTTTATGTCTTGTGCTTGATCAGGTAAGCTCATGCTTACCTGAGTGCCATGTACTTTCTTTATTGATGTGATATCTGCAGTACAGTAGCAGCCTGTGTGATGACTCTTTATGAAGATTAAGCCAGGGTACAAGTACTGCCTTTAACTACATACATCCACGTGATTGAAATAAGGTCCAAGCCACCCAATGGGTCCTTTTCTGTAAGTTTCAGCAATTCAAAATAAGAGCAGACTAATTCTTATCGAAACCATTCCACCATCCTCTAGCTGTATGCTAACCCTTGAAGTGACTGAATCTTTAAGATAGGAACTGATTGATTTAGAATAACAACTGATATTTTCTGTAGTTTTTTAAAGTTTGCAAAGCACTTTACATATCTCTATTTTGAGCCTCACAACCACCAAGTGAAATACTTACTAGCAATATTATCATCTCATTTTTACATGTGAGGAAGCTAAGGTTCAGAGGTTTATTTGCCTGTGGTCCCACAGCTAAGTCTTTTTGATTACAAGAGTAACATTCAGTACATTTTATCATCTTTCTTTTAGATTGGTTTAACTTTCCCATCAGTCATATCATCTACAGTATGGCTAATGCTAGATTTTATATAATACACATCATTCCAAGGTTTAGAGATTGGAAATTTAAATCCTTTACGTAATAGGTAGCATGCCACTATGGGTCCTGTCCCCTCTGTCTGAGGGAATAGTGTCCCCTCATACTTGTACCTTTCTTAGCTAAAAGGTGTTTAGCTAGAAGAGGAAGATTTGGGAAAACTTAAGCTTTGTGGAATGGGCAATTTCTTTGAGAGGGAATTAGTCTGACCAAGTCATGAGTATACCAGAACTATTATTTCCATTACCTTGGACATTAACCTTCTTTTAATGTACCACAAAGATCACATCATATTTTATGGTTGCTATATCATACTGTTGGTTGATTTTAAATGTGCAATTCACTAAAAATTTCAGATCTTTTTCAGATCAACTATACCTCCCCTGTCACAACTGGAATGTTATTGATTGAGCCAATTTGACCAAAAGCTTTTTTACAAAATAGAATCTGAAACAGTCTCATGTTCTGTAGCCCAAGCTATAAAATTCAGTAACCTTTTTGAAGTAGTAGTGTATGTGTTACAAACTCTATAAAATTAATGCAACAGTAAATACTGGTTCACCATTACTGAGCGATTCAGTATGTTTGGTTTACTGTAGCTAAAACATGGTTTCACAGCAGTCCTGCTACCTACTCAAACTAAACCTTACAGATATATGTATATGTTGGAGATGGTCACCTAAGTTCAAGTCCATAGCTATTCAGATCAGAAACTCAGTTTGCCTAGAAATGATCAGATTCTGGAGAGGTGGGAAGGGAAAGAGAATAAATATTTATATAGCACCTACTGTGTGCCAGGCACTGTGTTAAGTGCTTTTACATATATTATCTCACTTAATCCTCATGATAACTCTGTGAGGTAGATGCTAATAATAGCCTCTTTTATAGTGGAGGAAACTGAGACAAACAGAGGTTAAGTGACTTGCCAAAGGTCACAAATCCAGTCACAAAAACTGGATTTGAATTCAGGTCTTCTTGACTCTACACCCAATACTCTAATTCACTAAACTGAACCACCAGCTACCTCTAAAATTGGTTTATACCAACCAGATTTAGAAGTAATTGTCTTAGAAACCAGACTAGCAATTTTACAATTTTAAATGAGAGCTGTCAAGATAATTAGTGCTAGTTATTTGTAAAAGTCAGTCCAGTTCCTCTTCTGATTAAGAGTCAAAATTTAAAAACTTAGAATGAATAATATGAATGCCAAGGCAACCAGTCTACTGAAAGACTATTTGGAAAACCAAATTAAAAATAAAAGACTTTGTAGCCAGAGAATTATAGTAAAAAGTTCATAGGATCAAGATTTTGAGCTAGAGACCTCAGAGGCCATCAAGCTAAACCTTTATGTTTTATAGGTAAAGAAACCTGAGTGATCTTATTATATATTACCCTACTATTATGCTGTCATTTCCTTAGAACTACTGTATTATACTTGAATAGAATCATAGCTTTCTTCTAAATCAGTTACTTTCCAATGGAAAAATTATTGAGTTGATTGAGTGATTTATGTTTTAGAGACCTGTTTTTTTGAGTAAATAATTATTTTATCATTTGCCCCAAAACTTTTACCTCAGAGTTAAGGCTAATAGGTCAAATAATGGGTTACTACTTTCTTTTTCCTTTGAGTCATGGTTAGATTGGTTTCTCCAAGGAAGACATTCAGTCCATTTCAAGAAACATTCAAGAAACTGCTCTGTACAGATCACTGCATGGGGAAAATACATTGTAGATGAGATAAAGAGCCTGTTGTCATAGAGCCGGGGGGAGGGGTGAGGATGACACGTCACTATAATATAGTTATATTAAATTTATAAGAGGTACAGAGAAATGTGTGAGGTCTGTGGGGAAGAGGAGTTTTTTTTTTTATCAACTTAGGAAGAGGATCAAAATAGGACTGATGAAAGAGACAAAGCATGACTGAAAAGATGAAAAGTTAAAGTTAGCGCTTGACCTGCTATTTCTTCTTAGTAGATAGTTTCTATTTGAGGGGCAGGAAAATGACTTTTTAGATTTTTCAAATAGTCTAAGCCAGAGGTATCATGAGGGCTATTCCTGATTGTGGTCAGAACCAAATTAAAGTCTAATTGGGAAATTAGAAATTAAAGTCTAATTGGGAATTAGAAATTCCTTGTCTAAAAGGAACAGCTAGTTCTCCTACTTGGAAATGTTAAACCCTCTGCTATGGTTCTTGAACTCATTCTCTCCAAAATTCCTAACTTAGACAAAATAAATAAAAAATACAATACAACCTATTACAAATCTTAATTTGTTACTGTTTTCAAAATCAGTATGCTTCCTATTTCCATTTGAGTTTGATGCCATTGGTTTAAGCCTCTCACAAGGAGGATCTTTAGTAGGGTGATGACTTAAAAGAGCAGGACACGTGCAAGAAATATTGTGAAAGTAGAATAAATAGTAATTAGTAATTGGTTATAACAAATTAGAGAAAGGGAAGAATTGAAGATAAAACAATGAGAAATAATGAACTCCGTTTCAAGTTCTGAGAGAAAGATAATAAGCCTAATTATGGATGTGTTGCATTTAAGTTACCAGTGGACCTTTGGGGGTGGAGGAGATATCATTGAAGTATTTAAGAGAGAAGTCATGATTGGAAATAAAAATAGGCCTTTGTGTATAGATAAGAGTTGAAGCCCTGATAATTTAGATGGTCAAGGGAATAACCAAGGGCTAAGAACAGCCTTGAGGAATACCCACCTTACAGGGTGAGGAAGAAGATGAGGTTCTAGCAAATAAAGCATTAAAGAGACAGGGAAACCAAGAGAATTCTGTCTCTGAGGAAAGAGACTTGGTCATCAGTGTCATGCTGCAGAAAGAACAAGGAGGATGACTGAAAAAGATCTAGTAGATACAATATGATTACGATATAGGGAATTATGGGGAGAACAGTTTCAGTACTCAAAACGTTATTGCCACAGGTAAAAGAGTGAGTTAATGGTGAGGAAATGTGGCCAATTTTTAAAGGAAATTTCAAAATGGAAGACAATAAAGAGAGGGAAATAATGAAAGGGTTGAGGTCAGGCTTTTTTTTTCCTTAAAAATTGAACATATTTGGAATTGAAATTAGGAATTTTGGATGGAATGAGATGAGCATAGCAAAGGATTTAACATTTCCAAGTAGGAGAACCAGCTGTTCCTTTCAGAAAAGGAACAAAAGAGGGGTAGATATGTCTGAAGTTTTGACTTGGAAAAAAGGGTACTAAAGTTAGTCTTCTCTAAAGTGGTGTGGGGTGGAGAGTTGGACTTGAAAGTAGAAAAGAGGATGGTTGAGGATGTATCCCTAATCAGTGGAGGTTTCTAACTTTCTACAATGTTGTTGGGCCTCAAATAAAAATGGGTGATGAAATTTTCTTAGGGTTAGGGAAGTAGAGAGTGAATTTGAAGAGTACTTTTGAAGTATTGCTGAATACTCCAGGTAAATCTGACCATAGAGTCCAGCCTGTCCAGAATTGCAAATGAAACCAGAATGGAGGGGATCAACTGAGATAATAAGGTGTGAAGATTAAGGAGACTATGATGAAGATTAGTAGTAGTGAAGAAGTAGAGGTGTGGAAGGACAAGAGCTTGTGGTCCGACAGGTATAGTGGCAGTAGTCTTGGTCTAGAAAGTGTTGCAGTTATGTGTGACAGTGAAGTCTTGGGTGTGAGCATACTAGTGTTTGACAAATAGAGTAAATAATCCGAGAATTTTACTCTCTTTAGGAACTTATCTTCATGCACTGTTTTATTCACTGTAGATTTTACTCTCTTTTGACCTGGATGTTTTTTAATAATTGTAAAGATCTTGGGGCTGAATATAATGGTAATTTAAAGAATGTAATGGTAATTTAAATGGGAAGGGTTTTCCCATTCATTAATAGTCCCATGTGACCTTCCTGGGTCACATGGAAGTCCAAGTCACATGGAACTTGCGGTGGGAGGAGTTTGAACAGACTCCAAGTGGAAGACAGAAGCAAAACATTTATTCAAACACAAGAAAGCGGAATCCATCACAGCAACAAAGAAATCCATACACAGTAACGATGCACAGGGCACTACCATCCCCAAGCCTGTTACGCTTCCCACAAAACAGCTTCCTTAAACTCCCTTAAACAAAATAACATACAAGCTTTCCCACTCTAGTTGCTGCCTACTCTTTCCCAGCTCTGACCAATTTCCTTTCAGCTCTACTCCCACCCTTCCTGTTCCACCCCTTCAAACTTCTCCCACCCCAAGATCTTTGGAATTCATTACATGAGCTGGTGGGGCAAGTGGTATCAATAGAACTTTAATAGGGTTAACAAAAAAGAAACATATAAAACAATATCTTAGGGTGGGGCTTGAGCACAAGCACCTTATCACTCCCCCCTTGAACCAGTGGGGCCCAAAATTCTGGAGATAAGGGGTGAACTATTTTTCTATAACTTCTTTGTGCTGAGATTGGACATAGAGCTGTCCCTGCCCCAAGAGGTCCAATTCAAGAGATCATTTCTGTAGTTGGCATCTGGAACTTGGTCATCGCCAGGTCCAGGGGTGACATTTGGCTTGAGTGATCAGGCATCTAAAGGTGGAGGGTATTAACCCTGTAGAAAACAAACATGTCAAATAAGATGAACAGACAAAAAGCCAAAAAGAAACAAGGAGACAATAACCAGAACAGGGTAGATATGGGGTTCACCCATGCTTCTCAGTCTATGAACCCACTATCAAAACCTCATTCACTCTTGTTTACTGTTTCCTAATTTGCAGTTTGGGATTCATCATTCTGGCTAAGAGGTATACTTTCTTTAATCTGAGCTGGGACCTGGCCAACCTCCCATTCTCCCTGTGGGTGTGATGAACTTGGATACAATGTTTCAGGACGATCTGTAGGGGCAGTTCTTATTTCCCTGTTCAGTCTAATGTCAAACCCCATTTCTCATTACATTTTGTATAGTTCATTAGCTGGAATGCCATCTATTCTTCCAAAGCCTATCCCTGCTCTCAATCTGGCAGTAAACAATTATTTTCTTGTCAACTAATTTTGACTTTGAATCTGCTGTCTATTTACTCTTCTCTCTCAAGGAAATTTATCTTTTTCACTGATTCTCACCATTCAAGATACTAACAATTCTGCCATCCTTTGAGTGAACCGACTCAAAATATTTGTGGTCTCCTGAGTAAAATCCTCAGTTACCTCCCCAAACAACACCTGATACTCCTGTTTTTAACCTTAGTATCGCGTGTGCTTCTTTCTGAGAAGTCACACATCCTTCCTCTTGTTACTTTTTTGCTTCTTTTTATGAGCTAACAACAGCTTTTTATTCTAACTTGAGACTTTCTAGCTTGCTCTTCTAAAGGAGAGTTTGAACAGTGCAGCAAAAAAGCTTTTCATGCACACCAGCCAAGTCCCTTTCCATCTGACCTTTTTCTTCCAGCAGCTTGTCTTTGCTTTTATCCATAAGGTGATAACTTGCTATCAAGGCCTAGCCTTTCCTACATACTTTTGCCAGTTCCTTCCATGGTTCTATTGATATTCCTTACAAACATCTTTCTAAATCTCTGGGTCCTCCCTTCTGTAGCATTGGTTCCCAGTTTTCACATAATTCTGTACTTTCAGCCCATTCTTTTACCAGGGAGGAATAAGGTGAATCCTTCCATCCTGGGATATCCTTTTCTCTCTAAAGCCTTCCTGCCTCCAAATAGAGGTCTGATATTTCACGATCCCATATTTGTTGGCATTTGTAGTGCTAATGCAATATTAACGGGTTACGGTGGCTATGAATATGCCAACACAGTACTGAATCACAAAATACAGCACTCTCCACATGGAAGACAGAACCAAAAACGTATTCAAACACTAGAAACAGGTTCCCTTAAACAGAATCACAAACAAGCTCTCCTACTTATGCTAGTCAGCTGCCTGCTTTCTCTCCCTCAGTTCTGACTATTCTGACCAATTTCCTCTCAGCTCTGCTCTGCTGTTCCTGCTCCACCCATTCAGCAAACTCCTCTTACCACAGGCTATGAATGAATGGAAAAATCTTCCCATTTAAATTACCATTACATTCTTTTTGAGCTCTTCTATGGCCTGAGCC
Source organism: Potorous gilbertii (assembly GCA_028658325.1). NCBI lineage: Eukaryota > Metazoa > Chordata > Mammalia > Diprotodontia > Potoroidae > Potorous > Potorous gilbertii. Next base: position 436,327,794 of record CM053769.1, on the reverse strand, counting down.
CATTGGATATCTATTTCAGATGTTTAGGATACAGAGGCCTTGACTCTTATGTCTTTACCTGATGGTAAGCAGTTTTCTTCCTCGTCAGAGAGGAAGGTTGGAATCATTTGTTCCCCAAGAAAATAACCTTCTAT
>CM053769.1:436226915-436327560 GCA_028658325.1 Potorous gilbertii | reverse complement strand
GGGCAGGGCAACCTCCCAGGCTCAGTTCCCTCAGGGGGTTTATGCAGAGACCTTCTGTAATGGAGCTGCTGCCAAGCTCCTGCCTGCTCTGGGAGCCTCTGGCTGCCTGCTGCCTCTGCTGCTGCCGCCTCCCAAAGGGGCCCGAGTTATGGAGACACACCCTGCTCCCCTCTTAGCCCGTCCAGACATCTTTCTCACTGACCTGTGCGTCTGTGGGTGGAGGGACCTTCGTGGCTGCTGGAGATTCTGTCCCTGAAGCCTGCATGGATCTGCTCGCTCCTCCCAGTGCCGCGCGGCTGGGGCAGGGGAGGGCTCCGCTCCCATCTGGTGCGCGATGGACCTTTGGGGTCGGTTTTTCAGGGCTCTCTGGAACAGAAATCTCCTTCACTGTGTTGCTGCGTGGCTTCCACTTCCAGAATTTGTTGGGAGTTCTTTTTAGAGGAAATCCATGGGCTGTGGGTTCGGAGCTAGCAAATGTGAGTCTTTCTAATCCACCATGTTGGCTCCGCCCCTCTACCATTACATTCTTCAAATTACTATTACACCCTCCATACACCCTCCACTTTGGAAGCCATCTATACAGGTAATAGGAATCATATAATTTCAAAACAGGAGATCAAAGAAATCAATCAATTTAAAGACTTCACCTTATAGATGCTGCTGAGGCCCAGAGACTTAGTAATTTGACCAAAGTTACACATCTAGTTAGAAGCATACCTCAAGATTAGCATTAAGGCCTCCTGAATTGAGTGTTCTTTACATTTCATCGTAGTGCTCTAGTATGGATAAGTACAATATTATATATTTCTTTAATCAAAGGTAATCAAAAAGTTGATTCATTTACTGTAAAATATTACATTTAGCTTCAAAAAAAGCAATTTTGATCAAGTCCCCTGAAAGCCTTTACTCTTCCTCTTCCCTTGAGCTGTCCTAGGTAATCATTTAAAATGGTGAGGTACTGTCTTGATCTAGAAAATCCCACAAAATCATGCAAGTCAAGGGGTTCAAATCTCTGGGGCTACTTCAAGAACACTGGTGAAGCAGTCCTATCAAGGGCATGAATATCTGACAAGCTACCAAGTATTTGAAAAATGTCACACTGAAGAAACAATGTGTTACCTTCCATCAATATAATGGTGGAGTTGGCAGGTGTGCCCAGGCTAAGCTAAAGTTTATGGCATGGGAGTAAATATGACATTAGAGTACAAATAAAAGTGAAATGAAAACATTGGAAAAAACATGAGTTGCAAAGGTTGGCAATTCGTGGAAAAGGAATTTGAAATTTTAATGGTCTGCAGGTGCAGAATGAGTCAGTAGTATTATTCTACAGAGTAGTATTCTACACAGCTTCACCAGATTGCCAAGGTTAGAACCTCTGGGCTATATTAACAAAAGCTTAACGTGTCATACAGTGTGGATCTTCCCAGTGTATTTTGCCATGGTTTCTTAGTTTTGAGGTGATCAATCTCTCCTCTTTAGCATCATCCTGTCTGTCCAGTTGTTCCCTCTTCTCTCCCATTCAGTGACAAGTGCTATCTAAATGAGTGGTTTTAGGGTAAGCCAGAAGCAGGCACTGCAGAGTTGTGTTTAAGGCAGTTCTAGCAGAATGTTGTCTTGCTTCAGGTTTATAGATCAAGTCTCATGCCAGTCATCTGTGCCTCACACAACACCATATCCCAGGTCAGTCTGGGAACTATATCAATGTAAATTTGCCTTCCCAGCTTTTCCTCCTATATGCAAGAAAGTTTGCATTTCTGCTATGTTAGTGTTGATTCACTAGCTTTTTGCCTTTTGTCTTCTTAATTCTGAACACCAAAAAAAAGTGCTTTTCCTATATAGGAAGTAAAACAGAAAAAGAGAATTGTGTACAAAACTTTTAATGTCTGTTTCTTAGAACTTACTAGTACATAATAGATTAAACATGTTACTATATAATAGGATCATTAATTTGAACTGGAAGGAGCTTTAGAGGACTCTAAGCCCAGAACTTTGTCAAAGCTGACCTTCTTATCTATGCTTCCTTCTGAACTTCCTCCTGTTCTCCTCTGTGCATCCTTCTCCCCCTTTCCTTTTGCGAACAGAAGGAAAAAAACTAGTAAGAAGTAAACATAGGCATTCCAAATAAATCTACCACTATATCTGAAAACGTATCTCTTTTTGCAGACTGAGTTCATCATGTCTCTTACCAAGTGAGTAACATGCTTCATCATAGCCACTTTGGAAATATGGTTGAAGAGAAGTATTTCAAATATTTTTTTAAAATAATGTATAAATTGTTGTCTTCTAGTTTTGCTCACTTTATTTATACTTACACAGGTCTTCCCAAGATTTTTTTTGAAATTGTTATTTACGTACATTATTATTCCATTCATTTATATATAAACAAGTCATTTTCTTCAATTTCCAGTTCCTTTACTTCCCCTTTTTTGTTTGTTCTGCTTGTAACTATTTCCTTCCTCTCATCGTCTCCCCTACCCATCACTGTCTATTTCCTTTTTTGATGTATTAAACACCAAGGTCACCAAGAGAACATTTGACCCTACTTTATTTAGTTAAGGTATGAGTAAAGTTTTTGTGATGCCCTCTCCCTCCACCCTTCTTCCATGCTTATGTACTCTTTCCACACATTCTGATTATGAAAAACATTTCGTTTATATACCAATGTATTCCTTTCACTCGGCCTTTTCTTTCATCTTGAAAACCTCAAAACAACATCAGTCCCAACCCCAAGTGTCCTCTGTGGTAACTCCCGTAATACACTTGAATACCTTTAAGATCTGGAAGGTGGTACCTGTTCTTTCTCCCCCTATTAAAAGGGTGACGTTTATCATATAGCCTCTTCAGGTTGCTCAGATAAATTTTGTGTTTTCTAGCTTTCTCTTTACTCTTTTGTACTTGGATTTTAAAGTTCATGCTTGGTTCTGATCTTTTCATCGGAAATGCTTCCAAGTCATGTGTTTCATTAAAGTTCTTTTTTTGTCACAGAGGATTATACTCAGTTTTGCAGGCTGAGTTATTCTTGGTTATAAGTCTATATCCCTTTTGCCTTTGGAATATTATGTTCCTAGATCTTCTCTAATTTATACTAAGAGACATAAGATGTTATTAGATCCTGTCTCTTTCTGACCATTTGCAGCATTTTTTATTTTTGCTTTGTCCTGGAATCTCAGAAATGTGACTGTGAATTTTGATTCTTGGGACTTTCATTTTGGGGATGTGTTTCTAGAGATGATTGGTGTATTCTTTATATCTTTACTTTGCCCTCTGGTTCTTCTATTAAATCTGGGCAGTGTTATTTATTGGAAGTATGCCCAGTCTGTTTTTTAAGTTACATTTTTCCCCCACACAAATGTATTTCACTTCTGAGAATAAAAGGGGGTAGATTGGTAAAACATCTTTTCTTGGTTCTAAGATGTAATGACATTTTAGAGACTGTTGAAAATGCCAGTATCAAAACTGAGTATTTTAATGTGAGTATTTTGACCTCAGTCCTAGAGTTTGGGATCAGACTTAAATTGTGTGGCTCTTACAGCACCTGCTGGAGATGGGATGGTTTTAGTTTGTTTGCCACATCAGAACCAGATAGCAATTTATTATTTGTACATGTTTCTGGTTTGATATCTCTTCTGAGCTTTATTTCTTTTTTCGGGTAAGTTCCTTTTTGTGTCCAGGTTATTGTCCACAATACAAGTACTTCATAAATTACTAGCTTATTAGAAAATGCTTTTTTCCTAGTAACCTTTCTAATTACTGTTGCCTGAATTGAGTAGCAAAACAAATGCTTCTAAAGTAATTGGTCCCAAAGAATAGTCTTAAAATTAGAGCCTTTTTTCTTTTGCTAAAACCAAATCCACCAAATCTGAATAATAATTTTTGAAAGAAAATGTTGATGTGCATTGTTCAGATAAATATAGGCATCTTACTGATTGGTTATAGAAGCAGTCCCGTTTGCAAATACCCATGTTTGCAAACCATTCTTCAACATATTTAGGTTGGAGAGGTGGTACTTTACAAATGAGGAGCTTACTTGGTTTCACTGGCAGTTTTTAAATTCTTTTGCTATTATGGCATGCATAATCAGAAAAAAAAATGCAGTTAGTGCTGCCAGTTTTCTTATCTTCGTACCCACCATGTCTGAGTAGCTCCCTCTTCACCAGCCCAGACTTTCTGTGAGTCCTATGATTTTTAAATGATATTTTGGCCATTTTCCAGGTCAATTTTTTTGTATTAGCTATCAACGAGCCTATTCCTATGGCCTTGGTTTGATTTTGTAAAATTTTATCTGACTGTGCCCAAAGAGCTATAAAACTTCACACAACCTTTGATCCTGCAGTTACCTCTACTAGGTTTGTATTCCAAAGAGAGCTTAAAAAATGGAAAAGGACCCACATGCACAAAAATATTTATAGCAACTCTTTTTATGGTGGCAAAGAATTAGAAATTGAGGGGATGCCCATCAGTTGGGGAATAGCTGAATCAGTTGTGGTATATGAATACAATGGAATACCGTTGTGTGCCATAAGAAATGATGAGCAGGAAGATTTCAGAAAGACTTACATGATCCTGATGCTGAGTGAAGTGAGAACCAGAACACTGTACACAATAATAGTAACATTGTGCAATGATCAATTATGAATGACTTAGCTCTTCTCTACAATACAGTGATCTAAGACAATTTCAAAAGACTCTTGAGGAAAATGCTATCTAATTCCGGAGGGAAAACTATGGAGTCTGAATGCAGATTGAAGCATACTATTTTCACTTTTTATTGTTTTTTCTTTCTCATGGTTTTTCCTTGTTCTGATTCTTTCACAACGTAACTAAAATGGAAATATGATTGTCCATGTATAGCCTATATTAGATTGTTTGAATGTCTTGGGGAAGGGGGATGGGAAGAAGGGAAGGAAAAAATTTGGAATTCAGAATCTTGGAAGTGAATGTGGTAATTGGAAAAAAAATATAATTCTGTTAAGTGGAAGAAAAAAGAAAGAAGATTGAAAAAATTTTTTTATCTATATTTCCCTGTCTAGAGGCCCAGGGGCCTTTACCATACCAAACAGATGGTCATTATTTAGATAGTTGTAAAAGCTCATGGGACATTTGAATAAGGGGCAGTGTGACTCAGGGAAGACAATTCTGACCAATGACAAAATAAAAATAGAGGTTGCATTAAAAACCATAACCTAAATTTTTGATGTAATTCTTAATACTCTCCTAAGATTACACAAACTCTTAAAGCAAGCTGTCTGTGAAGAAATAGTGAGAAGGTTAACATGCAGTTGGGGCTTCTATTCAGAACTTCCTATTTAGGGATGTGTTAAATCTGTGAGAGTCTGTAGGCACGTACTGAGGACCAGACCAAACACCTGCAGTTTGTGCAGTTGGGGCACCTTGTTTTAGAAAGAACATTAACAAGCTGGAGGAACACACCTGGCAGAGAATATCAGGGATGGGTAGGAGAGTTAAAACTATGCCATGCAAGGATCTTGCATGGGTTAGAACTATTTAACTTGGAGAAATGAATATAAATGATAACTATCTTCATATATTTCAGTGGATGTCGTGTGCAAGAGGCACTAGACTTCATTAACATGGATAGAAATGGGGTCAGTCAGAAGCTAGAGAGGCAAATTTCAGCTTAATATTAGAAAAAGCTTAGAAACTAGAACGTCCCAGAAGTGGAATGATCTACTTCAGGAAGTGATGAGCATTTAACCTGCAGTTTTTGAAGAAGAGAATGCATGCATTCTGAGGTCCTTTCTTCTGCTTCTGTGCTACTCTGTATTTAAGTAACGTTCCTGGTTTAATTTTTTGTTGTTGCTGTTCAGTCATTTCATTGTGTTTGATTCTTAATGACCTCATTTGAGGTTTTCTTGGCAAAGATATTGGAGCAGTTTGCCATTTCTTTCTCCAGTTCATTTGACAGATGAGGAAACACACAGTTAAGTGGTTTGCTCAGGGTCCCACAGCTAGTATCTAAGTTTGAACTCAGGAAAATGAGTTTTGTTGACTTCAGGCCCTGCCTTCTATCCACTGCCTCATTTAGCTGCCCTGTTTCATTTTACTACTTAATAATTAAAAGCCCTTATTTAAGTATCCTTTTAGCAATTGGAAGCCACATCTGGATAGCCATACACACATAAATTTGGACTAAAGCAAGTCTTTATTATTTCACCCTATTCCCCCTCCTATAAACCCTCTGCTCCAGCCAAAGTGTTCACTGATGATCCCTGAGATCGAGCTTGTACCCACACCTCCATTGCTCAGCCCCGAATCTGAACTGTCTTTCTCTTGCCTTCTTTCTTTTTTCAACTCGTGTCACCTCCTGCAATGAAGGCTTCTCTCATCAACCCAACAAGAAATAATCTGAATTCCTGTAGTTTTATTGTTTCTGCCGTTCATTATAACTTCATTGGATCTGTTATCTCAGTGATATGAATGCTCCTGCCATTGGTGAAGATCACAGTTCAGCCATTTCCTTTCATTCTGTATAACTCTTGTCCCTGACTTTCCATAAATTTTCCACAGCATATACTCTTGGTGTTGTATAGGCTTTCCTTTAGTCCTTTTAATGTTACATTAGGTATTAGTAGAGTATGTAGGTAGATCATAGGATCATACGTTTATAGCTGAAAGGAACCACCAGTTATCCATCCCCCTCATTTTATAGGTGAGGAAATTGAGACCCAAACATGTTAGTAGCTCTGTTACTCCTTACTTGCATCATGGGATCAGCTCACCTTCCTTAACAGTCACACATTTTTCTGATGGCATCCTTTATGTAGTTTATTTTATGTAGTTCTTGATTGGTAGTATATTTTAGCCCATTCATATTTACCACAATCCTTTGGAAATATGAGGAAAAGAATGAGCATTTATTAAGCCACTCATGTGGGCAGAAACTGGGCTAAGTGTTTTGCAAGTACTACCTCATTTGATCCTCCCAAAAATCCTGGGAGAGGTGCTATTATCCCCATCTTACCAAGGAGAAAACTGAGACAGGCAGCTTTTAATACCTTGCTCAGGGTCATAGTTGGGAGCCGTATTTGGAAAGTTAGGTCTTCTTGGCTCCAGGCTCAGTACTCAAGAGTTGCCTCAACAATAGCATTCCATGAATTGATACCATACTGCATCATTAGAAGAAAACAGCTCTTCAGGGAGAAGCTTGGGCTTATTAAAAGAATTATGCTTTTTCTGAGTATAGCCAACTCTTCTGTTTAGTTTTAGACCATGAACATCTCTGTTGAGGATAGCTATACCAAGAGATTATCTGTTTTGGGCTTTCTTAACTGCATGTGATAGTTTGGACACTAATCATTCTTTACCCACATGGTTTTTCTTATGTGGATAGGCCAAAAAAATTTTTTTGAATTATGTATTCTTAACCAGACGAGATAGAGGCAGCCGCAAAAGGTAAAAAGCTTTGATTACTTGAATGATTACATGTCTCATTTTGGAGGCTCTGCAGGATGTGATGCAGCCAGCACAATGTTAGCAACAAACAGGGATATCTATAGGACCTTACTATATATATTATATATATATATATATAAATATATATATTCCTTCTTCATTTGGAGTCTTCTGAGCATTCATGATGGTACATCTGTATGATTTCAGCATGATTCTTTGAGTACATATCAGATACAGATTTCAGTACATTCAGCTGTGTTGTTTATTTATTCAGCAAGCATTTATTTAAAATGCCTACAATGGGTCAAGCACTTTCTGTTAAATTCTATTAAAAGGAAACAACATGTACACATTAGAAGGGATCAAGATAGGTTTCTTATGAGAAGTGGTGTTTGAATGGAACTGTGAAGGAAACTAGGGATTTAAAGAAGAGAAGAAAGGATATATTTCAAGGATGGGGAACAACCTGTGTAAAGACATGGAGGTGAGTCACTTAGGCTAGTTTGGCTGGAATATGAAATACAAAGAAAGTAATACATTATAATCTTGGAATGGTAGGCTGGAACTAGAATATAAAGGGCTTTAAATACCAAACAGAAGAGTTTACGTTTTGTCCAAGACAAGAGCTTTTTAGTTTAAGCAAGGTCAAATCTGCACTTTAGTAACATCAGTTTGACTGCTTTGAGGAAAATGGATTGGAAATGGGTGGACTTAAGGCAGGAAGACCAGTTAGGAAGCTTATTACTTTAGTTAAGAGTGGATGAATGCCTGAGGTGGTCATGACTGTGGTGAGAAGAGGGTAGATCAGAAAGATGTTGTGGTGGTAGACTTTGCAGTTAATTGGATTTGAGGTGGGAGGAAGAAGTAAGGAAGAGTCAGGGATGACTCTGGAGGTTGAAAATTTGGGTGATCATAGTGCCCTCAACAAAAATAGGGGAGTTAGGAAAAAGAGAAGGGTTTGAGAGGGTAATTAATCAGTTCTGATTTGAAAATGCTGAGTTTTTGAGATGGGACCTCCATTTGGAGGTAGTTTGTGATGCAGAACTGGACCGCAGGAAAAGTAGTTTTTTGTGTACGTCTCTCCCAAATAGATTTTTGAGCTCAGGGAGGTGATGAACAGTATCTTAATGCTGTTCATTGTTCCTCGAAGTACCTTGTACCAAGTTGGTACTCAATAATGAATAGCTTTGGGGATATTATGGTTAGAGAGCCAGATACAACTGCAGGACCTTACAAAACTTTCATATCATATCCTATAAAATCTCAACCTGAGGATTTATAACAGGACCTTGTCACTATTTGATAAGAAGGTTTGATATTTGAAAACCTGAGAGGATGAGAGGTGATCCTTAACCCATCTACCTTTGAAATCATTTGGATGTTTAGCAACTATTTGGGTTACAGTGCTGGATTTCCAAAGTACTTCATTGTCATAAGTAAGAAATATTCCTGCTTCCCATTGCTAGGAGTGAGCCCTAGCCCTCCATTGGGCAGTGATTCTCTTTGTCTCTGCACTGTGCCAACAGTTTAAAATTAAGTTCTGTGAGATAACCTGGGAGAGGATAGCTTTAAATAATTTTGGTATTGTTTGCAAGTTAGGTTTCTGTTAGAGAAACCTCCCAACCAAATTGGACACCAGGAGTTGGAGCCGTTACCTGATATCAGGTTCATTAGTCTACTAATTCATTCTTCTGGATAGGCAGTGCCCAGGCCACCCATAAACTGATTAAAAGTATATTATTGCTTTCTGCAATTTCTTGCAGTACCACCACCTTTTCCCTGTGTTAATAGATCAGGTAGTTTATATTTTCACAAAATTGATTTATTGTTAGCAATAGTGGTGGTAGTGATGATGATGATGATGAAAAAAGTACAATGCAAAAAAAAAAAAAAAAAGGACAGCATTGGTTATGTATATATTTTGTATGTAAATGTTTGGCTGCACCCTGAGAGTTTCTTAGAACAATTTTGTGAGTTCTCTCAGCCCAAAATAGCTCCAGGTCTGGCTCTCTTTTTTAAGAGTTAGGGACCCATAGTTTTGCCATAGCATGGTCAGGCTCCAACAGTAAATATTCTGAGTGGTTAATCATTAAAATGGAACATTAGCTGGACTCAGCTGACCTTGGGAATTGCTTCTCAGTTAAGGAAAGACCCTTAAGTGTATCATAGGTTGTCATTCATTTTATCTGGCTGCATTCTTAGCCTTTCCATGGTCCTGCTGCCATAGCTCCTACTACAGCAGAAAAACAGATTTGCTTCATCACTACGATGAACTAGGTCTTTATTTTGTCCTCTGTGCTTTTCTCACTATTGCAACAGGCATCCCGGGCCCAAATCTTAGATAAAGCCACAGAGTACATCCAGTATATGAGAAGGAAAAACCACACACACCAGCAGGATATTGATGACCTCAAGCGGCAGAACGCTCTACTGGAGCAGCAAGGTGAGCATCTCAGGCACTGGGGCAGCTGGCCCCCTCTTTGCCTTGGCTAGCTGAGGGCCGTCTCGTGTGCGCCGGGATCAAAACCAGTTGTGGAAAGCTTAATAAGCCTCAGTCGTGCATCTAAAGAACTAAGTGTTTGGGATATAGAGTATAGCATGAGAAAGGAACTTGTGCTGCCTTTCCAAATCATAAGACTGTGAGGAGGCAGGGGTGTCTAGGGAATTCAACCCTGGATTAGATGTTTTTGTGTCTTTTCTGAGCTGGAGCCAATCGTTTCCCAATTCTGTGCCTTATTTGCCCTGTCAGCAGTCAGGGGCAACAGCTGTCTGTTAACAACTTTGAGGTCCTTGGATTTAAATATATTGTGTAAGTACCAAAGCCTCACAAGTGTTCGGTAACAAGTGAGCCCACTCCAGTGTAAATAATTGTCCAATCAGGGCAGCATATGGGCCAGGTCCCTGCTGTTGTCAAATGCTCACAACCGCCTTTTCCTATAACCACAGGGGAAAGCGAGAGCTGATCAAGTTCTTTGTTCCTGGGGAAATCACTTCTCTTCCTCCCTCATGGAAGATGCAAGTAAAAGGAAATGCAAGTAACCACTTGGGCTAGAAAAATGCAACATCAAAAAAATGGGTTCTTAGCATTCCAGACTCAGACAAGCTGAGCTGGGGTACCTGGGAAGTGGGGGGTATTGGTGGGGAGGCATCAAGCTGGACAACCTGCATGTGAGGGGTCTGTCGAAGGGCTCAGGTACGATATTTGGTGAGATGCTTCTGAGGGCTCAGATTTTCGTTATAAGAGTCTTTCCTGTTAAGGTGCTTAGCCAGAATTTTTCTATGGCTCTCATGTCATCCTTCACTGCTATTGTGGATGATATAATCAGAACTGATACAATCTTTCCCTCCCCTGTCAAGACTGCCATTGGTGTAGATACCAGCTGGTTTTGTGTCCTTCCCTTGCTGGATTCCACAAGGAGCTCCATACTCCTTTTCAGTGTGCTTCTGTAACAGGGTTGACATTGTAAGCCTTCTCTCTAGAATTGTTTGGGAGGGGAGGGACATCTTCTGGAAGCGAGAACTACTTCTGAACCACCCATAGATTTAGGGATTAGCAGACCCTTAGGAAGAACACAAAGGACCTTGAATCTGAGCCATCACTTTTGGTTAGCCTCCAGAGTGCCTTAACACAGTCCTTGTCTTGCCTTTCAGTCCGTGCACTGGAGAAAGCGAGGTCAAGTGCCCAACTGCAGACCAACTATTCTTCTTCAGACAGCAGCCTCTATACCAATGCCAAGGGCAGCACCATCTCTGCCTTCGATGGGGGCTCAGATTCCAGCTCTGAGTCAGAGCCTGAAGAGCCCCAAAGCAGAAAGAAACTCCGGATGGAGGCCAGCTAAACAGAGCAGGCCAGCAATAAAAAAACTGTCTGTCTCCTCCATCGTCTCCTCCCAGTTCATCGTTAGACCCCTCCAAGCTGTTTTAAAGACTCTTTATTTTCTTTTCTTTTTTTAAAAAGTAGAAGCTCTTGGACTGCAGCTTTCATCTTCTGCCTTTTCCCTTCAGCAACCTTCTTCCCCCACCATGAATTTTTAAACCAAAACATCCTAACTTGGCAGCTTTTTCCGTGGAGGACAGACGGACACATCTCTGAGCACATGCTGCCCCTGACCTCCCCAGCCAGCTCCTCCCACCTTGTTGGGCATCATTGCCCAGGTGACTTCTCTGCTCACAGGTCTCCTTTCCCCCTTCCCTACGTCTTCCTTGTCCCCCCTCATTTGATAGACTTTGTGAATCTGTGAACTGCTCAACTTTAGAAGATGACCTGTTTGGAATAATCAGAATTACCCAGGATTTTTTTTAAGGAAAAAAATTTTTTTTCTAAAAAAAAAATTTATCACTCCTGCTGAAGGGTTAGGTTTTGGGGGTGCGGTTTGTGGTGGTGAAGGGTAAGTGGGAACATCTATGCAGTCTGGTGTCTTGGGTGTATTTCACTCCTGCTTCTCCCAGCTAAGCTACATGGAGTTGGGAAGTTCAGCCAGCTTTTTTATTTTTTAATATATATATATATATATTTTTTTTTGCCTGAGTTGCCTGCATTTGGGAGGGTCATGTGACACCACATGGTATGTATTTGGAGACTGCAGTAGGGAAGCTTCAGCCACCAGGGGATTGATTTTTGGTGGGGGAGACAGGGACAGAGGGAATGGAGAAGGGAGGGTGAGGGTTGGGGGAGGAGTGCATTTTTTTGTATTATGGGCCAGTGATGATGTTTTGTATTTATTTCCTGCTACTGAAATTTGAATCCAAGTGAACTCTCCCCGTTCTGATGATGTCGGTGCAAAGCGACAGATTCATAAAGTAGTGATCAAATTTTCCTTTGTGTTTCTAAGAAATAGAGCCAACTGATTTTGTATATAAATACACCGAGAGCATCTTACCTGGTACTAAAAGCCACAGACTAGTGCAGGCCCCTTCTTTGGGACCTCTCTCCCTTGTATGACCTGGCCCTGGTTCTGGCTGTGGTCAACAGGTTCCTATGAAGGGTTTGTGTGTTAAGCCTCTTTTTTCTTTTTCCTTTTTTTTTTTTGTCTCTACCCTACCCAGTTCTGGCGTTTGCTGATCTCTAGCGTGTACTATGTAGTCTCTGTCCATGTTTAATTCCATTCCATGGAAATAAAAAGTATGTTGTACATACTGCCGAAGAATTGTCTTGCAAGTTAAGGCTTCCCCCTTTACTATAAGACTATAAATAAAAACTTATTTTATCCTTAGTGTGGTGGTATCTTCTTGCCCTTGTGAAGATGAGGTGGTTCAAGGGATAGAGCTTTTGGCTGCTTCCCTTGATGCATATTTGAAGGTTTCTTCTGATTCCGTAACTTTGTGGTTGTAATGCCACAAACGGTAAATTATTCACAGGCTAAAATGCTGTTCCCTCTTGTTCTGTGGACTGAGCCCAGCCCCAGTTCTCAACAGATAGCTGTTGGCATGCATGTATTTAAGATCAAGTATGGTGTCAGCAATTTACTTCTGTACCCAGCACTGAAAGGCAATCAGGAAGAACACAAACTACAGATAAAATTCTCCACAGTGCATCCTTCTCTAAAGGGGGTATGGCCCAGAGGACCAGATTGTGCTAGAGACCTTATTTTGGAAAGCTGTGAGCTGAAACATATATCCCAGAAGGGAAGTTAGGAATAGTTGAGACCATGTCCCACACGGATCAGTTAAAGAAACTGGATTTGCTTCTTGTCTGCAGAAGGGATCTTAGTAGGGACATAATATCTTAGTTGTCATCCATTATTTGAAGGGTTATCACATGGCAAGATGGATTTGATTTATTCGGCTTGTCACCCTAGAGGGAAACAGTGGTTGGACATTACATAAAGGGATATTTGGGCTTGATGTAAGGAAAGGAGTTCTGAGCAGTCTAAACCATTCAGACATGAACTGTTGCCTCAACCCAAAGGCTTGACTGCTTGTTGAGGATGTCATAGAGGAGATTGTAGAATAAGTACAGGCTGAACAAGACATCATCCAAGGTTATTTCCAGAATCTGTTCATGAGCCAGCATCTTTCTGCTTCCAGAAGATCTTAGGGCATTGAGAATACAACTGGACATCATGACAGCAGTGATGTCATGTATATAACCACATTAAGAAACCAGCATCAATTATACCTATTTAATCTTAGAATGAGGTCATAAGAGTTAGAGCTGGCAAGAGACCTTAAAAATCTCCTATTCCAACCACTCCATTTTACAGTAAGAAAACTGGCTTATAGGGAGAATTTACCCAAGCTCAAACAAAGTGACAGAGGGAAGAATTCAATCCCAGGCCCTTGGAATTCAAATCCAGTGTTTTGCCATACACCACTGGTGACCTAGGAAACAGAAAAAAGCTTGGCTGGTGTTTGCTGGCCACTTAACTACTGCTCAAGGTAATTCCAAATCTAGAAAAGGAAACTTCTCTTTGGATTGCTGAGATCACAAAATTAAGGATAAGAAGTACTCAGGCATGTGAAATTTGTTACCAGAAATCGAAGGAGCACGTTAACTGGGGAAAACACCTTCAGTATTTCTCTTCAGCTCTTCGTTAGATTATAGGGTCAAGCTTAAATAAAAGAAAAAATACGATCACCTTGAGGAAAACTGTGCTGCCAAAGGAGTATTCCTGTTTAAATAAGGAGTCACTGAAGAGCCACAGCTGGGTATTTGATAAATTAAGATGCTGGTGTTACTATATTAAAGGATGCGATACAGGAAATAATCTAAAAGATTTGAATTTAAACCAATGCAAGTTATACAAATGAATAAAAATTCCAATTCTTGGCTTAGAAGAAGCAAAGTTGGAAGAACAGGATGTATGAAAGTCTAGGGTGAGCTAGTAGCCATGTGTTTATGTTTAACTTACTGGAGATAAGAAAAGTGGTGGAATCTATTGACACTGAGCTGAGATTTAGGTTTCTTCCCCAAAAAGTCTTGCCTGGGTGATAGTGAAAATTACTGCAACACCATAGAGAGTTGACTCTCACAGAAAACATTAAAATTTTTAGGCCACTGAGAGATGGTGCTGGAAAGTGAAAACAACTGAAAAAGAAAGTCTTTGGGATTGCTGGACTGGTAATGAGAAGACTGAATGGAAAACAAAGCAAAAATGTTATTCCAACATGAACTATGTGCCAGGCACTGGGTGCACTACTACATGCACTACTGGTCTGTAGCATTAAGATCTTTGAGACTAGACTGGATGGAGGTATGTAAATTAAGCTGTATAGCCTGCCCCAGCTGCAGAGTTAATAGACACCTTCAGAAAATTCATCATTCTATTCTGTGTATCTAGAAAATGAATGGATGTCTTCCCACAGGGTGAAGTGGGTGGATGATTAACTTTTATATAATGACATTAGAATATTTGATTTGTTTGCATTATTTTTCTTGATAGTTTCCTTAACGGAGTCTAACATCTTGTTTGTTTGCTTGGCCAATATGTGCAGATGGCTTCACTAAGGGTCCTTGTTAAAAGCCGCCTGTCCTTTTCTTGGCCATAATCAGTGCAGTGTTCGAAGACTCTCCGCCATGTTCTTTCCTGCTGTGGTGAGTGGTAAGCAGAATGTTGTTTTCTCCCACTGTAAGTGTTTATGGGAGTGCAGATTTTTAACTGTCCTAGTTTTTAATGCTCTGGATATGCTACCTTCATTACATGTCAGCTACAACAGCAGGAATTGCCTACTTTTCTTGTAGCTATTAGGGAAAATAATAGCTGAAAGAAAACTGGAAAAAGAGCTGTAGGAGATAGACCCCCACCTGGAATAGGAAGGAAGAGAGCTGAAATTTATACCTAGTTTTATCCATATGCATAAAAAAAATCATTCCAGTCTCTCATTTTCTATACAGGAGTGTGAAGATTTTTTTTTTTTTAAACTGTTTCCTACTCCTTAGGGGTGAGCACTGTGTAATAAGACACTAGAATTAAAAAGATTACTAGGAAGATATTGGGTTTGGAATGACCAGCAGAATCCTTTTTAAAGTTTAGGACAGTGATGAGACTGTCCTGAGATCCATTACTACTCAGTAAATATTTACAAGTTATTATTAATATATATTAGCTACAGATTTATTTATAGGATGACTTAGCCCTAGCAACAGCCAGAAACTTTCAACTGGTAAATGGATAGCTTTCATAGAGCAAGGGAGGCATAGCTGTGTTGGATCAACACATTGACCCTGCTCTGAGTAGTCTGACTTCTGAGATGAGTGAAAGGATAGAAGAGATACATTCCCTGAACTGTGTTATTTCATGCTGCTTATGAGGAAATAGGAAAAGAGTGCCTTCAGCTGTGCAACCAAATCACCAAGAGAGTTAGCTAGACCTATAAAGGAGAAAGCAAGCAGGGGACTCTTCCACCTTTATCCCTTTGAGAAATACCAACTGAAAGGGAAATTACAGGTCAACCATAATTTTATGCAAAGCAAAGGATGCAGATGTACTGGCTCTCAGTTAACTAAGAAAGTTGGTGCTTACCATTTCACAGTGTGCAGCTTCCTAGGGAATTGAGTGTTTGGCATTCTTGGTAGAAAGAATATGCTGACTCTGCACCATAGAAGCAACACAGCTCCTAAAAAGTTTATTTACCAGAAAACAACAGCTGTACAAGCCAAATTGGGGGGGAGCAAAGAGCTTTGCGTTTGTCTTACAACAACAACAAAAAACTTTATGACCCATCACAGACCATACTCTAAATTTCTAACTGTAACACTTCATTTTTTTTTTCTTGCTGTCATGGAATAGGAGAAAGAGGCAAATGATAAATTAATACTTGTGGGTTTTTTGTACATTTAAACTTTCTAGTGTGTGTAGCTAGGGTTAGTGCACACCTAATCTGCTAACTGACTTGTTCAAGTAAAGAATGATGATTCTCCCCATCACCCCCACCACCACTTTTTTCTACTTTGCTTAAGGTACCATAAGATCCTGAATCTATGAAGAATGGCCTCTTTATATATTTATCATACTACACTTCCCCTTCAACACATTTCCTCACTGCCAAGATCCATCAGGTATAGTGCCCCCTGCCAGCAGTGCTGACTCCTAGATCTCTACCTCTGCTGGAGATACTCCAGAGTCCCATCTAGGCTTTGTCTTTGTGCCACTCTGCCTGCCTAAGGCATTTCCATTTAATACCAACTCAACATAATCATGAACCCTCCTTTATGTGTTGGCTACCACAATTAAAACTGAGAGCAGAGACTGTTCTGATTTTCAATTTTACCTAGCACTTAATACAGTACTTGACATATATGACCTTAAACACATGCCTTTTCACTTCATATATTTTAAACTTGCCACAAAAGGGCTTCTAATTTCCTTCCTTCCTTAACCAATTAATTTCTTTTTCTGTTCTTTCTATCAATCTGTCATTGCTCCTCCACCCTAGTATTCTGATTAGTCAAGATTTAACTACGTTGGTCTAGTGTAACCTTAAAGAGCATCATCTGGCAAAGGAGGTTGTTCAAGTCCTTGGTCAACCCAACTAACATGTTCAACAAAAACTGAAGACATACCAAGTACTAGGAGCTTCCAAAAATATGGTCTCTGCCCTCACGGATTCTTATTCTTTAGTCAGGGTGGAGAAATAGCCAATAAATATTATAGTCCTCAGTGAAGTGAAGCTCTGAGGTTGAGCTCTTAAATTTGCATTGACTTGTTTTACTAAGGACATTTCATTCCAAACCCAACAACCAGGTCATGTGGATTCATTAGGAAGTTTAATTTCCACCTCCATTATATAGGATTCTAGAAAGTAAACTTCTCAAAATGTATTTGAGATAAATGTATATGAAAAATGGAGCTAATAAATTTCATTTTTCTCTCTCTCCTCCCTCCCTCCCCATGTGGTGATGTGGTTAAATGCTTTTAAGTCCTTAGAGGAAAAGAACAGCTGACATGCCTCTAAGTAGTAATGAAGTAGTAAAGTGATGGTAGGCTCGTACAAGTTAAAATATGGCAGAATTTTAAACTTACACCTATTTTCAATGGACTAACCCGCTAAGAGGGGACCAAATATTTTCTTCCCCTTAAAAACTAAAGTCCCAGTTCTTTCATTCTGCACCCAAACTTCAACCAATATGTACAGAGCATTTATTCCATACGAAGCCCCACTAGATGCTGAGGGGCTGTGGGTTTGCCTTTACATCTGCAGTTAAAGATACTGTTTGCTTCACTTGTCTGACGTCTTTAACTATGACTCCTTAAACAGAGGCTGCTCAGCGGAGTGAGGTGCTGGGGCAGAGCTCATGAGCTCTCCAAGGACAGATGACTCACTGTGCCCTGCCTGTGCTTATGTGCACCCACACACTCACACAGCACAGATGAGTGGGTGTCTGCAGAAGAAAGCAGCTGGGAAGGCCCAGCTGTAACTAGCCTAGCTTGTTTTTTCCTACACCTAGTATGTAGGAACTATCCAGTCCATTGCAATCTTAAAGCCAGATCTGTGTCTTGGACTGTTGTTTAGTTAATATTCATTTCAGGGGTTGTGATGCATGTGTCCCCTTTGGGCAAGATAAAACTTCACAATACACTCTCTACTCTCATTTTTTTCTAGAACAACAGAGGCAGAACTTGAGGACAATACCAACCTTCAACAGCAAGCATCTCTTCCTTAATGGGCAGCAGGGTGATAGGATGTCAGAGGTCATACAGCCAGTCAGCAACAGACTCATGACTGGAACCAGGGTCTCCAGATTCCAGTCTCAATAGTCGTATCACTAAACTATGCTGCCTCTTCTCCCAGAACTAGGTGCACATTTTGTGCACCTTTTCTTAAGTAAGAACTTTAGCCCCTCTAAAAAAAAGTCTGCAGTACAAATGATCACTAGTTTTAAGACAGTAAACTCAGGTGCATGAGTTGGCAGTAGTATGGGGAAATAACAAAGTCAACAGTCCAAAATACAAAGTTCCATGCCTAGCCTATCAATCCACAAAGAATGCAATTCCCTACCCACAGGTGTGTCACTCATTATGACAAGCAAGTAATCTTCCTCCTTACCTTTTAAAGTACTTGAGGCTTCCATTGCTTAATACCTCTCTGTGTCATCAGCATGAGGAACACAACAGTTTCGGGTCAAAAGTACAGAGTAATATACTGTTGATATACATGAGTAATGTGTAAGGGAATGCAATGCTTAGACTAGGGTTAACTCTTACCCACTCAGAAAGGTATCAAAGTTAGTTTTCACTAAGTTTTGTTCATCTTTTAGTTCATCTATCACCAGAAAAAATGGTACTGAGCAATTTTAACATTTGCAGTAGCTCAAACAATGTGTTTGTGTGTGTACAAATATTTCAGCTCACAAAAGCAGAGTATGGGTGGCATCTATCTATCTATATCTATATATATATATCTATATATATATATATATACACACACACACACACAGGTTCACATATACACATATACACACATTTAAGACTTAAAGGATTTCCCTACTGAGGGTATTTCCTGCACTGTTACAGCCTGCAACCCTTCCTTGCTTTTGTGGAAAGTTTTCATAAGTTTATGTGCTGAAAAACCTGATGTAATAGAAGGAGTTAGAAAACTTAAATTTGAATCTCAGCTGTTTCTTTCTTACTACTGTGTAACTTTGGGCGATTTGAGGTCACAACAAGGGACTCTCACTTCCCTCATCTAAAATTCTTTTCCAAACCCTAAAACATAAGGTCTTGGTGAAAAATTATTTCCGAGTGATCAACTTTTTGGTAACGAGCACCATCACCACCATCACCATCATCATCATAACAACAATAGCTAGCATTTTCATAGCACTTTAAGGTTTAGAAAACATACTACAAATAACCCATTTTATCTTTCCAGGAATAGATGTTAACCCATTTTATAGGTAAGGAAACTGAAACAGGTTAAGTAATGTGCACAGTGTGACACAGTAAGTATCTGAGGCCACACATGAGCTCCAGTCTTCCTAACTCTAGGTTCAATTCACTATATTCTGACCCTACCTAGGCTGGCCCTTAGCTAACAGACATAATCTATTGCCAGGCAGTTTACTAAAAAACCTGTCTTTACAAGACTAGTCAGAGCCTCTAAAGCACGGACTTAGAGAACTTAGCGTCTTTTCCACGTCAAGATGTAGCATCAGATGGGGACTCTAATAGGGAATGTACATGTATGTATCCTAGCTACATTATATATAATGTATTATATAAATTATATAAAATGCACACATCTGAGTCACATATAACACTTTTACAACTCACATTCATTTATAATTTGATATGTATTACAGAGTTATCTTATATTCTGCTGGACAAATTCCATGAGAATAGGCATCATGCCAACAAAATTTTGTACCTCTCAAGACCAAGCACAGTGATCGCACAGTCTAACTTGTTAGAATGACAAAAAAGGGCTTTTTAAAAAGCGAGATTATAAGCAAAAGGAAAATCAAAGAAGGACCATTTGATCAGTGGTTTGGGGCGATGGGACAACACAGAGAAAGCAAAATTACTCAACACTCATTTAGCTTCTGTTCTCTCTACCAAAGAAAATGATTTTTAGATTCAGAAAAACAGAACCAAAAACAGTAGGCAGATGAAACTCAAAGTGAAGAGATAGTTAAGAGACCACCTAAGTCCTATATGGGCCTATATGCATTTCCTTCCAGGATACTCAAAGAAATGGCAGGTATAGATTGCTAAGCCATCATCAGTTCTAGCTTTCAAGAATCTTGAAAGATGGTGCCACAGGATGCAAGAAGGGAAGAGATAGGAGTCTTCAAACTACAGGGCAGTATGACTCATTCCTGACAGGAAGATCAGATTATCCCTGGAAGGGAGTTTAGAGATAGATCAAGTCCAACTCTTATTTACAGATGAGAAAAACTGAGTCTCAAGGCTGCTGACACCCAGTGCCACAGAGGTGGTAAAGTGGCAGAGCCACTTTGAATCCATGGCTCCAAATCTAGAACTTCTACAGTTATCCCATACTTGCCTGTAGGGGTCTGTATTTGTAAATAATCCAGTAAAACACGAGCTCCCACTATATGTGCTAGGCATTGTACTAAGCACTAGAGAAACAAAGGCAAAAGACATCCCTTGTTCTCAAGAAACTCGTAGCCTATGTGTGAGGCCCAGTCTAAAGATGTTGTCTTTGTATCCCTAGCATTTAGCACAGTACTTTACACACAGTCAGTGCTTGATACATATTTAATTGAATTATACTGAATGTATAATGGATAGCAATGATCATTAAAAGATCATGACTTTATCAAGAACAGGTCACTCCAGACTACTCATTTCTTTTTTAACCGGGTGACCCTTGGATAATACCCTAGACATAATAATAATAGCTGATATTTACACGGCACTGAAAAGCTTACCAAACAGTTTGTATACACCATCTCATTTACTACCAGCAAATTCGTGAGGCAGGTACTACCTCAGTGTTATCTATATCCAGATCCAGTGAAGTAACTTGCCTTGGAGTTAATGGGTTCTTCCTTCAATGTAGACACCTACTTGCTGGGCGTGTTCCAGAAAGGATTTTTGCTCCAGTATGTGTTAAGGCTAGGTGGCCTCTATGGTCTCTTCAAACTTTGAGATTCTCATGTTAGAGAAGACAAACTGAAGCTCAGAGAATTTGGACTCCAGACTGGCACTCTTTCCACTAATCCAGTTACCCTAGTTTTCAACAAAACAATTTGACACAAAAAGCCTCCCACATTGTCCTTGTGGGCAACATATGTCAGATGGAGGAAGTAGTTGAACAGCCAGACCAAATGAAAAGTTATTAATAAGTTGATGTTAACATGGAGGTAGCAGAGTGCCCCCAGAGACTGTTTTTGGTCTCATGCTATTCAGTATTTTTATCAGTAAATTACACTGTGGCAAAGAGGGCACGCTTATCAAATTGGCAGGAGATTCAAAGCTACTCAGTCAACAACTCAAAAAAGATCTCAATATATAAATAGGATCAAATAGGGACAAATGTTAAGTCACACCCAGGTTTGAAAAGATCAAGCGCACCAGGGCAGGGTGGGGGAGGCATACTTAAATAGGTATGTCTATCAGCAGGGTTGCTGTCAGACTCAAATGAAACATTTAAATGCTTTATAAAATTTTAAGTACTCTATTAATGCCATTATTACTCTTGCCCTAAGCCTACAAGGTCCACAATGTCCCTTATGCCATAGAGCACCCTGCTCCTCTAGGCCCCAAAACAGAATCATATATTTCCCCTCAGAAACCATACCCCAAGGTAAATGTGGCTTAGTCATTCTCTCGTAACAAGGTACATCTGTCCATACTGCAACCAGTCAATGGCACCCACAATTTCTTCTTATTATAAAATCTTACAATTTAGAGATGGAAGAGACCTTAGAGACCATCTCACCCAATCCCTCATTCTCTCTCTAGGTAAGGAAATTGAGTCCCAGAGAAATGACTTGCCTGGATTCACAGAAGCTTACTCAAAAACAAGCACAGATTAATTTGGTAATTGCCATGTCCCTTCCCCAGAAAACCATCACATGACTCATGACCGAATATTCCAGGCACTGATAGGTGGTTTGCATGTAATACCAGAGGCAACCTCTCCCCACCTCCAAAAAGATGACAAAAGCCCTGGGCAAGTCCGTTAACTTCTGTAACTCAGTTTCCTCTTCAAGTAAGAGGATAGAATCTGAAGTGCTGTTCAGCTCCAAATCTATAATCCTGCAGTTCTCCTTTTCATTACATTTGGACATCATACTGATGTGGCACATAGCTCCTTGATCTCCCTTTTCCATGTTTTCAAGCTGTAACATTGATGTGCACTGTTACTGATTCTGTTCTTCCTAGATACGTAAAAATAGAGACTATAACACCATATAGTCTTGCATAGATTCTACAAACCATACAATAGAAGGTATTAGAGTGAAAGAAAGAGCTAACCAAGCTAGCCATTATTTAAATGCAGGGAAATCCCTAGCGACTACCATGGTCCTGTGTACCGAAGGTAAGGAAGAGAATATTTTCATGTAGATGCCCTCAGTTGTTGGACCTGTGGTCAAAGACCAGAAAAGCTGATTGGATATTGTGCCACTGCAAGTGACTCATATCAGTTTTATGTTTGGAGAAGGGGAAGAGGAGAGAAAGCTATGCATATGTTGGCAAAGAAAATCAGAGTGTGGGCAGCCAGCCCCAATTTGTTTTCCACAGCTGATGGGAAAATTAAGTTGGAATCTCAATCCTAAGAAAACGTTAGGCCCAAGTCAGACGTCAAAAAGGGAACAAGTAACCCCTGGCTCAATCAGAAGGCACCTACCTAAAACTACATAGGTCATCTCAGTGAACTATCTTGTTTCCAACTTAACTTTAGCTTCCATGAGTGAATGTGAAAGAAAAGATCCTTCTGGAAAGGATGAACCAAATTCCATGATCATTCATATCAAGTTCAAAAAGAAATGGTGACTAAACCAGATACAAGGATCCCTGTAGACTGTATACAAACTTAGTTTTAAAATATATTATCTATGTTTTCTTGTATTTTTATTTATTGTGTCAAATCATTCTCAATTATATTTTAATCTAGTTTAGGCATCACTTATGCACTACTGTGTGGGCCATCTGTGGGCTTGTTTTTACAGCTCTGCTTTAGATAACTAGAAGAATATTCAGTTGGTTTGGGGGCAAATGCTGGCCTGCAGGATAGGTCAAAGTTCTTATATTTCACAATTTCTGCAAATATAACAATGTACTGTCCTTCCTATATAAAGATCATAACACTGAGCAGGACCCATGGACTACTTGCAACGTTTTGTTTAATATTTTAGTTGATCAAACATATTTGTCATTTAATTTCTGATCTTACTAAAGAAACTGGGCAGGTAGCCACTAAGAATCAGTTAGCATGGAGGCAGATTTCAGTTTGATACAAGGTAAAATTTTCTAGTAAGTAAAGTTGTCTTAAACTGAAACAGGCTGCTTTAAGGGACACCCACATGAGGATGTTGACAGGATTAGAAATCATGTGTTACAAGGAAATGAAGGCATTTCGGCTGGAGAATACCTAAGGGATAATATGATATTATCTTCAAGAAGAGCTGTCTGTCTGGGAAAGAGAAGGATTAAAATTATTCTGCCTGGGCCACAGGGCATGAAAACTCATCACCCCAACCTGAACTCCAAAAGGAAAGAAAATCAACCTTGTGCCAGGTCTCCCATGGAAACACTGAGGTTAGATTGGATGTTCACTCACTTATTCACCTGCCCCATTACTGTGACGGTTTCCATATCTGCAGGCTGAGAGCAAATGCTGTCTTGGAACCACTAACCACAGAAACGTAACCATAACCTATCTTGAGGAACTCTCATAGGAATGTGACTTTTGGGACTAGAGTAAGAAATCTCCCTGAATCAGCTAAATAACACTAGTTTGAGGTATTTTCAATAGGAGAAACAAAATGCTACTATTTTTATGTGACATCAAAACAAGACAATAATAGGTAAAGAATAGATTATAGTAGGTATATACCAGGACAAAAAATGACTAGATTCTTGGTGAATGAATCAGGTTGAAATTTGGAAGTGAAAATTTGATTCTGATTCAAGTTGAATTTCTCTTCATTAGTCATCTCTGCCTTCATTGATAACAGCCATGGGATAAAGGCAACTACTGAAGCAGGAATTGGTCCTAGAGGTACTGCACTGAGTAAGACAGTTTCTCAAAAGAATGAATGTGATCCCCTGAGGTTAGCCTGGAAGTAATACAGTGTTCCCAGAGTTCTTGGAATGACCCGGAGAAAGATAGGAATTAAAATGAACCTATTTTACCCAAATCCAGTCAGCCTCAGGAATACAGCAAGTTAAGCAGCTGACTTTGTTAACATTTCAAGTCAAGGGTTTTAGGCCTGGATCAGATACCAGCCTAGAACCAAGTAAGTAATATGGCACTGTAAAAATAAAGAGAATGGTCTTTCAACAGAAGGCAAGGGATTCAAGGTAGGGGTATGGAAGGGACCTTCAGAAAGAAGACTGACAGAACACTGAGAACTCTCAAATAAGAACTGCAGCAAGTGGATATATTTTGTTTTCAGTTTCATTTTGTGTTACTTTTATAAGATAGAAGGTTGGGATTTAACTGGGCACTGAGCTTAGCGGCACCTCTCCATTACTTTACTGTGTGTGTGTAGGGGAGAGTACTTTTGCAAAGAAATTATCTAATAACAACTTGACCCCAAACCATCAACAAGCATTTATTAAGTGCCTGCAACATGCAAAGCGCTGTGCTACAAGTCTGAGATACAAATACAAAAGTGATAAAGTCCCTGACCTCTCGAGCTTACCATGTAAACAAACTGGAAGGCCTTCTAGTTAGTTCCCACCTAGAACAGAAGGGCAGTTGTGAGTGATTCTTATCGAAATTTCCAAAACTTTATCATCCCCCGCTCTCTATTAAAATCCTTCCAAGATCCAATGCAGTTCCTAATTCCTCTATAAAGTCTCCTTGAATCAGTTCTTTCCTTTCTCTGAACTCCTATAAAAATTCACAATTCGCTTCTGTTTCAATACTGCTGTTAGCTGAAGTTTCTACAGCCCTTTAAGGTTTGGCAAACACGTTATCTTGATTTAATCCTCACAACCACCTCTTATAGATAGAGCCAAGTACTGCTCTCATTTTATAGATGGAAAGGCAGTACCTGCTCATCCACTTGGATGGAGCAGGACTTGATCCCTGGAAGTCAAATCCTTCATCCAGCGCACTTTGCTTTCCACTACTGTCTCCTATTATAGCCTCCTTTTAGAAACAAAGATATGATTCAATGTCATATTTTATCAAAAAGTATGTAACTAGTGACAGAAATAGATAGGTGGCCCACAAATTAATGCCAGGACATGGACTGCTTCCTGACTAATCTCTATGGGCTGAGTTTTCTCTTCTCCTTCCTCCCTGGGGCCCTACTGTAGTCCAATTAGGCCAGGTCTCAGGGTCAGCACTTCCTCTCAGAAAGGTCTCACCATCCCATGCCGTGTAGGCCACAGCCTCTTCCGTGCTCTGGTGGTGTTTGGTTACGTGAGCCCCCTACTCAGTCAGGCACAAGAAGCCTGTACCAAAGATAGTACCACTGTCTCCTGCTCTTAGCTGCTGCTGACACTTACTCAGATATTTTTTGCAACACTCCCTAAACTCTCTTCCATATTCCAATGCAACCTTACAGAAAGGAGCTCTGGTGTCAGGATTTGTTGATCTGAAGTATTACTGTATGTAACTTTTCACATTTATATTCTGCCTTCCTAACCATGCTTCCTCACAGTAAAAACCTCATCTTCTCCTTTGAGTTTATATTCTCTACCTTGCCTAGTACAGTGCCTTGTATATAGGGAGATGGACTAGACTTGTGATTCCAGTGCTCTATGGAACTTTTGGATGAGAAAATTCCTTCCACCAACTTATCTGCAACTTACAGTCTTAAGAGTTGCTTAGAGCACTGTGACTTGCCCAGGGTTACAAAGCCATGCTTTGGGATTTGAACTCAGGTCTTTTGGCTCCAAGAACAGTTTTCTCTCTCTTACCTTGTATATAACAGATAATAAATGTTTGCTGATCAATAAAGCCAGATCAATACAACGTTGTTTTGTTTTTTTTTTACTGCAGAGGCCAAAAAAACCACCATCATAATAAAAAATGTTACTATTTTATTATCTAAAGGAGGTAATACATAGCCCAATAAGCAAAAGCAATGGGATATGAGAAGTGGAAAATGGCCAGAGTTTGACGGCAGAAATTTCAGATTCTGCATTTTTGGGCCAGCCCACTGTGGTCCATCGCTGCTTGGGCAGACTCCATGTCAGTAATGGTGAGTTCCACTGTAACTGCAGCAGCAAATGGGGTTCAAGTCGGGAGACAGTCTTGAAGGAGGTGACCAAGTGAAGATCCTCAGTATGGACAGGCATCCAAGGCTCTGATTGGCCACAACCATGCCCTCAGCAGGAGCTCTATCCATGACAAGTTTGACTCATCTAACTGCCTGCGGAAGAGCTGCTCCATCATGAAGCTTAACCTCATTTCTATGACCCAACGATAGGAAGAACATTCAAGAATCCTGGGTCAGTTTAAAATGAAAACCTTAGTAGTATTAAGAGATGGGAGGCATGTCCTTGGATCTTCTTAAGAGGATAGAGTTTAAAGGAACGGGGGGCAAAGGATGATGATGCACTGAATGGTCATAGGCTCCAGCTACCTCACCCTGATGCAAGTACTCCCCCAGGATTGCAAAGTTGTTTTAAAGGTACATGGATGGAGGGGGCTGGGGAGTGAGACATGGGTATTTGCTTCCTCTTGCTGTGCAGAACTAAGCTGGAGGCTCATTTCCCACACTTCACTGGTCTCCCAGGTCTAGTATATAGCACCCAAGGATGAATAAAGTCCTATCAGTACAACTGTGGCCTCTGGGAGGAACTGAAATCCTACAGTCTCCAATTCTAGGAAAGAAGGATTCAGTCTCTACTAGCCACAAGGAAAACTACATAGAACTTCCAACCACATCTACCTTCCCTTGAGATTTAGGGCAGCAGGTGGGAGCAAGGGCAGCAGGTGGGAGCAATTAAAGAAATACACTGGGGTTTAGGTATTGATTGAGTCCCTATAAATGTCCTTTGGGACCTTAAAAGGACCTTTAGTGATCCCATGACTTCAGATGGGCTAATTTGCTGCTCCTGGAAGGGCATCTCTCCTGGCAAATTTACAGTGGAGTGCAAGCAGAAACAGCAGCAACTGATGCTAAAATACTCACATACATTATTAGTTTAAATACAATTGTCCAGGCTTGGAAAGCTAATAGGAAGGTGATCACTTCCTTCTCAGCATGCAGTGCTCCCCAAGCACATCATAACTAGGCCAAAGCTGATTAGTGATTTCACATGAGCCGATTTGTTTTTGGTCTGGCTGGCCTCCTAGGCATAAAAAGAACAATGACAAAACAGTGTTCTCCAAACCTGGAAGCATGTGTGTGTGTGTGCGCGTGCGCACATGCATGCATGTGTACACATGTATGAGTCACACACACACACGCACGTACATCTGTGTTTTTTAAGGGGAAAAAATATAGCTCCATGGTAGCTAAGGCTTTGTACAGCACTGTGTACACTGTGGATATGCTGTGTACTGGGAAAGTGGATATCTGAGTGTCAAGCTGAGGAGACAGGGACTTTTAGTCACTGGTAGCAGAACTTGCTGCTACCTCCTCCTCCACACATGGGATGGGCTTCTGCAGGAAATACATGACAGCCTGGACCACCTTGTCTGGTGCAATGTTGTACACAGGATGAGTGGGTTGCTGCAAAACGAAGAATAGACAAATATACAATTAATACATTCTTTTGTAATATTCTTTGTAATATTCTTCTATTCTCTCCCTCTGAGGTAAAAGATGAAATCTCAGGTCTTGAGTAGGGTGTCATCTTAGGTAAGTTTTCTCCAAATAGCAGCCTACTGTTGTTTCTCAGGAACTCAACCCAAGTCTTAATCCTTGAGGTACCACTCTGGATCTCAGTTTCTTCATCTATAAAATGAGGATATTGGATCAGATGGCTTTTACGGTCCCTATCAGCTCTAAATTTATGTTGCCATAAGCCTATGTTGCCAACTCAATGCATTTACCTTCACTCTGGCCACTATAAGTGATTGAAGTCAACAAGAATGGGAAATTAAAAAGGCATTACATTTTCAAAAAAAAAAAAACCATAATGGCAACATTAAAAAGAGTAAGGGAAGTCTAAACTTGAAAACCACTTAAAGGAAGGAAATCTTTCTAGGAGTATACAACTTATACAGATTTCATGCAAATCTGTAAAGACTCTATAATTTTATTTATCTGAATTTTGTCACTGGGGAAATCTTGAGTCTCCTAAGGTTCTTTAAGGTAAAATGTAGACTGACTCACTACAAGTGATTACTGCCATCAACCTGACTGATCTGATTACGATAACCAAGTATGATTTTCTGATTATAAAAAAAAAGAAATAGTAGGAGGGAGGCATCCACATACTAGAGAATAAACCAGAAGACACAAAAGGCCATGGTATGTGTCAGACCTGGCCTTTCCCAGACTGTGGCTCTTTTAGACATTCAAAAAAAGGAGATAGCTAACCATGGTTGGCATTGAATCACCATTTAAATAAATCATCACACATAAATAATGGAAGAGACTTAGGTTTTGTGGGCACCTTTCATAGTAAAGAAAATCCAACAGTCAGCGTTAGGAATTAAAAGCAGCTACTGTGTTATGAGCAATACTGCGTTAAGCTTTCAGGGCAAGCTCTAGGTTAGACCCTAGGCCAAGTGCAATGGTGACTCAAAGGACTTAGTAGATTTAAGGCTGTGATATGAGAGGCTTCCTTCACATCTTACCAAGCGATTTTCTGGCACTCCCAAGACCACATCACATAGGATCTCTCCACTGCCAAAGTGCTGTGCTATGGATAAGCCACTAAGGCAGTAACAGGTGTGGTAGAAGTCCCTTGACCTAGAGGGAAGCCCAACAATGCAAGGTTATATTTGGTGTCTTTCTTTGGATCAAACAGTTGCCTAAAGACTCCAAGTTCAAGCTTATAGACAAATCAAATATATTGAACATGACATCAAATGCAAAGAAATCCATGTAGTTAGAGAAAATGCAATTTTACCAAACAGTTTTAAGGAAATCTTTCATTTTTAAACACTCTCCTCAATGGATTCTATCTCCATTTGGTGAGGCAATGCAACTGTTATTTATTCCTGATACCTCCTAAAAAAGGTCATGAAGAAAAAACTCTTCAGGAATAGACTCAAGACTAGAAAAATCAATTTCCTCTCAAATTAAAAAACCACGTCTAGAAACAAGCAAAGTGCTTTCTGATAATGTGCCAAGCACTACTAGTCTTGAGGTGCACTTTCCCTAGGGGGCCTAATTATCATAGTAAGCTGCTGAGGTAGGAGGCAGGAAAGTAGTGGCTTGTTTGGTTTCCAGGTTTTGTTTTTTTTAATTATAGTGGCATCTTATATTTGTTTTCCATCACTTAATCAACTCTATAATTAGTTGTTGTGATTACAATCTCTGCCAGGTGCAATCATGGACTTCTAAATCCTGTTGTTCTTTTAAGTCACCCTAATATTTAAGAAAAGAAAAGCCCCTTTCAAGCCTGTTTGCCTACTACTCCTTCAGATTCCTGGAAAATAGTGGTATGATGGTATATGTTTGGGAAAAAGACTAGAAGCCAACAGTAGTATCTCGATCAGGGGCATTTAGAAAAGGGAAGGGCCGAACTGGGATCCTCTCCCTTTAAAGCACTGGCAATATGAGCTTGAGGGAAAAACCAGAGGGAACTAGGCCTCATCCCACATCAGCCTCTAAAGTGCTTGACATCTACCCATCACTGGAAATCATCTACTTGTATATGGATGACTTCAGATTTTCCATCTTCCCCCTCTCAAAATAGAACTTACTTGCCAGGTTTATCCAGAAGCCCCCCTGCAGGGCACTGGCAGCATAGGAGAATATATTCCTGCAACGCCTGCTGGTGAAACATCCAGCGACTCATACTAAGGGCAGGATCACCTATGAAAAGGGGAAAGAAAGTCTACATTAAATCGGACAAAACAACTCCAGTAATTACTATTATTTGAACTAACCTTAAAAATGGGGTACTGAGGAGGTATAACTGCTTTCACCTCCAGTCCACTCCAGATCTTCTCTGGAATCCTAAAAGGCCCAGACAGGGTCCACTGTTGTGGCAGCATACTCATGTAATCAGCTCATGGTGAACAATCCCATATCATAATTCCTCACAGGCAGTTAATTACTCATTTGATTTCATTCTTCCAATGTTAATTCTCCTACCTTACTTTCATCCTAGACCTCTTAAGAAATTTTCTTTGATATTTCTGTGTCTAAATAAATGATACTGGTTTCATCCACTGTGCTCTAATAAACTAAGGGAACATAGTAGGAAGAAATATGATTTTTATCTCTTTCCACTTCCTAATAAAGCCTTAAATTTTTTTCCTGAAAGGCATAGATTTTTTTTTTTTACCCATTTTGGTCTTTATTTAGCTCCCAATGTAGGTAAATTTTTCAAAAATAAACATTATTTTAATAAAACACAAATTCATTTCAAAGTATTTGGTGCTAAGAATTTTCTCCATTGAAGAATGGTAATGGAACTATGGTATTTTAAAAAAAAATTTTAGCTAAATTTTTTCAATCAGCAAAAATCCACCTTCTTTCCCTCACAATTCTCATAATTCACACAACTGAGGAAAGAAAACAAAGTCTCTTTTACAAACATATATAATCAAGCAAAACAAATTTTCACATTGGCCATGTAAAAAAAAGTCTCATTCTGCAGTCTGATTCCTTCAGTTCTGTATCAGGAAGTGGGTAGAATGTTTCTAGCGTGTTATAGGAAATGATGAGCAGGAAGATTTCAGAAACATCTGAAAAGACTTACATGAACTGACGCTAAGTGAAGTGAACAGAACCAGGAGAACATTATACATAGTAACATAATGCAATGATTAACTTTGACAGGCTTAGCTCTTCTAAGCAACATAATGATCCAAGACAATGTCAAAAGACTCATGATGATGACGCTATCAACATCCTAAGAAAGAACTATGGAGTCTGAATGCAGATCAAAGCATATTATTTTCACTTTTTTTTTTCATTTTCTCCCTTTTGTTCTGTTTCTTCTTTCACAAAATGACTAATGTGGAAATATATTTAACATAATTGATTACACATGTATCACTTGTACCTGACTGCTTCCCTTCTTGGGGAGGTGAGGAAAGGGAGAAAAATTTGGAACTCAAAATCTTATAAAAAAATGAATGTTGAAAACTATCTTGACAAGTCAATTGGAAAAAATAGAATACTATTTACAAAAAAAGTTTCATCATGAATCTTCTGGAATCATGAGTGGTCATTAAATTGATTAAAGTTCTTAAGTCTTTCATAGTTGTCTATCTTTACAATATTACTGTCATTCATTATCCAAAACAATTGCAAAACACCTGAAATGAAAAATGCTATCCATCTCCAATGAGAGAATTGATGAACTCTGTGCAGATTGAAGCATACTTTTCTTTACTTTATTTTTCTTGTTTGTGAGTATGTATGTTGTCTTTTGCAACATGGAATATGGAAATATGTTTTGCATGACTTCAAATGTATAACTGACATCAGATTGCCTGCCTTCTCAAGAGATGGGGTAAAGGTGAGGGGGAGAATTTTGAACTCAAAATTTTAAACAATGAATGTTAAAAAATTTTGTGTATATAACTGGGAAATACTTAATGATAGAAAAATATATTTAAAAAGAAAATAAATAAAAAAGCAATACCACTGTCACTGTATAAATTGTTCTCACTTTACTCTGCGTCAGCTCATAAAAGTCTTCACAGTTTTCTCTGGAATCATCCCCTTCATTATTTCTTACAGCACAGCAGTATTCCTTCACATTAATCTATCATAACTCATTCTGCTGTTCCTCAACTGATGGAGACCTCTTTAGTTTCCAATTCTTTGCCACCAGAAGAACTATGAATATCTTGGTATATCCTTGGAGTTTTGTTTTGTTTATGACTAATCCCTCCCTTAATCTGCCCTCCATTTAATTCTATCTTATTCCTTTCTCTTCTTTCCCTCTTATTTCCCTGTTGAGTAAAATGTATTTCTCTACTAAACTCTGTGTACATATGTGCATTTTCTCTTCTTTTGCTCAATTCAGAAGACAGGCCCATTTTTTGTGTCACTCCCCCTATCTCTCCCTTCTTATTTATATAGACTTCTTCATGTGTACCCTGATCATGCAAGATAAATTTCCCTAATTTGTCTCTCCTTCCCTTCCTTTTCCATTCTTCTTCAAGATCACCAAAGACATAAAAAAACCTCTGCTAGGCCTTCTATATAATTAGATTATGATCTCTGATGATAAGATTTAGAGGGGACAGATGTCACTTCCCCATATGAGAATGTAAGAAATTTATCCTTGTTTTAGTCCCTTATGATTGTTTATTTTCATGTTGAGCTTTTTGTATTTCTCTTAACTCCTGTGATTGCACTTTGAAGTTTCTGCACAGTTTTGGTTTTTTCATCAGGAATGCTTGAATTCCTCTATTAAAGTTCTATTTTTTTTCTCCTGTGGCATTCATCTTACTCAGTTTTTTGGGCAAATTATTCTTGACTTTAAATCTATATCCTTTGCCTTCTGGAATATCATATTTCAAGTTCTCCACTCCTTTACAAGAGTGACTACTGATCTTGATGGTGGATCCTTGGTACTTGAATTCTTTCTTTTTGAATTCTTGCAGTATTTTTTTTTTTGACCTGGAAACTCTGAATTTTAACTCTAATGTTACTGGCAGTTTTCATTTTGAGGTTTCTTTCAGGAAGTAACCAGAGGATTCTTTCTTTTTCTAATTTGCCCTCTGGTCTTAAAAGATCCCAGTAGTTTTAAGATTTTAAAAAATGTGACAATTAGGCTTTTTCATTTGGTCATGGCTTTCAGGTAATCCAAGGATTCTTAAAGGTTTCTTTCCTAACTTATGTGAACTGATGCTGAGGAAAAGAGAACATTATACACAGTAACCCCACAGGCTGTGAGGACTATTTCTGATAGACTTAGTCCTTCACAGCAATGCAAGGACCTAAAATATTCCCAAAGGACTCAATGCAAAATGCCATCCACATCCAAAGAAAGAACTATGGAATCAGAAAGCAGAATGATGCAGACTATTTTCTCTTGTGTTATATTTTAGTTTGGTTTAGTTTCTCTCATGGTTTCTCCCATTTGTTTTAATTCTTCTATGCAACATGATTAATGTGAAAATGTGTTTAATAAGAATGCATATGTAGAACCCATACAAGATTGCATGCTGTCTCAGGGAGGGGTTAAAGACGAGAAAATTTAAAATTTATGGAAGTAATTGTTGAAAACTGAAAACAAACAAATTAATTTAATAAAACTTTCTCCCCAGATCTGTTTTTCAGGTGTCAGCTGCTTTTGCTATGAGACATTTTATTTTTATGAGGTACTTTTATATTATGAGATACTTTATTTTTTTCAGTCTTTTGACTTTAATATTGTTGTTTCATGGGATCATTAAGCTGATATTTAGTCAATTTTAATTTTCAGTTAGTTGCTTGGTTAAGATCTTGCAAACTTTGTGCCAATTTATTAATTTGCTTTCCAAATCTTTCTTCCACAGTTCTCATTTATTTTATAATGTTTTCTCTTAACACGTTCATTTAAATTATTTTTTTTTAATTAGACTTTTTTTTTTAAACTCTTGCTTCTTCTCTTCCAGGAATACTAGTTGAATTTTTACATACGATTTGTTTTTGAGGCCTTGCTTATAGGAGTCTTTCTCTTCTCCTAGGTTTGTGTCTTAAGCATTCCTGATACCATAATAGCTTTTTATGGTGGAATTCCTTATTTAATCATTCTTCCAACCTAATTCCTGACTTCAGACATTATGTTAGGACCAGGCTCCGCACACTTCAGCAGAGAATGTTTGAGCTGGTCCTACTGATGCTTCTTGGGGGGAATGTTGTGTCATTCTAGGATCTCAGGAGCAACTTAAGCTATAGACCAGCAAGCTATGCTCCTAAAGTACAAAGAACCAGAAGAAAGTCTAATTTCTGCTTTCCTGGTCTGAGCTCTACATGTTCCTGACCTGGTTTTGGATCTGGGCAGCACATCACTAGGCTTGCCTCCTTTGGCATTTCAGTAAACTGCCACTGAAGGATGTTAATAGCTTTCTACCTCTTCTTGTTCAGAGTGACAGAACTGTAGGCTTCCCTTTAGTCTGAGATTCTTGACCTGATCTTCAGGCTTCAGATTGGGCTACAAGCTGGAACCTCAGCTCCTGCTTCATACAGGGATCTGATCCACATGGACGACTGCTTCTAGACTTGCTCTCTGCCTGGCACATCACAACCACTCCTTATCCTGTTATGTCATCTCTAGGTAAGGTCTCCTCCTCAGCCTACCCTACATCTATTACCCAGAACTGAGTACAATGAGCAACAGAGCTGCCAGTTGGCACCTTTTCCTGCTTCCTACACAAATATAGTCCCCTTTATGCTGAATCTGGGAACTCCTCTTGCTCTGGCACACAGTCTTCTCTGCACTGGAATATTCTAGTGTCTGTAGAACTTGGACTGTTTCTCTGTGTTGACTTGAGCTGAAAAACCATTCAGCTTTTTTTTTTTTTTTTACTGTTTATTATTGTACATTTCCTTATCAGGATTCAGTCTGGTGCAGTTTTAAAAAAATGTTTCATTTTTTTTTTCTGGAGGAGAGAGGAAGAGTAGGGAAAGCTCACTACTTCTTCCTGCTCTTCCCGTCACATTACTAGGGTCTTAAAGGAAACCTGAAGAGTTTCATTATCTTTCCTGGGTTTTTCCTCTACCATTCTCTTAGCTTCTCTACCATTGCCCTATGAAACATTTCCAGCTATTCCCCTGACAATAAAGGGGACAATGACAGGTCATCTAAGCTTTTACAGATCTCATAAAGAAGCACTGTGTGAATTTTGATAATTGTACTATTAGGCCTGGTGAGGCATAGTTGTAGCCCTTGCTACAGAAACAGATTGCCTGAGTTCAGGAGTACTATACTAGGGGTAAAGTTGATTAGCTATTTAGAGTAAGTCTAGCACCAGGAATTCATTACGGGGTGAGAAGGGAAGCAGCAAGCTGCCTAAGGAGGAGTAAACAGGTCCAGACAAAAAGAGAGCAAGTCAAAGTTTCCATGATGATCAGCAGTGGGAGTGAATCTTCCTAAAGCTTTTAGGCATTTTTTAATTTTAATAACTGAAGCTGTAGATAGGAAAAAAGGATCTGTGAACATCATTGAAAAAAATGGTTAAAGATTAGTACAACTATATTACATGATTGTGTAAAAATGCATTCTTACTGCAGATTCTGTGACAAGTGTAAAGTAACTTAACAAATAAACTATGTCCTGTAGCTTTCAGTACTGGACTCCATATCAGCTATGAGAAGAAAATTCAAATGACTGGAGAGCTATGACTAACTAACTAATATGACTATGATGCTACTTAATTTATCGTACTTAATAGAACCAGACAAAATAATAAAAAAGGAACATCTGGAGGAACAAGAGGTGAAAAATCTCAAGGAAAGTAAAAAAAAATGAATGGGGCTTGTAATTGCCAGAGTTCAAATTTAACTACAAAGCAGTAGTTATCAAAATAACTTGGTACTGGTTAAAAATTAGAAAAATAACAGTGGAATACAATAAACAAATAAGATCTATAAGTAAATGAACTCTAGTGTTTTCTAAAGCTAAGAACAAAAATTTTCGCTGGATTTCAGAAATCCATATTTGACAAGAAGTGCTTGAAAAACTGCAATTTGGCAGGCATAAGTCTAGACCAGTATCTTATATCATGTCACGTGTATCTTATATCACATCATGTGTATCCATAAAAATGGATACACAACCTAAATACACATCATTAAAAAAATTAGAGGAAAATAGGAAATAAATTTTCCAATGATAGACTAGGGGAGATTTCTTAACCAACAAGGAATAGAGGACATCATATAACATATAAAATTATTTCAACTATAAAAAATTTAAAGGCTTTTACATGAATCAAATGACTGCTGTTAGAAAAAGAAGAAAAGTTGCAGAATATAAAAATTATTTGCATCAAATGCATCTGATAAAAGTTTGGATTTCAAAATATACAGGAAAATGATACATGTATAAAATCAAGAGGCATCCCCTAAAAAGTAAGCAAAGAATATGGGTAGTTTTTTTTTTTTAACATTTTTGAAATACATTATATAGATGCCTTTGTCTTTACATCAAAGCTACTTCCTACACTCTGTCCAAATAGAAATTTTTTTTAACAAGGAAAAAGAATTAAGAAAAATATCCCATACAGCAACTATATCTGACAAAACATTTAACTTTCTGTTTTCATTACTGTCCTGGCTCTTGCAAGTGATAATTTTATTTTATTTTTTTCTGGAAAAGTTTTATTTTATTTCTGTAAAAGTAGTCATCCTCTTAGCTTACGTTTTCATATTGGTCCAAGTATTCTGATAAGTAGTGAAGTGGAAAGTACTGTTTTATGAAATTAGTTGTAAAAACACAAAAGGCATACTACTCTTGGAAGGCAGAAAGAGTTCAGGATGACTATAAGCAATGAAGTAAAAATAATGTTCCAGGAAACTCTATGTTTCCTATGTTCCATTCAAACTCTAGTGGTTCCCTATTCCTTCTAGGATCAAATAAACTGCCTGGAATTTAAAGCTGCCTAAAATCCAGCCTGCTCCTGTCTTTTCAGTCTTCTTACACATTATTCATCTCCACAGTGGCCTGCTTGCTTTCCCTTATGCATGAGGTTCCATCTCCTATTTCTGTGCTTTTTGCCCCGTCGTCCTCCATGCCTGGAATGTCATCCTTAAAACAAAACAAAACAGTTCCTGGCTTGCTTTAAGATTCAGATCAATCACCACCTTGTATACAAGTTCTTTCCTAATTCCCCCACCCCCTCAACCTGACAGTATATTTCTCTCTAAGGTTACTTTGCGGCTACTCTGACTGTATCTTATATTTACCTGCTTAGTGTACATGTTCTCTCCTCTATTAGAATGTCAGCTGTTTGGAAACAAGAGCTATTTGTGCTTTTCTTTACAGTTCCAGTGTGTTCGTCCTTCGTTGACAAAGACCATGCCATCAGAGAAATGATGATATGACTTGCAGTTTACTTTGTTTTGAATGAGGGAGGGCCATGTAGGTCACCAGCCTCACTTCTCCTCCAGAGCCATCTGAATCCAGTGACCAGATATTCATCAGGATGACTGGAGATGACCCAGGATGAGGCAGTTGGGCTTAAGTGACTTGCCAAGGTCGCACAGCTAGTGACTGTCAAGTGTCTGAGGTGAGATTTGAACTCAGGTCCTCCTGACTCCTGCACTGGTGTTCTATCCTCTGCACCACCAAGCTAACTGGCACACAGTAAGCACTCAGTAAATGTTTATTATGTCCCAATAATCCCATAGCCTCTTTGCCATAAGAGGGCACAGGAGTTACATTATTATTCTCCAGCTCTTTCAATGATTTTCCATTTATTCAGAGTACACTTTCCTTTCAGCGATCTTTTCATTTACATTGTTTTAGTCATTGTCTATATTATTCTCAATATATAATTTTCTTTTTTCCCCAATTTATTTTTTTCATTTTCAATATTCACTTCCATAAGTTTTAAATTTTTTCCCTCTTTCTCCTCAAGCAGGCATGCAATGCAGTCTGATATAGGCTCTACATATACATTCCTATAAAACATATTTTTACATTAGTCATCAACATATAATTTTCAAAAGAAGAAATATAAACTATCACTAACCACATGAAAAAAGTATTCTAAGTCATAAATAATGAGAAGTGTATATTTTAAAAATTTCACTAAAATTGGAAGATATTTTAAAAATAAAAATAAGCCATTGCTACATGGGCTGTGGAAAGTCAGGTACTCTAATACAAAAACAATTTGGAATCAATTGAGAAAAGTTACTGAATTATTCATTGATTTAACCATCCCCAATACCAAAAGTAACTCAAAGATAAAATGAAAAGTCCCACATGTACCAAAATATTCACAGCAGCATTTTTTCATGTGATATAAAATTGGAAACAAGGCAGGTACTCATGGAGTTGGGAATTGCTGAACACATTTTGATATATGAATGTAAAGAATTATTATTGTGCTATAAGAAATAGATATTAGGAATGTAAAGAAATGTGGAAAGACTGCTATGAACTCATGCAAAGGGAATTTAGGAGGAAAAAATATATTTTTTTATATTTTATATTATAAATATATATTAATAAATATATAATTATAAATATATAATATATATTTTATATTATTTATATTTATTATAATAAATATAATATGAAAACACTAATAACAAATAAAAATAATACAGAATGACAAACTCAGAATACATTCAATGATCAAGACTGAATCCAAAGGTTAGACAACTATGGATTTCAAATTGTATCATAGACAGTTGCTATACAGTTCTACATTACTGTTTTACTTTATTACAAAATGACAAAAGAAGTACTAAATGGACTTAGAAGTGAATTCTACCAAACATTTAAAGAACAATTAATTCTAACATTAAACTATTTGAAAAATTAACTAAAGGATTCTTTACCAATTACCAATTACAATTTTACCAATTACCATTTACAAATTATAAATTCTACCGAATTCCTTCTATACCACAAATATGGTTTGATACTTAAACCAAGCAGAACAAAAAAAGTAAAAACTGTAGGCCAATTTCCCTAAGGAATATTAATGCAAAAATTTTAAATAAAGTATTAGCAAGGAGACAGACATATATCACAAAGATCATACATTATGGCCAGGGAGGATTTGTACCAGGCAGACAGAGATAGTTCAGCATTAGGAAAACTACAGAATAATTTACCCTATCAATATATAATAACAAAACCAATAAAAACTATATGATTATCTCAAAGGATGCAGAAAAAGCTTTTGACAAAATACAACCACCATTCTTATTTAAAAATAAAAACAAAAACAAAAACACTAAAAGCACAGGAATAAATGGAGCTTTCCTTAAAATAAGTAGTATCTGTCTAAAACAATCAACAAGCAATATCTGTAACAGGTATAAAGTAGAAGCCTTCCCAATAAAGAGTGAAGAAGGATACCCATAATCACCACTATTATTCAGTACTGTACTAGAAATGCTAACTATGGTATTATGAAGAGGAAAAAAATAAGGAATAAGAATAGGCAATAAAGAAACAAAACTATCACTCACTGCTGATGATATACTCTTTAGAGGACCCTAGAGAATCAACTAAAAAACTAGCTAAAACAATTAACAACAAAGTTGCAAGATATAAAACAAACCCACACAAGTCATCAGTATTAACAACACAGAAGGAGGAGATGGAAAAAGAAATTCCACTTTTTTAAAAGAACTGCAAGCATATAAAATATTTGGAACTCTACCTGCCAAGATATACCCAGGAACTATAAGAACACAATTAAAGAATACTTTTCACACAAATAAAGACAGTTCTAAACAAATGGAGAAATATTAATTATTGATGGGTAGGCAGTCAATATACTAAAAACAACAATTCTACCTAAATTATCATTTATTCAGTACCATACCAATCAACTAACCAAAGAATTATTTAATACAGCAAGAAAAAATAATACTAAAATTCATCTGGAAAAACAAAAAGTCAAGAATATCATCATGGGACTCAGTGAAAAAAGAAGTGAAGGAAGGTAGCCTAGTAGTACCAGATTTCATACTACATTACAAAGTGGTAATCGTTAAAACAATCAAGTTTTATAAAATAAGAAATAGAGTGGTGGATCAATGGAATGAATTAGACACACAATATACAGAAGTAAATGACCATAGTAATACAGTGTTTGATAAAATCAAACATGAATATTTGGGGGGCAAGAACTCAATATTCAACAAAAACTGCAGGGAAAAGTGGAAAGCAGAGTAGCAGAAACTAGGCATAACTCAACATCTCACACTATATACCAAGAAAAGGCCAAAATGGATATATGATTTAGACATAAAGATGATAGCATTTGTTCCTTTTCTTTGAAAAGGACCAATGACATCACAATGGTGATGTCTTGACTCAAGAATAAACTGAAAATTCTTCTGAATATTAGTTGTTCATATCCCTGGGTCATTTATCTGTTGAAGAATGGCTCAAACCTTGGTGTCAATTCCCTATGTGGCTTAACTATCAGAAATTATACTACAATACAAGATTG
This sequence comes from Potorous gilbertii, assembly GCA_028658325.1. Lineage (NCBI taxonomy): Eukaryota > Metazoa > Chordata > Mammalia > Diprotodontia > Potoroidae > Potorous > Potorous gilbertii. The sequence goes on along the minus strand of CM053769.1, from coordinate 436,287,342 downwards.
GATCATAAATCAAGATCTGGAAGGACTTCAAAAGTCATCTAGTCCAAACCCCTCATTTTAGATATGAGGAAACTGAGATTCTGGGAACATCAGTGTCACACAGGCAGTAAGCCTTAGAAACAAGTTTTAGAGCCCTGTTCTCTGACTGTAGAATCAGTGCTTTGCCCCATACCATACTGCCTCAATATTTTAACATTTGGTTAAAAAAAAATACTTTTTCCCAAATGAGAGCTTCTTCATGAAAAAGTTTTAAAATTTTATGCAGTTAAAATTGTCTCTTTTATCTTTTATGATCTTCTCTATCCCTTGGTAGATCAAGAATTCTTCCCTGATCACAGATCTAAAAGGTACTACCTACCCCTTCTCTATGTTTATTAGGATGTTACCTTTTTATGTTTAAGTATGCATATAAAATTTATTGCATTTTATGATGTAAAATGCTGGTCTGAACCCAACTTCTGATGAACTGCCTTCAAGTTTTCCCAGAAGTTCTTACAGAATGAGAAGTCTTTCCCCAAGTAGTTTGTGTTCTTAAATATAATGAAATAGTGACTAGCTGTATTGCTTTAAGGTCCTGATTAGCTGATCTATTCCATTGATCACATTTTATATTGTTTTAACCAGTAATTTTAATTTAACCAATAATTTTAAGAATTACTGCTTTAAAAAGTTCTTTTTGAAAATGGAAAAAAACATTACTACCTTATATACAGTTCAAGATCTGGTAATATTTTTCACTTCAGTGTCTTTTTAAAAATTTCCTTCAAAAATCTAGATTTTTGTGTTCCTTCAAATGGAATTCTGTAATTATTATATCTAATTGTATACGGTAACCTCATGGCATTTAGATGAATATAACACTAATGCACAGTCATTTTTGTTATATTGATGCAACCTAACTATGAAAAACAAATCTCCCTCTAATTATTTCTTCTTTTATTTCTCTAAAGTTTTATAGGTGTATTTATATAGCTTCTGAGTATGTCTCAATAAGTTAACTCCTGGGTATTTTATATAGTTTGCATTTATTTTGAATGGAATTTTTCAATAATAATTTGTTCTCTGCTTGGGAAAATAATACTTACAGCAGGATATGTAGAGTTGCCATTCAATAAGATCATGTTGATTCTAGATTAAATTTGTTTCCTCTTACCTTGATGCCCCCTCCAAGAGGCTTGATATATATACATATATATCTCACAACACTTTTCTTCCTAATTGGCTCTTTTTCTTACCACTGGCATCATTATTTTATTTTTGATTTATGAAACAAAATAAGCATTTCTATAATAGAATAGAATAAAAAGATGATTGCACATGAAACTGCAAATCTATTATGTACAACTTGCTATTCCTTTTAAATATAAATTAATCATGTTAATTTTTTCCCCCTTCCATCACCCTTGAGATAGCTTAGACACAAATATGTATGTCTATCTATCTATCTATCTATCTATCTATCTGTAAAATCATGGCCTCATTATGTTCAAAGTTCAAGATGTCTGAAGAAGTGAAAACTTTCCCTTTAAATCAATGAAAAAACTTAGATGCAGCAGTGAATCATGAACTTTTTCTATAAGAAAAGAACGTATGAAAAATCCTCTAAAATGTGAGCCAATAACAAGAAAATCAATAAATAGTTCTTCTCACCCTTCCTCCTAAAACAAGGACTGATTTGCTGCAGCTCTCTCCAGATTTTTCTGGCAGTCAGAATGACTATATTTGCAATGTGTTTGCTACACAGAGGACCTCTTGACAAGTATGCCAAAAGATCAACAATTCTATGGTACTCTCAATCCAAACAATTATAACTAGCATGAACATCAAAAAACCCAAATTCATATGACTTTTCATATGCCTCCTATTCCAGAGACAAAAAGTCTTTATAACTCATTTTCTCCCTTCCATATGAGTAAACAAGTTGAGAAGTAAGCACAGGGCCCAGCTCAAACTAATACATGGTCAAAGAATGCTTAAGACCAGAAACACAGATCCCTGTAGCCTGGATATGGGGGTTACTAAAGATTCTCTCTCTGTGTCATGTAAAATGTTGACTGATCATAACAGCATGTGAGAATGGGGGTAAATGTGGAAAGGTCTTACTTGGAAAGGGACTGTGACCAATCAAGGATATGAACCAATCTTCAATTATTCTGACCAAAATAATATACAATAATAGAGTTAGAACCTGAAAACATTTCATACCACATTAAAATAAGATATTGGAAAAACTCCCCTTCCATTGGTTTCTCTTAAAGACACTCTTCATATGTTCCCCTCATTTTGCAGAAGAAGCTGAAGCTCAGAGAGCTTAAGAAGCACCTGAGGGAGGATTGGTACTCAGGTCCCCCTGGTCTTCAAGCCCAGATGCCTTATGAGAAAAAGCATTTCATTGTAGTATATCCCTCTTCTTCATTTCATTTGTAGTATATCCCTCTTCCTTTATGTTTTCTTTCCTCGCTTATAACCAACATGGAGCCAAGTCAACTCCAGACCCTTCTGTCACCACAGAAACCAGTAGCATTTTAAAAGAATGTTTGCCTTTTCACTCTCTTTTAGAATGTAAGCATATCGTGATCTTTTATCCTTTTCCTATTGCTCAAATGCATTCACCTTTCCAGGTTTCTTTTACCTCTTGGGTTTACATTTCATAGATTCTTTCCTTATAGCAGTTTTTAAAAAATCTTTTACCAGAAAACTCAGGATTTCAGCTTTGACATTTATGAGCTTTTTTAATTTGCACTTTCAGGTGGTAACAGGGAGACTCTTTCTACTTTACTTTGTCATTTGGTTTTAACAAACCTGGAGAGTTTCATTTTATAACTTTTTGAAAGATGGAGTCCAGGTCTATTGTTTGGTCATGGTTTTCAAAGACTCTGATGACTATTAACTTTATTTTCATCATTTTGTTTTCCAGGTCACCTAATTTTGACATCTGATACATTTTCTTCTATTTTGATTTTTTTTGGAGGGAGGAGGCGAGGCAATCTACTCTTTTCTGTTTTTCAGGGTGTTCACTACTTCTGTAAGTTTTTCCACCTTCTATCTTAAGCTACTTATTTTCCTTGAAATTTTTTTCCTCTAGATACTTATGTCATTTTTTTTTACCACTTTCTTAATTTCTTATAGGTACTCTTACAGTGCTTGTGGTCAAGCTACTAATTTCTCAGAGATTCTCTTCTTCTGGATTTACCCTCTCTCAATCCACAGTACTTCTTTACCATATTTGGCATTTATTTTTATTTGATTAGTTTCTGAACTGTCACTTTGTACTTAAGTAAGACTCTGCTCCCTCCCATACTCTTGCATGAGGCAGTCAGACCATGGCTTGCCTCTGTCTTTTCTGTAAACTGGATGGCACTGATTCTGCTTCAGACTTAGTTCCACCCTCTACACAAATCCCTGGCTTAGAGTTCAGTTTCTGGTGGCTCCTCCATCTTTTCTCTGCTTCCTTTTCCTTGCATAGTTCAGAACCAGGAATTGGCTGATAGCTCCCAACAAGTTACTACCAATTGCACTAATAACAGGTTTCCTGCAAGACCCAGGTGCATTGTTGCCCAAATGGTACGATGACCCTGTTTCCTTCTATGGATTCCACATGCCTTTCTTTAGTATTTATGCTGCCTGAGTAGTACTCTAGCTTAATTTCCTGCTTGGCTGCCTAGGCACCAGGGCTTCTAGCTTGTCTCCACTCAAAACATCTTCAGGCTTCTGGTGATCTTTTCTGTGCTCTCCAGAACCAGATAGGGAAGCCTGGAGCTATTTTTCTTTAGTTTTCTTTATTACTGTTCCTTCTAGTAAATTTTTAGAAATTTACTGGAACACTTGTAAGAGACCTGCACTCCCCTAGGTTCTAATATATCACTATGTTAATCAGAAGTTTGTTCACTGCATTTTAAAAATGATTACTAAGACTCAATTTTGTAGCCAGTCTTGGTCAGCAGGAAGAGATGTTCTAAGTCTGTTCTTACCATGTTTGTGTTCTCTGATGCTTAAAAACCTTCTCCCCTGGATGATTCGCTTTCCTCCCGCTTTCTCTCACTTGCCTGATCACTTACATAGTATGGGCTTTCTTAGCCTACAAAACTATAAACATCACTTAGGTGGGGAAGTATATTGCTTGAAACTAAATTATTATGACAATCAGTAAAGGTACATTATGCCAGAGGAAAGAGGGCCAGCCCCTCCCCCTCATACAGAAGCAACAGCATCCTTGGTGCATGATTCCATCTCAGTCTACTCAGAGAAGAAATGATCACAGCACAGTTTACGTTCCTCAAACTACAAGAACCACATCATGTACCTTATTTGCAATAGAGAACAACAAAACATATTAGCTAGAATGCTGCAAATGAATTCAGGAAGACCCAGGCTGAAATAAATCTAATTGAGATATTCACTAACCTGTGTGACCACAGGAGAATAACTTTACCCTTTTTCAGTCTCAGTTTTCTCAGCTGTAAAGAGGAGATGCTATCTATGGTACGTACCTGCCTCACAGGCTTGTGAGGTTCAAATGACAACTGGCGAACTTTATCCAATAATATCCAGTATTACCATTCCTCAAGGCAAGATTTACTTATGTTCATTCACAATATCTAACAAGGCATACCTCCTTTCTAAGTACCTAAAAAGAGCACTATGGATCTCTCAACCAATCATAAACCTCATTAATTCGTCTAGCATTGGCAGCTTTGTAACTTACTTCTATCTGTACTCACCTTGAGCATGTAGTGCTCGGTGGAGTAGTGGCAGTAACCCTGCCTGCCAGAAAGAGTAACAGCCATCTACCAGCTTGTTGCATCTGCCCTGAAATCCGCCTTCAAATCTCATCTGCCGGCTTGTCACCCATTGCTGAGAACAGGAAACAAAAAAGGAGACCTGGTCGCATACAGCGAAGACAAAATCCAGGGAAATGACTTTTTCTTGGAAAGAAGTTGTTTCTTAGAAGCCTGATGTTAGAGATTTTTCCATTATCTCATCCTTCAATGTAATGAAAATGAGAATGAAGCATTTAAACTTCAAAAAAAAAAATCTAGGAGCATTTTCTTCTCAATCAAGGGCATCAAAGAGCCAAGAGTTTCTTTCTGTCTTAAGGTCGTGGTCACCTCCTCTGAAGACTGTTCAGGCTTATGCTAACATGAAAATTTAAGGAATTGATGGCTTATAATTTGATACTGTTCACTAATGAATCTGATCATTCCCCACTCCCATATGGATCCTGGGAAATTGAAGCTTGGACAGAAAACAAATTACCCAAGGTCTCTTAGCAAGTCAGCAGCAGAAATGAAGACAAAATGTATCAGTACAGACAAATGAACTAATAGCTCTGTTCAGTCTAGTCTCTTCACTGATCTCCAAAAAGAAACTCATTAAACTGAGACTAAGAGATCTTTTGTTCCAGAGCTCTTAATGTAACTCACTCAGAAACTGACATGTGTACCCCATTCTCAGGTACTAAGACCTCACCTAATTTTTCTAAGTATACTTGTCTGGTAAGCTAAATATATGGAGAGGCTTGGCTTTTAGAATGAGCATGACCAGCCAGGTGAGCAAATATCATTTTGTCTTTTTTTCTCCCAATAATATAGCTCAGCTGCTAGATTACTACATTCACTCCCAGAGCAGTCAAAGGGCCATGAAGATTAGGGCTGCAGGATATTCTCCTCATAAGAGGTTTCCTTTATTCTGGTCTTGGAACTAGTCAGATACTAAACCAAACTACTAAAAGAATTCATTGGAGATCTACAATTATGAAAAGGGGTGAAACTAAGCCATTTAATGTCTTGCCCTCTATTTTGGTAGAGGTAAGAGAAAGACTATGTAACTAGTAAAGAACTCCTGTAGTCTCAGACTTCAATCAATTCAAACCCACGTTCCTGTGACAGAATTTAAAACTATTGCATGGGATTAAGCCAACTGCAACTGAATAGCAGTGAGCTAAATTATAATTCTAAAGGAATACCAATATACCAAAATATATCAATACCAATACTAGAGGAGTGGTGCATAATTTATTTTAATTCAAATTCTTACATGTTCCAGTGGGCTTTTTAAAACTGCTTTTAGGTCCAGTCTAATTTATTTTAACTCTTATTCTATTTTAATCCATAAAGAACTTTCACACAGTTTGAGTCTTGATTGCCCCAGAGGTGTTTCTCTAAATATACCACCATAATGGCTGACATCCACTGTCATGCTCCTGATCCCTACCTGAGAGACTGAGACTTCATATTTGCACCCCTTGTCATTTGAATAGAGCTGAAAGAGTCTGGTGACAGACCACTGCACAAGGTCATTTCTTTGGGTATGTTCCTTTGAGGAAGCCTTTCTGAGAATGAGTTCAATGCTTCTGCTGCAGAGCTTGTTAATTAGAAAAAGTACTTTGGAAGTTCATTCATGGGTCCAGGGTTATACCCTGAAGTTTGAAGAGAGTGAAGAATGAGGAGCTGAGCATCAATTATGGCATATCCTACACCTTGTCTGCTCCATGGTCAGGTACAAGGTATGCCTACTACCCATAAAATAAAATTAGTGAACTCGGCCCCTTTTATGGCTGGGGGTATGTATCTTTTTCCATCCAACCTTAAGAGATTATATACACCATGTTCTGATAAATTTACAAACGAGTATATCATGTTGATTAATGCCTGAGGCCCTGAGTTCAATGAGTATTTCTTAGGAAAATGAAGAAGTCATCTTCTGAATACAGTTAGCTGGTACCTTTATTGTACTCAGAACATTCATTGAAATGTAGGGTACTAAATATGCACATGGTATGATAATAGTCTTGGCCTCTAAAATGCTCCAAAGAAATATCTATGGTTTCCTCTCTTTGGCAACTATTACTAACACATTTCAAAATCCAACTTCTAACTGGAAAAAAAAAGACTATGGCTGCAGCCTTGTAAGCATGAAGGAATTATCCACTGACTCACTGAAAGATGTCTTAACAGACCCAAGGAGGATCCTGAATAATCAAGCCAAATATTCTCCACGGAATTCACACAAGCATACTTTTTATTCTGTTCAGTGCTATAAAATGTTACAATGTCATGCTAAAAAAAGGAAAAAGAGACCTGTGATTGAAGGTAAAGGTGGCTTCTACCTTTACCCTCATCCCCAGTAGCCAGTCAATAGGCTAATATATTTTCATTTGTTCTACCTGAAGAGCTAATGGAGCACTTTAGAGTAGTTTGTGAGTTTAAGAAAAGTATTTTGTTAGCTTTCATCACAGTCGGTCAGTCATTCCTCTGGAAGTCTCTGAACTAACATGGATTGATACCAAGGCACTCAAACCTGAAGTGGAGATTGCACAGAAAGGTACTTACTAACAAACACTTCAGGTTTAAGGATTTCTCTTTCTTGAGGATGACCAGCGCTGCCAGTCCACAAAAAGTATAGCCACCATGAGCCTCCATGCCTGGCACACCACCAATTCCACCTTCCCAGTTCTGACACCTAAAAAGGGAAGGAATAAAACAAATAAAAGAGCAATCAGGCAAACCCAACTGATGCCAATACTATGTACATGTTCACAAACTAAATATTCTTTCTTCTAACAAATAATAAGAATATGTAGATTAAATTCAATACACACAATTTGGAAATTAATAATATCAACAATATCACCTGACTCTATAATCCCAGGAGCCAGACAGTCTTCTCTTTAACCCTGGCCACACTGTACTTGTACTTCTTCCACCACCACCCTTTTCCACCTCTAGAACTAAAAACTATAAACATATCAGTGCTACAATTGCCTCAAAAAAAAGCATGTCAATTGACTGCCCTATCATTATGCTCACTCTTTGTGACTTCACAGGCCTAGCCCAGATACCCTAGCCAGACTACCACTTCCTTTTTATGAGCTGTCTTTCCCATTAGAATGTAAGATCTGTGAGAGTAAGGGTTGTTTCAATTTTTCATTTATATCTCTAGCATTTAGTATAACGCTTGGCATAGTGCTTAATAGTTTTCATTCATTCATTAATAATAAGTTACATAAGACCTTTTATCCCCAAAGAACTCAAGGAAGTATAGCTGAGTTTAAAGACATTACCAAAACTGTTCAAAACTAAAACTTCTTTGGACAGCTCAACATGGTTGTGGCTCTTGACTCCAAGTCTTGGCACTAACTATACTCAATGCCTAGAATTCACTCCATCTTCACTTCCATCTCTTAGAATCCCCTTGACTCCTTCAAAATGTGGATCAGGCACCACATGAAGTAATATAGTTATAATCTTTAGCTACTAGTTGTACAGGAACACTTCAAGCTTAAGTGTGAAGAATAAAAGGGTTTTAAATGGGGTTTTTTTTTGGTGTTTTTTAACAAGTTACATTAAATCACACAGTAAGTTACTGCTTTTCTTACCTTGCTATCCACTCTGCAGTACCTTCAAAGAGTTTAGGTGTGATGATATTAGTTAGAGAGGCAACTGAGGCAGCACAGTAAGCACTTCTGGAGAGACAGAATGAGATAAAAGTTCAGTTCTAGAGACCAATCCATGTAATGTTTACTCAGTTTCAGGTTCTCTTTCCAGTAGGTGGCAATTATCAACCTAACATTCAGCCACTTCATCTAGCTCCCCAAAGGAAAAATCTGGCATTCTATTCCAACCTTCACATGGCAAGTTTACATTCAAAAGAAATAATGTCAGTACTGAATCCATGTCACTCAAAAGTGAATTAACTCTTTCCATCTGTGATTTATACTGATTTGGTACTGGGGTTGTCAGCCTTTCAGTTCAATAGATATTTAGTAAGGGCCAACTATATTCAAGGCACAGTAGTTAGGTGCTAGTGATACAGTGACAAAAATTAAAATTACTGCCCTCAAGTAGCTTACATTCTACTGGGAGAACCATTTTTGGTAACAGTTTTAGTTTATAATGTATACAACAGATAATACGAATGTCAGAGATATTTTTCACCAACCTTTATTGTACCAATTAAAAAGTTTGCTATTTTGTTTATGTTGTTCAAGATAATTCAGTATGAAAACAACTACATACTAATCATTTTCTTTAACAAAGCCCTTCTCATAATGCATATATACCTGGCTAAGAAGCTAGAGAGAAGGCTTTAAGGAGCCTCTTGTGAAAGTGACATTAGGGTGAAGCTGAGGCAAGTCAAATGAACACTTCCTGATCACTCGTCAATCAATCTGTTTAAACATTACAGAGAAGTTAAACAAGTGACTTAAGGGGTTTTAAAAATAAACAAGCTTATTTATGTCTCTGTCTCCTTAGAAACAGAAGCTTCACTGACTCTTTAATGTAATCTTAGTCTGTGATAAAATAAACCCTTTAGGAAAATCTTTTTTTTTTTAAAGTTACATTTATTTGCCTTCTACTTTACTAATGACTATAAAGTACTCAGAAGAAAAAAAAATCTCATTTACATCAAAACGAAAACATTAATCCACCACAGACTCTCAATTTTCTTCTTAAAAGGCAAGAACATGAGACAATGCAGAAATATCCACTTACCTCCTCCCAGATAACAGCAGATATTATCAGAACTTTGAATTTTGCTTTCGATTACATACTATATGCTCAACTACTGAATAATATTTATTAGTATTATATACCCAAAGAAGCAAAGCATGAAATCCATTAGTGGAATAAAGCAGTATTAAGGAAAGGGGAGAATATGAAGAAGTGGTATCTTAGGAACTTTCCAAATAAGCTAAAATTTTATTATCTTTTGAGTTCCTGAAAAGACCAACAGATTACCACAGTACTAAGAGAATTTACATCATTCTCTAAAACCCAGGTCTTAAAGAAAAAACAAACTACCATAGACCCAGAGAAACTGGTCAAAAGATTTACTGTATTGGTTGAGAAACTGGGCCAGAAGCCAGATGACCAAAGGCTTCCAAATTTAAAGGGAGGCAAAATGTCTCTTGAAAAGAAATTGTAGCTGACGAGAGATAATTCTCAACACTTCAGTCTGGCCTATTTCCTCTCATGACCATATTTTATTCTATTTGCTCCAGTGTCATAGGTTACTTCTATGGTCAACACCACTTTTTCAGTAAGGTGTTTTCAATCACCCAGATCATAAACTTTGTTTTGGAGAAAATAAAAATTATTGCCTCTAATCATCCCCACAATCCTTATTTCTATGGAAGCCTAAAGAGAAAAACAGAAGTAAACAGAAGAATCTCCCTCCCATTATGTTTGATAGTGACATACTGGAGCCAGATTTCATAGGGTACTCTGGAAGTGAACTTGCAGACAGTAAGTGTATGTATATATATAGATATAGATATAGATATAGATATATAGAGAGATATATAGATATAGATATATAGATAGATATAGATACACACACATATGCACACATGTGTCTGTATACATACATGTATATATATACACACACACATGCATATACATATACATTCTGACACCTGTTCTGTTCATGATCATCAAAATCATAGCAAAGAGAAATATAACCTCAATACATAAGCAAACTTAAGAGACACCGGTCATATTATTAACAACAATATTGCTATAACCTGGTTTATTTAATACTCAGACAAAACCAAACAAATGTGACAATAGGAAAGTGCTCTGTGAACCGTTAAATGTCATACAAATATAAACTTTTTATTTTACTATTCAGGCCATAGGTTGGCAGCCTAGTATGTATAGCCAAGAAATAAAATGTCAATGACACCTACGCATGATGCAGAGTTCCCAAGAGTCTAGCCATGTTCTAGTCTATCCCGTTCATATTCTTTCAAAATAAACTATTTTCTAGGTATTTCCCTCTCTCCCTTTAACTTCCATTCTCTGTACATTAATTTGCCTGTTTCCCTCTGATACATAAAAGGATAAATTCTGCAGGATCATTATTCTCATGAACAAACAGGAAAAATCATTTAGATACAGCTTTTTAGCTTTAAGAAAAATTTCTATATATTCTATGTACTATATTCTATTTATAGAATTCTATATATTAAGAAATATTCTATTCCATATATTAAGAAATCCTACCAAAAGGTCCTAGCCCTATGCACTACTGTAATATAAGGTATATTAATACTGTAATATAATTACATTATTACATAATTAATCTTGTAATATAAAAGTGACCTTTGCTTCTGACTGGCATAGCCAAATCCTGGGAGGTGCAAGAAAGGCTTTGACAATGTCTATTTTCAGAGCACTAGCCTTGATAAGTATGGAAAAGTAGTCAACCCACTTGTTAAACAAATAAATATGGTTGGCCAAAATAACCAACAAAACAAAGAAAGCTAATAAAGTGACTTTTGCTGTAACAGAAAAGACGATGAAGAGACTTGTACAGTTTTTGGACCAGTTGTAAACATTAACTTTTGTGTGTGGGAGGGACAGGGGAGAAGAGCAATCAGGGTTAGGTGACTTACCTAGGCTCACACAGATAATAAGTGTCTGAAACTGGATTTGAATTCAGGTCCTCCTGATTCCAGAGCCAGTTCTCTATCAACTGAGCCACCTAGCTGCCCCTAAACATTAACTTTCTATTAGTACTCTAAATGTGAGATCCTTGTTCGGTGACCAATAAGCATGTTACTGGAGAAACTGACTTCTACATTTTTTGTTATAAGTAAATCAAAAGACAAGAGGAAGATGTAACTAAATGTTAAGGGTAGCTCTTAGATAAACAAAATAGTTGATATAGGTGATTTCATCATGTGTCTAAAGGCAATAAGAAACATCATTTTCTAGGGCATTTTGTCATTTCTTATTGCAATGCTCATGAAGAACACTTACAGAAAGACTACTGTTGAAAATAACTGTAGTTTATGCACCAATATTTGATGCAGAGATAGAGAAAATTTTTTTGAAGAACTCAGTTAAATTTAGTAAGTTAAATCAACATAAGGATTAATGCTCAGTGACCTCAATACAAAAGCGAGACTACAGGAAAGTGGTGAAAAACACTGCAAAATATGGCTCAGGTTTAGAGAACAAAAAGACCAACAACCTGAACACCCCCCCCCACACACACACATATATTTATCATGAAGATGTTCTTCGAGAAGAGAATAAGGGCGCCAAATGTAGAATAACATGACAAAAAGCAAACCTGACTATATAAAAATAACAATACTAATAGCTAACAGTAGCACTTAGGATGTGTCAGTCACTCTGTCGAGGACTTTACAGTTACCATGTCGTTTGACTTTCCTAACAACCCTGGGAGAAAGGTGCTATAATTATCTCCATTGTACAGATAAGGCACGCTGAGGCCTACGGAGGGTAAATGACTTGCCCAAGGTGGATCTGTCTGTCTGTCTTCCTCCTTTCCTCCCCTCCTCGTTATATTACTATCATTACTACTATGTGGATAATAATGGGTAGAACACAGGACTTGAAGTGAAGAAGATCTTGCTTCACATCCCGTCACACACTAGCTGTGTGACCTAAGAGGAAGTATCTTAGGTCAGATTTGAAGTCGGAGCTTTCTGACTCCAGGCTCCAGTGCTCTGTGCGCTGGACCACCTCACTGCCTCTGTATATCTTAATATATAGAAAACAAATGATTACCACTGTAGCAATCACCTGTGAATCAACTGTCTGTTAGGGTCTGGTCACTGCCCTTGTAAGAGTAAAGATGAAAATCGGTACCAGGTTAGAAGAAAAAATAAAAACAAAATAGTGCCTACCTGGATTATTTAAACAAACTCCTGCTGAAAAAAAAAAAAGGAAATCGATGAAAGTATGGATATCTATACAAACTATCACCATTTCCTATGAAAGTTTATCAAGTGTTTATTAATTGCCATCATAAGGAGAACAAACAAGTCTAGAAACTGCTTCAGCCAGTAAACACTTGATTTCCTTACCAGGTAGAGAGATCTAATAGCCAAAGCCAACACAACTGTAGGATATATTTGTAAAATCATAAGATGGTTTCAAATTTGTATTGAAAGTAAAATTGTAAAATCATAAGGTGGAATATTATGAGCATTTATCACCTCATAAAACAGGAATTAGAGGTTAAGGAAGAACACGTTAATAGAAAACTTGACAAGAAACATCATCCAGATCATCATTATGAGATTTAAGGACAAAACTGAATAGAGAACAGCAAAGATAAAAAATGGAAAAGCTCTGCCAAGGATTAAACAAAATATGTCCACTCACACCTATTATTTAATTCTAGAAAGGATAGCTATAGTAATGAGATGAGAAAAATAAAGTGGAGGCAATCAAAGAGAAAACAAAAATATTACTGTTTACAAACAATATTATACTTTACTTAGAAAGTCCTAAAAATAAACTAAAAATTGACTGAAATAACTCTGGTAAAAAGGCAAAATATAAAACTCACAAAAATCATCAGACTTCCTGTATATCACCAATCAAACCCAGGAGGGAGATATAGGGGAAAAATTTCCATTTGAAATAACTATAAAATATTTAAAATATTTGTGATTCCGCCTACCAAAATATATTTAGGATTTATAGGAATACAACTAAATACACTATCTACAAAAATAAAGGAGTAATTGGAATAAGTAATTGGAGAAATAGTAATTGTTCATGGTTGGGCCATACTAATGTAATAAAAAAAATACTAGGTTTATAGTATTAATTTATAGATTTAATGCCATTCTAATGCTATTTATAGATTTAATGTCATTCTAATCAAAGGAATTACCACTATAAAGACCTAGACAAAATACTTTTAAAATATTCTCCAGAGAAAAAAGGTCAAGAATCTTAAGGGAAATAAGGAAAAAAAGTTGCAATATAGGGGGCCTAGAATTACCAGATCTTAATCAATTCTCTTATATCAGAGAATATGAGTTTGAATTCCAACTCTGAAACACTGCTAATATGACCTTGTACAAGTTTTTAAACCATTTATATGTGAAATGAGAGGGTTGATCTAGATGGGGCCTACAAGGTCCCTTCTAGATCTAAATCTGTGAGCTTATATAGCAATAATCATCAAAACTACTGGACACTGGTTAAAGTATGTACACTGATTCTTGGGAGAGATTAGCTAAATAAGACTCAGAAACAAACACGATAGCATGATGTCCAATAAGCCTATGCATACCACTGGGGGAGATACCCAGTTTGACAAAAATTTTCAGGAAAACTGGACAGCAATCTAGCAGAAACTAAGCTTAATGATTATTTCTATTTAAAATATAAGGAAACTAAAGTGAAGAGTGCATAGAGTACCAAGCCAGGAGTCAAAAAGACTCATCTTTGCCTGGAATTCTCTCCTTCCTCACCTTCTCCTGGGTTCTCTGGCTTGTCCTAAGTCCTAGATAAAATCCCACCTTATACGAGAAACTTTTCTTGTTCTTCCTTAATGCTACTGACTTCCCTCTGAGTTTAACTGCAATGCAGTTTGTACATGGTTGTCTTCAGGTTGTCTCCCCCCTTGTTAGATTAGCATGCCTTAAGTGATTAATAAATGCTTATTGACTTGTGGACAATATGAAGAATTCTAAGACACTTGGGAAGATTTCTATGAATTGTTGTAGAATGAAGTAAATAGAGCTAAGAGGGTAATATGACACAAAGGAAAATTACACTAAAAGATATCAGAAATCAGATTACTACAATGATAAATCCAAACTCCAGAAGGCTGATGATGAAACTTAGCTCTCTTAGGTAAACAGGTGTTGGACTACAAGTATAGAATGAGGCAAATGGAGTCAGTGATATGGTCAGTGTGTCAGCTTGACTTGCTTAACTGTGTTTTTGTTTATTTTTTAGTAAATAGTATTTTATTTTTTCCAATTACATGTAAAGATAGTTCCCAACATTCCATTTTTTAAATAAGATTTTGATTTCCAATTTTTTTCCCCTCTCCTCTTTCCTTCCCACCTCCCCAAGACAACAAGCAATCTGATACAGGTACAAATGTACAATCATTTAACTGTGCTTTCTTGTAAGGGAAAGTTCTAGTGGGAGAGTGGTACTGTGAAATTATAACAATGCAGATAGAAAAACAAAGATATGTAGAATGATACAGAAGATCTTCAATTGGTTACCTTAATTCTTTGTAGAGGATCAAGAATACGGACAAGGACAACACAGCATGAGAAGGTAAACTAGTCAACTAGCATTTATTAAGTATCTACTAAGTGCCAGGAGGGCATTAGGTGGCACAGTAGATAAAGTGCCAGGCCTGGAATCAAGAAGACTTCTTGAGTTCAAATCTGTCCTCAGACACTTACTAGCTGTCCTGGGCAAGTCAGTTAGCCCTGTTTGCCTAAGTTCTTCATCTGTGAAAGGAGCTGGAGAAGGAAATGGCAAATCACTCTATTACCTTTACCAAGAAAACCCCAAGTGGGGTCATGAAGAGCTGGAAATGATTAAACAACAAAGTCTTAGCACTGGTTAATGCATCTTACTAGTATAGGATCTCAGGTAGAAATTTAGGCACTTGATTACATTGACATAATACTAAGAAATTAAAAGATTTAGAGGAAATCTGATAACTAAAATCAATTTCCCAAAGTTATTTCATTCAATATACATTTACTAAGCCTTCATATGCAAGGTGCTATGTTAGGTTAACTGGGTCAGTACAAAGTTTAGATAAGACACAATCTCTAAGAACAAATAGCTTATAGTCTAGAAGGGAAAATAATAGAATTTCAGAAAGATCTTAAAAGTTTCCTTAAAGTAGTGACCTTAATGAAAATCGAGTCCAAAGGTTCTTAACTTGGGGTCCTGTAGGGTTCACAGTCCCAAAATAGGCCAAAGGCTGAATTTCCAAGGCCCTGTGAACTTAGATGAGGGAAGAATTATATCTCAATTTTCAATGACCTCTAAAACAAATTTAGCATTTCCTTCAATCATGAATTTAAGCAACACATCATGGTAGTATTAGCAGTACTGATGACTTTCGTCACCAGTAGAATTCACAGATATTTCCATTTCATATTACTATTGTTGTAGATATCACAAAACATCATTTATGCTTATTCCTACTTCAAAATTATTGTAATTAGAAATAATAATTGCTAACATCTATATAGTACTTACTATGTGCCAGACACTATGCTTAGTAGCTTGCAATTATTATGTCATTTGGTCCTTATAATAACTCCTTAAGGTGGGTACTATTAATATCTTCATTTTACAGATGAGGAAACAAGACAAACAGAGGTTCTGTGTCTTGCCCAGGGTGACGCTGCTAGTAATTTTCTGAGATGAGATTTGAACTCAGGTCTTCCTAATAGTAACAAGTACATTTATATATTATATAAATAAGTAACATTTACTGTGTAGGCACTGTGCAATGAGCTTTACAATTATCTCATTTGATCCTCACATCCCTGCAAGACAGGTACTATTATCAGACTCACTTTACAGATGAAGAAACTGAGGCAAACAGAGGTAAAGTAAATTGCTCGGGATACCAGCTAGTATCTGAGGCCTGATCTAAATACAGATCTTTCTGACTTAAGGCCTGGTATTCTCTCCCCTCTACCACCTAGTTGCCCACCTAGTGAGATGTCACTAGATTGCATGGAATGCTCTCTCTACTGACAAGCTGAATAAGGTAGCTGGCCACCTACTGGGCAAAATGGTAAGATCAAGTTTTCTGAAATTGATGAGCCAGTCAACTAAGTTGCTTTCCTGTATTCCCTATCTACAAATGTTTGTTGATTGATTCACAGAAAGAGGAGAGTCATTTTCTTTAAGTTTTACAAATCAGGTATTTCAAAGAATTAATTCTCCATAAGATGATGTAGTGTTTTGTAATACAGAGTGCTATAACTGTAGGTCAAGAAAGTTCAAATACATCCTTCAAATGAGAACTGTTAAAGCATGTTATTTAAAATAGCTTCTTATGATTGAAAAGATTATACCAAGATAGAGGTAATAAATGCATAGTGGTGTAAGTTATGTGAATAGAAAAATCTTTTGATTTCTCTTCATATTCTATTTAAATACACTCTTCTAGGAAGTAAAGGCATGCACATGCAGTATGTTTACACAAATGATGTTCATGTATTGTTAGTATTATTGTGGGAAAATTCTTTACGTTTCAACATAACTTTGCAACACCACTGTAATGCTATCAGAAAAGGGAATCATTTCTAGGAAGGTATGGCCATCCACATGATGTCACATGCAACAATAGCTGGATTCCATGGACATGATTCTTGAACTACTGCTGCAATTCTCATGTCAGAGTTAAAGGTCATTAACAGTGTTAAAACTCTGAATAAATTGTAAAAATTTTACTAATTTTACTTATACAAAGTTTCTTAAATATTTTACACTTAACCAATGTACAAATTAATTATTCCTACACAGATTTAAACAAATCAACTTCTGGATCACAGGACCAACAACAGAGAGGACTAGATATTTCTCTGATCTCTGAGACCTCTCAAATCTCTCCAAAACAGAAATTATGAGTCAAAGATAAAGCAACTTCAACTGTTTCTAGGTCTACAACATCTGCAACCCAAGATAGGGTTGAAAAAACAAAAACCATGAACTGACCTTGGGTTCATTCAGCAACCCTTCCCTCAAGCATGCTAACTGTCAGGAAGGCTACACTAGCCAACCCAAGGCCTCAATACATGAGACTTGCAACAAAATCCTACACAATACTCTGGCTCCCCTTCCCTCTTTCAAGTGCAGTATAGATCCAGGCTCCAGGCTGTGAAGTCTGATGGGCCTACCTCAGAGTACTGTGGCAGCCTTCTGCAAAGGATATCTGCAGGAGTGTGAAAGAAGAGAGGAAATGAGGCAGGACACCTGTCTAAGCTTGAAGTGGAGCTTATCCATACCCTAACCAGTCCTCCTCTCAGAGCCTCGGAGAACTTCAGGCATGCAAGCCCATAGCAGGTCTCTGAAATGCCATTGTTGGGCTAGAGAACTGAAGAATAGAGGGAGTGAGACAGGCCCAGGGTAGGGTGAAGTAGGGATGAATACAGGAATTGGGGAGGGGAGAACCTATGTGGAACTCTGATAAGCCTGGGGAAAGAGCCTAGCATCCAGCTGGGGCCAGTGTGTTCTTTCCCAAAAGTCACTTGAGGGTAGGGACAAAGATTGATGAACCACAAATTGTCCAATATAGAAGCATGAAACACTGAGATTCAGCTGCCATGGAAACGTCAGAGGGGAAGGAGTCAGACAGTGAGCAACAGGGAAAAATAAGGGGGGAAGACTAAAATTACCAAAGATCTCAGGAAGAAGAAAACTCAAACACTATGAACATAAGCAGATATATCAATGGAGAAAATATTAACAAAATAAGGAAATATGGTTTCCAGATCTAGTAAATGAATCCAGGTATCTATGAATAAAAACTGTAGATTTAAACAAATCACTTAAAAACCATAAAAATACTGAGTTTCAAAAAAAAATCAAGTGGAAATATTTTAGTTTTATATTTTTATAGTCTCAAATTGAAATTTCAAAGAAAAGACAGTATGATGAAGGCTTCGTATTAATGTGGTTTTATTTGCCTTAATGTGATAAAATACAAATCTGTTAATACTTGGTAATACATCTGGTTTTGCTACTTTAGCGAAAAAGTAAATTCCTCATGTTTTCACCATACTTCCAACAACTGAAAGAAGTTTTCTTAGTTCCCATAAAAATCATAAGCTTTATCAGAAGCAGGTCTCTGAGACATTTAAAAAAGCTTATCAAAAAATTGGAGCACATGAAATAACTTCTCTATCATACAAAAATTTGCTAGCTTTCAAGAGAATAAGTCTGGTTTGAGCTAAGGACAAAATTTACCATCTTTTTCTGAAAGGAAGCCTACTCTTTGAACATATTCAAAGAATAAATTTTACTCATTAGCCAGAAGATATTTTTAACTGTAAGAATGATGTAAATGTTTCAGTTTAAGGTCCTAAAGTCATCATTACAGATGCTACTAAAAAATTACAAGCTTTCTTGACTAAGTTGCAGATATGAAAGAAGAGAACAGAAGATGAAAAGTTTCAAATGCTTTACCAAGATAAAATTAGCACAAACAATCCTCTATCAATTTCTTTGAAAAGATAAATCTGTAAACATCAGAAAACACTTCAGAAGTTTTTCAAAAGCTTTTTCTATCTTGGTGGCATTAAAGTTGCCCCATAGATTCACAATCTTTTTCTTTTTGATATAAATAAACTGCAATGAAAGACCTGACCTAGCCTGTGGATGAACTGAGAACTTACTACAGAACTTGGCACATGGCAGATGCTTAATAAATGCTTATCAACTAACTTACTGGCTTACTGATCTTAGGACAAAAAACTTACTACAACTGGAATTTAGGTGAAATAAGCCTGCTAGTGTTCCCAGGGAAAAGTGTAATTTCATCTTTTAAAGTCAAAATACGGAAGCTCTAATTCTGCAACAATATGTCTTTGAGAATTAGGATTTTCTGCACTTATAACCATCAAAACAGAAACCTCAAATCAAAGAGATGTCTAACATGACATGTGTGTTGCCTATTAAAGACCAACCTATAATTTCATGCTTTTATTCAAGCTAAGCAGCAACAGCCTTCACATTAATATGTCTTTAAAAAATACAATTTAACTCTAATTTGCCTATTTTTTATATTTTGTTTTGTGTCCTGTATTATGTGGAAGAAAGAAAAACAAAGCCCTTGTTAAAAAAAAATTATAGTCTCATTTTGCACTGAGACCTTCTCTTAAGGAGGTGGTTGAGTGGTTCATCATGAGTCCTCTGGATTCATAATTGGTCAACTACGCTGATCAGAGTTCCTAAGTCTTTCAAAGTTGTTGGCCTTTAACAATGCTCTCATTGTGTAAGTTGTTCTACTAGTCCTGCTTCTACATAAGCACAAATAACTTTTCCCGGGTTCCTCTGAAACCATTCTCTTTATAATTTCTTACAAGACAATACTATTCTATCACATTTATATACCATATATACACCCAATTGATGGGCAGTTTCCAATTCTTTGCCACCAGAAATTTTCAGTTCTTTAGCACTTGTGCAAAAGTTTCTTTTGCTTAGGACTAATCCCTCCCTTAATCTACATATCCTCTTATTTATCCCTTCTCTGTTTTCTTCTTTCCTTCCCTCTAGTTTCTCTGTTGAGTGAAATATATTCCTGTATCCAACAGTATGTATTTTTCCCTCCTTTAAGTGATTCAGAAGACAGTGAGGTTAAAATGTCAGACATTTCTTCTTCCACCCCTTCTTTCTTCATTAGATAGACTTCTACTTGTGATTTTGTGAAAAAATTTTCCTCTTCCTTCCTCTCCCCCCAGTATTCCTTTTCTCCTCTGATTCCATTCTTCTTTTTAGTCATCAAAACACAACAGAACCTCTACCAGAACAGTCTAACTGGACATATCACTCTTGATAATAGGGTTCTAATTGGACACATAAATCATCTATATTAAAATGTAAACAGTTTATCCTTTAGTCCCTTATGATTGTTCACTCATATGTTTACCTTTATGCTTCTCTTGGCTCCCGTATTTGCACTTCGAAGTTCTATGCAGGCCTAGTCTTCATCAGGAATGCTTGGAAGTCCTCTGTTTCATCACAGATCCATCTTTCCATCTTGGATTGTACTATTTTTCTGGGTTATACTTTGTCTTTGTCTTCAGAATAACATTTTCGAGTTCTCCATTCATTCATAATAGAGCTGCTAGTATGCATTCTGTGACTGGCTTCTCACTACTTGAATTCTTTCTTTCTGGATGTTTGTAATTATTTTTTTTTTAACAGAAAGCTCTGGATTTGGGTTATAATGTTTCTAGTAGTTTTCATTTGGGGGTTTCTTTCAGAAAGAGACTCAGACAAAATTATTTCAATTTCCACTTCATCCTCTGATGCTAAGAAATTTCAGGAATTTTCTCTTATGATTCCTTCAAATTTTATGATTAGGCTCTTTATTTAGTCATGGCTTTCATGTAGTCTAAGGATTCTTAAAATTTCTCTCCTAGATGTTTCCCAAGTCAGTTGTTTGTGCTATGAGATATTTCATATTTTCTTTTTTTTTCCAGTCTTTTGATTTTGTTTCAAAATTTCTTGTTGTCTCATGGAGTTGTTACCTTCTAGTTAGTCTATTCTAATTTTCACAGTTTGTTGTTTGGTTAAGGTTTTGTACCTCTTGCAATAAGTTGTTAATTTCCTTTTCAAGTCTTTTTTTGATAGCTCTCATTTCATTTCCAATGCTTTCTTTTAATGCTGTCATTTTGATGATAAAAACTTTTTTTAAGCTCTTTTTTAAACTCTTGCTTTATCTGTTCTAGGAATTCTAGTTGGATTTTTGTCCAAAGAATGTTTTTATTTGAGGCTTTGCTTGGAGATATTCTGGAATTACAACTTCTGGGTTTGTGTTTTAAATGTCCCTGTCAACACAATAGTTTTGTTTTGTTTGGGGGTGATTCTTTTTATTGTTTGCTTGTTCTTCCAGCCTACTTCCTAATCTTACACTTTAGGTTAGGGTCTGACCCTGTATACTTCTGGAAAGAATGTCCTGCTGCAGCTTTCTTGAGGTACTGGGTATTGTATTATATACCAGGATCTCAGGGGCAGCTCATACTAAGGACCTGTAAGTTTTCAGTGCTGTAGTAGTCTGATTTAGGTCAAAATCTGATCACCACTTCTCTCATCTGAGGTGTGCAAATTCCTGATCTGGGTTTGGGCCTGAGCAACATGCTTATGGGCTTGTGCCATATGGAGTTCAGTCAGTGACTTGGCCAATTGGAAAGCTCTTCTGGGTCAGAGTGACAGAACTACAGAGCCCGTTTTTGGTCTGGGATTTCTGTCCTAGTTGTTCTGCTACAGGCTTCAGAATGGGCTGGAAGCTGCAACTGAGACTTGCCCACTCCATTCTTAGGATCTGAGCTACCTAGCTATTACTTGTTTCTGAACCTGCTCTTTGTCCAGTGTACTGTCTAAGGCCCACAACTGCTCCTCACTCAGCAAGGTTATGTTCTAGGCACAGGGTCTCTCCTCATCTGTGACCTAAAACTAGGTCATAAGTTACCGAGCTAACAGTTGGCACCCATTCCTTATTCCTGTATAAGCCCCTCTGTGCTGGACTTGGGACTTCTCTCTGCACTGGAATACTCTGTGAAGTAATTCCTTATTAGATAAGTTGTTAATTCAGTCTGTAGTGGCTGTAGACCTCTTTGCCTGTCTTCCTATGCTGACCTGGAATTAGGAAAATGATCACTGATTTTTTTCCCTTGCATTTCTCAATTAGGACTTTGGTCCAGTATGTTTTCAAGATCTGTTTGGAGGAGCAAACAGAAAGCTCTGCTGTACTTCATGCTATTCCATCAATATGGCTCCCAACATGTAAAAGTACTATAATCATCAAACACTGTACAGCTGATATTCATCATGACAAGACAGTTCAATTCTCACTGTTTACTGAACAACAGAAAATACTTAGGAAACAAAGGTACTAAGGGGCTACAAGGAAAATAGAAAGTTAAAATCCGAAGGAACTTAAAAGCACAACCAAAAATATTACCAGAAGCACCCAAAGTAAGGAAACTAGACACCATCCACCTAACTTTTCCATCTGACAGGGGAAGGCCTCTGTCTGTTAGATCTAAGCAGATTTTAAGAAGTTAACACTAAGACTAAGCCAGTATTTGGACAGGAAACCCCACAGAATGGAAGGACTCTAGAGCCTATGGGAAAGATCCACCTTTGCTTTTGCCTTGAGAAATTAAAATTGGGCAGCTAGGTGGTGCAGTGGATAGAGCACCAGTGTAGGAGTCAGGAGGATCTGAGTTCAAATCTCACCTCAGACACTTGACACTCACTAGCTGTGTGACCTTGGGCAAGTCATTTAACCCCAACTGCCTCATTCTGGGTCATCTCCAGTCATCCCGATGAATATCTGGTCACTGGATCCAGATGGCTCTGGAGAAGTGAGGCTGGTGACCTGCACAGCCCTCCCTCACTTAAAAAAAAAAATACAAAGTCAAGTGAAACTCATGTCATTATTTCTCTGATGACATGGTCTTCTTTGGCAACAAAGGACAAACATACACAAAAAAGTAAAATTAATTTGGCTAAGGAATGAAATGTTTCTTTACCTCACTAGCTATATATGCTTTGTTGTAATATACAGATCTTTAATTCAATTTCTTGCTTTGGCAGATAAGTGACAGATAAAATCCTTTACTTCATGTTTATTAGGAATTTAGTTACCTATGTTGTTAGTGTCTCTATATTATGCTTTACAATGTTTATTTTCTTCACTTTCATTTTTATACTTGAGGTTTTTAATTAAAGCACTAGTAAATTTACTCAGAAGCCACAGATAAAGGCAAATTTATAAATGGAAAATAAAAAAATAATCTAGAAACTTTACAAAAAAAGGTATTTTTCTGACCCCATATATAGAAAACAATGCTGACTCTCAAAAATTTGAGGAAATTGTTTAAAAACTTAAATTGTGAAAAAGTGAAAGTAGGCAAAAGTCTCATAGGTTCTACATGATATGTAACATTTTCTGCCAAGTACATAAGCTGCTTACTAAGTATGCACTATGTGACCTAGATATTTTTGAAAGTAAAATAATTCTGAACCAATGGGGAACTATGTGGTAAAGTACAATATTTCTGAATTTACTATATATTCCACTGGACTATAGGAGGTCATAAACATCTCAAAATACCTCACTTATCCCTGAGGGGTTATGTTACCAACCAATATATTATGTTGAAATTATTCGTGATTTTCTCAAATCTGATTAACATATTAAGCCTCAATTATTTTTCTTCTACTTTCAAGTTTCCAGATAAATACAGTTTTAACTTATAATGGAAAATGCACACCATTAAAAAGAGAAGCAATTCTTTTTATATAGTAATTTATAGTTAAGTAAATAATCTACTAATTTTAAAAATGCACTGGAACACATGACAATAGTGAGGACTCCAGGGTTCTCAGCTCAATTTCAATGACACTGTGTGACTGAATTAAAAAATGAAATCCACTGAAGACACATTCTGAAAATGATCCCTAAGAACCATCACAGAAAGGTCAAGGTCTCAATTCTTGGCCAGGAATGAACCATGCTCACCTGTGATCTAGACAATTGGGAGTTTAGATCCCAAATAATTCTAATAAACTAAACTAAATTTAAAATAAACTAAATAAACTAAACTAAATATAAACAAACTAAATAAACTAAAATTTCAGAAGGAAGCCTTTCCCCCAACATATTTAATTCGTATTCATTTGTTTTTTACATTACCTTAATTTCCTGACATATCCTTTCTCACCTCCCTTGCTCCTTTCCCCTACACAAAGAGCCATCCCTTAGAACACAGAGTAAAAGAGATGAGGAGAAAAAGCAGTTCAACAATACCAACCAAATACTAACCAACACATCAACTAAGCCTGACAATAGATATATAATGTTCTGTGCCCATAATTTCCCATTTCTTCATAGAAGAGAGAGTTCTCATATCTTTTCTGGAGCCAAGCTTGATAGAGGCCAGGGTTGGCTAAGATAGTCTGATAGTTTAGGTTCAAGATTTGAAGGAAATGGGACATTTGCAATTCATGAAGAGTTAGCAAAAAGGAGATTTACTCATAGCAAGGGAAGGTTACTTAGGAAGGATTTGGCATTGACAACTAAGCATACTTCCACTTTCAATAATCAATAAACACTTATCAAGTGCACACTATGTGCCAGGCACTGTGCTAAACGCCAGTGAGGCAAAAGAATGTCCTTGTCCTCCAGGAGCTTACAAACTAACAGGGGTGACAACATGCAAACAAATACATATTAAGCAAGCTATACACCGGATAAACAGGAAATAATTAGCTGAGGGAAGGCACTGGTTAAGAGGGGTTGAAGAAGGCCTCTTGTAGAAGGTGGGATTTTTGTTGGGATTTAAAAGGAAAACAGGTAGGTCCGTGAAGTAGAGGAGAAACAGTGTGGCAGGTACGGGGGACAGCCTGAAAGAATGCCCAGAGCCAAGAGATGGAATGTCTTATCCGTGGAATAGCCAGGAGGCCAGTGTCACTGAAATGAAGAGCACATACTGGAGAATAAGGCATAAGAAGACTGGAAAGGCAGGAGGAAGCTAGGTTATACAGGGCTTCGGATGCAGAGTGCCTGAGCAAAAAGTCCAGCGACAACAAATAATCTAACTTGTGTACCTCAGGCACCGAAGCTGCACCGATGGCCAGAACATTTTATGTCCTGAGACAACTAAGTTTTCAGGACAGTCTGAATAGCTTTTAAGGAAATGAACTCATCCAGCCCACCACGGTGAGAGCTCCTGGAACTTCCTACCACACTGAGCCGTTACAATGACGTAACATTCAATTCCATGTTTTACATTTCTTCTTGTTTTTCTTCTCATTTGCATAGCTGTAATCATTAGGCATATTGTTTCCCTGGGTTTGTTTGCTTCACTTTCTATCAGCACTTAAATCTTCCCAGGCTTCTCTGGATCTTCCCCATTTATTTCCTATAGTCCAATACTTCTCTATTATCTTTAAGGATCATTCCATCATATTTACATAACGTCACACAAGTTGTTTAGATTCCTCAATCAAGAGACACTTATTTGGTTTCCAGTTCGTTGGTACCACAAACAGTGCTACTAAAGGACTTTCTGTCTTTGCCCTTCTGGGGCATGTGTCCCACAGGCACTCTGGGTGAAGGGTATAAATATATTACAGTCACTTTAAATTCCAAACTGCATTTCAGAATGTTTGGGCCAATTTACAACTGTACAAATAATGTGTGCCTATCTTTCTGTAGACCCTTCAACACTGACTAGTCTCACCTGTTCACATCTTTTCTCTTTTGCTTATTCCCTTGATTTTTAACCTTACACTGTTTTTCTCACCCTATACCACTAAGAGAACATTTTCTTTCTACCTTACAATTTTTTCCATCCCTTGGGTGACTAATAAATAAACCCAAATCAGAAGGCTATGAAAGTCTGTAAGAACACTTTCACTCACTTCCTTCTTTGGTATAACTCCCCTAAATGCAAACAAGCTTTAAAAGCTATTGAAAAATTAAGATAATCCCCAATTCTCAGAAGCCCAGGAAATCCCCAACTCACCTGACATCCACCTCACCTCCAATGTGCATGATGAAAGAACCATCAGGTTGCTTCAGGGAATAGAGGTATTCTAGGAGTTTCTCTCTAAGATACAAAAGAGAAAAGAAGAATTTAGTGGACCTGTACATTGTATTAGCAGATGCAAGCCTGCTGTTTTGGGATTCAGACTCTGCTGAACCAGATCATACCTGTTGATGACATCAAAGGCCTCTTCAGTGCCAATGATACACAATGCATTGACTGCTGCATATGTGGGTGCAAGGTGTGGATGCTGACCAGGTCCCCCTCCAAAGCCACCTGTTGGGCTCTGACATCGCTCCAGAAACTGACACACGCTATATAAATGGCAAAAGGAAAAGCAAAGTCAGAATGTGCTATGTATACAAATCAAGGCAACAAACCCCCAAAAGCAGTTCTAATCCTCTCATTTGTTCACTCTCAAAAAGGAATAAATGAGTGTGTACTTCTCTTTATCTTCTCTAACCCACTGCAAGGATCTTTTAGGCAAGGTAGGTCCATGGTTTTACTTTAAGAAGATTCTGCCAGCAAGAACATGCTAACAAATCCATAACTACCTCTAAAAAGAAAGGAGTAAAAAAATAAGGGCAGAAAATGAAAAACATTTCCTTTAGAACCAGAGATTGCACACTTATTCAATAGTGTCAACTCTTGTTCTTTTTGGCCTTGATGTCCTACATATATAGATGCATTACTCTGTCCTATCTTATTTCCTGGGTCTTGTACTTAACTTCCTTATTTTAGACTAAAATGACCTACCTAGAAAAGGAACAAGATTGAATTGCTGAGGTTGAAGGGATTTCATTTTGTCTGACCATTGCCCAAAATATGAATATCAATATTCCTGACAAGTACTCATCTAGTTTCCACTTGAATATGAAGGCCATCCCATTTCTGAACAATTCCAACCTTTAAGAAGTTTTTCCATATGATAAATTGAAAGTTGTCTTATAATTTATAGCCCCCGGTCCTAGGTCTACCTTCTGGGGTTAAGCAAAACAGGTTCTTCTTCCAAATGAAACTTTAAATATTATTTGAAGATACCTAACATGTGTCTCCCAAGTTCTCTCTTCTCCAGGCTAAACATTACCAGTTAGAATCTCAGGAATTTCAAAGATCATCTATACCAGGGGTTCCCCAACCTGATCTATAACAGCTACACCAAAACTGAACAAAATACTCAGGCTGTGATCTCAGCTAGTCCAGCAGGTCCCTGAATTTTGACCCTTGATATATATTGAATTTATACTAGCTTTTCTGCATGCCATGCAACACTGCTGACTCACTCTAAATGTGTGATTCACTAAAACATATTTTTTTTTAAAATTTTATGTATATTTAAAATTCTCAACACCACTATTTATTCTGGCATCATTTTTTAAACTCTCTACTTCATCTCCTATCCCTGCATCATTAAAAACTGAGAAAAAGAATGAGGAAAAAAAACCCTTATAACGAACATAGTCAAGCAAAAGAAATCCACACAATGGCCATGTGCACAAATGTATGTGTCTACATCTTGTGTTCCCCAAGGCTCTGTCAGAAAATGGGACCTGTTTCATCACAGATCTTATAAAGAGATGGTTGGTCGTTGCACTGATCAGAGCTCTTCAATTTTTCCAAGTTAGTTTTTCTCCACAATGATGCTGTCCTTGTATAAATTATTTTCATTGTGCTTACTTCACTGTGTCACTTTATGCTACTCAGTATTCTCTGAAATCATCTCTTGGTTCACTTCTTAGGACACAATAACATTCCATCCCATTCACATACCACAATTTGTTCAGCCAATCCCCTAATTGTCTAAGACAATCTAATGCATCCCTTTGGTTTTTGGTTATTTTCTTTTTCCCCCCTGACTTTTACTAACCTCATCAAGATCAGGATTAGTTTTCATTGCTTGTAGGTAATAACTTCCTGGTGTCATCCTCCCAACTCATCCCCACTTGTTTTGCTTTGAATGTGAAATATTTCTACACCAAATTTGTGTGTGTGTGTGTGTGTGTGTGTGTGTGTGTGTGTGTGTATTTTGAACCCTTCTTTGTTCATTTCAGGTAAGAGTGAAATTCATATAATGCCAATTATTCCTACTCTTTCCTCCTGATTTGTATAACTCTTCTTTGCATATACCCCAATTATGAGAAATAGTAAGTTATACTGCCTCCTTTCTCCTATATACACATGTATGCCTCCTTCTGTCCTCCCTCTTTCTCTTTTTAAACCTCCAAAACTAAGTCACCCCTAAGACTTCTGCTGCTCTTATTTAACTCCCTCAGCGCCCTTTGAAGATATGGTTGTAAAAAAATTCTTGTTTCCTTCCCCCACAAAAGAAAGTTAGCACTACAAAATCATACAGATTCTTTCAAACGCTTAAATAAATTTACCTTTAAGGTTTCTCATGACCCTTGTGTTCACATTTCAAAATGCCTACTGAGCTCTGGCTTTTGCATCAGAAAAGCTTGAAAGTTCTCTATCCATTAGAAGATGTATATTCAGCTTCTTAGGTTATGTAGATTATTCTTCATTGCAAACCTATCTCTTTTGTCTTTTGAAATACTGTATTCCAAGATGTCTCCTTTATGGTAGAAGTTACCAGGCCTTGTGTGACCTTGGCTATACATTCTTGGTACCATAACTGATTCTGGATGTTTGCAGTATGTTTTCGTTGAGGTGGGAGCTCTGAATTTTGTCTATGATATTCCTGGGGGCTTTTCCTTTGGGTATTTCTTTCAGAAAGGAGGTGATTGATGGATTCTATCTATTTTGTCTATGATATTCCTGGGGGCTTTTCCTTTGGGTATTTCTTTCAGAAAGGAGGTGATTGATGGATTCTATCTTTACTATTTCCTTTCATTCTAAACTATCTGGGCAATTTTAATTTATGAAATGTGGATCTAAACTATCTGGGCAATTTTAATTTATGAAATATGGTATCTAGATTTTTGGGGGGAGGGGTGGGGGAGGTCCATGGTTTTCAGGGAGTTCAATGATTCTTAAATGATCTCTTCTTGTCCTACCTTCCAGGTCAGTTGTTTTTATATTATAGTCTTATATTTACTTCTATTTCTTAAACTTTTGATGTTATTCTAATAACTCTTGTTTATAGAGTCACTGATTTCTATTTGCTCTATTTACAGGGAGTCTGTTACTTGGATAAGATTGCCACTTTCTCTTCTAAGCTATTTATTCTTCTTCAAATTCTTTCTCCAGAGTGCTTACTGCCTTTTCTTCTTAATCTCTCGCTTCATTCTTCCTGGGTATTCATTTTTGAAAAGTTTTTTTTCCCCTGTGATTCCCTGCATGCAGTTTTGACATTACTCTCTCCTTCTTTGGGGAAGGAAGGAAACTTTAGATTTGGAATAATTTTTTTGTACCACTTGGTGTTTTATTTATTCCTGTCTTCAGATTTAGCTCCTGAACTGGGGCTTGTGCCAGAGATAGGCATTGCCTCCTGCTGTACTTTTGGGATGGTTGTCAGAAGGCCCAGTTGGTTTTACCCTGGTCCCCGAAGATATAGAGCTATTCTTTATATCTCAGCGTTAAGACTTCCCTGAATCTCTGAGATTCAGAGCACTGAACATTCAGAGATTTCTCCAGCATCTCAAGACAACATATAAGAGACTCTAGATTCCTGGGCCAAGGATATTCTGATCCAAGTGCTGCAATTATCACACTAATCACTAGTCACTGCCTGCTGTGGACACTGCCCAGGGCTTCCAAGGTCTCCACCTTGTTGCTTTCTCAGGGAATCTTCTACTTTTGCAGCTTGCAGACACAGAGCTTCACAGGTTACACAGGTTACACATATTCTTAGTCTGCTGCTTTGAGAAATTATGTCTGTGTTAGTTTTCCTGCAGCGGCTCCCTTTCCCAGTGCGTTCAGAATTCTAGCTAACCTCTTGTAAAGTTTGAGGACAGAAGTCATATACTGTAGTTTCTAATGAAAATTCTTGTTCATTATTCAATCTGATGGGAACCTAAGAATTTTGCTAGTGTAGTTATGTGATGGCAGCCATCTTGGTCAGAAATTCCCCAGATTTTTTTTCTACATCAACTGCCATCTATCTATGCCTTCCCCATCCAGTAAACGTCATCCAGCTGATTTTTTTTTAAATCCGAGTATGTGGATGTCTACTCTTATTGCTTTTCCTCTTATCTTCTCATTTAGAAATAATGTAAAGTAGAAATTTTCAGCAAAATGCTCCTCTGATAGCACATTAAAGTATTAAGGTGACCTTGTACTCTCAAAAGGCTATTCCAATTATGGCAAGCTCTTGTAGGTTCTGCTCCAAACTGGATTAGGTTTCAAGAATATGCCAGGAAATGCACTATAGAGATATCAGCTGAGGATCAGTCTGGCTGAAGTACCTATTACTATCAAAAGATTGGCTGTAATTATTTAGCCAAAGTAAGTCACAAAACTATCTATGAGGGATCTATATTAGTAGTAAGTTCCCTCACCATCCTCTTCTAAATATACTCTAGACTGTCAATGACCCATCTACTCTATAGTTCCCAGATTGGACACAAGACTTTATACCCTAGAAGTCATATTCTTTCTTTAAGTAAAAGACCTCAGATCCAAAAAACACCCTTTTAAATCCACATGTAAGGGAAGTTCCAGAAGTACCCTATTTATCAAGTTGTTGGTTTTTTACCCCATTCAATGTAAATTATATACAAGTTTAATTTGATAGCACTGTTAACACTACCTTCAATCATCCTTCCTGCTCAGAACAAATCTTAACGTGTCAACTAATAGCTTCACACCATGAACTTAATTCTCCCTTTAATTTCTGTCTTTTTTAGTCTCTCTTTTTAAAACAAATATTATCACTAATTTTTTTAAGACATAAATCCCAAGCACAATTCCAACTGAATCCCCCACAAAGTAAAATCCCAGAAAAAGGTAAAATAAAAATGAGTGACCTCATGGAATTCACACAATTGTGTAGTAATGGTTTTATTTTTTTAAAAATACACAGATTTATGCTTTATAAGTTATTATCAATGCACTTGGTTATCCAGTGTTTTTAATCTGAATTTTGCTCCCATTTAAAATAGTTTTAATTTATGTAGTTGTGGTAATACATGTATATGTGTGTATATTGTGTGTGTGTGTGTGTGTGTGTGTGTGTGTGTGTGTGTGTGTGTATAGTCCTCTTAATTCTGCTTCACTGCATGGAAGTCTTCCCATGTTTCTTTGTTGTGGGTTGTTTAGAGTTGAAATGATGTTTCTTAGGTACATACTTTGCACTAGAAATTAAAGGAAAGGCAAATATAAGAGAGGGTCACTGCCTTCATGGAACTTAACACATGCACAAATGAACATTTCCTGAATTTGTCCCCTTCTCTATGCTTCTTTTTATCTCCACCCTGATAGAGTCTCTCAAAATTTTTAAAATGTTTTGAATGCTGTACTAAAATACACACACAAAAAAATCAGCATTTTCATACACAAAGTAGAATAGAAAAAGGGCTGCATAGAAACTGAAAATCTCTTATTACATTTAGCTTTTTTAAAAAAGCATATGATAAATTCATCAGAAGATCTTAGGCTGCATGTCTGTTTTTCCTTCCAAATTCTTCCATGTATTTTCTTTTAAATGCTTCAGTAATTGCTTTCCTTTTTCTTTTGTTAACAACACAGCTACCTGCCCCTCTCTCCCCCACCTCTACACTCACTCCAATTAAAAAAGGAAAAACAAAAGTCTTATAACAAATAGTATACTCTAGATAACAGATCTACACACTGGCTATGCCCACAAATGTACATCTCATGCAGGACCTTGAGTCTAGTACCTCTCCATCAGAAGGTGGGTTTCATCATTGGTCTTCTTGGGTTACAGTGAGTTATTATATTTACCACACTTCTTAAGTCTTTCAGAATTGCTTTTAATTCAGTGTTATTTTTATTAATATAAACTATCCTCATTCTGTTCACTTCACTCTGTATCTCCTATACTTCTTTGAATTCTTAGTATTTGCCATTCCTCAATGCACAGTAATAACCCATTACAGTTATATGTATGAACATTTATATGTTCATATTTCCTGATCATTGGCCAGTTTTTTTTCAACTATTTTGCTATAATGCTGCTATAAATATTTTCATGGAAATAGATCTTTGCTTATTGTCGATATCCTCTTTGGCTTGTAAAGTGGAAGTGTTATCAAGGAGTATGAAAAGTTTGTAATTTTTCTTGCAAAATTCCAAGTTATTTTCTAGAATGACTGAATCAATTCAGAGTTCTACCGAAATGGGTCTGCTTGTTTCCCTGCATCCTTGCCAACACCGAAATTTTCTTTCACCCTCCCCACCTTTTTTTTTTCAGCCAATCTGTAAATGGGAATGAGTGTGAGGTGACACTTCAGAATTGTTTTCACAGTCTTATTTTTGACCATTTTGAGTACTTTTTTCTATGACAGGTGATAATGATAGTGTGGATTTCATTAGTATGAAATGTTTGTTTGGAGCGGCAGTGAGAGAGGAACCCAGTCCAGTCCAAGCCTCAACACAGCACTGGCACCAGCAAACCAGGAGCAGGCATGTGACTGTGATGGCAATGGCAGTGGCTGTTTCTAGAGCTCTTGGTCCACAGACAGTAAAGAAGATTACAGAGCTCTCATTGCTAGCACTGAGGCAGGACTCTGTTGCTTTGCCTATACCTGGATCTGGGTCACAGGCCTGGCTGGCAGTCCTGAGGCAAGGAGAAGTGCTGGCATAGCAGAGCTTGTGGCAGTAGTGGAGAGGGAACCTTCCTCACAGTTACAGGGCAGAAAAGAGTGCTTGTGGTCACTCATATACCATAGTACAGGCCAGGAAAGGAGTAAACACTTCTCCTTAGATCCTACCACTTAGGAAGAACTGAAAACTTACAGGTCCTGAGAATTATCTCTGAAAATACCTGCACAAAAGCTTGGGATAGTATGCTCTCCATAGTGGAAACAGAGCTCTGCCTTAACAAAGAGTTAAAAAGTCAAGAAAGACTGGGAAAATGAGCAAACAGAAAAAAAAACCCCTCAGACTAAAGAATCCTACATAGGAGATAAGGAAGATCAACACATACAGTCAGTAAAAGACAACAAAGTCAAAGTTCCTGTATTCAAAGCCTCCAAGAAAAATATGAATTGGTCTCAGACCATCAAAGAACTCAAAAAGGATTTTGAAAATCAAGAAAGAGAGACAGCACAGGATAGGAGTCTGGAGTAGCTGGCTGAGAGAGAAGCACAGAGCCCATGGCAACAATAGCAGCTACTCCTAGAGCTATCAGTTCACAGGCTAAATGTTTGCAAGTCACCTACTTGAACTTTGGGGAGCCAAGATGGCAGAATAAACTGTAAGTGCTCTCACTCTCCCTTGTTGAACTTGAAAAACCAAGAGAATAATGCTCCAGGAAAAATTTGGAAATAGTGGAGCCAGCAGAAGGGATACAGCAGTCTTTCTGCTCAGGAGGCTGGGGAGATTGTCAAGAAAAATCCCTCTTTCTGTGGCTGAAGGGGAGCAGTGCAGAACTGGAGGCACCTCAGCAAACCTCAGCTCGGAGCACCAGCAGGAGATCCTGAGCCCTGGGGGTGGGGATGGGTGTGTGGAGATGGAGCCAGTAAGTGCCAGCACCAGGATTCCAGACACAGACAGGGTTCACCAGCCCCTGAGCCTACCCCTGTTCTAGTGCAGCACTAGGGGAGAAGGAGACCTCCAAAGGCCCGAACATTCCTCTCTCACATCCCACTCTGCTAGCTTCAGTGTAACCCCGGGAAAACTCAGATAGTCTTCACCTGGCCTCGGGCTTGGCACACACCAGTCAGCTCAGCACCATATATATAGTGCAGCATTATATACTTCTCGTTGAAAGAACCAGAGGCCACAGCATAAAAAGTCAGTAATTAGGCCCCTGGTCCCTAGCACAAGAAATGTGGGATAGAGCTCCCTGTTCCCCAGAAGCAGATATCTGTTAAAATTCAGGAAAAAGGCAATCACCATGATCAAGAAGCAAAGCAAAGCCCATAGGATCTTATTACAGAGATAGGGAAGATCAAACCATGAATTCAGAAGAGGACAGTGCTCAAACTACACCCACATCTGAAACCCCATAAAGGAATATGAACTGATTTGAAGCCCCAAGAGCACTCTTGGAAGAGCTCAAGAAGGATTTTAAAAGCCAAATTAGAGAGGCAGAAGAAAACCTGACCAAATATAGTCAGCTCCTTAAAAAGTAAAATTGGCCAAATGGATGACGCGATACGAAACCTAACTGGAGAAAATAATTCCTTAAAATGAAAGATTGGACAAATAGAAAAGAAAGTACAAAAGCTAACTGAAAACAACTCATTAAAAACTAGAATTGGGCAAGTAGAAGCTAAAGACTCTATGAGGCATCAAGAATCAAACAAAACCTAAAGAATAAAAAAAATAAGAAGAAAACATAAAAATATGTCATTGGAAAAGCAACTGATCTGGAAAACAGATTTAGGAGAGAAAAATCTAAGAATTATTAGTCGACCAGAAAGCCAGGATGAAAAAAAAAGAGGCTGGACAGTATCTTCCAAGAAGTTATCAAGGAAAATGGCCCTGAGGTCCTAGATACAGAAGACAAAACAATTATCAAAAAAATCCATTGATCACCTCCTGAAAGAAATCCCAAATTGAAAATGTCAAGGAATATTTCTGGTAAATTCCAAAACTATTAAGTGAAGGAGAAAATACTGTAATCAGCCAGAAAGAAATAATTCAAAAATCAAAGAACTACAGTGAGGATGACATAGGACCTTGTAGCTTCTACATTAAAAGACTGAAGAGATTAGAACATTTCATAAAGCAAAGGAGTTTGGACTACATTCAAGGAACCCAGCACATAATCTTTCAAGCCAGGAGATGGACATTCAATGAAATAAGGGATTTCCAGACCAGAGCTCAATAGAAAATTGGATCTTCAAATACAAGACTCAAGAGAGGCATACAAAGGTAAATAGGAAAGAAAAGAAAAAAATTTGTTACTTAATATGAGCAAACTGTTTACCTCCCTATATGGGAGGAAGATACTTGTTAACCTTCAGAATTGTATATGTACTACAACATTTTAAAAGGATATACATAGACAGAGGGTGTGGATATAAATTAACTGATATGATGATAAAAAACCTAATTAAGGGGTGCAAAGGGAGAAAAAGAAAGGAGGCGGCACGGGAAATTAAATGAAATGAAGAGGCACAAAAAC
Organism: Potorous gilbertii; assembly: GCA_028658325.1. Taxonomy (NCBI): domain Eukaryota; kingdom Metazoa; phylum Chordata; class Mammalia; order Diprotodontia; family Potoroidae; genus Potorous; species Potorous gilbertii. The sequence continues at coordinate 436,252,075 of CM053769.1, read as the reverse complement.
TATTATGGTAGAGGGCTTTCCCCTCTACCATAAGGAGGTATAATGAGCATTGTCTGAGCTTTACTCTCATCAGATTTGATTCAAGGAGGGAATAACATACTCAGTTAAGTATAGAAATCTAACTTGCTCTGCAAGCAATGGGGGGTGGGGAAAGGGGAAAGAAGAGTGAGGAGGTGGTTAGAAGGGATGGAAGAAGAAGGGAAAAGGGAAAGAATTCAGGGGTGGGGGGGCCCTGGTAGAAGGGAAGGGGAGATTTGGGGAGGTGCTAGTCAAAAGTCAAACTCTTTTGAGGAGGGGAAGGGAGAAAGGAGAAATAAAAGTATAAATGGTGGGGAAAATAGGACAGAGAGAAAGACCCAGACAGTAATCATAATAGTGAATGTGAGTCAGACGGACTCTCTCGTAAAATGGAGTCGGATTAAAAGCCATAATCCTACAATATGTTGTTTACAAGAAACACATCTGAAACAGGGGGATACACACATGGTAACGGTAAAAGGCTGGAGGAGAATATATTATACTTCAGCTGAAATAAAAAAAAGGAGGGGTAGCAATCCTAACCTCAGACAAAGGAAAAGCAAAAACATATCTAATCAAAAGAGATAAGAAAGGAAACTATATCCTGCTACAAGCACCATAGATAATGAAGTAGTATCACTACTAAACATATATGTATCAAGTGGTTTATAATCCAAATTCTTAGAGAACTTGATAAATCTAATCTCAAAATAAACAAAAAAGAAGTTAAAGAGGTGAACAGAATTCTAGAAAACGTAGACCTCTGGAGAAAATTAAAAGGAGATATCAAGGAATATACCTTGTTCTCAGTGGTACATAGCACATACACAAAAATCAACCATGTTCTATGACATAAAAGGCTCACAATTCAGTTCAGAAAGGCAAAAATGGTCAACACACCCTTTTCAGATCATGATACAATAAAAATTATATGTAATTAAAGGGCCATGGAAAGACAGACCAAAAATTTATTGCAAACTAAATCATCTAATCCAAACGAATGAGTGGGTCAAACAACAAATCATAGAAACACTCAATAACTTCACTCAAGAGACTGACAATAATGAGACAACCTATCAAAACTTATGGGATGCAGTGAAAGCAGTTTTTATGGAAACTTTCATATCTCTGAATGCTTACATGAATAAAACAGAGAAAGAGGAGATCAATGAATTGGGCACACAACTGAAAAAGCTAGCAAAAGAACAAACTGAAAATTCCCAATCAAATACCAAATTATAAATACTGAAAACCAAAGGAGAGATTAATAAAATTGAAATTAAGAAAACGATTGAACAAAAAAATAAAATTAAAAGTTGATTTTATGGAAAAAAACAATAAAATTTACAAATCTTTGGTCAATTTGATTTACAAAAAGAAGAAAATCAAACTACCATCATTAAAAATGAAAAGGGTGAACTCACCTTCAACAAGGAGGAAATTAAAACAATAATTAGAAATTACTTTGCCCAAATGTATGCCCATAAATTTGACATTCCAAGTAAAATGACTGAATATTTAAAAACCTATAAATTGTCCAGATTAGCAAAAGAGGAAGTTTAATACTTAAATAACCCCATCTTAGAAACAGAAATTGAACAAGTCATCAATGAACTCCCTAAGAAAAAATTCTATCAAACATTTTGCAATACTATATAGACTATTTGGAAAAATTCTTGAAGAAAGACTCCTACCTAAATCTTTTTATAATACAAATATGGTTCTCGTACCTAAACCAGGAAGAGCCAAAACAAAGAAAATTATAGACCAATTTCTCTAATGAATAAAGATGCAAACATTTAAATAAGATATTAACAAAAAAAGAATACAGCAACTTATCACAAGAATAATATATTATGATAAGGAAGGATTTATACCAGGAATGCAGGGCTGGTTCAACATTAGGAAAACTATCAACATTATTGGTCATATCGATAACAAAACTAACAGAAACCATACGATTATTTCAATAGATGCAGAAAAAGTTTCTGACAAAATTCAACACACATTCCTATTGAAAACACTGGAGAGTATAGGAATAAATAGAGCCTTCCTTGAAATAATAAGTGGTATCCACCTAAAACCATCCTAAAACCATCAGCAAGCATTATATTTAATGGGGATGGATGTATTTCCAATTAGATCAGGGGTCAAATAAGGATGTCCACTATCACCACTGCTGATATATTGAATATATGGTACCAAAAATGTTAGCTTTAGCAATAAGAGAAGAAAATGAAATGGAATTAGAATAGGCAAACAAGAAACTAAGTTATCACTCTTTGCAGACCATATGATAATATACTTAGAGAAGCAGAGTATCTTCTATGAATCAAGTAAAAATCTACTTGAAATAATAAGCAACTTTAGCAAAGCTGTAAGATACAAAATAAATACACAAAAATTAGAGAACTGAGTCAAATTTATAGTACAAGTCATTCCTCAATTCATAAATGGTCAAAGGATAGGAACAGGCAGTTTTCAGAGAAAGAAACTAAAGGTATCTATAATCATATGAAAAAATGCTCAATCATTATTGATTAGAGAGATGCAAATCAAAACAACCCTGAGGTACCACCACGGCTAAAATGACAAAACAGGAAAATGGCAAATGTTGGAGAAGATGTGGGAAAGGTGGGACACTACTTCATCACTGGTGAGCACTTTGGAACTATGCTCTAAGGGCCATCAAAATGTGCATACCCTTTGACCCAGTAATCCCCTATCTAGGACTATATTCCAAAGAGGTAACAAAAATGGGAAAAGGATTCACATGTATAAAAATATTTATAGCAGCTTTTTTTGTGGTGGCCAAGAACTTCAAATCGAGGAGATACCCATAAATTGAGGAGTGGCTGAACAAATTGTGGTATATGAATGTGGTCTATGAATGTGATGGAATACTATTTTGTCATAAGAAAGAGTAGTAGGATTTCAGAAAAACTTGGAAAGACTTATATGAAGTGATGCTGAGTGAGGGAAGCAGAACTAGGAGAACACTATACACAGTAAAACCCACAGCGTGCAAGGAATGTTTCTGATAGACTTTAGCTCTTCAGAGCAATGCAAGGACCTAAAACATTCCCAAAAGACTTTTGAGGCAAAATATGCCATCCAAATCCCGAGAAAGAACTATGGAATCAGAATGCAGAATGAAGAATATTTTGTTTTGTCTGATTTTATTTTGTTTTGTTTTTTCTCATGGTTTCACCCATTCATTTTAATTCTTCTATACAGCATGACTAATGTGAAAATGTGTTCAATAAGAATATATGTATAGAATCCAGATAAGATTGCATGCTACCTTGGGGAGGGAGGGAGGATAGAGGGGGAGAAAATTCAAAACTTATGAAAATGACTATTGAAAACTGAAAACCAATAAATTAAATTAAAAGATAAATCATCTGCAATTCTATATATTATTACTAACAAAACCTAACAGCAAGTGATAGAGAAATATCATTTAAAGTTACACCATAAAATATCTGGCAGTCTACCTGCCAAAACAAAACCAGGTACTAAATAGACACAATTATAAAATACTTTTCACACAAATAAATTCAGATCTAAATAATTACAAAAACACCACTTGCTCATAGGTAGGCAGAGCTAATGTAATAAAACGATAATTCTACCTAAATTAGTTTATTCATTCAGTGCCATACCAAATTACCAAACAAGTATCTTATAGTTACAAAAAAATAAAATCAAAATTCATCTGGAAGAACAAAAGATCAAGAATATCAAGGGAATTAATAAAAAGAAATGCTAGGGAAGGTGGCTTAGCCATACCAGCTCTTAAATTGTACTATAAAGCAGCAATCATCAAAACTATTTGGTACTGGTTTTTTGTTGTTGTGCTTATCCTTTGTTCTCCAAGAGGACCATGATATCAAGATGATGACATGACTTGCAGTTGACTTTGATTTGAGGGAAGGAGGGCTGTGCAAGGTCACCAACCTCACTTTCTAAGAAACAGAGGGGTAGATCAGTAGAATACATGTTAGGTACACAAGACATAAACATAGTAGTCAATGACTATAGCAGTCTACTGTCTGATAAACCCAAAGACCCCAACTGCTGGGAAAAGTACTCACTGTTGGACAAAAAATTCTAGGAAAACTGGAAAATAATGTGACAAAAACTGGGTATAGACCAATGCCTGACCCCACATACCAAAATAAAGTCCAAATGAGTACACAATCTAGGTATAAAGGCTTATACTATAAACAAACTATAGGAGGAAGGAATAGTTTATTTTTCAGATTTATGGAGAATGGAGGAATTTATGACCAAACAAGACATAGAGAATATTATGATGTAAAATGGATAATTTTGATTACACTGAATTGAAAAGTTTTTGTACAAAGTCAATGTAACCAAGATTAGGAGGGAAGCAGAAAACTGGGAAAGAATTTTTATAACTAGTGTCTGTGATAAAGGACTCAGTTCTAAATAATAGAGAGAAATGACTCAAATTTACAAGAATATAAGCCATTTCCCAATTGATAAATGATCAAAGGATATGAACAGACAGTTTTCAGAGGAAGAAATTAAAGCTATCTACAGTCATATGAAAAAATGCTCTAAATCACTATTGATTAGAGAGATGCAAATCAAAACAACTCTGAGGTACCACCTGAAACCTATCAGATTGGCTAACATGACAAAACATGAAAATGATTAATGTTGGAGAAGATGTGAGAAAGGTGGAATACTAATTCATCATTGGTAAGCAATTTGGAACTATGCCCAAAGGGCTATCAAACTGTGCATACTCTTTGACCCAGTAATATAACATCTAGGGTTATATCCCAAAAGATAACAAAAATGGGAAAAGGATTCACATACAAAAACTTGAAATCAAGGGGATGACCATAAATTGGGGAATTGCAGAACAAGTTGTAGTAATGGAAAGTAATGGAATACTATTGTGCTATAAAAAAAGATGAGCAGGGGGGTGAAGCCAAGAAGGCTGAGGAGAAAGATGGACCTGCAGAAGCTCTTTCCCTACAGCCCATAAAATACCTGTAAAAATGACTCTAAATAAATTGTAGAGCAGCAGAAGTCACAAAACGATAGGGTAAAAGAGATTTCCAGTCCAAGACAGCCTGGAAGGTCAACAGGAAAGGTCTACTGCACCGGGCTCTGAGCAGAGCACAGAGCAGCCTTGGTTGCCATGAGCACGCAGTAGGGACAGAACTGGAGTAGGTGGGGCATGGAATCCTGGGCAGCAGCTGCGGTTCCCAGATCCCCACAAATGCCAAAGACAGCTTCAAAGGTCAGTGAGAAAGCTCTTTCACCTGGATGAGAAGGGAACAAGGTCCTGCCCTAGCCCTGGCTCCAGGCAGCAATTTTTGTAGCCCTTGACCTAAAGACCCTGGGGGAATCTAGCAGCTGATCTGGATCTCAGCCCTGAGTGGCAGCCCTGAGGTGAGGAGGAGCATTGGTGTGGTGGAGCTTATGGAGGCTCTGGAGAGGGAATTCTACTCACAGATCCTGGGCAGAAAAGTTTGTGGTTGCTTCCAGACCCAGAGTGTGGGCCAGGAGAGGAGTAAATTCCTCTCCCTTGATTGTGCCACCTTGCAGGAACTGAGAATCAAAAGTCAAGTAATTGACTGGGAAAATGCCCCAAAAAGGGAAAAAAAATAAGACTATAGAAGGTTACTTTCTTGGTGAACAGGTATTTTCTTCCATCCTTTCAGCTGAGAAATAACAATGCTTACAATCAGAGGAAGACATAGAAGGCAAGGCTTCTGCATCTAAAACCTCTAAAATAAATATGCAGTAGTCTCAGGTCATAGAAGAGCTCAAAAAGGACTTTGAAAACCAAGTAAGAGAGGTGGAGGAAAAATTGGGAAGAGAAATGAGAGTGATGCAAGAAAATCCCAATAAGCAAGTCAACAGCTTGCTAAAGGAGACCCCCCCCCAAAAAATGCTGAAGAAAATAACACCTTTAAAAATAGACTAACTCAAATAGCAAAACAGGCCCAAAAAGCCAATGAGGAGAAGAATGCTTTAAAAAGCAGAATTAGATCTCAAATTGTATTATAAAGCAACAATTATCAAAACCACCTGGTACTGGCTAAGAAACAGAAGGGTAGACAAGTGGAATAGACAAGGCACTCAAGATACAGTAGCCAAGGAATATAGCAACCTTTTGCTTGATAAACCCAAGGACCCCAGCTTCTGGGATAAGAACTCACTATTCAAAAAAAATTGCTGGAAAAACTGGACAAAAGGGTGGCAGAAACTAAGCACAGACCCATGCCTGACACCGTACATAAGAAGGAAGTCCAAATGGGTACATGATCTAGGTCTGAAGATTGATACCATGGGCAAAATGGAGGAGGAAGAAATAGTGCATTTATCAGATTTATGGAGAAGGGAAGAATTTATGACTAAAGAAGAGATAGAAAGCATTATGAAATGCAAGATGGATAATTTTGATTACATTAAACTGAAAAGTTTTTGCACAGCCAAAATACAGAGGGATGTGGTAAATTGGAAAAGAATTTTTACAGCTAATCTTGGGGATAAAGGCCTTATTTCTAGAATATATAGAGAACTGAGGAAAATGTATCATAATACAAGTCATTCCCCAATTGATAAATGGTCAAAGGATATGAACAAGCAATTTTCAGAAGAAGAAATTAAAGGTATCTATAATCATACATAAAATGCTCTAAATCACTTTTGATTAGAGAGATGCAAATCAAAACAACTCTGAGGTACCACATCACACCAATTAGATTGGCAAACATGACAGAACAGGAAAATGATAAATGTTGGAGAGGATGTGGGAGAGTTGGAACACTAATTCATTGTTGTTGGAGCTGTGAGCTGATACAACCATTCTGGAGAGCAATTTGGAACTATGCTCAAAGGGCTACAAAAATGTGCATACCCTTTTACCCAGCAATAGTGCTTCTAGGACTGTATCCCCAAGAAATCATAAAAATGGAAAAGGGTCCCACATGTACAAAAATATTTACAGCAGCACTCTTTGTAGTTGCCAAAAACTGGAAATCAAGGGGATGCCCATAATGGCTGAATAAATTATGGTATATGAATGTAATGGAATACTATGGAGCCATAAGAAATGATAAACAAGAAGACTTCAGAGAGGCCTGGAAGGGCTTACATGATGTGATGCTGAGTGAAAGGAACAGAACCTGGAGAACTTTGTGCACAGCAACAATTTCAGTGTGGGAGAATTTTTTCTGCTAGACTTTGAACTTTGTAACAATGCAAGAAGTTAAAAAATATATATTTCCAACGGTCTTCTAAGGCAAAATGCCTTCCACACTCAGAGAAAGAAATATGGAATTCATTTGCAGAATGTAGTAGATCATGTGTGTGTGTGTGTGTGTGTGTGTGTGTGTGTGTATTATGTTTTGATTTGTTATATGATTTCTTCCATTTATTTTAGTTCATCTACACAGCATGACTATAGTGAAAACGTATTCAATAGGAAAGTATGTGTAGATCCTATATAGAATTGTATGCCATCTTGGGGGGGAGGGGGATGGTGGGGAGTATGTAGGGGGGAAAAAATCTAAGTTTTATGGTAGTGATTATAGAACATTAAAAATAAAAAAATATTTTAAAAAATGTAATTAAAAATAATAAAGTACTATATGGAAAAGAAAAGCAGAATTAGGTCAAATAGAAAAAGAGGTTCAAAAGCTCACTGAAGAAAATAGTTCTTTAAAAATTAGAATGGAGCAGATTGGAGCTAATGACTTTATGAGAAACTGGGAAATTACAAAACAAAACCAAAAGAATGAAAAAATGGAAGACTCTGAAATATTTCATTGGAAAAACAACTGACCTGGAAAACAGATCCAGGAGAAACAATTTAAAAATTATGGGACGATCTAAAAGTCATGATCAAAAAAAGAGCCTACATATCATCTTTCATGAAATTATCAAGGAAAATGATATTCTAGAAGCAGAGGGTAAAATAAATATTGAAAGAATCCACAGATCACTGCTGAAAGAGATCTGAAAAGAAAAACTCCTAGGAATATTGTAGCCAAATTCCAGAGTTCCCAGGTCAAGAAGAAAATATTGCAAGAAGCTAGAAAGAAACAATTCCAGTATTGTGGAGATAGAATCAGGATAACACAGGATCTAGCAGCTTCTAGTTTAAGGGATCAAAGGGCTTGGAATAGGATATTCCAGAAGTCAAAGGAACTAGAATTAAAACCAAGAATCACCTACACAGCAAAACTGAGTATAACACTTCAGGGGGAAAAATGGGCATTCACTGAAAAGAAAATTTGACTTTCAAACACAAGAATCAAGAGAAACATGAAAAGGTAAACAGGAAAGAGAACTCATAAGAGACTTAGATAAAGTTGAACTGTTTACATTCCTACATGGAAAGATAATATTTGTAACTCTTGAAACTTTATTTGGGTAGTTGGAGGGATTATACACACACATATATAAACAGAGGTCACAGGGTGTGTTGAAAAGGAAGGGATGATATCTAAAAAAATAAAATTAAGGGGTAAAAGAGGAATATATTGGGAGGAGAAAGGAAGAAATGGAATGGGGCAAATCATCTCTCATAAAAGAGGCAAGAAAAAGTTTTTTTTAATGGAGTGGAAAGGGGGGGAAGGTGAGAGGGAAAAAATGAAGATTTCTCTCATCACATTTGCCTTAAGGAGGGAATAACATGTACACTCAATTTGGTATGAAAATCTATCTTACACTACAAGAATGTAGGGGAGAAAGGGATAAGTGGGGTGGGGGGGATATATTTATCTCATCCATTTGGAATCTACATATGGTAAGATGCTGACATATTTCTGTGGCATAACTGATTCTCCTTGCTTCTTAGTTTATTGCACTCTAAGACTCCCTACTCAACAATTCTTTTCTTTCTTAAGTAGCTTTTACACAATTCACATTTTACACAATTTCCTTTTACCATGATACCTTATATTTTCTTTTCTATTTTCAGTATTTTTGGCTTTAATATTTCTTGTTGTCTCATGGAATCATCGGCTTCTATTTGGTCCATTCTAATTTTCAGGAAATTTATTACATGGGCAAAATTTTATACCTCTTGTGCTAAGCTGTTAGTTCCCTTTCCAAATCTTTCTTCCACAGCTTTCCTTTTTATCAAATTTTTTCATCAAGTACTCTCATTGTTTAAAAAAAATTTTTTAATGCTTAAAAAAAAAAAACCTCATATTTTACCTCTTCCAGGAATTCTAGCTACATTTTTGCCCAAGCTGTGGTTTTTCTTTGAGGCTTTTCTTGTAGCTGTTTGGAGTCATTTTCTGCTTTGAGGTTTGTATCTTGAACTTCCCTGACACCATAATAGCTCATTATGGTGTGGTTCTTTTTTGGTTTGCTTATTTTTCCAGCCTACTTCCTGACTTCAAGATTCATGTTAGAGCTAGGCTCTGCAGCACTCATAGAAGGAAAGTTTAAGCTGAATCTATTACTGCTTTCTTGGATATTGAGTGTTGAATTTCCAGGGTCTCAGGGAGAATCTATAAAGGAATAGACCTACAAGGTTTCAGTATTCCAAAAGTAGTCTGATCCAGAGCAAAGTCTGACTGCTGTCCCTTGGATCTGAGCTCTGAAAAGGTCCTGACGTGAGTTGGGGGTCTGTGAAAGAATAGAATGCTACCCTATCAGCCAGATGGATAGCTCTGTTAAGTTCTGAGTGTCAAATCCACAGGCTCCCCTGGGGCTGGGATTCCTCCCTTCTTCTTCTGCAAGCTGAACTAGATGCTGGATATGAGACCCTGGTCTACCCTTAGGACTTGATCCACACCACTGCTGAGAGGCTTCTGAACTTTCTTCTTTCTCAGGATAGCAATCAAGGCCTTCCTGCCCCGCAATGCTACTAAGGTGCATAGGTCTCCTTCTTAGTCTGACCTGGAACTGGATAGTAGAGGCCAAATCTGCCAATTTATGCCTTTCTTGGTTGCAGTATCCCTGTGTGGATCTGGGATTTCTTCTTGCCCTTGTGCATGGCCTTTCCCTAGGTGCTTGCATGGCACATTCCTGGACCAACCCCATCTCCAGTATCCACAGACTTCTTTGTCTGTGGACAAAGCCCAAAGTAGCCTGGAGAGATGACTCATGGTGATTTTTTCTGGATTTTCCTATTAGTATTCAGTCTGGTGGATTTTCTAGATCTGTTTGGAGAAGTTTTGTGAAATTCTGATGAACTGCTTCCTACCCCTCTGCCATCTGACTCTGCCTGGAGGTAGTTAGATTTTAAGGGGAGACACAGTATGTGTGTATATATAGTTATATATACATACACAGACATACAAACATACATGTGTGTATACATGTATGTATATGCATACATATATATGTATATGACAGAAACAAAAGTAAGTTAATCTTGAAGAAGATATTAAAGGCTATAAGAGAGGAGAGAAAGATCTCTGGTATAAGGTGGTGTCTGAGTTTGGCTCTTGGAATTTATGGAATAGGAGAATGACTTACTTAGACCTATGCTGTATAGGAGGCTATTGCAACAGTCTAGGTGAGAGGTGATGAGTACCTAGATCAGGGTGGGAAATGTGTGAATTAAAAAAGAATGAATGAATGAATAACATTTACTAAGCTCTTTCTATTTTTAAGTACTGTATTTATGTCTGTGTACACACACACATAACATACATACACACACACACACACACACACACACACACACACACAAGAGTCAATGTCTTCAAGGTGCTTACATTCCAAAAGAGGAGATAAATATGCAAAATACTGGCCAAAGAAAGGAGTCCTGGTCTATTAAATGGAAAAGATATTGTGAAGAACAATGTCAACTTTTCAGAGGCAAATGGTTACTGCTCTCAGAGTAAGAGGTGGAAAGGAAAGAGGCTCTAGGCACACAGCTGCACAGTGGAAAATGACCAGAGTGAAGATGAGGCTGCATGGTACCAGAAGATAAAGAGCCTAATCAGTGGCTTACTCCACAGGAGTATGATCTCTAGTGATCTTGTTTGGGGGGTAGAAGAGGTAGCAAGCAGAAAGAATGAAATAGATGTAGGAGATAGGGTGGAAGCAGAAACAAAATTTAACAACTAATTGGATACATGTAGTCAGGGTGGAAGGAATCAAGGAAGACACTAAGGCTTGGTGTATTTCACAGTAACAAGGAAATTGAGAAAAAGGGTGGCTTGAGCAGAGGGAAGATAATGAGTTCTGTCTTGGACATACTGAGTTAGAGATGTCTACAGGACATCATTAAAAATATTCAATAGCCAGTTTATGATACAGGACTGGAGATCAGAGGAGAGACTAGGGTCAGATATGTAGATCTGGGAGTCATTTGCATAGAAATGATAATTAAATCCATGGAAGCTGACAAAGCCACCAAGTAACAGAGTGTAGAAAGAAAAGAAAAGAGAGACCAAGATAGAGTATTGGGCTCTATGATATGGATGAAGAACCAGAAAAGGAAACTGTGAAGGAATCAGACAAGACAGAAAGAGAACTAAGAGGGTCACAAAAACCCAGAGAAGAGAAACTATTCAGGAGAGAAGGTGATCAACCATGTCAAATGCTTCAGAGACATCAAGAAAAATGAGAACTTTTTAAAAGGCCTTTAGATTTGCCAATTAAGAGATTCTGGCTGAGGCATAAATGCATCTTTTCTGCTCTGAAGATCGAGGTGAATCCTTATTTCCCTTGTGAATGTGGTTCAGTTACCCTCACCCTTTTCTTCCACCTCCTCCCTTCCTACCTTTGCAGAGACTGTCCTCAATGACTCAGCTCTAGGCATTCTCTCGAGCTATTCCCCATGCCTGGAACATTGTCCTTTCTCTACTCTGCTCCAACAACTGACTTCCCTCACTTCCTTTTAAGTCTCAACTAAAATCCTACGTTCTAGAGTTGAGAGGAGAAAAAGTAGAGGGATTGAGTATAGACTAATACAAGGCAAGTTATGTATAGATTTGTTTGCATGTTGTTTTCCCCATTAGATAGTAAGCTTCTTGAGGACAGGAAATGTCTTTTGCCTCTTTTTGTATCACTAGTGCTTAACACAATGCCTGGAATATAGTGGGCTCTTAATAAATGTTTATTGGATTGACTTAAATGTTCTCCGTCTGCAACTCTGCCCCTTAGAAACCTGAACTTCACTCAAAGCTCAGCCAAAGCTCTGCCTCCTTTCCTGATTTCCCCAGTAATTAGTTGTTCTCTCTCAATTACTCTGAATTTGTATATCTGTTGTATTTCTGAATTTGTGAATATGTTGCATCCCTCCCAATAGGATACATTCTTTGGAACAAACAGAAAATATAGTCTTTGCCATCAAGCACAGAGTAAGTACTTTTAAAATGACTGGTGATTGATTGGTGGCCTAACAACACCAAGAAAACACAAGTACTCTATCAGTCAGCACCACAACACCCACACACGGAACCACTGGTTACAGCAAATGGAGAAGTTCTGAAAGCTGTAGATAACTTCACTTACCTTGGCAGTATCCTTTCTAGGGAGGTAAACATTGACAATGAGGTTGACACACACACACTGCCAGAGCTAGCTCAGTGTTTGGGAGGCTCCAAAGGAGAGTGTAGGAGAGAAGAGGTATTAGACTGACTACCAAACTGAAGGTCTACAGAGCCGTTGTGCTGACTTCATTGTTATATGCCTGTAAAACATGGACAGTCTACCATGACAGAAAACTGAATCACTTCCATTTGAATAGTCTTAGGAAGATTCTGAAGATGACCTGGCAGACACCGAGGTGCTTTCTCAAACTGCCAAGCATTCAAAATCTACTGCAGAGAGCACAACTCTGATGGGCTGGCCACTTTGCTCAAATGCCAAATGTATATTGCCTAAAAGATAACAGGAGATCTCAGACAGGGCAAGTGCTGACATGGTGATCAGAAGAGGTAATACAAGGACACTCTCAAGGTCTCTCTTAAGAACTTCAGAACTGATTGTGTAAAATGGTAGACACTGGCACAGGACCACTCAGCATGGTGTACCCTCATCAGAGAAGTGCTCTGCTCGATGAGCAAAGCATAACTGAAGTAGCTCAAAAGAAAAAGGAGATGCACACATTTAGAAAATCCACCCCAAATGTTCACATGGGCTATTTGTGCCCAACCTGTGGTAGAGAATTCCAAACTCATATTGGTCTGATGAGCCACAGTCGGACACATCATAACTTGACTCTAACACAGTTATGTCATTTTGGTCCTCTTCAAGAAAGAAGGACAACAACCATCTCTCATATAATCCCCCATTTTTCCTCTGATACTGCCACCACCCTTACAGATCCTTAGCACCTCATATCTGGACCACTGAAATAATCCTTCAGTTGATCTGCCTGCCTAAAGTCTCTCTTCACTATGATCTGTCTTCCTCTCAGCTGATCTTCCTAAATCACAAGTATGACCATATTATACAACCTGTGCCCCCACACAATGCAAAAAACTCCAGCAGCTTCCCTTTTATCAGGGATTTGTTCTGTGAAGTATGGTTTCAGTCAAAGGACCTAGAGGGCCACATGTTGTCAGATTCCCCACCCCTGCACTAGACCATGAGCTCCTTAAAAGCAGCAACTATCTTTTGCTTTTTTTTTTTTTTTTGTATCCCCAGTACTTAGCACATTGTCTGGTACACAGTAGGTACTTATAAATGCTCATGACTGACTGGGTTTTAGACAATGGTTCTTTAAACCAAGACTACCTCAACACAGTGACACTATTACACAACTGGTGACACTAGTCCACTGTCATAAAAGTTTCTTTAATGTCAGAATAATTAAGAAAATTAAATGTGAATAATTCTGTACCATACATATGAAAAATGTAGCTAGGTGGCCCAGTGGATAGAGTTTTAGGTCTGAAGTCAGGAGTTCAAACCTGGTCTCAGACACTTAGTAACTGTGTGATCCAAGGCAAGTCACTTAATTTTGTCTTAGTTTTCTCATCTATAAAACGAGCTGGAGAAGGAAATCTCAAACCATTCCAGTATCTTTGCCAAGAAAACCCCAAACAGGGCCACAAAGAGTCATATATGACTGAAACAACTAAACAATAATACATACAAAAACATCATGACATGATTACACTCCCCTTGAAACATAGGACAGATGCTCTACCTACTGGTAAGTCCTGTTATCTTGTAAGTCCTGTATGCAACACATAGGACTTGGCAAGAACAATGCTGACCACCAGAGGGAACCCAAGTTGTTTTTAAAAAGTAACAGAAACTCAGCAGTGAATGAAATATAAAATTAAGAGGAAAATATTATTTCTGGCAGGAACAAAATCCTACAAATAAAAGCCATTTTCCAATACTAAAATCTTAGCCCAATTCTAATATTATTTAACTGAAATAAGAACTAAGTTAAGAATTCATTTGCTACACATTTTTCTCATATACAAAATCACAAATTAAAATAATAAGAAAATTTCCTGTTCTCTAATTAAAATAGTTATAAGGAAAGAATAATTATTTTACAGACACATACACACACGCACACACACACACACACACACACACACACACACACAATTTCCCAGATCAGAAAGTAATGGATAATGCATACCTGACTCACTAGCTAGAATTACTACAGACCATGTAACTCCCTCCCAGCCTCAAAACAATATGCATTATTGGAAAGTGTGTACAACTCTTTGTAAGTCTCTGTAATTTTCATTTAGAAGAGCTCTAAATTTCTCATTTAGAGAAGAAGTTTAGTGTGGAAGTTATGGAGTAGCAATTCCCAGATGCCAAACATAAAATGTCTTGGAATTCAACTAGATGGCTAATGTTACTATCATTCTAGTTGGACTGGGACACAGAAACAACACAAAGAAAGACTTCTACAACTTTATTTCCTAGGAGAAGCCAAATATTTTGCACAATTACAGAACACTAATTATGCCATCTAGAAAAATATGTTCAGATCTAATTTATACCCTTTTTCTCCTCTTTTATCTCCTTAGCTCCAGGCAGATCATACTCTGATCTGACCAACTCTATCTCAAATTCTCACCAAAGTTTGATAATTGCATTCTGCTTTTTTTTTTTTATTTCATACATAGATTAACATTTTCCCCTACAGTGCTTCATTGCTATTTGAAAGAAATAATGTCATTCACACACCCCAACTGGTATTTTAAAAGCACATGGACATTTATTTTGACAAACAAATCCTTATTATTTCAGAAGTTCTGCCAACTCCACTTCCACTGTTAAAAGAAATTTGGCCCATAGCATCCTAATGGTGATGGAGACAATGCAGATTGTTTTACTCCCCCTCAAAAAGGATTTGTTCAAAGTGCAATTCCTTACTATCCCCACCATCCGCATTCATCACAAGACACCCTACACCCAGGGAAGCAAGAATGGGAGGTTATTGTTGAGAAAGAATGAATGAGACAAAGTGCAGTTCTGTTCTTGTGGCATGACAATGTGACCTAGGCCAGGGCACCGGCAGGGCTCCATGTATCCTGGCACAGCGGCCTCCATTGGATGCATAAAAATGAACCTGGCTAGCGAGCCTTTCCATTCCTGAGTCCTGCAACTCAGTCTTAGAAAGTAAATATCGGACTAGATGATACCAAAGGTCCCTCCCCAGTTTTAACACTCTATAAAACTACAATTTGTCTTCCTCAAAGGAAAGTATGATTCCTCACCATGATCGATATAAGCAAGCACCAAATATAATTCCTGACTCATCTTTTTTCATTAGGGATTAAAATAAAAATAAACTTCCCAAGACCACAGAAGAACTCATTTTTCTCTTCTCCAAAAAATAAACAGTAGTAATATTCTAATAAAAGTATCAAACACAGAATACTATCTGCAAAAAACACTAAGGAAAACTCACAATTTCTTAAGTCTCCAATTATGCACTGAACATTTAATAAAATCATGAATAAAAAGCTCTGTTCCAGAGGGATTTGACCACCAGTGCACTATTAAACATAGCTACCAGTAAGGTTATTACCACTTTCCTAAAGTGGTTATACTCATAGAAGAGTATTATACTTATAAAGAGTATTATACTTACAGAAGTGTGAAGGATCTGCTTACTGAGAGTTGGCAGAACTTCCCCAGAGAAGCCAAGCTTTGATACAAACCCTAAAATCTGACAATCTTAATATTTTAAAGGTCATACAGTTCAACCTCCTTTCATATAGGAATCTCCATTATAATATTCCTGAAGAAGAAAATCCTATCCTGAGCGCCTACTTGAATTCTACCAGTGACTGTGAGACTCATTATCTATTTTCTACCAAGATCATGATTTTTTTACTCAAATGATCAGAGCTGATGACCAATTCGCTTCTTAAAGACCTCAAGCAATCAAGAGATTAGTTCAGAGAATAAGTTAAAATGCTCCTGTTGGATTCCTAAATCGTGGATTATCTAAAAGGTCACATTGAACCTTTAAAAAGGAGGAGAATTTTAGAAAGTTCCTAAATATCAAGGAGAAAACAAAATTTTCTTCTGTCATCTTCTGACTCTTCATTTAAAAAAATAAAGTCAAATAAAATTAAGAAGAGAGCCCAAAAGCCAAATTTATAGAAACTAAAGCCAGACTCACTCCGAAGCCACCGTCTCAGGAATGGGTTCATCAAGCAGCTCCAAGCTGTGCAGGATCCAGTAACACAGCCAGGGGCGGCTAGCATCCAGACACTGTGAGATGGACAGGGAAGAAAATACATTTCTTATTTATATTTACGACTGCTGACATGGTGTCTTCTTGTCTCACTCCAACAGGCCTAATGAGGGAAAGCTTAAGCTATCCTACTGACAAGAATTAATAACTGAGGGAGAATGGCTCTGGAGATCTGTGGCCTTGGCCAGGAGCTGATGTAGGTAATAAAGGAATAATACATCAATGGAATTTACCATAAACCTAGTAGGTCCTCAACCAGCAGTAAGTGAACTCAAAAGGCTAAGGGAAAACAAAAACTTGTTGGTATTCTTATTGGAGGTATTGGGAGGCACGAGGGAAGAAAGGGGTGTTCTATATTTTATAAAACCTACTATTAAATGTTGTTGTCAAACAGAGCCAACAAAAAGTAACATAAGAAAAATATCTGAAATATTTAATAGGAGGAAGCAGGTCAAAAAGCTCATATCCCAAATAAAAAAACAACAGAGGAAGAATATCAAAAAGTCCATGATACTCTGAAATTGATCTGAACCCCAAAAAGGTTCCTAGTTTTTGTTTTCTTTTTTAATCTGAAAACCAGGACAACCTGACCAGATGGAATACCTGGCCCCAGATACTCTTTTGAAGCTACATGAGGAAAGGAAGATCAACAACTTGGCATACTCCCAACCAAGGAGATAACAGTACAAGTACACTGGACAATCTTAAGAAAGACAACTTCAGGAGGCTTTTGGCAGGTAAATGTAAGGTAGAGAAGCTTATCTGATTATTGGTTGGGTCAGCTGGAAAAGTCTGAAATTCAGTGCTCCTGAGCTGATACACTTACCTCATAAGCATCTGTCAGCTGTCGAAGGCCTCTTTTCAGATAATGGAAGTGCTTTTCTCGATGTAGAATAAGTCTGGAAAGACAAAGAACATATGATAAATAAGCTTTCTATGGAAGCTTTACATGAACAGTTCCCTCTGCCCAACAATTAACATACATATACGCTCTTCCCCTCACCATGGTCATAAAATAACCTGCTCCTTTTACAGCCCTAAAAAGTGTGTAAACTTTATATGGAAGCAAAAAAAAAAAAAGGAAACAAACAGGACGCCCATCAACTGGAGAATGGCTGAACAAACTGTAGCACATGAATGTAATGGAATATTACTGTGGCCTGATAAATGACAAATATGAGAATGTCAGAAAAATAAGGGAAGGCTTATATGAACTAATGCGGAGTAAAGAAAGAAAATCAGGATAATAGTCTGCACAGTGATTACAATAACGTAAGCAAAAAGGCAACAAAATTCAGATTGAATGCGATAACCAACTGCGGTTCAGGAGAACAGAGGTGAAGAACTACAGGTGAAGCAGGTCGCACACACTACTGCATGAGGTAGTTTTGCTATTTTGTTTAACTATGTTACTTTCTTACAAGAGAGAATTCAAGAAGGGGAGAGGAACAGGAGCATAAATAAGAAGATGATTATACTGTTAAAAATAAAAGGAGTCAATAAAACTATTTTTAAAAGATAAAAGACCAACATTAAGTGTCTCAAACTGTCCACCGTCCTACAGCTGGCAAGCTCTTCCCTCCAATTAGAATCCCTGTAATTCAGAAGTTGCTTGACTGGCTGAAGGCCTCTCCTCCTCCCTTCTCCATCACAACCCATTCCAGCTTTACACGCGTTGTGTCTCTATACCACTCTCCCCTCTTTCCCATGTGTCCTAAACAAACTCCATTCTATGGTTAACAAACTGTCCTTCATGTTAGGCCTCTTCTTTTCACATACCTTACAAATTTTCGCAATCACAGAAATCTGGCTTCTCTTAAGAAAACACTGCCTCCCTGGCTACCCTCTCCAGTATTGAAAATACTTTCTCATGCTCCCAGGAGAAGGAAAGGCACAGATGGAACGATGCTGCTCACTACCATCTCCAGACCCTCTCCTGGCTTCCATCATTTAGCAACTTCACCTCCTTTGAGAGTGGCTCCATCTGATCTATCTAGATCCTAGTTCCAATTCAGTGCTGGGGTCACAGTTTTCCTCCCTATTATATCTCCTGCCCATATACTTCAAATTACATATTGGTGCATGACTCTCAGTTCATCAGTGTCCTCAGTTTTACGGCCATACCTTGAGGATCATTATCACATCATCATGGCCACTGTACATAATTTTAAAATTTTCTTTCTTAACCATAACCCTCCTCTCCCTTCCCCATCTCTCTGTGCTTCATCCCTCCTGAAATTATTCCCTAACCCTCCCCACATCTCCAGTCATGCTCCTTATTTGCCCAGGCCTCAGTTCTATTCCTTCTCTTTGAAATCTTTCTTTTCTATAATTTTTAAATTTTATTTTATTTTCAGGTATTTCTTTCTCCACACTCTCCCCTACCCATTGTGAGAAGGAAAGAAACATAAAACTCATCACAAATACAAAGTCATGCAAAATAACCTTTAAAATCTTGACCCTAGTAACAAGGTCAAATTTACACTGTCCTCTATCCTTGAGTCCCCTTGATTCCTTGTCTTATCAACCTTTACCCCTTTCCTAATTCTACATTACTTTCACTACCCTCCCGAGCTCCTACTCTGCTACTGGTGAATGACATTCAAGGACCTCACAGTATTCATTCTAAATTTCTCCTCAAATCACTTATACCACTTCCTCTCCTTTTCCCCCCTCAGCAGAAGATTTGCCACACATTTTACTGAAAGAAATTGAGACATAACAAGTTCCCTTTTTCCATTTCTATACCTCTTAAATCCCTGAAGATTCTCATTTGTTTTCCTTTTCTCCCATGTCAGAAGATGTGACTCTTTTCTTCTGCTTAGGCCCTTGATCCTTTCTCCTCCAGCAGATTGCGCCTTTGATCATCTCTTCTCTCTCCCTAATTTTCAATCATCTCTCTTTTCCAACTAGCTCTTTCCTTAAGGACTAAAAAAGACAGCCAAATATCCCTGAATCCTTTAAAAAACTTCACTTCACCCCAGTATCTCCTTAAAGCATTGTCTTCGTTCTCTCCTCCCTTTCACAGCCAAACTCCTAAACAACAAAGAAAGCTGTCTGCACTCTTTGTTTCTGCTTTCTCACCTCCCATTCATTTTTCAATTCATATGACTTTGGACTCTACCACTTAACTGAAGACTCTCCCTCCAAAGTCATCAATACTCTCTCTACTGCCAAATGCATAACTTTCCTTAATCTTCAGCATTCTTGACATCTCTGCAGCATTTGACACTGTTGGAGTGCCTTGATTATGGATATTTTTTCCTCTCAGTTTCAACATCTTTGGTCATTCCTCTTCTCCTTCTAGCAGACCAATGTCATTCATTTCCTTTGTGGACTAATGATCTATTTCCCACCCCTATGGAATGGCTAAAGCTCTATCCTATCTTCCAACTCCTCTCTCTACATAACTTTCTTACTAAGAAATCTTTCCAATAAAATTGATTCCAATGGATTTAACTACAGTCTTTTTGTAGAAGATTCCCAAATTTACATACCTAGTCCTCATCTCTATTTAGCTCTCTTTAGTCTTCCACCTGGATGGCCCTTAGGCAGATTCTTAAACAATACATTCAAAAACAAGTTACATTATGTTTCCCACCAAACTCATCCCCTCCCAATTTCCATTTTTCTGTCATGGGAAATGCCATTCTTTGTGCCACCCAGGTGTGGTACCCAAGAATCATACTCAACTCTTAATTCTTATACCCTGCACCTAACCAGTTGTAGAGTCTTGTTGATTCTACCACAGTATCTCTCAACTCTGTCCTCTTTTCTTTACACACATCCCAGTCACTCCAATTCATACCATTATTATTTATAGCTTGAACCATTCCAATCGTTTCCTAATAAACATTCAGCCCTTTCCAAATCCAACTTCCACAACAGCCAAATTAGTATTCCTGAAGCACAGATCTGATCACATCCTTCCACAGCTTAAGAAATTTAAGTGGCTTACTTTTCTCTCTCGAACAAAATGCGAATTCCTCTGTTTGGTATTTGAAACCCTTCAAAGTCTGATTCTAGTGCTTGTTTCTATGCAGATTACACATTACCCCTTCTCTCCCCCATTAACTCAATGTTCCAGTCAAAGTGAACTATTCCATGTTCTCAGTAACCCTGTATACACAACATGGCTATCTCCCATGCCTGGAATGCTCTCCCTCCTCACCTTCATTTCTTGGAATCCATTACTCCTTTGAAGACTCAGTTCAAATAGCACTTCAAGTGGCACAAGACACCTTTTCTGATTCCCCTGGTTGTTAGTAATCTCCACACATTCCTTCTATGCCCCTCCCCCAAATTACTATGTATTTACTTTATCCATTCTTCGTATTTACTTACCTGTGTACATGTTGTTCCCCCTAGTAGAAATGTAAGCTCCTTGAGGACAGGGACTGTTTCATTTTTGTCTTTGTATCCCCAGCATCCAGCACAAAGCCTGGCACAAAGTAGGTGCTCAATAAATACTAGTTGACAAACTTGGGCCTGGAGAAGAGTTAATAAAATTCACCTCCCTGCCTTCTTTGCTGAGGTGGGGGATTATTGCATATACTGTTAGACTTGGCTGGTGTGTTGATTAGTTTTGCTGAATTGTTTTTTCCCTCTTTTTAAATATTTGTTACAAAGGATAACTTTGAGCGGAAGGACAGGGAGAGGGATACATTAAGAAATGAAGGTGATATAAAAATAAAAGATGAACGAAAATATGATAAAATAAATGCTTGTTGAGTTGAATAAAAGCACCTAGAAGTCATACTGGAGAACATATATGAGTGATACACCCTTTCTTGGAGATCATATGAGTGATACATAATAACATCCTCTCTGCAGAGACTTTATTCTACTGAAGAATCTATAGTTTGCACTATTGCAGCCAGCCGGAGACCACAATTCACAAGGCTTCTGGCTTGCCACATCAAGTTCCCTTTCTCATTCCAAAGACAAAGCCATTAATGACTTTCTATGTCTTCTTTGTCTTTCCTCTGAATTTTAAAGATATTTCTTCATAGAAGTGAAGAGTACTTCCTTGAAGTTTGTAGTGTGCACTATGACTTTCCCTCAGTAATCCATCTATCATAACCTCATTGATATCTCATCTCCTAACTGCTAACCTAAAGCCATGTTTTTTGTTTTGTTTTGTTGTAGCCAGTAGCTTTCCTTGTATCTTACAGGAATCAGCATACTGGCCAGAAACCTGCTACAATGTGCCATATACAATCTTATTCATAGATGGAACAAGTAGTGCTCCACTTTTAGAACTTATGGCAAAGAAAAATATGCATTAAGGAAGAATTCAAGATGCTGAGTCAAGATTCCTAATATCAAAGTCTTACTCCAATAATGAAATGATGTGGGGCTTTTGTAAAGCAGTACTTCTGTGTCTGTAAAAGAGATCACAAGAATTAGAGCTACATACCATTAGATTTTAAGACTACAGGAAAGAGAAATGATGCCTAATAACATCAAATAGCATCATATAATTCATCTACAAAATAATGATATCAAAAGGTCTCATCCTGCTTTAAGGTTCTATGATTCTATAGCGGGGAGGGTGAGGGAAAGGATAAAGGAAGGGGTAAGGAGCTTAGTTCAGTTTTTTATCTCAGCAAAATTGTTAGGCTCATCATAGTACAGTGCCCCTCTACATCTGCTTCCAATCAGATTATCTAGTTAAAAAAGTATGAAGGGGGGAGGGGGAGAGGAGGGAAAACTCAGTCAGAGAGTGAAAACTGAGGAAGTATCTTTACTGATTGAAAGTGTTTGCTCCTGGGAAGCTTTCCTAGTTTAATTCTCAATGTCATATTTTATTAGCATTTCTAATGTATAACACTACATTTTAGGAGAACAATTAGTCCACTCTCCCACTTTCAACCAAGAAGCCATTATTCTCTGCCTTTCTAAACTACTACTTGTCCACCGAGTGGCTTCTCAGTCAGGGATAAATCAATCAGAAGGCTAAGTAAATTTCTACTAAGACCTGGTCCTTAAGTGTGAGTCTGCACAATTTGCTCTTCAAGATTCTGAAAGTAAAAAGAAGTGTAAGGGCTTGAATTCCAAAGGCATTTCCCAAAACAGTCACCACACTTGCACAATCTAATCTTGTTGAATCAATTTTGATTTCATACCTTTCCACAATTCCTTCAGCTTCTCAGTTATTCCTACACAAAATTTTAGAAAGCACAAAAAGATGTATTGAACTCTCCCACACAATTGGCTTTACCCTGATGAGTCTCACCATCCCCCAATGAAAATTCCAAGCAAACATTATGCTGGGAGGTCAGGACAGAGTCTGAGCAGGCCACAGGAAACCTGCTGAGGATGTGGAAAATGCTTAGGAGACATACTGACAGAGATAATTCCTTGGCAGATTTCAACACAAGTAAAATTTTCATCAATGACTGTGGGCTAAAGGAAGAATTCCTATCAGTCACTTTAATTACTTTCCATCTGAAAAATCACTTTCACACTTCTTAAAAATAGTAATTTGTATATTATTCTACTAAAACTTTGCCTTTTTAAAAAATAATCCCTTAATAAGTAGAAAAGGTATGCATTCTCCTCTGTATCTATATGAAAAATATAGACCAAAACAGAGAGCTGCCATTGTCTCCATGATACTCTCAATTATTCATATTATCAATGTTTTCAGAATCTATTTTAATGGCTACTGAAATAGCCATTAAAAATAAACAACAAAAAGTAGTTGAAAGAAACTGTTACAGAACACATTTTGAGGGAACATTATCAGAAAGACCAAAAATGAATAAGCAAAGAAGAGATCTAATACAATGAATAGAGTGAAAGAAAGATAAAAATCTCCAGAAGGAAACAATGAGACTACCTCTCTGGAAGAGAGATTGGACGTATTAATAACCATAACAGTAGTTTAGAATTATAATACAAACTGTAAAGAAAGATCTCATAGCTAAAAGACTGAAAATAGGATCAGTGAAGGAATTCAAAGAAAAAAAAACATGAGAAACTGACAAAGTAGAAAAGAATGTGGGAAATCTAACTCTATTTACTGAAGGCCAGATACTTCCCCACTGATATCCTCTGGCTTCACAGTAAGAAACTTCAATATACATACTTATGTCCCCTCAATACCTAGCTTCCCAGTTCAATAACTCTTTCTTCATGACCTCCATCTTCACTCCACCTCAGTCACCCATAGGTATGGTCACATGGGAAGCCAATTCTGTGATCTAATTTCTGATATTCTTTCTATTCTTCATTCTCAACATAACATCTTCTGCCACCTGGAATCTCTCTACAAAGATGCCATGTCTTAATCCATCATTCCTGTTCTGAACCCATCATTCTCCATTCTAAAGCCTTGCCTCTAAGATTGATCTGTTCAACTATCCACTATCTTTTGCCCTTGAATTCACCCTTTCCTCTTTGTACTACTGCCACTCATGCTTTGCTAAATCCAATTCTAAGTTGTCTCACACCATCTACTTTCTTTGCTCTTAATTCAGGTGTAGCTCAAAGTTGCTAAAGAAAGTTATACCACGAGGAGTCAAGATACCGGAGTAAAAAGATTCACATATGCTAGCTCCGAACCCACAGCCCATAAATTACCTGTTAAAAGGAACTCCCAACAAATTCTGGAGCAGTAGAGGAGATGTCTGTTCCAGAGAGCTCTGAAAAACTGACACCAAAGGTCCATTGCGCAAGGGACCAGAGCAGAGCCCAGCCCTGCCTTGGCCGCATGGCCCCAAGAGGAGCAGATCCAAGCAGGCTTCAGGGACGGAATCTCCGGCGGTCACAAAGGTCGCTCCACCCACAGACGCACAGGTCAGTGAGAGACACATCTGGACTGGCCAAGGGGGGAAGAGGGGTGTCTCCATAACTCAGGCCCCTTCGGGAGGCAGCAGCAGGGGGATGCAGCGGACAGGAGCTTGGCTCCATTACTGAAGGTCTCCGCATAAACCCCCTGAAGGAACTGAGCATGGGAGGTGGCCCTGCCCCACCTGAGAACCTGAATTTAATCTTACCCTGAATAGCAGCCCCACCTGCCGCTGAAAGCCCTGAGACTGGGGAACAGCATTTGAATCTCAGACCCCAAGCACTAGCTAGGCGGATCTAGGCGGGGGGTGGAGAGGATTCTCAGAAGTCAAGTAACTGGCTGGGAAAATGCCCAGAAAAGGGAAAAAAAATAAGACCATAGAAGGTTACTTTCTTGGTGAGAGATGTTTCCTCCTTTCCTTTCTGATGAGGAAGAACAATGCTTACCATCAGGGAAAGACATAGAAGTCAAGATCTCTGTAACCCAAACATCTGAAATAGATATCCAATGGGCTCAGGCCATGGAAGAGCTCAAAAAGGATTTTGAAAATCAAGTTAGACAGGTGGAGGAAAAATTGGGAAGAGAAATGAGAGAGATGCAAGAAAAGCATGAAAAACGGGTCAATACCTTGCTAAAGGGGTCCCCAAAAATGCTGAAGAAAATAACACCTTGAAAAATAGGCTAACTCAATTGGCAAAA
>CM053769.1:436186936-436226290 GCA_028658325.1 Potorous gilbertii | reverse complement strand
CAAATGGGGAGAAAATTTGGAACCCAAAATTTTGTGAAAATGAATGTAAAAAGTTAATAAATTTATATTAAAAAAAAATTTAAAAAAAAGAAAAAGAAAGTTATACCACCAGCATGCTAAATGCACTTTTTAACTTGTCTTGTTTCACCTGGGCCTTCAACTCTTCACACCAATCATTTTATTCTTTCCTGATTAATTGTATGGCATTTCTCACAGTGGCTGCTTCAAACTTCCTCTTATTTGTTTGAGACTCCTCCTTTATCTCTCCCTCTTGGCAGAGGGCTTTTTTATACTTTACTGAGAAATAGAAGCCACCTATTGTGAACTCTCTTCTCTCTTATTTCTCTCTCAAAATCCACCAGCATCAATCTTGTCCTTTGTTCCAGTATCTGAAAAGATGTTGTTACTTAGCCATTTTTCAGTCATGTCCTTGTGACCCCATTTAAGGTTTTCTTGGCAAAAATAATGGAGTGGTCTAGCTTATTTTATAGATGAGGAACTGAGGATTAAGTGACTTGCCCAAGGTCACATAGCTAGTAAGTGGCTGGATTTGATCTCAGAAAGAGGGGCCTTTCTGACTCCAAGTCCAGTAGTCTATCCACTATGCCACCTACATGCCCATCTGAAGAGGTGGCCCCCTTCTTTCCAAGTGCAACTCCCCTTCTTATGCCCTTGATCCCACTGAGGTACTCTTCCACCTCAGACTCATAAAGCTAGAGCTGGATATAACTCAGATGTCAGGTAGTCTAACCCCTTTCATTTTACAGATGAGGATACTAAGGCCCAGGGATGTTAAGCAACTATCAATTTCAGAATGTCAAAAGCAGAACCTAACCCTTTAGTTTTAGAGCTAGTACTCTTCCTGGAAACTTTCTCCTTCAATCATTCCCTCTTATTTCCAATCTCTCCATATCTTGGGGTTCTTTCTCTGTATTCTACAGTCAAGTCTAAGAATTTCTTATCCTTAAAAAACCTTCACTTGACCATGTCATCCCCCTGATAAGCTAATATAAGGCTATTATCCTTCACAGTCAAACTCCAAGAAAGAACTGAATATGCTTGCTATTTCTTCACCTTCCACAACTTCTCAACCTATTGCAATCTGGTTTCTGATCTCACCATTCAAATGAAACTGTTCTCACCTAGGTCACCAACAATCTCTTAACTACCAAATTTAATGACCTCTCTTTAGTTCTTATTCTACTTGAGTTTCTTACACCTATTGAAAGTCAACCACCCTTTTTGTCCTGAATAATCTCTTCTCCTTTGCCTTTCCATATATTTGACCACTCCTTTGAGTTCTTCTTAAATGTGTGACTGCTCCCCATTTCCTTGGTTATCAATCACTTTGCACCCACTAAATATAATTTTCACACAAGACTGTCCTTTTTTTTCTACAAGTAATATCATTAGCTGCCATGCAAATGCTATCAAAGTAACCAGATAATTGCCAAATTTATAATTTAGAACCCTAATTTTTCTCCTGAAGTCTAAATCCTCATCACTAAAAGCCTTCTGGATATTTCTTGAAGGTCACATGGATGTCTCAAATTGAAAATGTCCAAAGTGGAACTCATTTTCTCTTCTAAATTCATCATCCCTCCTTCAAAGTTCCTTTTTTCTATCGAAGGCATCAGTATCCTTTTGGTTCCCTAGGCTGCACCTGGAAGTTATCTTTACCCTCTCCACTACCCACAACCAATCAGTTGTCAAATCTATCTCCATAGTATCTCTGGAATCTGTCCTGCTCCCTCCACTAATATAAGGCACTAAGCTAATTCAGTCCTTCATCACCTCTTAAAAGAGGCTACATGGTATAGTGGGTAAAGCACTGGAGTTGTAGTCAGGAAGACCAAAGTATAAATCTTTCCTCAAAAACATACTAACTGTGTGATCCTAGGCAAATCACTTCACTTCTGCAGGTCTTAGCTTCCTCATTTGTGAAAGTAGGTGTCTGTATTCAATAACATCTAAGGTCTCCTCAATTTATGATCCTAATTTTGCCCAGACTATTGCAATAGCTTTCCAAATAGTCTTCCCTTTTTCTATCATTTGCCAATTAATCCTTCATAGAGGTGTCAAATTAATATCCACAAGACAAATCTTCATATGCCATTCCCAAATGCCCAGTATGACTAGAATATTACTTCTAACATCCAAATGGTCAGGCTTCCTCCCTGAATAAATTTCCACTCTAATTTCTTCTCACCTCATATATCTCTTATCAGTTTATGCTCTCCTAGGCCATCACCCCTAGGGCCACACAGCCTATCTCCCACTCCCATCAATTACGGTGAAAATGATAGCCCAAGTCTTTAGAGGATAAGCGATTCCACTCTCCCAGAACAAATGCACCATAGTTAGACTGTCCCTGCACCCCTCCAACCACCCCAACTCCCTTATAACTGTGTTTGTCCCATTAGAGAAAATCTTTGATGTGGTTTCATTTTGTGACGGTAATGATCATATGTGTGCTTTTACTGACACATAATGTCTGACCTTGATCAGAGGAAATAATCAACTGAGTGCTAGACTTTAAGTCAAATATCCACATATATATGTATATGTATGTATGTATATATATATGCTTCATTGAGCTTTTATTGTGTTTTTAGTGTTGATTTTTAAGAATGGACATGAATGAATGAAAAAGCCACAAAAGACATAAGGAGACATAAAAAAGTTGTCCCTTTAAAAGAGAACATTTCCAAAGAATATCAGAGATATTTTATGGGGAAGTAAAGTACTTCAAAGATCACTGCAGTCCACAAGCAAATGGATTACATTAACATGTGAAGGAAAGAAGTAGAAAAAAAATTTTAAATTACAAACTATTGCTGTGAAACAGTCTAATTAATCCTCAAAAATCAAGAAAAGACCCTCAGAAGGATCTGGCAACTGTAGTTGAAAGAACAGCAAAAAGACCAGTTGAAAAATTGCTGTTAACCACTGTGATGAAGGAAAAAATACTTAGGGGCAAAACAAGGCAAGGACTGGAGTACCAAAGATGGTAGAAAAGATAATTTTTGCTACCTGAACAGCCAAAGTAGTCAATAGCTCCAATCTCCCAGGTCTAGCTCCTGCTCCACAGTGCTGGTATGTTTAAAGCTGAACTGTGCCCAGTTCTAGTTAGAATTGCTGCTAAAATGCTCCAGCAAACTTGCTCAATCAGCACTGTTATAATTTCATATTTCTCATTCTGAATAAGCCTTCCTGGTTAATTATTAAGAGATGCTAGAGGTGGAAAGGGAACAACAGGGAGAGAGGTAGAGAGAGAGGAGGGGGGGAGGGAGGGAAGGAAGGGGGGGAAGAGAGAGACAGAGAGACAGAGAGAGAGAGGGAGAAAAAGGGAGATAGATGTCCTTTTTGCTACTGATTCATGTTTCCTCACCCACATGGCCCCATCATAGTTGCCATGGAAGATCCTTAGTATGAAAACCCTATGTAAACTTAAGTCACCAGTGGTTCTAACCATCCCACTACTCACCCAGACCACCACTGGGCATGTTGTCAAATAGAACAGTGAAAGAGAAGGTAGCCACATTCAGCTTTATCCCTGACTGAACTGTTGTATCTGTCAAAGCTGTACTTATTTATGAATATCAACAAACTGTCCTGACCCACACTGGTATGGGCTTCCTGCCATACAACCCAACTTGACCTGAAATATTCATGACACTGATGGAACTCACTTTTTCTGTCAAAATTATGGTCAGAAGATATTCAATAAAATCTGGGCATCTTCATCAGAAGATAACATTCACACACAAAAATCAGTGTTCTTTTTACTTCCATTGGACTTGGAATTTCTGTCTCCACTTAGGGAATAATAAATATATCGATATCCTGAGAGGCAGAATTGTTCTAGAATTACCAAAATTCCCAAATGGAGATGGACTATTGCAAACTATTTGGCCCTATGCCACACATCACAAAAAGTTAAGAAACCTATCTGAAAGATATAGATAAACATGCATAACTGGTCTAGGAATTCATAAGCCTTAAACCTCACTGAAAACCTATGAATTACAACCAAAGGGTAGAGTTAGAAAAATGTACTGTTTTCAAAGGTACGCTTAACACCCGATATGATCAAATGTAGTTTCATGAAGAATTGAAGAATATTTGTCAAAATCTTGTGAACTCAATGACAAATTATACACTGATTTCAGCAAAACAATGCCATATTTAAAGTTAAAAAGCCTTTTAAAAAAAAGATGTTAACAGTTACAAGGTTATCATATTTCAATAAATGTAGCTGTTTTATTTTGTTCCAGTTAAGTTACATACCACCTTAGGATAAAATACAAAATCCTCAGCCTGGCATTTAAAGCCCCTTCATAATCTATGCTTAATCTTTCCAGATACTTCATACTACTTCCTTTCATGTGTTCTATATTCCAGCCAAGTGGTCCTACCTCAGCATCCCATCTTATGTGATAACTGGAATGCATTCTGTACATATAGCCAACTCTCAGAATTTGGCTTCCTTTAAAACTTGGCTCATGGGCTGCTTCCTACAGGAAGACTTATTTCATTCTCTCTAGACATCATTTGCCCTACCCTTTCTGAAACTGCCTTGTAAATTTATCAAATTTAGTCTTGTATTTTCCTGGGAGAATTTAAGCTCTGTAGGAAGTTGGTTTTATTTTTTGTTTTTGTACTCCTGCTGCTTAATACAGTGCCATGCACATTGCAAATGCATGTTTGTGGAATTAAATGGATGAATTAACAAAAGAAATATGAATAAAAGATGATTTAAATGAAAAATAAAAAAATGTCATCCTACATGAGATGGTAAAGGACCAAACCACAGAAACAATTTTAAAAGTATACCAAAGGTAACAATAATGAAATAACCTAACAAAATATATAGAATACAACCAGAGCAATACTTATAGGAAAATATACATTCCTAAACACTGAACATTAACAAAAGAAAACTGATGAACTGAGCATGCAATTTTTAAAAACCTATGAGACTAGCAAATTATCTCTTATGTGACCTAAATACTAAAGATCATACCATAAAAAACCAGATCACATGACTTTCACAGCATTGGTTAGAGGGTGAATTCATTACCAAACAAGGAATAGAGGTGATTACAAAAGATAAAAAGATCATTTCAATTAACATGAAATTTTGCCACAAAATTAATGCCACCAGGACTAGAATTTCCTATATCACTTGAGGAAAATATGTATAGCAAATAAATTTGATAAGGGTCTGATGTTCAAGATATATAAGCAATTAACAGAAATATCTAAGAGTAAAAGCTATTCCCTAGTAATTTTTCAAAGAATATAAACAATTCTACAAAGAAACTACAAAAGTTAATGAACTATTTATTAATCATATGAAAATGCTCAAAATCAATAATACTAAGAGAAATAAAAATTAAAACAAGTCTGATGTTCCACATCATACCCATTATATACCATTTAAAGATGAAAAAAAAGAAAAGAGAATAGTCTATATTGAAGGGCTTGTGTAAACATGAGCATTGTGGTAGATTGTGATGAATTAGTCTATCCTGACTTCCCAAGGTATATAACTCAAGAAGATTAATGATAAAAAGAAAAACTCCTAGTCATCAAAATATTTATTTTTTGTAACAGAGAACAAGTGGAAACAAAGCAGATGTCCAACACTTGGGGAGTGGCTGAACAAGATATATGAATGTATTTAAAAATTACTGTATTTTGTTTAAAATGATGAATGTAATGAATATAATTCTCAATATTCATAGAAAGCTTTTTATCAATGCATACAAAATGCAGTAAAGAGAAACAGGAAAACATACATGAAGGGTTCTTATCCTTTTATTTGTCATGGCCTTCTCTCTGGCAGTATGGCGAAGCCTACCTACTCTTCCCTTCATAGAATAATGGTTGTCAAAGCACAAAACAAAATGAAAGATTACAAAAGAAATAAATTTATGTTGAAATACAGTTATCAAATTATTTTTTAAAACTAATTCATAGACCCCAAGGTTAAGAACTAAAATATACAATGACTACAATAATGTAAATGGAAAGAAAAAAACCTAGCAAAACACCTGAAGCTAAATGTAATAAAATTATTATGACCAAGTTTGGAACCAAAGATGAAAGACAGAAAGGCACCTCCATCCATTCCTTGAAGAAGTGACAGACTATATCATAGTTCCATACTGGAATAAAATTAAGAATACTTTTTCAATGTGTTAACTAATTTTGTTAACTGGGGCTTTTTAGTTTTGAGGGTTTTTTTATTATTTGTTGTAAGGGATAATTCTCTACAATGGTGTAGGGGAAAAGAACAGATCAGAAAATGTGGGTTATAAAAAAACAAAAGAAAGCAATAAAAATTATTTTTAAAATTAATAATCTTCAAACAAGAACAAAAGAGATTTTAAAAATTAAATGAGAAACATAAGTGAAGTTTTTAAAAATTGATATAATATTCAAGAGTTGGTTTTTTTGAAGAGTAACAAAATTAATAAACCAGCAGATAATTTTATCCAAAAAGAGTGAACAAATATAAGAAACAAGAATAAAAAAATTCATATTGTCTCTGTAACCAACAAACAATTTTCAGGGAACATTGTTTGAAGGGGAGTTTGAATGTTTGTTGGGAAATGTCTGCTGAGTCGAAACAAATTAAACCAATGTTTTAAAAAACCGAATAAAAATGAAAAGGAGGATATTTTTACTGTGACTAGAAAGGAAGAAAAGTTATCAGAAATTACTATATCAAATGAAATGGGAAAAAAATCTAAGAACATAAGTGAAATGGATAAATATCTTCAAAATTTTAAAATACTAAAACATGAAACAGAAAACAAGTAACTCAAAAATATGAAACACAGAACCCAAGTAACTCAATCTCAAGATAAATTAAGCAAGCCATAAATGAACTCTCAGAAAAATACTCTCAGTCCAGACAGATTTACAAATGAATTCCATCACATATTTTAAAAAATAAATTCTCTTTTTTACATAAATATATAAACCCCTCCTCCAAAAAAAAAAGGAGAATTAATACTTTACCAAACACCTTCTATGAAACAAACATAGTCTGGATTCCCAAATGAGAGAGAAATAAAGCAGAAAAAGAACTGCAGAATAATACCACTAATGAACATGAATAGTAGCTCTATCTTAAAGAAACCTCCTCATGTGGGAGCTTGCTCCACCAATGCTGAAGCATTAAGGGGTAAAGTAACTTAATAAGGGTCATGTACCTAGTAAATGTGAGAAGCAGAATTTGAACCCAGATTTTCCTATTCCAATCTCAGCAAGCTATCTACTATAACATGTTACCTTTCACTAATGAATCTACACAAAAATATTCAATAAAATGCAGGCCAAAGAAAAAGGATTACAGTAACATATATAAAAAAATTCATTAAGATCAAGGGATGATTTATACCAGGAATACAAAGATGGTTCAACACTAAGAAAACAAGTAGTATAATAAATCACATTAATCATCAATGCATATTGAAAAAAATTTCCTATAAAATACAGAGCTTATGCTAAAAACAATAAACAGCAAAAAGCAAGACTTTTTCTTAAAACCACATGTTACCATTATCTATAATGGGAAAATACTGGAAGTTTTTCCAATTATATCAGGAAATAAGGTTGGCCATCATCAATGTTATCACTGGACATGGTATAAGAAATACTAGATATAACAATAAAACAAAACCCCAAAAAAGGATTTAAGGGAATAAGTACTGGCAAAAGGCAGCAAAATTATCTCTATTTGTAGATGATAGTTTATTTAGAATCAAGAATCAAACAAAAAATAATCAAGACAATTTCTTCAGCAAACGAGATAATATATGGAAAGTAAGTTCTATAAAAACCTGAATCACTTTTATTTTTCAGCACAATATAAAAGAAATAGACAAAAGATCACTTTCCAAATGTTACTACAAATAAATACTAGGGAAAGAGCTATGTTATTTAAATTAAAATCAAACTGCATTAAATATTTAGGAGTTAACTTACCAAGACACATATATAGGGTTTATATAAATAGAAATACAAAACAATTTTCACAGAAATAAAGAAAATGAAGACATATACAATAGTCATGACTAAACTATCCCAGTATAGTAAAAGTAACAATACTACTCAAATTCATTAATCTACAGATTTAACACCAAACCACAATGCCACAGTGATACTTTAGAGAACTGAACAAAACAATGACAAAATCACTATGAAACAAGAAAAGGTCAAATATGATCAGAGAAATAATGAAAAAAAAGTAGAAACTAAGGGAGTCTGGCATGAGCAGATCTCAAACTATGTATTAAAAGGCAGTTATTATCAAAAGTATTCAATATTACCAATTAATCAACAAGCATTTATTAAGCACCTACCATGTGCCAGGCACTGTGCTAGGTGATGAGGATACAAAGACAAAAATGAGATAGATCCTACACTCAAGGAGCTTACATTCTTATGGTGGAGACATATATATATATATATATATGTAAGTATATACAGAATAAATCAAAATAAATACAAGATAGTTTAGAGAGGGAGGTCATTAGAAGTTGGAAAAATCAGTAAGAGGCTTCATGTAGCTAAGTCTTTAAGTAAGGAAGGGATTCTATGAGGTGGTGATAAGAAAAAAGTACAATCCTCAGAGGGAGTGCATGAGCATCAGAGATGGAAGGGTGTCTAGAGGAATCCAAAAAAGGTTAGTTTTCCTAAACTACAGAGTGCAAAAACGGGAATAATATATAATGAAGCTGGAAAAGGAGGCAAAGGCCAAGTTGTAAATGGCTTTAACAAAACAAAGAGAAAAGTTTATATAGGGAGCCACTAGAGTTTATTGAGTGAGTGAGTGACATGGTCAGAACTACACTTTTAAAAAGTCACTGGTAGCTGTGTGGAGGATGGACTGGAGTAGGGAGAGACATGAGGCAGGAAAACCAATAAGGAGGCCACTGCAACAGTCCAAGTGGGAAGTGATGTGGGTCTAGATACTAAATACAAATAGAAACGTTGATCAATAAAATAGATCAGATAAGCAAGGAAATCCATAAACAGCCTAGTCTTCAATAAAGCCAAGAACATAAAATATTAGAGAAATAATTTTTTATTATTCAATAAGAACTACTAGGAACACTGGAAAAAAGGTTTAGCCCAGCATTTCACAACACATACCACACTAAATTCCAGATAAGTAAACAAATTAATTGTAAAGTTTCCGTATTAAAAAGCTAGAGTAGCAGGTTCTCTCTCCTAACGTAATAGGAAAAGCACCAGTAACCAATGATGATATAGGGCATATTATAAAAGACAAAACAGACTTTTTCAATTGTACGAAATTTAAAAGCTTTTGCACAAATAAAATAATTTCAGCTAAAATAAGAAGAAAAGAACTGTGAAAAATATTTGCATTAACTATTTCTGCTAAAAATATGACATCCAAAATCTGGAGGGAATTAACATAAACTTTTAGGAATAAAAGCCCTTCCCTAATTGACAAGTAATCAAAGGATGTGAACACAATGTTCTCAAAAAGAAATACAGACTATCACCAACTATCTTTTAAATATGTTAAAAAAAAATCTACTAATTGCAGAGAAGGCAAAATTAAAACAATTTTTGAGATCACCTCATATCAGTGAAAACAGCAAAGATTCATTGTCATCATAGATACAGATGGACTTAAAAGACACAAATTCACTTCTTGTAAACTGACAATCGTTTTGGAAAACAATAAAGATTTTGCAAGAAAAGTTAAAATATTGCTCATGTCCTTTGACATATCTAACTCATTACTGGATTTAAATTCCAAAAAGGCTACTGACAAGAAAAGTATGATAACATCCATAGCACTAGCAGAACCACAGAGGTTTTGGTCATCCAGTTAGTCACAGGGTCAATAAATCTTAGTCAACCAGTAATGACGGCTGAGACATTGATCCCCCACCCAAGACTGATCCAGATCAAAATGCACAAGTTATAGAGAAAGGGGAATCACTCACTGGTATTCCTCTCCAGATCCAGCACCATATCTTACCTTGGTACATGATGGTTGATCTTGTAAGCATTGAAGACCTCTTCTATCTTGTCTTCTACTTTTGCCTAGTAAAGAGGCAGGAGACGAGGGAGAGAAAACAGAAATGTAGATAAGAAGCCTATTAAGTCAGTATCCTACTCCCTTAGAGAGTTCCTGCCAGTAGCAATCAATCAGTAACTATTTATTGGTGCCTACTACTGTGTCAGGCACTATGCCAGGTGCTTAAGATAAAAGAAAAAAGTGAAAACAAACCCTGCTATTAAGCAGCTTACATTCTAGCTGGAGCAGACAACATGGATATGATTATTCTAGATATAAGAAACATTCCTTAGTTAATGAGGAATTTGATTCCACCTATGATAATACTCATAATGTTTACATTATCCTCTCAGATAGAACGTCACAAATTCCAAAGTTCACTATAATTTGTGCTCTTAAGCTACCATGTAGTTTTATCTAAGGTTAACTTCAAAAACATCCCCTCAGGTGTTTTATTTATATAATACAAATTGCCTTGGAGTGCCTAGGTACTCACTGTCCTGAAACTGTCTCTGGATTAGGTATGTTATTAAGGGGAAGAGCAACAAGAATACTCTAAAATAAAGAGGCTATAACAGAGGCATCAAATACGATACTGCCATCAGTGCTTCAGAGAGTGGTCCAAACCAGATTAAAATGTAACTGGTAAATATTCAACAAAAACAAAACAAACAGAACATAGCTAATGTTAATATGTGTGTACATTATACAAGTCATTATACAACAGCAGGGATCCTTATTAAAGTTTAGTGGCCCCAGTTTCTATTTGAGTTTGACATTCCTAGTCTAAAACATTTAGTTAGCTTTCAAATTGTTTTGAAGTGACTTGAGCAGGGGTATATCTGACGAGTCAGGAACTCAGAAACTTCAAAGGCCATCAGTAAGTTGGACTGAACTACTTAGAAATATATGGAAAGGTGTTCAGATTCTTAAGTTTTTTCCATTCACTTCACTTTACCTGGTGAAAACAGTACCCCTCATACTGATATGAAGCACCAACCTAAAGCAGAGCTATAATCTTTTTCTAAATTGCTTTATTTCTAATTCATACCTTCCCCAGGCTGGCAAATACAATTAAATATGATTTGAAAGGCTTCCTGAGGGGCTTTAAGCTGAATGATATAGAAAAGTAAATAAGAAATACAGAATGGTGAACAAAGGACTTAGGCAGCTATTCTGCTAAATTATGTCAAAAGCAAGATTTACTTAGTAGACATTACAAAGTCAGACTATGCAGACTGGAAGAAACAAAACTAAATAGAAATACCTCTCTCGAACACAAGCCTACTTGAATCCATATGCCTCATTTAAAACTATTCAAAGCTAGTACAAAGCAGTGGTGTCAAACTCAAACAGAAACTGATCCCCGAAGCCATACCTGTGAGCCCCAAGTTTGACATCTCTGATGTAAACAGCTAAGTCTGTCATCTGCTCAACATTCAGATGTCTAGGCTTCCAATGGAAAAAAAAAATCTACATCTTAGAACTCTCCCATAACTCTCCCTCCCCTCTTCAGCACCTATCTGTCAAACATTAAACCCAAGCCAGTGGATGAAGATATTTACTTCTAGACTGTATCTGTAAATATAAGAGATACTTCTAGTCTATATCTGTACATTCTAGGCTACTTATCTGTATATTCTATACCTTTAAAACAATTTTAAATGTTTCACACTGCAGAACCACCTGAAAAGATCTATAACCACTAAAGCAAGTTTGATCCACACAGGGCAAGCATATAAGAATACATAAGACAAAGCATATAATTAATGTCTACTATCAATATTATGACCTGAAATCATAGAGTTTGTCCATCACTAAGTACATTTAGGAAAGAAGGAAGGGAAGGAGAAAGGAAAAAGCATGTATATAATGGTTACTCTGTGCCAGGTACCATGCTAAGTGCTTTTTTTTACAAATATTGTCTCATGTGATATTCACAGTAACAATGGGAGGTAGATGTTATTATTACATCCATTTTACAGTTGGGGGAAACGTGGCAAACAGAGCTTAAGTGTGTTTGACCAGGGTCATAAAGCTAATAAGTATCTGAAGCCAGATTTGACTTCTGGTTTTCCTGACTCCAGGACCAGTGCTCTATCTACTGTGCCAACAGCTGCCTCCAGACAGTACAAATGGACAGTGAGTTTGGTCCAGTTTAAAACAAGTGGAAGAGCGTAGCCTGGAATACCTCTAAGAAATTTCAAAGTTCCTTTAATGACCTCAAGCTTGTCCTAGAGGCAAGGGCCTAAGAGATACATGTACACATACATACACACACACACACACACACACACACACACACACACACACACACAGACAGTCTACCAATGTTGTGTGTGGCTGTCAGATATGGACTACAACAATTCTGGAAGAATTTAAAGTGAATATCATAAAGAGGGAAATGGAAAGTTGCATGATTGTGAACAGACTACAATAAATAACCCATGAGGAACTTCCATGAGCAATTTCTTCAATTATAAAATGAGAGACTAGAAGATCTTCATATTTTAAATCCTAAGATACTATATTTTTATATTATTAAAAATGAGAGTCAGATTTTCAAATGACAGTGTTCACAAGAGGGGAACTCCAAATTGAATTCACCTCATTGTAAAGTTTTAGTTTGAAAGTAACCTTAACTGTGAGTGCTCTTCAGGGCTCTATTGTGGGGCCCTCTTCTCTTCTCCCTTTATACTCTCCTCAATTCCCATCTCTACAAAGAAAACTCCCAGATCTGTCTGTCCATGTTCAGTCTCCTATCTCCAGCTTCCTACTGGACATCTAAAATAGGATGTCACAAAGACATCTTAATCTCAACACATACAAACATAACTCATCATCTTTGCCTCCAAATCCTCCCCACTTCCAAACTTCCCTATTACTGTCAAGAACACAACAATCCACCCAGTCAACTATGTGCACAACCTCTGTGTCATATTATACTCTTCCACTTTCTCTCATCCTACATATCCAGTAAGTTGCCAAATCTTGTTTACTACCTGCACAACACCTTTTGCATATTTCACCTTCTCTCCATTCACACGGCCAAACCCTAGTTTATGTTCTCATCACCTCTTTCCTGGCTACAGCAATTGTCTTTTGGTTTGGCCTTCCTGTTTCAAGTGTGTCCCCAGTCTAGCTCATCGTCTATTCAGCCATCAAAGTGATCTTCCAAAACATAGCTCTAAGCATGTCACCCCCACTTACCCACCTCCTACTCAATAAACTTCAGAAGTCCTTATGACCTACAGGATCATATATTAAATCCTGTTTAACATTTAAAGTCCTTCACAACTGGTCCCCTCCTACCTTTCCAGTCTTTTTATACTTAACTTCTTCGCACATACTCTACAATCTAACAACATTGGCCCATTTGCTGTTCCTTACACGAGACTCCATCTCTCAGTTCTATGCCTTTTCACTGACTGTCTCCAGTGTTTATAGTGCTGTTCATCTTCCCCTTCTACAAGCTTCCTTCAAAGAAATGCAAAAATGTGTTCTCTGCTCAAGAGAGAACAGGAACCCTTAGACAGAAGAGATCCCATTTTGTATTTCTATGAATCCCAGCGCTTAACACAGTGCCTGGCACATAGTAAGTAGTAAATAAATGCATAATGACTATTGGCAGACAAGAGGAAAATTAAGAGAGACAGTAACTTCCAAAGGAGTCAAATTCAAAGCCGTCAGAACACAACCCTCCACGACTTTCAAATCTACATTCAAGTCAAACTCTTTCAGCAGTTATACAAAATTCTGTTATCTTTTCCTAATGTTCCCTTTATTAATAAAATCACATAAATTTCCATGGTCCTTTTCCCAAAGAACTTCCAAATTCTGTGCACCCTCTATTTTCAGCAAAAGAATCATAGGAAATGAAGTTATTGGTGGGGAACAATATCGTAGCGATTTAATAGCACCATAGCAACAGCATTTAACGTAACAAAGAGCTCAGAGATCTATCTCCCCATAGTCACAGGGCACTGGGTTCATAACCATGTTAATCAAAGTGATATGACGGCTCAGAGGAAGAGTTGGTCCTCCTAATTTTTTAAAATTGATCAGTACAGAGGTTTCCATGAAAGCTATCATATCCAGGTCCATAAAACAGAAAAGTCATACCAAAATCACACTGCCTATATGACTGCCATATGCCTAAATAGATCATGCAAAAAACCCTATTTTCAAATACATATGTCATTACTTGTGGTCATTTAAACATTCTGAGTTTATCAAACTCAACTGGACTTTTTAAATGCTTCTATTTCTCTATTACCTATCCTGTTCAAATGATCTACAATTGCTTTTTCAATGAGTACCAAATTATTTTAATGAATTTTGTTCTTGTTCAGTCATTTTCAGTCATGTCTAACTCTGTAGCCCCATTTGGGGTTTTCCTGGCAAAGATAATAGAGTAGTTTGCCACTTAATTCTAGTAATGATAATGTAAAGTGAGTGCAGGGAAGAGTTAAAGATCTTCCCCACCCATTAATAGGCCTTAATATCTTTTGTTAATTTCTAGTGAGGCTCTTTTCTTCCTTCCTTCCTTTTTTCTTTCCTAAAACCTTAAAGCCAGTTCACTCTGAAGCCCACAGATTGGGCCATAATAGGCCCCTGCCCAAGCTCCACTTAATGGATGGTTTTTGGACCCTCCTGGCTTACAGTGAATCTCAGTGGTAACTGTTCCTCTTTGGAACAGCAATCCTGAGGGCCTTGTCCTCCCAGCTTGATTTTTTTTTCCCATTTTTCTAATTAAAGAGCCCATCCCTTGACTACTTCTTAAAGAGACCTATTCACTGAATGGCCATTACCTCACTCTAAGTGAGTACCTGAAAAGGCCTTAGCCTAAAAGGGCCAGGGTCTCCTGTTGCAACCTGGACCATTTCCAGTTATCCTGATGAATATCTGGTCACTGGATCCAGATGGCTCAGGAGGAGAAAGTGAGACTGGTGAAGCCCTCCATCACTCAAAACAAAGTTAAGTGCAAGTCATGTCATCATTTCTCTGATGTCTTGGTCTTCGAAAATGAAAGACGAACACAGACCCATGAGTAGATTGAGCTGCCTGAATAAGGACCCAGCTGGTTGGGTAACTCAGCTCATCCTCTCCCTTCTCTGCCCCCCCTACTTCCTTCTCCTCTCCAAAGGAAGGCAAATTTGGATGGCCAGAGGATGCCCACTTAAGTTGGGGTTTACTGGCTAGATTCCTTTCTTTTTTTTCTTTCTTTCTTTCTTTCCTTTCTTCTCTTTCTCTCCTTGTTTTTCCCAAAAACTTAAACCCAGTACACTCTGAAACCCATAGGTCACACCAATAGGTCCTTGCCCAAACTCCACTTAATGGCTGTTTTCTGGACCCTCCTGACTGAAGATGATTATCAGTAATAACTGTTGCTCTTTCCCTCCCAGCTTGATTTACTTATATTTTTTTTTCCTTTTGCTCATGATGTTATGATCTTCTTTGGAAACAAAGGATGAACACAAAAACTGAGTCATGCCTTCCAGCTTTGAAAAGTGTATAAATACTCTGAGGTGAGGTTTTACTTGGGGGTTTGCTCATTAGAAGTATTTGGCCAGATGAGACTCTCGGTAGCTGCTAAGGATCTCCCAGGTTTGAAAACTCAGATATTGGTGTTTCTCTGGTAACTATGTATGTATGTAACGGTCAGACAGCTGGATCTGTCTGTTGATCTGTGATGTAAGTAATGCTTATGTCAGTTGGAAGTCCTGTCACTTGGTCTTTCTTTATTTCTCTGAAGTTCATGGTGCTGACTTTTCCCCTTGAACTGAGTGAATGACACGTGTTTGATTAAAGTGATTGCTGACCTCTCAAAAGTTGCCTTCCCTTTAGAAAAACAGATCTAAGAACCTGTACAGCAGGCTGGGGTCCTTGCCAGTTCACTTCCTTCTCCAATTCATTTTATAGATAAGGAAACTGAGGCAAACAGGGTTAAGTGACTTGCCCAGGATCACGTAGCTAGTAAGGACGTGATAGTAAGGACGTGAGGTCACATTTGAACTCAGGTCTTTTTGACTCCAGGCCTATGACTCTATCCACTGTACCACCTACCTGCACCTGTTTCAATGACTACTCCTTCATAAATACATTTGAAGTCTAGCAATGCTATGCCTCCTTCATTAGTTTCCCACTTCCCAAGAATCTCCACTGAGTCTACTCTTTTTTATCCAAATAAATTGTTTTGCCTAACTCTAAAAATTATCCTCTCAATAAAATTCATAAAATTATCACTTCAATCTTTATTAGTTTAAATCTGCACTAAGACTTTCAGAATACT
Organism: Potorous gilbertii; assembly: GCA_028658325.1. Lineage (NCBI taxonomy): Eukaryota > Metazoa > Chordata > Mammalia > Diprotodontia > Potoroidae > Potorous > Potorous gilbertii. The sequence goes on along the minus strand of CM053769.1, from coordinate 436,209,926 downwards.
CTGTATCTCCCTTTCATTTCTGTAAAAGTGTTTTGTAGTTGTATATTACATAATTGCTATGTTGGTTAGTAGGCTAACTTGGAGATATTTTATATATTTTGGAGTTATTAAAAATGGAATTTCTATTGTATTTCTTCCTAATTTTTATTAGCACTATATAAACAGAAACACTAGATTTTCTGTATTAATTTTGTATCCTACCATCTTAGTGAAGCTATCATCTCAATGCTTTTTTGATGCTTCTCTGGATTTTCTAAACATACTATATCATCTGCAAAAATGCTAATTGTTTCCCTTCTGCTTGTTTATATTTACTTTTGTTTTCTTGTCTTATTACTATTACACTTTTAGAATTGTTAAATAATAATGGGAAGGGTTAATATCCTTGCCTTACTCCTGTTGGTACTGGGAAAGTTTCTAGTGTTTCATCATTCCATCATTCATCATCATCAAATGATACTAGATTTCAGCTTTAAATATATGCTTTAAAAAATATAAAATATAAAAAATATATTAAATATAAAAATAAAAGGGGACCTTCCATATATATGATTTTGTTTTTGTTATTAATTTGCTTAACTTGGCCAGCTGCTTTTATAAATGTTGAGTCATTCTTTCATCCCTTAAATGAATATAACTTGATCACAATGAATTACTTTCTCACTCTATTTCTGTTGATTCCTGCTCACAATTCTAATTTAAAATTTTTGCTTCAGCAATTCAGTATGGCTGCCTTATAGTTTTTTTTCCCTACATTGTCTTTCATCTGAGTATCAGAACCATACTTGTGTCATAGAAGGGCTTTAGTTTTGAGGAAAATTTTTATATTATAGGAATTAAGTGCTTTTTAAATGTCTGACAAAATTCACTTGTAAATCCACCTAGTCCAGGATTTCTTTTTCTTTTTCAGTACATTCTTGTCTTGTTTGACTTCTTTTTTTTTGAGACTGGCTTAAGATCTCTTATCTTCTGTTTTATTAGTTTGAAAACTTTACATTTTTTGTTGATACTTAACTTCCTTTGAATTCTCAGTTTTGCTGGCATATAATTATGAACTTGGATGACTAGAAGAATGGTGGTGCTCTCAACAAATAAGGAAATTAGGAAAAGGAGTGGGTTTAGGAAGACATGAGTTCTGTCTGAGGCATGCCTAGGTTTGAGATGACATCTGGATAGAGATGTACAACAGAAATTGGAGATGGAGGTCAAGTGTCCAAAATTAAGATGAATGCTGGATATTAAGATGTGAGATTCATCTGCATAGAGATGATAGCTGAAACAATGGGAAAGAACAAAAAATAACTGAATCTAGAGTGAGAGAAAAGAAAAAAGGACCTAGGACATGACCCTGGGTATATTCGATAAAAAAAGAATGAATAGGTAATCTATAAAATAGGCTGAGATGTATCAAACAGGTAAGATGAAAACTACAATAGAAGAGTATCAAAAAACCCTGAGAGGAGAGAGTATTCTGAAAAAGGGATTAGAAACAATGTGTCAAATACTACATAAGAGTCAAGGAGAATCAGGGCTGAAAAAAGACCACAGGCATTAACAGCAAAATGCTCATTGTTGACCTTAGAGAAAGCTGTCTCAGGCAAGCGTCACAGAAGACAGATCACAAGGGGTTAGGTGGATGGGAGATGAGACAGTGGAGGCAAGGAACACAGACTTTTTCCAGGAATTTGTGAAAGAGATATAGGACAATAGTTTAGGAACACCTAAAGAGTCACATGAAGGGTTTGTTTTTTTTTTAGGATGAAGAAGATAAAGACATACTGGAGTGCAACAGGTAAGGAGTCAGTGGACAAGAAAAGAGTGAAAATTAGAGAGAGAGAAAGTCAAGAGGGAATATTCCAGAAGGGATCAGAGGAGATAGAACCAAAAGTACAATTAATTAGAAAGGTTGGTATTAGCAAGCAAAGGGTGAGAAGATGAGTAAATGATGTTGAAGTGATTTTTAAAGCACAAAATTGGAGAGCAAGCTTATAACAGTCCCCAAAAAGTGAGATTTTCTACTAAGGGACAGGGCAAAGGGAATATCCAAGTGGCTTGAGAAGACTACATTGCTTCTGTGGGATGCTTTGGAAAATTTACCAGCAATGAATAAAAGGATTGATGTGTAGCGCTGAGTACATGGTTGAAATTAAATCATATACATTTATAGTGAGCCATATCAGTTATTTGGACTTTCTCTAAAACAAATCAGTAGCTTGACAAGGTGGATGGTAGGTGTAACCCAAGGCTGGGTTTGGAAAAACATAATCAGTGGCAAGAAAAAAGGATATTTGAAGGTCTAGAACAACATTAAGGGGAACTGATTTAAGATTTCTGAAGACAGGAAAGTGAAGGCAGAAGTGATGGCCTAGGTTAAGCAGGAAGGGGAAGAAAGATTAGATGTTACAGTGAAGATAAAAAAGAACAGGTTTAGAAGAGTCAAAACACAGGAAGAAATTGAAAGATGGGAGGATATGGTTAGAGGAATTTCAGAGACACGGATTTTGGGGATGGAATATGTGGGTGAGGGTGACATCAAGGGTGTGACAGAACAATTCGTGTGGGTGGTGAAGATGAAAATAACAAAAAAAAAATAAGGAGGTTAATTAACTCAGAGCTACTTGAGAGGATATCCAAATGCAAAGTGGAATCCCCAAGAATGTTCAGTAGAAACTGCATGACCTACCGGCAATTTAACTAGGTTTGGCGTAAGTCTCTTCTAAGAAAGAAGTAAAATTACAATATTTGGTCAGGACTAAATTTTCTGTTCTGCTGTAGCCCCCTTTTTATTCAAAGACTATCTCTCCTCCAGTTCTTTGCATAAGTATTCCCTCAATCCTGGAATGCACTCTCTAATCATCTATACCTCTTGGAATTCCTGGTTTCCTCCAAATCTCACCTCTTATATAAAGTTGCTCCTCATCCCCCGAGAACTCTGTTTTTACTATTTTCTGCCCATGCTTACTGCTCTTATCTCTGAAATCCTATTGCAATAGCATTCAACACTTAAATATTATCTAATGTTACTAACTTATTTCCATTTGAGTCTCAAAGTATTTGCTTAGTATTTAATTGTATTCCTACTTGTTTCCTCCCCTACCAAAAAAAAAACCCTCATTCATTCATTCAACAAATATTAGTAAAGAGCTTACAATAATGGAGAAAAGACACGTATAAACATAAATATAATACAAAACATTGTAAGTGTACAAGATCCATATGTTGCTACAAGAACAAGGTGCTATGAGTATTCACAGGAAGAAAAGACTTCTGGTTCAGGAGATTAGGGAATACATCATCTAAGTGATGATATTTCAGTTGGTGTTTAGTCAAAAATAGGTGATTTTTCTTTTCTTTTTGCTTTATTCTGAACTAAACATGTAACAAATTAAATGAATAATTCCATCTAATAATAATAATAGAATAGAAAAAGAGGACTCTTGTAGTTCTACACACAGCTAGTTTTTCCATTTTAAGTATATAAGTTTAACCCGTAGCTTTCAACCTGTCTGCATTGATAATTTCAATAGAGATTTGAAGGGAAAGAATAGCAGTTTAGTTTTAGGAAACAGTATGGAAACAGAAATGGGAAAACATACAACATGATCAAAGGGTGGCAAAGCAAACGGAGATGAAAGGGAGAGTAGTTTGAAATAAAACTCAAAAAGTAGGCTAGAGTCAAATTATAAAAGGCTTTGAGAGGCAGGCTAAGGAACTTGATTTTATTCCCCTGAATTTGGACTTTAATCGGTAGGCAGTCAATGAAAATGTTTGAATGACAGAGCAACTTGGTGAGAGAGCTATGGAAGGTGAAAGATAGGGGTTCTGTCAGGAAAAAAATGACTGGGAGGCTATTGCAATATGCCAAGAGAAAGGAAATGGAAGTCTTAAATAGGATGTAATAGTGGAATCAGTAAAGAGAATTAGTGAAGAAGTAATAGAGAACTAGGACTAGTAGATTTAGTGATTAATTGTATATAAACAGAGAAAAGTCTAATTAGGCTTTCTAGTCTTAACAGTGTCTAAAATGGCCCCCAACACAGTTTCAGAGAAACCAGGGAAAACTTACATGAACTGATATAGAATAAATTGTTTAGAATCAGAACAATTTATATAATAACAGTAACGCTGCAAGAATAAACAACTTTGGAAGGCTAAAGAAGCAGGAGCCAATCTGGCCCTTGACCAGAGCCATGATGGCAGAGGAACAGGAAGCCCAGCTCCCTCCAATAACTCCTAGATCTAGAAACCAGACCAGATCAAGTCATTATCACAAAATCAAAGGAAAAAATGGCAAGTTGTTTTCCCTGGCTGGGCTGGCTCAGGGAGAGAGGTCTGCAGTGACAGGGAGCAAGGTCTGGCCCAGAAGGGCCACAAGAAGCATCCAGGGAGAGATTGTTTACCAGGGCAAGGAAAGAGAAAGGGGTATTTATGGGGGAAGGGTGGGGGGGTGGAGTAATGGACTAGTCTTAAAAAAAAAACTCTAAGGAGGTACAAAAATTTTTTTCGATGAAACTACTTTTGGGTGGTAAAAAATTGTAAACAGAGGGAATGATCATCAACTGGGAAATAGTATATGAATGTAATAAAATACTATTGTGCTATCAGAAATGATGAAGGGGGATGGTTTCAAAGAAACCAGGGAAGATGAATCCACTATAAACTAATCCAAGAATGAGGTGAGCAGAACCAGGAAAAGAGTTTATACAGTGACAAAAATATTTTAAAAGATGAACAATTTTGAAAGACTTAGGAATTCTGTTCAATGGATTTACCAATCACAACTGCAGACAATTCATGATAAAATATACTAACCTAATGAGATGATGGACTCAAGAGCAAAGATTACATTTTTTAAACATGGCCAATGTAGGAATTTTTTATGCTTTGTAGTTTTTTTTCTTCATTAACTGATTGAGGGGGAGAAGGGAGAGGTTTGTTGAAGTTGGAATTGTTGACTGAAAAAAAATTTATTTAAAAAGTAATTAAGAACTCTGATCAACACTCTAATTGACTCAATGGCCAACCATGATTTCAAAGGACTAATGATGAAGAATGCTCCCCAGCACCTGACGGAAAAGTAATAGACTAAATATAAGGCATACATTATTGTGCAGGGCCACTGTGGGAACTTCTTTTGCTTGGCTGCATATTTGTTACAAGGGTTTTATTTTTCTTCTTTTTCTTAGGAGTGGGGATGAGGAAGGGCATAGGAAGGAGAGAAAATAAATATTTGTTAATCGAAAAATATAGAATCAAAAAAATATAGAATTTGAAAAATTAAATGCCCCAAAAAGCATTGTCTGGAAAGAAGACAAGTTTCAGTCCTTCCTGAGCCACATCTTTTAATTGTTAATTCTAACAGCCTTTTTATCAGGCCTCATCATTCTAGACTTCTTTACAACTCCTGACCCTGTTAATCATTTCTTTCTCCTGAATACTCTTGTCCTCTCTGGGTGAGTAATTTGACTCTACCTTCAATCTTCTCTTAACTTCTCAGCTACTCCTCAGTCTTTTACAACGGATCATTATTCATATTCTACCCCTTATTAAAAACAGGGGTGTTCTCCCAAATATCTGTCCTGGGCCTTCTTTTCTCCCTCTAAACCTTTCCTCTCTCTCAAAGCTCTCACCAGCAACCAAGGGGTCAATTATCACATCTTTGCAGACGACTCCTGGATCCATACATCCAGTTTTAATCTCTCTCCACAGCACTATTAACATATCACCAATTGCCTAACGGACATTTCTAACTAAATATCCTATAGGCATCTAAAATTTGACATTCCAAAATGGAACTCATTATCTTTCCCCCAAAACTCATCCTTTGCCCGAACTTCCCTATATCTGCGCGGTTAGTAACCTTACAGTCGAACTTGACTTTTCATTCTGCCCAGCCCCCATATTCAGTCAACTGCCAAGTGCTGTCAAGCCCAATTCAACCTTTCTAATATCTATTTTCTTTAACTCATACCAAAACCACCCTGGTTCAGACCCTCAACACCTCTGGCCCAGACTACTGCAATATAATCTGTTACCTGATATCTTGGCCTCAAGCTTCTCCCCTCTGCAATCTCATCCTCAGTAGAATTGCAAAATTGATATTACTAAAGTATAGGTCTAATCACGACACTTCCCTGTTCACAAAGCCTCAGCAGCTTCCCATTGTCTTCAGGATAAAATACAAACTCCTTTGTTTGGCATTTAAAGCCCTTCACTTCTAATTCTAGCTTATGTTTCCAGGCAGATCACACATTACTCCCCCTTGAATACTCAACGCCCTACCAAGCCGGTTTACTTTTCGCTCCCCACACATCTTCCACATCCATGCCTTCAGAAAGGCTGCCCCCTGGGCCTGGAATGTTTTTCCTCTTTACCTCGTTTTACAATTGCCTAGCTTCTTTCAAGGCTCTGCTCAAATGGCACTTCTTTCAAGAGATATTTCCTAATGCTCCCATTCCCTAGTGCCCTGTCCTGTTGTTCAGTTCATTTCAGTTGTGCCCAACTCCTCATATCCCCATTTGGGGTTTTCTTTGCAAAGATACTGGAGTGGTTTGCCATTTCCTTCTCCGGCTCATTTGACAAATAAGAAAAATGAAGCAATAAGGATTAAGTGAGTAGCCCTGGGTCACACATCTAGTTTAGTGTGTCTGAGGCAATCTATCCTCTAAGGCACTTTATCGACTGAGCCACCTAGTTGCTCCTCTCCTAGAGTGTGCCCTGCCTTACTCCCCCAACATTACTTTGTATATATTTTCTATTTAGTTACAAGTATACATGTTATTTCCCATATGAAAGTAGTACAAGGCATGGTCTCTGTATTCCAAGTACTCAGCATGGGGTCTGACATAAAAATAGGTGCTTAATAAATACTTGTGAATGAATAAATTTTTCTGGGTTTGAGTTTCCTATCCATAAAAATAAAGGGTGAACTATATCAGTGATGTAAAACTTGAATAGAAACAGGGGGCCACTAAGCGATATAAAAGAAACTTTGTGGACCAAACATTAAGTATGCTCTATTGTGGTTTTTTAAAATAAATTGTTAAATACTATCTAATAACATTTTAATCTCTTTCTGGCTCCAGCTGCAATGCCCACCTCGGGCTGTCGGTTTGACAAATCTGAAATAGATGCTCTCTATAGGGTCACTTCTAGCTCTAAAAAGCTACAATTACAGGACCCCGGATGGTTTTATGTGTATAAATATGGTCTCCCTAAGTAAATAAGTTCCTAGAAGATGGAAACCACATAAAATAATTACAAAACATAAACAGAAAGGACCTTAGAAGTCCTCAGCACCAATATATAGCGAAAGAGAAATACCATTTGGAACATCCCCAACAAAGCAGCAATGACAAAAGAACCAAATACCTCTTCAGGCAGTCAAAAATGCCCCTCTGCAAATTGTACTAGTGCTCCTAATTCAGCCCTTTAAAACTAAACCAAATCAAAGAGCCCTAAAAGTGACTGACTACCCACAGTAAACACTAAACTACCTGACTGACTGTTCCACAACTAGCTAATGATACATTCTATCACTTATATTGATGGCCAAAAGGAAAAACAAATAAACAAAAAATCACCAGTGAACAATCTGTTTATGGTGAAGGTAACATCCCAGAATGTGAATGCCCCAGTATTAAGTCTACAGCCCTGAGTCACAAAGCATTTGCAAATGGATGGATTCCAGATGGTTACATTAAGAAGGGAGCCACTGTTGGCACTAATAAAAGAAAGAGAAAAGGATAAAGGGAGGGATCAGGACTTTAGACAAGCAATACTTGGTTTCACTTCAAACATCACATTTTCTTTTTAAAATATAGCAATTATGATAATTGGACATATAGATAAGTACCAATTTGTTACCAGCAGCAAAAGCACAAATTTATGTGTCAGTTTTCAATATATATCAATATATGAATAAGATTTGTAATCAAAAGACCAAAGTCATACACAAAGGTAAGATCTCACCCCTCCCCAGTAGCATTCTTTACAACATGAGCCCTTCTTTTGTCCTATCTACCCTCAGAGTTTGAGATGAAATAAGATCAGAAGAAGTAAAGAAAGAACCAACTTGCCTTTACCAGTAGGAGTCACAAATGTGAACCATGAGAAAAACAGTGCCTAAGATATATAAATTAAGAAGACAAGCAGAGAGAAGCTTCAAACAATAAGCAAGAGTAGAAATGTACATGACAAAACATTGACTGACAATGTACCCACCTAGAAAAAACATGGTTTAATGAAAAGACCATTGATTTACAACTAGGAAACCTGTGATTGAATTCTAAGCTGTCATTTACTAGCTTGGACTTGGGAAGACCACTTAACTTGCCTCTCTTGAATCATCTGCAAAATGAGGATATTCCCTAACAGGGTGTTATATCAACAATGTGGGGATTTCCTGATGTAGGAACTCATGATGCACCTTCACAGATGCAGATCAGCAACTTATATATGTCTTCTTAGAAGGCTATCTGGGCCACTAAGAAGTTTAAAGGCTTGCCCAGGGCCACAGAGCCAAAATATGTCAGAGGAAGGAATTAACTCAAATTTTCCTGACTCCAACAATGAACCTTTATCAATTTAAACACTCCACTTGTCGGGAGCATTAAATGAGAGGAAGCTAAGAAAAACAATTCCAAAGGACAGATGTTGAAAAATACTATCCATTTCCAGAGAGAGGCAAGACTTAAATATGCAGAATAAGATATTCATTTTTGGATATAGCCTAGATGAGAATTTGTTTTGCTTGACTATGCACATTTGTTAGAAGGTTCCCCTCATATATACACACACCAGGGCAGGAAGACAGACATGAGCAGGGGAGAAAATGCCTGTCAACTGAAAAAAAACCTATTACTGCTGTTATCTTTTCTCTCTAATTATCTCTTTTCTGTTCTTCAACATACTGATTCCCCCTTTATTATCACCCTGTTAATACTCTCTATAAACTACTTTCTGCCCTACATTTTTGGCCACTATATTTATGGCCTGCCCTCCTTTGTAATCCTTTTCTCATAGCTTCTAAAAGAGCATTATCAGAGTCTAAAAGCTAAAGAACAAATATAACTGAACTATCAATTCCAACAACCCATCACTTAAGGAAATTTGAAAATACTGGAAAAACTGTCATTATTGAGAGATTTAATCTTTACACCCCTCTAAATGCCCTACACAAATGAAATATAAAAGGGAAGGATTTTGTTTTTCTCACTCAAATACCTGAGCTCTAACTCTTCAGTTAAATAATTTTCCTCTCTTAACTACAAAGGCCTTCAGGTCCCTGCAAATGGGCAATTTTACCTTAATACAAACTTCCAAACCTAGACCTAAATGACAAAGCTGATTCCTCCATGGTTGATCCTGGGGGTTTCCCTCACTGTATTGTTCTGATTCTGTCACTGCTGAAGTGAATCAACCAGGCAGTTTTTCCTCATCATCAGATGGTGAAAATTTTTCCAACTTGGAGAAAGAAGGCACAGAGAAACAAAAACTCATGAATAAAGCCTTCGGTCCGATCTTGGTGAATAAGAGGGAAATTACATCCCTATTATCGATGAGATACGGCCATGGTCTGGCACATGTGTGCACATGAATTCCTTATTTAAGGAATTCATCAGGATGCAGGAGAGAATTGCTCTGAAGGCTGCAGCCTCCTCCGCGCCCGACAGTCTTAAGTACACGAAATGGTTCAATCGGGAGGAGGAGGGGAAGACAGGAGCGAGCACCGAGACAAACCTCCAGCTCCCCCCAGCATAAAGGAGGCAGTAAGGGAGGAGGGAGGTCAGTCTGACCCTTGACCTTTCCCGGGGGCTCCCCTAATCCTCGTCCTAGGGACACAAAGAAGGGCTCACATCCAAATCCAAGTAGTCCCACGTCGTCTTCCTGCTCCCCTCCCCATCCCAACCCTGAAACAGGTAACTTCCCCTCCCCCAGTCCAGCGACCCCAGGCACCAGCAACCCGCACCCCGCCGATGGCAAGCACAGGGCCACCGCGATGCACTGTGGGAAGGGTAGTCCCCAGGAGCGCTTCAGCCGCGGTCACCGAAGGAGGACCGGACTGCCGCTCCCAGAAGCCTCCGGGCCTCGGCTTCCCCCAGCCCCGTCCGCCTCACCTGTTCCAAGGAGGTGACCGTCTCCACCGCGTCGTCTTGTAACCGCTCCTGCACGTGCTCCGGGCTCAGGCAGTACAGAGCCTCCGACCAGGCTGGGGGAAGGGGCGAAGGGAAATAGGAAAAGGAAGAAGCAGCGGCGGCAGCCATGGCTTTAAAAAAAACACAGCTGGCGGCAGACGAAGACTCAACCTCGTCAAACTGCAACGCGGAGCGTGTTGAAACCCAGGCGGGCCGAGGCAGCTACGGCAAGCGGAGGCAGCCAGAAAGTACCGAAGGCGAACCTTCCTCCGCCCTCCCCGCCCTCCTCTAAGACGCGTACGGTTACACATTTTCTTCCCCCGGCGATCTGCGAGGATGTTGCCGCCCTCCTTTGGGGCGAGGAAGCTGCTGCAAGATGCTCGGCCCTGAAGAGACAACCACTTGCTTGGGGGGCTGCGTTTCAGATAGGGTCCTGCGCAGCTGGAGTGCAATGTCCACCTATTTTCCGGTCCAGATCAATCCTCATCGAATTTTATAATAACGATAATATTAAGAAGGAGCCTAGACAGTGTTTTGTATGTAAACGTATTGATAGGTTTTGTTGAGACACAACAGGTACCCAGTTTGTCTTCTTACTGACAGAAGACATGTCTTTAAACTTCAACATTATGGTATGAATACTTAACCCAAGTTTTGTTGCCTCTTCTTTCTGACTTCGTTTACATTGTTGCAATCTTTGTGCAACTTGTTTCTTTCGCTCTGCAAAACTTTTTACAAATCTTCCCATGTTCCTTTGAGTTCTTCATTTTCGTCTGTGGAATGGGGATACTCGATTACTTTCACGAATACATTATATAATGCATCTAATATTCCGTAAACTTTAATATAATTTATTCAATTATTCTCCAAATACTGGGCATATGCTTTGTTTCCAGTTTTTTTGTTGTCACAAATAATGTTACTATAGTTTGTTTCTTTCTTTTGTGTCTTTCGGTCAAGAGCTTTCTTAACTCATCAACGCATAGGATCCGAGTCCTAAAACTTAGAAGCAGCCTCAGCATTCAAATATTCCAATACCTAATTTTATAAATAAAGAAACTGAGGCACAAGGAGGGTAAGTCATTTATCCAAAGTCACACAGGTAGCAAGCATCAAAAGCAGAATTTTAAACTACATCAATCAATAACAGTAATTAAGTGTCTGTTAGGTGAGAGACCATGTGTTGAGCTCTAAGGATACAAAAAGAAGCAAAAGAGAGCACCTCCCCTCAAGGAGTTTACAATCTGATGGATTCCAGAGACATATCTAATTCCACTAGTGGTATCTCTATGTGATGAACATTTTGTAGATATGAACAACTTAATAATTTGTTGCCTAATTTCAAATTGTTTCAAGAACAGTTGAATTAATTCATAGGTATGCTGGAAGTTAATTAGCCTCCAACATTCAGTTTTCCCACAGCAGGGGTGTGCTGGAGCCAGCTCTCAGAATTGTTAAATTTTCAATGCCAGCATTTACACCTTAGAAATTGGTAATTACTACAAATCAAGGTTTGAGTTTATTGTTTCCTTAATTGTCTAGACTTAAGAAATGTTAATAATGCAGATTAAACTTAAAAGTATAGGCTTACATTTTTTTCTCCAGAGCTCAATTTTTTTTGTTTTCTTTTTAAATTAAATATTTTATTTTTTCCAATTACCTGTAAAAACAATTCTTAACATTAGTTTTTTTCAAAATTTTGAGTTCCAAATTCTCTCCCTTCCTCTCCTTTTCCCCTTATTGAGAAGGCAATTTTATATAGGTTATACATGTGCAGTCATGAAAAACACATCTCTGTATTGTTGTTGTATTTGTCTTTCGTTTTCGAAGAGGACCATGACATCAGGGAAATGATGGCATGACTTGCAGTTGACTTTGATTTGAGTGAGAGAGGGCTGTGCCAGGTCACCAGCCTCACTTTCTCCTCCAGGGCCATCTGGATCCAAAGACCAGATATTCATCAGGATAACTCGAGATAGGAGACCCTGACCCTTTTAGGCTAAGGCCTTTTCAGGTTCTCACTTGGAGTGAGTTAACACCCATCCGGGAATAGGCTTCTTTAAGAAGTGAGTCAAGGGATGGCCCTTTAATTAGAAAAAAAGAAAAAAAAATCAAGGTGGGAGGGGAAGACTGTCAGAGTTGCTCTTCCAAAGAGAAACAGTTACCATTGACATTCACTGTAAGCCAGGAGGGCTCAGCCACTAAATGAATCTTGAACAGGGACCAATTATTCTGGTCCAATCTATGAGCTTCAGGGCAAACTGGGTTTAAGGTTTTGTGAAAGGAAGGGAGGGAGGAAGGAGGAAAGGAAAGAAGGAAGGAAGGAAGGAAGGAAGGAAGGAAGGAAGGAAGGAAGGAAGGAAAGAAAAATCTAGCCTGTAAACCCCAAGTGAAGTGGGCAGCTTCTGCCATCAAAATTTACCTCCCTTTGGAGAGAAGGAGAGGGAGAGGAATCTCCTACAATGATGATCCCATAGCCTAACTTAATAGCATGTACAAAATTGTCTCACAACACAAATAAGAAATTCTTACTGAGCTGTCCCTAGAGACAGGGAAGAGCTCCTTGCTATCCTTCATTTCTTTACTTGGGTGAAATGTGCAGCAATAACTGTCCAGCTGAGGGGCCAGGAAGGAATATTTTGATAGGACAAATGAATATAATCCATCAAGGGCATGCATCCTATTTTGTGTGAATGTTATGCAACTTGTGGGCCCTGGGGGCTCCTGTTTTCTTTATGCAGGGCCTTAAGTTAATAAGCATTTATAGAACACCCATAAAAATTGGGCCAGAAAAAAATGCTACCTTAAGATGAGGGTAGAGAGTAAAGAGAAACAAAAGTGGAAAGCTCAAAACATAGTCAGAGATTGTGAGATAAATGAACAAGTAGAGATGTGTGACAGGAAAAGAACTGTATGTCAAAGGTTAGGACTGTGCCTCAAATTTCTTTTGTAATTATAGCAGGTAGCGCAGTACTAAGCATAAAAGTGCCCTTAGTATTTCCTTCTAACAAAATCCCAGTACTTGGTGCTTCTCTTATAATACTTTCATGTATTGTATATATTACCTATACATAAATATATATATATATGTATATATATATATATATATATATACATATATATATATTTATATCTTATCCTCCCTCACTAGACTGTAAGTTCTAGGGAATGTCTTATCTGAATATTTCCTACAGCCCAGTCAAGTGCTATATATACAGAAAGCACTCTATAAATATGTAGGGGTGAATGAATGGTAGGTACTAAAAAAATATGTTGACTGAAAAAAAATCTAGGCTGTGGGAAAGGGTGGAAACTCAATTCTATTCAGCAGAAATTTTTAAATAACCATTATATGCAAGGTGAAGGATACACTTGAAATGGAGCTTTCTAAAAATTAGCCATTCTGGCAGAGTAGAAATGAAGAAGAAAAGAAAAGAGAACAAATGAACACTTCTAACCCATCCCTGAGCCCAAGTTGGGCAAGGAGAATCCAGGCAGGAAGACAGCAGCTGACTTGATAATCCATTTGGATTTTATGGGAGTTTATATATGTTGGAAGTAGGACATATTTCCAGAGAACAAAAACTTTGTTTTTCTTTAAAAAAGGGGTAAATACAATGATGGGTGGAACTGATCATGCAAGGTTATAACTATTCATTGTGACCTGGCTATTACTAGGCAGAGCCCATACCTTTCTAGGCTATGTAGGTATGTAGGCTAGGGTGCTAGAAGCTCCTTACTAACCCAGACTCTGGCAGTCTAAGACTGCTGTAGATGCTTACATGTACAATAATGTGGAAGGACTGAGGTTGGGGAGAGGGAGGATAAAGAGAGAAGGCAGGAGAAAATTTGGCTATTTGGAATTTCAAAGTCCCCTCCTTAGTAGGGTTTCTAATTCGCAATCTCTTGGTTGTTAGACAACGTAAAACAAACTCTACATCATTTTCCTTTCATGTTGTGAAAGAAAATAGACAAAGAACCCCATGAAAAACAGTAAAAAAAAAACAGTATGCTTTAATATGCATTCAGAGGCCATCAATTCTTTCTCTGCAGATGGATAGCATTTTTCATCATAGATCCTTCAGAATTGTCTTGGATTTTTGTATAACTGAAAATAGCTAAGTCATTCACAGTTGATCATCATGCTACTACTATTGCTACTACTATATACAATATTCTCCTGGTTCTGGAGAGTACAGTTACTAAGCATTTACCAACTCACCTCTATATTCCTCTATAAATGTTGCTTGAGCTCAGCAAGCGTGTAGTAGAAGGCTCAGAGAATAGAGTCATCACTAGACTTTAAGTTTAGTAACTGTAGAATAATAATAAGCATTCATATAATGTTTTAAAATTTGCAAAGCACTTTATATCCATTGTCACATTTGATCCTCAAGTCTCTACTGTCCCACGTTTAAGTATTTTTGTTAGGTTGATGAGCAGGAAGTGGTCCCTTAAGGTTAACTTTATTTTGCATCCATCTAATTATTAGTGGTTGTTCCAAAGTGGTTGTTAGTAGTTTGTCTTTTAATAATTCATGTCCATTGATCATTTATCTGCAAGAGAATGGCTGTTAAGTTTGTGTATTTGTATCAACCCCTATGATTTTGGATATCAGAAATTGTTAATGTAAAGTTTTCTCAATCCATATCTTTTTTTCTGGATCTAACTACAATGATTTTTGCAAAGGTATATAGTATTTTTAAAAGGTTTGTACAGTTCTTTCTTTACAACAATGCAGGGTAGTATATTATCCAATTTTACAAGTGAGGAAACAGAAAGTGACTTTCTGATGACCAAACAACTAATAACTTTTAGAGAAATCATGCACTCCAAGACTTCATATTTCAAGCTCAGTACTTTTCCTGGTAAGCACATTGCAGTTATAGGCAGCAGAAAAAATATGTGAATTGAACAGTTATCATTGTTTTAACTGGTTTTGCCTAATTGACCTAATCTTACAATCACAGAATAGGAGGTCACCTAATACAGAAGTATCAAAGTCAGCACTGTCCAAACTAGATTAAAATGCAATTGGGAAATATTTAACAAAATAAATTAAAATATAATTTTCTTAGTCAATAGACAGGGATCCTTATGTATAATTTAGTTACTAGTTGATTTTTAATAGTGACAATCCATTCCTCTAGTGGATCCTCGTCCTGATTGAGTAACTCACTTTCAAAATATATAGCCAATAGGGGATGGGAGAATAGGGTGAAATCCCCCTTTTCCCTTCTCCAAGATGTCCTCAACAGACAACTTCTTGATTGTATTCCCCTACCCCTTCAATGTGCCTAACTTGTCTTTTTGTTGCTGTTCCAGTCGCATCTAACTCTTTATGACTCCATTTGTGTTTTTTGTTTTGCTTTGCTTTGCTTTGGCAAAGATACTAGAATGGTTTGCCATTTCCTTCTCCAGCTCATTTTATAGATGAGGAACTGAGGCAAAGAGTATTAAGTGACTTGCCCATGGTTATACAGCTAGTAAGTGTCTGAGGCCACATTTGAACTCAGGAAAAGGAATCTTCCAGGCTCCAGGCTCAGCCCTCTATTCCACTGCATAGCTGCCCTTCCTAATTTGTCTAGGACTTAGTTCTTGAAGGCCCTGAAAAGGTGGGTCCAACTTTTATTCCTCAATTAGATTGCTACCTTTAATTCTATTCAGAGATTACTAGGTACTAGTATCTTGTTAACATCAACATTTCTCCCTCTATTATCTACTTTGCTTCTTTTGACTCTGTTGACTCTATTTGGCATCTGCTGCTTTGCTTGGTTGGAACTCCACTGCCCAAAATACCCCTCTCAGGATAAGCTCATCGTTTCAAAGGACTAGCACCTCTGGTGTCAGGTCTTGCCAAGCCCTTATAAGGGTTCCTCATCCACCTTTGGTATCCACCTGACCTTGAACTTTCACCTATGGCTATAGCATGTGCAGCAGACACATGCTTAAAACCATATCACCAGATCGTCTAAACCAAGTTGAAAGTAATTGATGGATCTGGAACCCGCTGATGAGTTAATTGGATGTCTACCCCTAGCATGTGAAAACTTCCCCTGGCAAAATGGACAGATGAGAGCAATTTGTTCCAATGGCCATGAAGGCAGCTGAAACAGATGCTGAAACAGAGAGCTTAGAGCTTGGTCAGATGCTGGAGGCATCAAAGTTATCCACTGTATCCCAGATCATAACCAATCATCTTGATTCTTATCTTGCCACCGGACTTTGATAACTGTGGGAGGGAGAGATGATGATTTTGTGCAATTCTGACTCAAATTCAATTTATATTGGAGTCAAGACATCACTCTGTGATGTCATTGGTCCTCTTGGGGAAAAAGAAGGATAAACAATATCCTGCTGCTAACTTGATTGACACCACCTCCCTCAGCCTCTGATTGGAGAGCTGGAGGATGGAGTAACAACTACCTCTCTATTCTTTCTTTTATAGAGGGCAGAAACGGACTCCTATCCCACTTAACTTTGTATCAGTTGATTAAATAGAGGGGTAATATGGTCAGATCTGTGCCATATCTATGACACTGTGTGCCAACTGTGTGGAAAATCTATTTGATAGCTGAGTGGAGGTTCGATTAGCAATAATCCAGGTAGGAGGTGATACAAGTTTGCACCAGGATGGTAGGAGTGTCAGAGAAGATATAAGGTGGAGTAGGGCATAAGAAGTTAGAAAGAGCAGGGTTTGGCAACTGATTGGATATGAAGGTGAGGTAAAAGAATAAGAAAAAAATGACAGCTAACTTGTAAACCTGGGTGACTCACAGGAGAATGGTGCTATGCTCCATATCCATACAAAAAGATGATTGTACCCTTGGTCTTGCCATCATACACAAATGTACCATCTCAATGTTCAAGAATTCTGAAACCCCCTTATCTGACTATAGTCTACTGACTTTTCATCTCTCCCTGTGACTTCCCTTACAAAATCCTACTCTTCATCTGCACTGTGACCTCCAGTCCCTTGACCCTTCAGTTCTCTCACAGGCCATCTTCTCTGTGCTAACCACATTCTCCTCATCTTTACCCTTTGGTGAACCAATTCAACACTACTCTTCCTTTTCTCTTCAATTCCTATCTCGTTTATCATATGGATGATTAGACCCAGTCAAGCTTTAGCCTTAAATCACTACCACCATTTATCACTTTCATCTCCTACTCATGTGCTGCAGAACAAAGGTTGAGAAAATCATGCAACTGTTCCAACTGTGTCCACTACAAATTTATACTACACAACCTCAATTGGACCCTCACTGCTACTAGGCAAACCTACTGTACCTCTCTATGTAAACTGTGTGTGTATGTGTGTCTGTATGTATATGTGTCTATGTGTCTACAAATTCATATTCAATAGAACCTCATTTTACAAATTTAATTCGTTCTGAGATTTTGTTCATCATGCGATTTGTTCATATTGCAAAGCAAATTTTCCCATAGGAAATAATTTAAAAGATTGGATGGTCAGTACCACATCCTTAAAAATATTCATATAAAGTAATTATTTATAATTTAAGTAGGTTTTTGTTTCTAATGTGCCTGAAATACAATAGCAATGATTAGTACACAATATAAACCAAAAATAAAAATAAATTAACCTGCACTTTACCTCTGAAAAGAGTTGTGGCTGGCATGAGGGAGGCTAAAGGGAGGAGGAGGAGGAGGAGGAAGAATTATTGCTTGAAAGGAGAATCTCCTATGAGAACCTCAGGGATTTCAATGAACATTCTTTTGTTTTCTCTTATGCTACTTTCACTAAAAGTAAGACTAACCCTGCTGCCTTCACTCACCTTTTGTTTTTTAGACTCCCTTTCATGTTACTCATTGATTTTTTTTCTTTACATTCACTTCTAACTTCTAATCTATTTAACAACACTTCTTTTTGATGTTTTTTTTAAATTATTTTTTTCAACTTTCAACAATTACTTCCATAAGTTTTAAATTTTCTCCCCTTCCCTCCCCAAGATGATATGCAATCTTATATGGGTTCAAAAAAAAAAAGACACCATTGTCCTAGATGAGCATCATCCCTTTATGAGCCGTTCAAGTCCAAACATGATGTTCATACTGTAAATTTTTGTTCATCTTGAAAGACAAATTTTGCAAAAAATTTTCCTCGTCCAGTGAAGCATATATAAATGAGGTTACTCATAAACCAATGTTCTACTATGCATATATATATATATATATATATATATATATATATATATATATATACAGTACTATGCACATACATACACACACACACACATATATACATACATATATATATATATATATATATATATATATATATATGCATAGTAGGATTTACTATCTCACTCTCCACAACAATTCTTCCACACCTTTTCATCTCTCCTCAAACCTCCCATGAATTCCTTTTCCACAACTCTCAAATATGAGAACTTTGACTCATATTTTACAGAAAAAATTAATACCGGTCACTGTGAACTCCCTGTTCTCTCTTCTTCCTAAGCACCTATCATTTAGATGCCTTCTTCCACTTTTTCCTTCTTTACCCCGGTCTTACATGAAGTGATCTTACTCCTTTTCTTTTAAAAAATTTTAATATTTAACCCAATTAACATGTACAATTTTAATATAATATTAAAAATTTTTTTGAATTCTAAATTTTCTCCCTTCACCCCTCATTGAGAAGGCAAGCAATTTGATATAGGTTATACATATCCAGTCATTCAAGACATATTTCATGTTATAAAAGAAAACAGATAAAAAAACAAGAAAAACAAAGCAAAAATATACTTCAATCTGTGTTCAGACTTCATCAGTTCTTTCTCTGGAGATGGATAGCATTTTTCATCATGTCCTTCAGAATTGTCTTGCATAATTGTATTGCTGAGAATACCTAAAGTCATTCACAGCTGATCATCATATAATATTCCTATCACTGTATACAATGTTCTCCTGGTTCTGCTCATTTCATTTTGCATCAGTTCATCTAAGTCTTTCCAGGTTTTTTTGAGAGTATCCTGCTAATTATTTCTTATAGCATAATAGTACTCCATCGCAATCATATAACACAGCTTGTTCAGACATTCCCCAATTGATGAACATCCTCTCAATTTCCAATTCTTTGGCAACACTAAAAGAGCTACTATAAATATTTTTGTACATATAGACCCTTTTCCTTTTTGTTTTTCATCTCTGTGGGATACAGACCTAGTAGTGGTATTGTTTGGTCAAAGGGTATGCATGATTTTATAGCCCTTTGGACATAGTTCCAAATTGTTCTATAGAATGGTTGAATTAGTATGCAATTTCACCAACAGTGCATTAGTGTTTCAATTTTCCTATATCTCCTCCAACATTTGTCATTTTTCTTTTCTGTTATATTAGCCAATCTGATAGATGTGGGGTGGTAGCTCAGAGTTGTTTAAATTTGCATTTATCTAATCAATAGTGATTTAGAGCATTTTTTTTCACATGACTATAGATAACTTTGATTACTTCCTCTGAAAACTACCTGTTCATATCTTTTAACCATTTGTCATTTGAGGAATGTCTAATTTCTATAAATTTGACTCAATTTTCTATATGTTTGACAAATGAGATCTTTATCAGAGAAACTTTCTGTAATTTTTTTCACAGTGATGATTACTATGTATCTGCCTCCATCCTATTTTCTCCCTGTTTATCCTACTTTCTCTCCTCTCACCCTGTCCATTCTCAAATATTTTGCTTCTGACTTTTACCTCCCCCAATCTACCCTCACTTCTATTTGTGCACCCACCCCACTTCTTTATGTCAGATAATTTACCCCATTTTACCTCTTCCTTCTCCTTCTCCCAATGCATTCCTCTTTCTCTCTTTTTGATTTTATTTCTTTAGATAATTATCATATTCAACTTACACTCATGCCTTCTCTCTATATATACTCCTTTTAACCCCTAATAATAAGTTTTTAGGGGTTACAAGTATCATTTCCCTATGTCGGAATGTAAACAGTTTAAGCTTATTGAATCCCTTGTGATTTCTCTTTCCTGTTGAGTTTTTTATGCTTCTCTTAAGTCTTGCACTTGAAAATCAAATTTTCTATTCAGTTCTGGTCTTTTCATTAAGAATGCTTGAAAGTCCTCTATTTCATTGAGCGTCTATTTCCCCCTGAAATATTATTTTCATTTTTGCTGAGTAAGTTATTCTTGGTTGTAATCCTAGTTTTTTTTGCCCTCCAGAATATCATATTCCAAGCCCTCTCTGATCCTTTAATGTAGAAGCTGCTAAATCTTGTTATTCTGATGGTGCCTCCATGATATTTGAGTTGTTTCTTTTTTGTTGCTTGCAATATTTTTTTCCTTGACTTTGGAGTTCTGGGATTTGGCTATAATATTCCTGGAAGTTTTCATTTTGGAATCTCTCTCAGGAGGTGATCAGTAGATTCTTTCAATTTCTGTTTGTCAGACTCTGAAAGATAAAAACAATGAGCTCCCAGAGGTTTTAGGCAAAAAGCCTTCTTTATCTCATTAGAGGAGGGAAACTAGATATGAATGTTGGGGTCTCCTCTAGGCAGTGAGGCTAGGCCTTGATACATATAGTTGTGGCTAGACGAAGAACCAAGTAGTGAGGTGTAATCATGGCCATGAGGAGTAACAGCAACAATGAGGCAAGTTTGATACACAGCACAACTTTGGGACCAGAACATGGTTCCTGCAGGTGCTTATCCATGTTCAGGAACCACATGGGTTCTGATTTACCTGCAGCAGAGTTCATCCAGAGGGTGAACTCAAAGGATTGTTGTTATGCCAAGTTCAGGGCAAAGCTTGCTTGCTGGGCCTTAGCTTCAGAAAATAGGGTGTCTCCTATTAGGAAAAAGAGGAGTGAAAAGAAAGGAGTGGTCTTGGCATGGGAAGCCTGACGTTTCCCCCTTTTGGCCAGAGGAGGAGTTTTTTAAAAAGTCCTCCCATTCTGGCCAAGAAAGGAGAAGTAGGTATAAGCCAAGATATCATGAGAGGTCAGTTGGGTCAGGACAAGATATTGAGTTGAGGGACAGCTGTGGGCTTGGGTTGGTGAGCTTGGAAGTTAAGGCGGCAAAGTCAAGAATATGTTAGCCCCTTTCCCTTAGCAATGATGGAGAATAGATGAAGAATGGCATTTCTTTTCCAGAAGGTTAGTTCCTTAAGGAGAACAGAGCTATCAAGTGCATACTAGGAATATATCATTGTGAAACTCCCAATGGAGCACAAGCAGATAGAGCAGTAGATCTTGTCAAGCCATTGTCTATTACAAACAGAAAACAGAAGGGGGAAACCAAGAATGTAGAGGAAGAAAATGCCAACATGTGCTTAAATCAGGAGTGGGGAACCTGTGGCCCTGAGGCCACATGTGGTCATTTAGGTCCTCAAGTGTAGCCCTTTGACAGAATCCAAACTTCATAGAACACATCCCCTTAATAAAAGGATTTGTTTAGTAAAACTTGAACTTAGTCAAATGGGCACACCCAGGGACCTAGACCACCACTTGTGGCCTCAAGGCCAAAGGTTCCCCACCCCTGGCTTAAATCAAAGTCTTAGTGGTTGAACATATAACAAAAGGGAAGAGAAAAAAACTAAGACAATATTCTCAGCCCTCGTCTGGAATCTTGGGACAGTTGTATCATCTGAATATTGGCTAGTATAGGCAAACCCCGAGGGTTCTGCCATCCACTTAGGAGCAGGGGCTTTCTTCAGATGGGCCAGGAGTCCACACTCATAGTTGCTAAACTAAAAAAAAAATAAGAGGGGGGGTGATTTATTTATATATTTGTATTTTATATATTTCTATATATAATATATTTATTTATTTTATTTTTCAGTGTTGACAGTTGGTATAAGGCTTTTGTGATCTGACTGTTGGTGTAATAACCTCTGTGGTCTTTGGTTTATTTTATTTTATTTTTCAGAGTTAACAGTTGGTGTACACCTTCTAAGAGTTCTTTGGTATTTTCAGAGTTAACACATTTTACTCTCTGGTTCTAGACTATCAGGGTGTGGGTTTACTCCATAGCAAGGCTAGCCACTCTATTTCTTCAAGCAATCCCATTCCACCCCATCTCTTCCAGCTAAATGCCCTTTCTGTCATCCCTACTCTATCACTTGTTTTCCTTCCCTTTTTCTTTACTGGCTCATTTTCTCTTTCCTACAAACCTTCCAAAGTCTCCCCTAATCCTGTAAAGCCCTCACTTGGTCCTTACATCCCCATTGCCTATCATCCTATATATTTCTTCTGCCCTTTGTAACTAAATTCTTCAAAAAGGCCATCTATACTAAGTGCCTCCCTCCACTTTCTCTCCTCTCACTCTTTTTTAAAATTAATTTTATTTATTTTCAGTGTTCTACAATCACTACCATATAACTTAGATTATTATTTTTCCTTCCCTTCCTCCTACCTCTCCCCTCCTTTCCTCCTACTTCTTCCCTCCCTCCCCAAGATGGCCTACAATTTTATATAGGTTCTACTCAAATATTCTTATTAAATACATTTTCACTATAGTCATACTGTATAGAAGAATTAAATTGAATGGGAGAAATCATATAACAAATCAAAATGTAATACACACAAAAAATGATCTGCTACATTCAGAGATCAAATTCCATAGTTCTTTCTCTGGATGTGGAAGGCATTTTGCCTTAGAAGACCATTGGGAACTTTTTTTAAGTCTTTGCATGGCTATGAAGTTCCAAGTCTACCAGAAAAAACTCTTGCCCACTGTGGTCGTTGCTGTGCACAAAGTTCTCCTGGTTCTGCTCCTTTTGCTCAGCATCAGATCATAGAAGTCTTTCCAGGCCTCTCTAAAGTCTTCCTGTTTATCATTTCTTATTGCACAATAGTATTCCATTACATTCATATAC
>CM053769.1:436112156-436186436 GCA_028658325.1 Potorous gilbertii | reverse complement strand
ATCCCCTTGATTTCCAGTTTTTGGCTACCACAAAGAGTCCTGCTATAAATATTTTCGTACATGTGGGACCCTTTCCTATTTTTATGATCTCTTGGGGATACAGTCCTAGAAGCAATATTGCTGGGTCAAAGGGTATGCATATTTTTGTAACCCTTTGGGCATAGTTCCAAATTGCTCTCCAGAATGGTTGAATCAGCTCAGAGATAGAAAACATTATGAAGTGCAAGATGGATAATTTTGATTACATTAAACTGAAAAGTTTTTGCACAACCAAACTCAATGCAACCAAAATTTGGAGGGATGTAGAAAATTGGGAAAGAATTTTTACAGCTAATCTCGGTGATAAAGGCCTCATTTCTAGAATATATAGAGAACTGAGTCAAATGTACAAAAATACAAGTCATTCCTCAGTTGATAAATGGTCAAAGGACATGAATAGGCAATTTTCAGAGGAAGAAATTAAACGTATCTATAGTCATATGAAAAAATGCTGTAAATTACTTTTGATTAGAGAGATACAAATAAAAATAACTCTGAGGTATCACATCACACCTATCAGATTGGCAAACATGACAGAACAGGAAGATGACCAATGTTGGAGAGGATGTGGGAGAGTTGGAATACTCTCCTCTCACTCTTAACCACCTACAGTCTGGCTTCTAACCCTATCATTCCACTAAAACTACTCTCTCTAAGTTCAGTGGCCTATTCTCAGTGGTCATTCTCCTGACCTCTCTACAGCCTTCAACATTATTGATGGCTTTCTCCTCTTTGATACATTCTTCTTTCTAGGTTTTTAGGTCATCTCACTCCTACTTTTCCTCCTACCCATCTAACCACTACTGCTCTATCTCCTTTGCTGAGTCTTCCTCTAGATCACACCTTTTAACCATGGATGTCCCTCAGGATTCTCTCTCTATTCTCCCTCTACATTACTTCACTTAGTGATCTCATCAACTCCTAAGGATTTAATTATCTTCTCTATGCTGATAATTCTCAAAACCACCAATCCTATCCCAATCTCTCTGCTGATATCCAATTTTTTGAACTAGATGTCCAATAAACATCTTCAAACTCATTTTGTCCAAAAATGGGGCTCATTTTATTTCCCCCTAAATCCTCTCCCACACCCACTACCTTTCCTATTACTGTAGAGGGCAACAACATGCTCCCTAGTCCTTCAGGCTCACAATCTAGGAGTCATACAGGATTTCTTAATATCTTTTGTCTTCCCATATCCAAACTGTTGCCAAGGCCAGCTGATTTCACCTTTGCAATATTTCTTGAATACAGCCCCTTGTCTCCTCTGACACTGCCACCATTCTAGTACAGGCCCTCAGCACCCCATGCTTAGATTATTGCAATAGCCTGCCAGTGAGTCTGCTTGCCTCAAGTCTCTCTCCACCCTAATCCATCCTCCATTCAGCTACTAAAGTGATTTTCCTAAAGCACTTATCTGATTATGTAATACTCTCCTCCCCAATCAATAAACTCTAGCCTCCAGGACCAAATACAGAGTGATCTGTTTGACATTTAATGTCCTTCATAATCTAGCCCCCTCCTACCTTCCAGCACCATACTGATACCTGCCTCCTGACTGTTCTAGAAACAAGATACTCCATCTCTTGGGCTCTAGAAATTTTCTCTGGGTTGTCCTCTATGTCTGGAACACTCTCCCTCCTCAGTTATGACTACTGACCTTCCTTGTTTCCTTTAAGTCTCAACTAAAATCCCACCTACTACAGGAAGCCTTCTCCAACCCCCTTTAACTCCAGTGCTTTCCCTTTGTTACACACACACACATACACATATACACACATATATGCATACATATATGCACATGTGATTTCTAGTTTATGAGAATAGATTCCAAAATCTGAAATAGTTTTGGAAATAAATTTATTAGGTCACTTGGTAGAGAAGAACAAGCCAGAAAGGAAATGAGGCTCCTTCTCTCCAGGTCCTGGAAGTTTTATATTATATAGGATTTAAATAAGGGTGCCCACACATACAAGAACCACATAGTACAGAACTATACAGTAAAGCAATTTTGCCATACTGAGGACAACCTAAAAGCAAGGTAAATTGAGATAGATAAAAGTAACTGTAACTCAAAATAGAAAGTTGGGGTATATCTCTCAGAAGTTCTTGGATGTAGTAGCCCAAAACAAGAATGTTTGGATGGATCCTGAGCCTTTGGAAATAAGAAACACATTGTAACCATCTTTGATATTCCTAGAGAGTTACTGGTTCATGTGACATTCTGGATGTGGACAACCTTTAATCATATAAGGATAGATTTAAGTAGTAATTTTTCCTGAACAGTAAATTTTCCTACATGTATATATGTAATATAATATACATGTATATGTATACATTACATGTAAGTGTATACACACACACACACAGCTCGGTGGTACAGTGGATAGAGTGCCAGACCTGAAGCCAGGAAGACTCCTCTTCCTCAATTCAAATCAGGCCTCAGACACCTACTAGCTGTGTGGCCCTGGGCGTATCACTTAACCCTGTTTGCCTCCAAATGAATTGGAGAAGGAGATAGAAAACTATCCCCGAATCTTTGCCGTGAAAACCCAAATAGGGTCACAAAGATTCAGACATGATGGAAGTGAGTGAACAACAATAATAATAAATAAGTGTATGTATATATATATATATATATATATATATATATATATATAAAACACATACATATAGGTATAAATATAGATGTAGATATATTGAGAAGGCAGGCAATCAGACCAGAAACAAAGGATATTTAACCTCAAAAAGAAAAATTAAAAACTTAAGATAATTCCCTGATAACCATGACAGCTGTGTATGTGTGTATATAAACACAGACTTTGCATATATTTCCTTTGTCAGCTCTGAAAACAAATGACCAAAGAGTAATAGAGGTTATGTAATGATAGTTAATTGAAAATACCAAAGAACTCACACAGGTCATCATAACACAGTTAACTCTGAAAAATAAAATAAAACCAAAGAGCCACACAGGTTATCACAAACACAGTTAATGCTAAAAAAATAAAAATAAAATATAATACAACCAAAGAGTTAACAGCAGTTATAAGCCAAAAAATTTCTTTATTTTACTGAGATACATAGTGGGGCCTCCTCTAGGAGACCCACTTAAGTGAGGACAAACCTTGATAAACATAGCAGTGGCTATGCAGTGAGCTATCACCATGACAATGAAGGCTAATAGTAGCAAGAGAAGTTTGATTCATAACAGAACTTCATGAACAGAACATGGGTTCTGCAGGTGTTTGTCCAAGCTCAGGAACTACCTGAGGTTGGTGTGGAAACAATTCTGAGATTGTGTTGTGGCAGAGTCCATTCAGAGGGTAAGCACAACGAATTGTTGTTATGCCACCTGGAAGGCACGGTTTGTTTGCTGGGTCTTAGCTCTAGAAAATAGGGTATCTCCTAATAGTAAAAAGAGAGGGGTAAAAAAGAGAGGGGGTGGCCTTACTGTGGGGATTCTGACAGTTTGTATATTGTCTCCCCCATTAGATTATAAGCTCTTGAGGACAGGAACTGTCTTTTACCTCTTCTTTTTTATCACCTGCCCTTAGCACAGTGCCTATCACATAGAAGGAACTTAATAAATGTTGATTGATAGTAATAGGGAAGTTAGGAAGGGGAGAGGAGAGGGTTTGGGGAAGGAAATATAATGAGTTCAGTTTTGGACATTGAGTTTAAGATATCTATGGATTATGTAATTATTATAGGGACATCTAGAAATGTCCAATAAGCAGGGATACCATATTTCACTGCATAATCACCACCATATAATTGTCATACCTTGATTTTTCAGTCCAAAAATTGGTTTATAATCTTTCATTTCGTAATTTTCACATGGCGCAATTCTGCTCATTACACAGCTTGAAAGGTAAACAGAAAAGCAATGTATTCACCAGTGGCATATGGATATCCATTTATCTCTCATGCGTTGTGAGCCACAAGCCTAGAATTCTTAGCTCATGCACATCGTCAGCATTAAATTTTAACATATATGCGCAATATCTTATTCTTACACCATAAATAGTTTAATAATAAATGATTTTTAAGTAATACCAGCACCAATTTTAAAAGCTTCATGTGATGGTTGCACCCTACTTTTGTGCAAAAAAAAATACACATAAAATCTGAGATGATCATACAATGAAGTACAGTAAAAGATAAGAGGTCAGAAAAAAAGATTTAGGCTGGACCAATAGATCTGAGAATCATCTGCACAGAGATGACAATTGAATCAATAGTTGCTAATGAAATCATCAAGTGAAATAGTATGGAAGGGAAGAGAAGAGGGCCCAAGGGGGACCCTCACAGTTATCAGGGAATGAAATTTTCTCTCCTTGAAGCTAACTCCCCTCTGTTTCTTCAACTAATCTTTGTAAGGTCTGGTCTCTACTCTTCTAAGTAACTTGGTCAAACTCCTCTAGAAGGGCTCTAGTTTGTCACTAGCCTTCCTAAAATGTGGAATTAAGTAGACAAAATACTCCATGACTCGCACAGAGGACAGAAGAACCACATTCCCATTTGAACATTACACTTCTCAGTGATGTTACCCCATTAATCACACAACTATATCCAAAATAGAAAGTTCCATTGTATATTGATAGCCAATTGGCTCAGCCTATTTCTAAACCAATAGAAACAACTTATTTCTAAACCAATAGAATTCTCAGTAATGTTGTATTGTCAAGCTGATAAATTCGTAACAGCTTATTCAAACTAGAGGAAAATTTTTCAACATTGTTTTCTCTACTCAGTAATAAAATGAGTCTGCAGAGGGATACAGAAGAAACAGGTTCTGTCTTGTAACCTAGTTTGGGATATATGCAAATATACGTTGTGGCTAGAATGCCCTCCATTAATTTATGTGTGGTAGGGGATTTCCACACTGAAGTTTGCCATACTGATGAAATTATAGGTCCAGAGCAAATACCAAAAATATTCTAAGAAATATGCCTTGAAGTTGAAAACCCTACTTGCTTTCTTCTTCAAGAATATTAGTAACAGACAAATCAGGAAGATGATAAATGTTGGAGAAGATGTGGGAGAGTTGGAACACTAATTCATTGTTGGTGGAACTGTGCGCTGATCCAACCATTCTGGAGAGCAATTGGGAACTATGCCCAAATGACTATTAAAATGTGCATACCCATTGACCCAGCAATATCCCTTCTAGGGCTGTATCCCAAAGAGATCATAAACATGGGAAATGGTCCCATGTGTACAAAAATGTTTATAGCAGCTCTTTTTGTGATGACCAAGAACTGGAAATCCAGGGAATGCCCATCAATTGAGGAATGGCTGAACAAGTTGTGATATATGAATGTAATAGAATACTATTGTATATTGTAAGAAATGACAAACAAGTGGACTTTAGAAAAACCTGGAAAGAGTAATATGAACTAATGCGGAGTGAAATGAGCAGAACCAGGAGAACATTATACACAGTAACAGCCATAGTTTGTGCAGACTGTTTCTGATACACATAGCCCTTCACAGCAATGCAAGACCTAAAACATTTCCAAAGGATGCAAAATGCCATCCCCATTCAGAGAAAGAACTATAGAACTGGAATGAAGAATGAAGTAGGTTATTTTTTTTGTGCTGTTTTGCTCTGTTTCGTTTTTCTCATGGTTTCTCCCATTCATTATAATTATTCTGTGCAATGTGACTACTGTGTAAATGTGTTTAATAGGAATGTATGTGTAGGGACCATATAAAGCTGCATGTTGTCTTGAGGAGGGAGGAGGAAGGGAAGGGGAGAAAATTTAAAACATATGGAAGTGATTTGTTGGAAAATGAAAAATTAATTATATAATTTATATATACTTATAATATATTAAAAAATTAATATATAAAAAATATATAAAAATTAATAATAATATAATATATAATATATAAAAAAGAATAATAATAAATAAGAGCAGCAGCAGCTTACATTTGATTTGGAATTATTTTAACTAAGTATCTTATATTTCTGACTTCATAGGAACCTCAGCAGCCCTATCGTACAACCCATGAACATAAGGAATCCATACTAGAAACCAGGTTCTTTCTTAAGACCTCCAAGAAAGGGGGTGTGGAGCCAAGATGGATCTCCTCTAGCTCTCCCCTCATAGCCCATAAAATATCTGTAAAAAATGACTCTAAACAAATTCTAGAGCAGCAGAAGCCTCAAAATGACAGAATGAAAGAGATTTCTAGCCCAAGACAGCCTGGAAAGCTGATAGGAAAGGTTTATAGCACTGGGCTCAGAGTAGTGCTCAGCCCAGCCTTGGCCCCAAAGCATGAACAGGACTGGAGCAGGCTTTAGGGCACAGAATCATGGGTAGCAGCTGTGGTTCCTATATTTCTCAACCCACAAACACCAAAGACAGCTTCAAAAGTCAGCAAGAAAGCTCTTTCACCTGGGTGAGAAGAAAATAAGGTCTGACCCCAGCTCTGGTCCCAGGGCGGCAGCAGCTACTGTGGCAGTAGCGCCCATTTTTTGAGCCCTCAACCTAAACACCCTAGGGGAATTGAGCAGCTGATCTGGGCCTCAGTCCTGAGTGGTGGTCCTGAGGTAAGGAGGAGCCCTGGTATGGTAGGGCTGGAGGCTTTGGAGAGGGAATCCTACTCACAGATCATGGGAAGAAAAAGTGCTTGTGTTTGCTCGCAGACCAGAGCATAGGTCAGGAGAGGAGTAAACTCCTCTCCCTTGACTGTGCCACCCTGGAGGAACCAAGAACTTACAGGTTCCTAGAATATATCCTCCACTTGACAAAGTCTCAAAAGTCAAGTGATTGGCTGGAAAAATGCCCCCAAAAAGGAAAAAAAAATAAGACTATAGAAAGTTTTCTTGGTGAAAAGGTATTTTCTTCCATCCTTTCAGATGAGGAAGAACAAAGCATACCATCAGAGGAAGACATAAAAGTGTGTATTTTTCTTGACATTGAACCTAAATAGAAGACATATTACTTCTGAATCAGCCCTCTGGAGTTGCATTGATCAAATATAAAATCACTCAAAGTAATTTTTCAACATAATATTGTTGTTATGTAGATCATTCTCCAAGTTGTGCTCACTTCACTCTGCGTCAGTTCATTGAGGTCTTTCCAGTTTCTGAAATTTTCTATTTCATCATTTCCCAAGGCACAATAATATTCTAGAAATAGAAATACATACATACACCCATACATACATGTATACACATATATATACATAAAATGCATATTTTTAAAAAATCTAATTTACCATCCATACAGCCTCCCATCTCAGAGGCAAAAGGGTGGATACTATGGATGCTATGTCAATGTGTTAGAAATGTTAGCTTAGGGCTCAGATGTTTATCTTACATATATAAATAAAATCTCTAAAGAACAATTCCAAAGCAATATATATGTAAGTTTGGTGGTAAAGAATATGTATATAAATGCTGAAGACATTAAAAATAAAATAAAGATAATTATTGTATGAATTAGTAACTTCATGCTTTCCCATGAAAGCAATTTTCTGCTTTTTGTAAAACAAGTAAATAGAGTAGTTTTGGCTAGGGTCCAGGTCAAAAGGAATGTTCAGCATGAGTGACAATGTGATTTACTGGGATGGAGGGATTGAAAAGATGAGCAAGACCAATGCCAGATTTCCTTCCTTCCCCTCCCAAATCTGTAATACTTGGTACTAGATGGAGGTCCTAGCCCTATTGCCTACTCTGTGTAAACTCCCAATATTTGCTTCATGCTTAGCATCAAGGTAACAGTGGTATTCCATTTCATTTCTAACTGTTTCCCTGTTACCAATATCAGTTATCAAGCAGAGAAAAAAATAATGCTACCAGAGATGAGGTTGAAAAATGTTCCTCAGGAAAAATTAATAATAACTTGTGTCACTGTGCCTCTTTCAGAATCATACTGTTAAGAGTAGTTGTTGCCAAGACATTACTAAATCTGTGATGAACAACACAACGTAGGTTGGGATTAGGGATATGGATGAAAAACATGAAACAGCCCTTGTAACTCACAGGCATCTCACTGTCTTTCCCCAGTTCTGTTTTTTCTGGGGGAGGGGGGGAAGTTGCCTGATTAGCCAAATGCCATGCTCATCATTTACAGCAAGCTGAAGGTATTTGTATGCTAGGCAAGGTTTAAAAATAGGATTGTTTGGGAGAAAGGACCCTGTAATAAAATTTCATTTGAAAATCGCTAGCCCTTTTGTGTTACTGACTTGACCTACTACAAAATAAAATGTTTGCCGTGTATTGTAGAACTTCTTAGTGGCACAGTGGGTAGAATCAAGACACTTCATCTTCATGAGTTCAAATCTGGCCTCACAACACTTAACTAACTGTGTGACCTTTTTCATCTGTCAAATGATCTGGAGAAAGAAATGACAAACCACTCTACTATCTTTGCCAAAAGAACCCCAAATGGGATCCTGAAGAGCTGGACATGAGTAAAAATGACTCAATAGCAATAAAACAAAGTAGAACTTTCTGATATTAAAAAATTTATTAAAAAGTAATACCAAAATGTATTCCTCATTATGTCCTCCTGTGAGCTGTTTCCTGACATTGTCTTCTCCTAGTGTTCTATTGACAAAAAAAAAAAAAAACCCAACTCATGTTAAGGTAGTATTTTAAGGTTTTCAACAAATTCTCCTCATAATCAACCTGTGAGACAGTGTATTATTGTTCTCATTTTAGAGAAAAGGAAATTAACTCAGTAAAGGTAAGATGACTTGCCCAAGATTTTCTAGCTAGTGACTAGTGAAAACAGGATGCAAATGTGAATTTCTTGACTCTGAGTATAGTTTGTTATCTAGTATAGGAACCTACCACTTAGCTGGTTGATAAAGGCAGCTAGAGCAACTCTGTAACAAAACATCATTTACAGCAAAGTCAATCAAAGCAATGGCAAACTCCAAAGATTTGTGAATAGCAATCAGTTAAGTCAGCTCTGAAATGCATATAAGATATAATAGATGTTTAAATTCTATATAATAATAATAATAGCTAGAATTTATATATTGATTTAAAGTTTCTAAAGTATTTTATAAATATTATGTCATTTGATCCTTCCAGTAGCCCTAGGAGTAGTTGCTGTTACTACCCTCATTTTACAAATGAAAAAACTTAAGGCAATCAGAAGTTAAGTGATTTGCCCAGGACCATATAGCTACAAAGTGTCCCAGGCAATTTGAACTCAGGTCTTCCTGATGCTAAGCCCAGACCCTATACTATGCTGTAGAATATGAGAGTTAGAGGGGATGTTAGCCACTGTTTTGTCCAAAAATAATATTGCTACACACCCATAGGATTGGATTTATTCTGTCAAAAACCCAAAATTGAGTGTAATAAATTATGGAGACCATAGTGAATAGGTACTCTATATCTTCACTGAAAGGTTGTTGCTTTGTTGAATACTTATCTGTACAACTAAAATATTCATCCTTCCCCTGAGCTTTGGAAAAATGGCTAGAACATTGAAGTTAGAAAGAGGAAAACCTGAGTTCAAATCTTGATTCTTCAAAACCTTCTAGTTATGTGATCACAGACAAGTCAGAGGCTCTTGGTACCCCCAGAAAACTCTCAAGACTATAAATTGTAAGTAAGTTGATGATCTGTATCAGTGGAGAGAATTTCTAAACTGGGCTTCTTCTCTTTCTACTACCTCCCCTCCTGCAAAAAAAAAAAAAAAGAAGCAAATACGAGAAATAAATCAAGAAAAGCTGCCTGTTGTTGAAAAGTCTATTTACTTTCTTCTCTAAGCATATTAGTGTCAGTAAATAACAGTAGCTGTGTCTTTAGCTACATTTGGGATAAAATTTTAATGATGATATTTTCTAAATTAAGTATATGAAATAATAGAAAGAGCCCAGGCTTTGAGATCCAAGGCACTGACTGCTATATACTACCTGTGGGATTTAGGGCAAGGCATTTCATCTTTCTAAGCTTCAGTTTCCTTGATGAGGTTTGGGGTTACTGGGTACCCTGAAATGTCAGGGTGTAAGGCAGAGTCATCTAGAACAAATTCACACACTCAAACCATCTTCTAGTCAAGTGGCAAAGTTTATTGTAAAGCCAATAGAAGCGGGCAAAGTTCCTAGTGAACCTGCAAACTAATGAGGAGAAGTATGAGGAGAAGGGACAGTGAAAGGATCTGGGTAGGATTAAGGAGTTGTAAGTAGTCTGGGGTGGACCAGGTGCAATAGTGAAAGGAATATCAAGTAGGTTAATTAGGTGATCTTGGTTGGTTATTGTCCTTTGTTCCTGAAGAGGACCAAAATGACATCACTGTGCTGGAATCAAGTTACAGTGTGTACAACTGTGGCTGACCAGACCAAAATGCGCTTGGAATGTTCTACCACAGGTGGGACACAAATAGTCCATGTGAACATTTGGGGTGTATTCTCTAAATTTGCACTTCTAACATTTCTTTTGAACTACTTCAATTCTGCTTTGCTTGTAGAGCACAACAACTTCTCTCATGTGGCCACACCATGCTGAGCAGTCCTGTGTGCCATGATGAGCAGTTTTGTTCATGTGTCCCCCAAGTCACACAATCAATTCCAAAGTTGATTAGTAATAAGGACATAATCCTGTTTGGACTGAACACTTCCATTGTGTTCTCAGAAGATCATCATCAATCAATGTTATATCACCAAGGTGTTACCCACAATGGCAGCTGTGAATATGCTGGTATATTTCCAGGTCTGAATCACAAGATATAGCAGACTCTCTTCATTGAAGACAGAATCAAGACATTTCTTCAAAGACCAAAAAGTCAAATTCAACATAGTAACAAACAAATCCACCATAGTAACCAAAAAGTCTATACACATTATAAGGCCTTCCCACAAACGAACTCCCTTGAGCAAAATCACTCTCTCACTCACAGTTAACTGCTTGCTTCCTCTCTCTTTCCTAGCTCTGATTGCTCTCTCTCACTTCCTCTCAACTCTGCTCCACCCCTTCCTGCTCCAACCATTTGACAAATTCCTCCTGCCACAGGTTTCATGTGAATCAAACTCATGTGACTCAGACTTCCATGTGACTCAAGCAGGTCACATAGGCCCATTAATGGATGGGAAAGATCTTCCTATTCCATTAACAATACAAATGTTGAAACTATTGACCATTCATCTCAGGTTGAAGTCAATCCCTCCTTAGCTAAGTTCCAATTGAAGAAGAGGTTTTGAATGCCATTAGGCTCCTTTTGTGTGGCAAAGACCTAGTGTTGATTTTATTCCACTTGAGATTTACAAGGTAAGGGATCCATTGCTCATGCAAAAGCTGACTGAAATTTTCCAGGTTATATGGCAAGAGGAAGTTATCCCCCAAGAGTTAGGACACTTCCATTGTCTATCTCTACTAAGGTAAAGGAAATACATTGTTCTGTGATAGTCCAAGGGTGGGTATCTCTCTTAGTCATTGCTGGCAAAATTCTTGCCAGAGTCCTCCTTAATAAGTTGATCCTTCACCTGAAAGATGGTCCATCTACCTGAGAGCCAATGTGGCTTCAAAAAGGGCTGAGGAGCAGCTGATATGATGTTTGCTACCCAATAACTCCAGAAGAAAAGCCAGGAGCAGAACAGAGGTCTGTATACAATGTTTGTAGATCTGACCAGGGAGTTTGATAATGTTAGTCATGAGGCCTTATGGAAATTTATGTCAAAATTTGGTTGCCCAGAGAAGTTCATCAGTATCATACATCAATTTCCTGATGGCACACTTGCCAGGCTTCTAGATAATGGATATTGCTCTTGTGTCTTCCCAGTCACCAATGGAGGAAACAAGTGCTTGCTCCCATGCTTTTTAACATATTTTCAGCCATGTTGTCACCTACTTTCAAAGAGGAGGAACACAGCATCAAGGTCAGCTACTATATGGATGGTAAATTCTTCACCTTGAAAAGTCAAGACCAAAGTAGAGAGAGTTGGTGCGTTATTTTATGTTTGCAAATGATTATGCACTAAATGCAGCCTTTGAGGCTGAAATGCCACGAAGTACGGATCTCTGCTGCTTGTATTAATTTTGGCCTAACAGTTATCACCAAGATAACTGGCTCCTCAGCCAGCACCACAACACTCATACACGGAACCATTAGTTATGGCAAATGTAGAAATTTTAAATGCTGTGGATAACTTCACTTATTTTGGCAGTATCCTTTCTAGGGATGTGCACATTGACAATGAGGTTGATGCCCATATTGTCCAAGCTAGTTCAGTGTTTGAGAGGCATTCAAGGAAAATATGAGAGAGAAGAGATATTAGACTGACTACCAAACTGAAAATCTACAGAATTGTTGTGCTGACTTGGTTGTTGTATGCCTGTGACACCTGGACAGTATACCAGTGCCATGCCAGGAAATTGAATTGCTTCCATCTGAATTGTCTTAGGAATATTCTGGAGATCACCTGGCAGGATAAGATACCAGTCACTGAGGTCCTTATGCGATCTGAATTGCCAAGCATTCAAACTCTATTTCAAAGAGCATAACTCTGATGGGCTGGCCATGTTGTTAAAATGCAAAATGTATATTTACCAAAAAGACTATTTTATGAAGAACTCCCACAGGGTAAGCAATACGGGGACACCCTCAAAGTCTCTCTTAAGGACTTTGGAATTGATTGTATGATATGGGAAACACTGGCACAAGACCACTCAGCATGGTGTGCCCACATCAGAGGAGGTGCTGTGGTCTATGAGCAAAGCAGAATTGAAACAGTACAAAGGAAACTCAGGATGCACAAATTTAGAGTATCCACCCCAAATGTTCACACAGACTATTTGTGCCCAGCCTATGGTAGATCATTCTGAGCTCATATTGGTCTGACGAGCCACAATCAGACATACTGACACTTGGCTTTAGCGTAGTGATGTTATTTTGGTCCTCTTTGAGAATGAAGGACAAAAACCAATCAACCAAATTCTTCTTCCTTCCTTCCTTCCTTCCTTCCTTCCTACCTTTCTACTTTCCAGGCAAGACTCATGGAGATATATCAGTAAGCATAAGCATTCAAATTTGGAGAACCCAAAACACAAACATTGGGCAGAGCTCAGACTAGACCTAGGTGGAATCTTAAGAATTCCCTGAATTCATCTACTTTCATCTACTTTTCCAGGAGCATTTCTGAGGTCAACTTGACCTCTACAGTAAGTTTTTGGGTTAGATAGTTTTTAGCC
Source organism: Potorous gilbertii (assembly GCA_028658325.1). Taxonomy (NCBI): domain Eukaryota; kingdom Metazoa; phylum Chordata; class Mammalia; order Diprotodontia; family Potoroidae; genus Potorous; species Potorous gilbertii. The sequence continues at coordinate 436,173,235 of CM053769.1, read as the reverse complement.
ACATAAAGCTAGATTCAAATAATATTAATAAATTATAAACAATAGAGTATTCTTTCCATTCCAACTAGATGGCATCTAGGTAGATAGAGTGATGGACCAGGAATTAGAATGAGCTAAGTTTGAATCTTCTCAGATGACCCAGGTAAGTCACTTAATCATCTAACCTCAGTTTTCTCACCTGTAAAATAGAGATAATAATGGTTCCTACTATATAAAGTTGTTGTGAGGATCAAATGAGATAACATGTAACTTAAGGCTCTATAGAAATATTAACTAGAGTAATTATTCCTTCCCTCTATAAATTGGGAGTCAGTTGAATCAATTAAACAAATCACACCCCACCCCAATTAAAGTTAGCATCAAGATGCTCAATCTAGATGAGACACTTTTTGATTGAATCAATCAGAGAAGTTTAGATTAAGTGTTAAAAATCTTTGATCAGTTTGATGTCCTTGAAAGTCTACTGAATAATCTGGAGTAACACTAAACAGGAAGTACCCTATAAGTCATCTTTAAAAAACACAACAAACAAAAAACAAATAGCAAGCCAATTTAAGCCAAAGGGTTTGAGAACCTAGCAACTTAGGTAGCAAAAGTCTGAGAAGGAATCATTTGGGTGGGAAGAAAAGAAGAAAGCAAGGAAGGAAAAAAAACATTTATTAAGTACCTATTATGTGATAGGCACTGTGCTAAGTACTTTACAAATATTATCTCATTTAATCCTTACAACAAAACTGGGAAATAGGTGCTATCATTATTCCCATTTTACAATTTAAAAAACTGAGGCTTACCAAGGTTAAATAACTAGTCCAGGGTCAAACAGCTAGTAAGAGTCTGAGGCCATATTTGAACTCAGGTCTTCCTGGGTCCAGGGCTGGCACTGTATCTGCTGTTCTACTTAGTTGCCTAGAAAAGCCCTAGTCTTAGGTTCATTCTCAGTCTCTTCTCCTATGGCTCGACCAGAAGAATACCTTGAAACTTCAGAGGGTCGGAATATTTGGACTTTTCATCAGTATCATCCTTACCATAGTATTCCCAGGATAGCACAAGTAAACCAGGACAAACTAGACAGAGTGAGGAAAGTTAACTTTAGGACTGAACAAGAAGCTCAGAAGAAAAGCTGCTCTATCTATGTATAGAATCCATATAGGATTACATGCCTTCTTGGGGATAGAGGGGAGAGGGAGGGGGAGAAAATTTAAGATTTATGGAAGTGATTGTTGAAAACGGAAAACAAATAAATAAATTGAATTTAAAAAAAAGAAAAGCGATTCTATGCTTATTTTAAAGGAAAAATCCTGGTTTGGATCTTGCTCTGGTCAATTAAAGGCAAACTTAGGAAATAAGTAATGAGATGCAATCTAATTTAGTACAATCTCTCAAATTTGCTTTTCTGGAGTTTATTGTCACCCCAATGCATCAAGCAGTTGGAGTGAGGTCAGTTGTCAAATTCAAGTAGTAAAACAATCTACATATGAGGGTAAGACAATCCTAATTGGTAAAAGTTTTAATGAGGAGGTAAGTCAAGTGTCATCTTAGCTTCTCCCTGTTACAGCATCATTGGAAGACGGGAGTAGTCCTTAAGGGGACCTGGCACTGTCCTTCAGTCTGGCTGAACGCAGTACCTAAAAATTGAGGAAGGTTAAAATATGAGAGCCATTCAGACATATTTTGCCCAGTGGCTTAACTTTGGTGCTAACCATATTCATGTTGTAGAACCACAATTGGAACTATGTTACTCTTGTATCCTCAACTGTGTTATCCTAATCTCTGATGCTTATGCCAAATCAATTTGAACAAGCATCAGTGGCTATAAGCTAGGGAACAGAAAATTTGCAGCAGGACACAAGTGTACTGTAGACATGCATGCTATAAAAATCATAATCCCATGTGTGGGGTCCCTGTTTGGGGAAAAGCCATAAAACACAATAAGAAGTGAAATCCATAACTTAAATTCTTTGGATTACAGTGAACCATTTGTGACCAGTACATGATCAATACATAAATCTGTGTTTGGACATTTTGTTCAATAACATTGGCCCATGCTTGAAAATAAACTCATTACTAAGCAGAAACCCAAAATAGCCACCAATCAGTACTGATGGGCTTTATAGCTCCACATGCCTTTGATTTCTATGATTACCACTGGGGTTTCCTGAGATCTTTTTATGAATCCAACCCGTAGTCTGGCTGCATCCCCACACTGATGATTTGTTACACTCTTGCCAGAGATCCATCATATTGCTCCTATGGAAGTATCTAATTGATTAAACTTCTACCTATAATCAATCTGATACTCTTCCTTTGGTATCAAACTTGTCCCACTGTTTTGGGTCAGGTGGAAGTACAGTGTTCCCTAGGTGGGGAAATGTTGGACCCTATACCATGCTTCCTTCAACATCAAAAAAATTAAACAAACTTAGTTAAATAGAGTCATAACATCGAGTCTCTTTGTAACCTGGTAACCCACTCCCAATGTGCATTTAATCATCACCTTTCATCTTGAGTCCCAAATGTCCCATGCTGTTGTTTGATTCCCAGAAAATATCTTCCCTTGGACTTTCTGGAATAGGCCTCCTTCTCAGGGCAGCTCTGAAGAGAGCAATTTCTAGTAGATTTGCTTCTCTGATCCCAACTTATTTGCAAACATTCTTAGGTAGTTCTGCTAAAATCTGCCTGTAATGAGATGCAATCTAATTTAGTACAATCTCTCAAATTTGCTTTTCTGGTAACTAATTCATGTGGTGAGAACTAACTCAACTGTATGGATCTAACTCTATTAACAATAGAACTACAAAAAAAGCAACAAATTAGGTACCCATAATTCACCTGAAATGTCAGAGAATCTCAATTTTTTACATACCTGTTGCTCTTTCTATTTTTACCCAAACTCTGTACCTGATATGGACAATGCTATCCACAGGTTAAGGAAGAGAGTCTGACTTGGAAAATGAGCCTTTCCATCTCTTAATTTATCATACAGATATTTCAAAATAAAAATTTTAAATAAAAATAAGAATTTTAAATAAGTTTTAACATTCTTTATGATTGTTAATGCAATTTTGAATGATAAAATCATAACTCAATTTTTGGAACCTTATTACTAAAATATACTCAACTCCGTGTTTCCCATTAGACACATTTGGAAGCCAATCAAACATACACATACACCCACAAACATACATATATATAAAAATATATAAATACATATAACATTAAATAATTAAATAATAAAATATATAATATATAAAAATACACATATATATAAAATATTTATGCATTATATATAGGTATACACACATCTATACACACACATGAATGTGCATCTATACATATATAGATATAGTTATTGTTCTAACACCAGGAAGGTGATGTTTTGACTTATACCTGAATTGACTTTGAGTGAGATAGCTTTACATGAAGTCCCTGTCTCACTCTCTCCTCCAGGGTCATCAAAATCCAGTTGCAAGACAAAGGTCAAGATGACTAGGTATAGTCTGGGATGCAGTGGGTGATTTGGCCTTTCTAATTCTGGTCTTTCCCAGGTCCCCTTTTTTCTGAGGTCATATCTCTTTAGTGACTAAAGAGTAGGTAAAAACCGAGACAAAAGATGGCCCAATATACCATCACAAGACTATCTGGGAAAGAAAGACCCTCAAGAGTTGCTGCCCAGAACAGAAAACAAATTGTTGTTTACAGTCGTCCTAAACCATCAAAACCTAAACATTGAGCCACAGAGTTTGAGTGGGGGTTATTATTGGTTAATCAATGAAAGCCAGAGTAATTTGAGTTTAAAGATATAGTCACACTTTTCCACTTAAAACAGAATGGGCTTTTTTAATGCCTGTTTTTCCTTCAGAGCTATATTTCAAGAAAACAAAAATGAAAATTGCAGAGGACAAAAAGTAAAATTTTCCAACTTTAAAAAATATTATGATGGAACAAGGAGGAGGAGGGGGAGAAGAAAAAGGAGGAAGAGGAGAAAAACAAGGAAAAAGGAGGAAAAAAAGATATAGCAGCATTCCCCAGTTTCTTCTTGAATTGGCATGTTGGGTCCGCAGAGAACAACCATGACTGCTCTCAGATAACATGGTAAAGACAGTTAATACAAAAACTACTCCTAAGAACCTGGTTCACTCCTTCCCACAAATATAGAAGCATCCATGGGAGGCATAAGCTTAAACTTGGACCATACTAGTAATGAGCCACACGTGTAAGAAATGCGTCACAGTACATAACATTCTAGTTCTTGTAAGTCTAAGAAGTTAAAGTTAATTTTAGAAATCTAACAGTCAAATCTTATTGCTTTTACATCTTTGTCTTATCTCCCCCCCCTCTTTTTTAGGATAGACACACACATACACACACATGTATGTTTATTTCTCATATCATTTTGAAGGAATGAGGTACTTTAAGGACCTATGTATAAGGACCTATACATGAATATTAAATAAACTATTAGCAAGGGGGTAGTAAACCTAACTCATTTACTTAGTTGCGTAAGATATGGAATTGACCACAAATTCAGATTAAAATAGTAAATTTGTTCATGTTTGCTTCCTATTATAGTAACTCATATGTTTCAGTATTAATCTATTAATTAATAGATTGAGCATCACAATAACAAACTCCCACTGTTCATGTGTCCTGATAATAGAAATTTGCTATGAAAGGAAAAGAGAGACATAATTATGGTAATATCAAGACTGTACCTTAAGGGCACAGATTGACCTGACACAAGCTCTATAACATATATACAGATATAGCCCTATCTGCTTTGAGGCAAGACTCAATCACAAAGAGAAGTTCCACATTATTCACAGGGTATCATAGTCAGGAATTGGAGGGGCATGTCTAATACAATAGTTTCCCAAATTTCACACCATAAGAAAAAAATTTAGAAACACAAAAACATACAAGATATTATATACTTAAAACATGAAACAAAGCCTATCATCAATCAGGAGACATCAATTTACTCAAATGCATTCCTAAATTGTCTTACACAAAAAAAATCATTCATTTTATTACCTTTTGCGCTCTGTACTGATTGCATTCAACACTCATATAAAATACTTACATTTATTAACATTTTTATAATGCCTCCTATGTGCCAAGCACTGTGCAAGCATTTTATAGTCATGATCTTCATAACAACCCTAGGAGGTAGGTATAATTATCAGCCTTTATACAGATTAGGAAATTAAGATAAACAGTGCTTACAGTCACATAGCTAATAAATTTTCTGATACTGGATTTTAACTCAGGTCTTCCTGATCCATGCATTTTCCAGAATATTATTTTAATGCCAAATAGTAAATGTATTTTGCATTAAGTTCTGATTTACCACAATTACCTTAATAGGAGAAAAACTGAGATTTGAATGTTACCATTGGTAAGTCCAGATTTGATTTGGTTGAAATTTGTCCTGAAGCTAAATCATATTGTGGTCTTATTTACAATGAGAGTAATCTGGTACTGGTAAGAAATAGAATGATAGATCAATGAAATAGATTAGGTACACAATACACAGCAGTAAATGACCATGGTAATCTAATGTGTGGTAAACCAAGAATGGAGTTTTTAGGGTAAGAACTGAACATTTGACAAAAATTTCTAGGAAAACTAGAAAGCAGTTTGGCAGAAACTAGGCATAGACTGTTATTCGCACCATATCCCAAGAAAACGTCAAAATGGATAAAATGATTTAGACAGAAAGGGAGATATATATAAGTAAATTAGGGAGGCATAGAAAAATGTACCTGTCAAACCTATGGATAAGAGAAGAGTTTATGACCAAACAAGAGATAGAAGGGAATGTGGGAAGTAAAATATATGATTCTGAATACATGAAATTAAAAAACGTTCTCACAAACAAAACTAGTTTAGTTTTAGAGGTAAAATTAGAAAGAACACAGGAAAATGAAGGAAAGTTTTGGAGTAAGTTTCTGACAAAGATCTCATTTCTCAGATGTATAGGGTACTGGGCCAAATTTATAAAAAACTAAGATCCGTTCTCCAGTTGATAAATGGTCAAAGGATATGGTCAGAAGAAGGAATTACAGCTGTCAATAGTTCACATGAAAAATGTTCTATGTAGAAGGCCAGTACTGATGGAGTCCGGAATGTGAGGTACTGTCCAGGTTTTACTTGAGACTTGTACTAACATGAGGGCTGACATCAAGAAAGTTGGCTCACCACCTCACTCATGGATATGCAAGGATGAGAACATGTTGACCTTGCAGGTGTACCCTAAGATTTTCTTCCTGGAGGAACTAGATTATGAAGTATAAGAAGTAAACTAAAAATGTTCTCATGGGAATAACCCTGCTTGCTTGCCTGTAAAAACACTATACAAACCCTTACTGTCACAAACGAGAGCTGCTCGTTACATGTCTACTCTTCTTTCACGATCTCTCAGCATTCACAATTGGCAGCCCCCATGGTTGGTCTGATGCAGCTCTAAATCACTCGAGAAATGCAAATTATAACAACTCTGAGATACCATCTCACTCTTGTCAGGTTGGCTAACATGACAGAAAAGGAAAATGAGAGCGCTAGATGGAATGTGGAAAAATTGGGACACTAATGCATTGTTGGTAGAGTTATAAAGGAGTCCAACCATTCTGGAGAACAATTTGGAACTACATCCAAAGGGCTGTAAAACTGTGCATAGACTTTGATTCAACAATAGTACTACCAGGTTTGTATCCCACAGAGATCAAATTAAAGGAGAAAATACCTATATGTACAAAAACATTTATAGGAACTCTTTTCATGGTGGTAAAGAACTGGAAGAATGACCATCAACTGGGTAATGGCAAACCAAGTTGTGTTATGTGATTGTGATGGAATACTCTTGTACTATAAGAAAGGACAAGCAGGATGGTTTCAGAGGGAAAAAAAAGAGATGAACTTTAAATGCAGATTGAAGCATACTTCTTTTTATTACCTTTATTTTATTTTTTTATTTTGTTTTCTTTTGAAATATGTTTTGCATGACTTCTCATGTATAATCACAATAAAATTGTTTGCTTTCTCAAGGAGGAAGGAGGGACAGGAAGAAGGGAGAATTCAGAACTCAAAATTTTTAAACATGATTGTAAAAATGTTTTTTACATGTACTTTGGGAAATATCTAATGAAATAAATAAAAATCACTTAAAAAAAGGAATAATTTCCCCAATGATGCTTTTTTGAGGAATGCTTTGTGTTATCAAAATAGTTTGCTATGGTTCTACAATTTTTTCAGCAGTAACAAGAAATTGATAATTATTTATTTTTTCCTTAAGAAAAAATCTTGTGTAACATGACATTAGCTTTCTAGTAATGCTTTTATATTACTAATGCCAACTGGTGCTCTGACAAACACGTCTAATTATGTTGAAATATGGTGTTAGTTTCTTAAGCAAAAAAAAAAAATCTTTTTGCAGTATATTTCAATTCCTTCTTTCCTTTATTCAAAGTTTCACATGTAAACTTAAAGTTAGATTTAACAAAACAAAACAAAAAACCTTGGATTCCACTAATTTTTAAATACTCCATGGAATCCTGATAAAAAATCTTTTATAGGTCGTCTTTTCATTCACTGTACTTAATTGTTCTTGTATATATTGGGTCTAGTGTGGAGGAAGAGAGAGAGAGACAGAGAGACAGAGACAGAGACACGGAGAGAATGTTTTAGTAACCTTAAAAATAAAACTCTTTTGACACTTAACGTTGCTCTTTCAGAAATATTTATTGCCAGTTGGTGGCACTATTAACCAGAATTTCAAAAAGTAATTAATGGAACATTTCACCAAATATGAAGATTTTGGGGAAAAAATGATTAAAAGATGGGCATAGTTGTGTGGTAAAGATGTATTTTTATTCCAGAATAGAACATTTTAAAAACAGTTCTATGTGTCCATCTGTCTGCACTGGTAAAAATTGTTTATATTTCAGAATGTGTGCATAGTCTCATTAAAATGTTTATTTTCTAGAAATGATTCTACATAAATGAAGTTTTTCATGAAGTCATCATAAATTCACATTGTATATGTTTTTCTATTAAAAAGAAAACATCTACATAGCATGCTTTAAAAAAAAAAGGTAACATTCAAATCTCAGTTTCCTCAAGTGCTATTAGCTGGCAGCACTTCAATTCTCAAAATCCCACTGCTTTCAATTGTTCTGTTGTTTAGTCATTTTTAGTAGTGTCCAACTCTTTGTAACCTCATTTAAGATTTTCTTGGCAAAGATATTGAAGCAGTTTGTAATTTCCTTCTCCAGGCCATTTTACAGATGAGGAAACTGAGGCAAAAGGGTTAAGTGACTTGCCCAGGGTCACACGGGTAGTAAGTATCTTGAGGCCAGATTTGAACTGAAGAACATGTGTCTTCATGACTCCAGGCCTGGCACTTATCCACTGCACCACCTAGCTGCCAACTGCTTTTAGTTGGCTCATGTTAAAAAACGTTGTCATGGCACTCCCACCTAGCACAACTTTATCTTTTCTCTTTAAAATCCCCCAATGAGTCAAGTTAGTTTTTTCTTTGTTCTTTACTTAACTCCATTTAGATATTTTAAGAGGCTGTTGTTGTGTTCATCCTTCATTGCCGAAGAAGACCATGCCATCAGAGAAATGATGACATGATTTGTACTTGACTTTGTTTTGAGTGAAGGAGGGCTGTGCAGGTCACCAGGCTCACTTCTCCTTCTGAGCCATCTGAATCCAGTGACCAGATATTCATCAGGATGACTGGAGATGACCCAGGATGCACTGGGAGACTTTGGCCCCTTTAGGCCAAGGTCTATGCAGGTACTCACTTAGGGTGGGATAACACCCTTTCATTGAATAGGCCTATTTAAGAAGTAGCCAGGGCATGACCTCATAGGCCTAGAAAAAAAGATTTTAAGAGGACAGATAAAGCAAAGGACTCACCTGAAACTCCTATTGAGTGGCTTATCAGGTGAGATACAGTGAAAGGGTGCTGGACCTATTCCAAGTCCCGTGAGTTTTCTTTTGTAATCTTTGATTGGCCAAAGAGAGGTACAGAAGAAAACATTCAGTACTTGTCAAATAGGCATCCACCAACTTCAGAAAGCCCTAGGAAAATTAGAGAAGGGCTTCATAGGGCTTGCTTACATTCCCATACCCCTTCACTGGAGCTCATAAAGTCCTAAAGACTGGAGGATATACCCCTAGAAGGGTCTTCTAGGGACAGAGCACTGTCTAAAATTTCTAACAGGCATTTTTCTAAAGGTTTGCTCAAAACCTTCTTACCCCAACGGTATCAACACTTTCTCAAAGCTTTTTTTCTGAACTCAAACCTATCACTTAAGCCAGGCCTATACAACATATGGCCCAAGGGCTGCTTGCAGTCCACCAAAGGATATCAGGTGGCCCTTGAAAAATGTAGAGAATGTAAAAGAAAGTAAAGATGTAGCAAGTGTTTCATCTATGCGCTGCCTAGCCTGCCCTCCACTAGTCACCACTGCGCCCTTCATGTAACTTGGCAGATGGGTTGCCCCTACACATTCTCTCCTGTTTGTCACGTGACCCCCAGCAACCAACCATTGACAATTTGTCTCTAGTCTGAGAGGAGCTAGAGTCACATCTTTTGGCTATGTTTTTCAGTCATTACAAGGCACTGAACAGGGACAAAGTGAGTGCAGCCATGTGCCAAGCAGCTGATGCCCGCTGTGCCATGAGTGGCCACAACTCAAGGGCTTCTTCCCCTCCTCAATGAATGGCCGCCCTCCAAGTTACATGAGTGTCTGGCACTCTTTCCAAGGTCATACACTCAATTCAGTATTTCTTTGTATGCGAGCAGTTGCTGTGGAGATTTTTTGGTCTCAATATTAAAGATTTGGGGATGACTTTATAAAATGGGTGATAAAAAGAAACAGAAGACCAAATCAGAACATAAGAACGTTTAATAGAGTGGACAAATAGATACTGTTTACTTACATGACAGACAAAATATTATGCCTTATTTGTCAAGAAGGAATATAATCTTAGTAACCTTTTCGAATCAGAACATCCTTACTTAAGCAAATTAGACACTAATGAAAAACAAATTAAGGCATCCAAATTGTTGAAAAATTTCACTGGGGAACAATGGTTTTTCAAGAAAGTAAACTCAGAAAATGAGGTGGCTGCTAAGGTTAGCAATTTGCTCCTACTGAGAAATCTTCTACTGAAGGTGACTTCATAGAGAAATGTTTGCTGATTGCAGTTTCTGGATTACGTCCTGATTTTTTTTAAAGTGTTTTTAGGAATAATTTAATCATTAATTTAATCATTGCCTTTACTTGGAAAGTGAGCCGCTAAAAACCTATCTGTGGCCTGAAGAAATTTAACCTATTTTAATTTTGGCCCCTACCCACTGCCAAATTGTTCAGGTTTGACTTAAAAATTCCTTACTTCTCTTTTACTTTCACGGCCTTCTTAAATCATATTCTAGTCTAATATTCCACTGAATCTCTCTTGTACAGATTTCCTTATATCATACTACTCGTTGCTCCTTTTTTAAAAATTTTGTATTACACTCAAGAGTCAGAATACAAAAACAGAACAGAGAAAAGAAACAAAAACATATCATAAACTTAAATATTGGAACTTAAATATAAAGTAAGAAAGAAAAATAAGTATGTCCTATACATAGCAGAACCTCAGAGAGGATGCAAAATATGTAACAATAAATTTTCATTTCAAGAAAGCCTGTATGATAAATAATATACATTGTGTGGAGAATTGTACATCTTTTCTGTTTCCTTGTTAGTTTTCTTTTGTTCTTTGCTGTGCACGTTTTTGTTTTGTTCTTTTTCCCCCCTCTTCCCATCCCCTAGAAGGTTTACAATAAAGTTATGTTCCTTTATAACTATAGATATATATACGTAGAAATATACATATATACATATATATATAGACATATACTTTCCCAAACATATTCTACGCCTGATCTTTGTTTCCATATTTGTGCATATCTCTTGTTTCCTATCCCTTCTACCTCCTCTACTTGTACTAACTACCTTTCCCTTCTATTACTTGCCTATTCTCCTCCAAGGATTCCCTCCCCCACCCTCCCATTCCCATAAATCTAAATACCCTTCTATACCCCGCCTTGAACTTATTCCCTCATTCTCCCTTCTAAAGATCCTTCCCTAGTCCTCTCCCCACTTCTTATGCCCCTACCATTTTATTTCTTCTGATTTAGAAGATTGTTATACTCTCCTAAATATATATGTATTGTTCCCTCTTAAACCCATTCCTGATGAAAGTAGGTTACCAGAACTACCCTCTTCCCTCATCTAATTCCTCTATATAGATTCTTTCTCTTGTACCTCATTTGTATAAAATAATTACTCTTTTTAGCTGCTCTTAAATGGTTTTACTTTTTAAATTCATATTGTACTTATGTATACCCCAATCTTTCCACTGAGCTACCTAGTTATTAATAAGAACCTTAGATGCACATTTTATACATATAAAAAGTAGTCTGTCCTTATGAATCCCTTGTAATCAGTCTTTGATATGAACCTTAGAGTTGTCTTGGTTCTTATATATTGAATCTTCTATTGAGTTCAGGATTTATTTTTTAACAAATGAAAGTCTGGGAGTTAATCAAATGTCCATGTTGTTTTCATTCAGGATAACATTTAACTTTGCACAGTATGATATTTTTGGTCAGAGCAGTAGTACTTTTGCTCTTCCATATATTGTGTTCCATGACCTGAGGTTCTTTAATGTCTCTGCTCTTAGGTCTTGTGTGATTCTAATTGTGGCACCATCATATTTAAATTGTTTTAATCTTGATGCTTTAAATATTTTATCCTTAAGCTAGGGGTTTCAGAATTTGAGTATATTCCTATGAGTTTTCCTCATAGGATCTCTTTTAACTGGTGATCAATGGATTTTTTTATTTCTACTTTTTCCCCCTTGTTCTAATGCTTCAGGACAATTTAATTATTTCTTGTATTATTGCATCAAAATTCTTTTTTTGATCATAACTTTCAGTTAGTCTGATTACTTTTATATTTTCTTTGCTTGATCAATTCTCCAAATCTGTTGTTTTTCTTAAGAGATATTTCATTTTCTCTTTTGTTTTTTTGTTATTCATATTTTCTTTAATTATTTCTTGATCTCTTATAATTTTGTTGACTTCATTTTGCCCAACTCTAATTTTCAAGGAGTCATTGTATTCCTTAAGATTGTAGATCTCCTTTTCTAATTGGTTGATTTTCCTTTCATAACATTTTTGTTTTTCTTGGATTATTCTTTTTTTCCCTAGTTTTCCTTTCATCTCTGTCATTCTTACTTCTGGAGTTACAATTTAGGTGACTTAGTTACCACTTTACCTAAATAATTAAATTCAGTTAAATCATCCCAGACTAGCTCTGAGTTCTAGTAGTTTGAAATAACTTCTACTGAATATCCTACTTGTCCCCCAAGAAAGGGAGAGAGGATGTTTGCACTTAACTTTAACCTACAAACCTCCAAATACACTAAGATGTTTGAGCAGTCACCACAATTTGGAAATTTTTAGTAAAAGACATTAAATATCAATTACAAATTTTAATCTTTAGTTTATAATGCTATCTGTTGTTGTTGTGTTTGTCTTTTGTTGCTGAAAAAGACCATGCCATCAGAGAAATGATGACATGACTTGCACTTGACTTTGTTTTGAGTGAGGGAAGGCTATGCAAGGTCACCAGCCTCACTTTCTCCTCCTGAGCCATCTGGATCCAGTGACCAGATATTCATCAGGATGACTGCAGATGGCTCTAGATGTAATGGGAGACCTTGGCCCCTTTAGGCCAAGGCTTTTCAGGTATTCACTTGGGGCGAGGTAATGCCCATTTAGTGAATAGACCTGTTTAAGAAGTAGTCAGGGGATGGTCCCTTTAATGAGCCTAAGAAAAAATAACTAAATGTCGTTGGGAGGGAAACAGCAACAGTTACTACTGATAATTACCCTTAAGCCAGGAGGGTCCAGAAAACAGCCCTTAAGTGGAGCCTGGGCAGGGGCCTAGTATTGTCCCTTCTATGGGCTTCAGAGTGCAGTAGGTTTAAGGGTTTGGGAAGGAAAGGGAAGGGAAGGGAAGGGAAGGGAAGGAAAGGGAAGGGAAGGGAAAAGGAAAGGAAGAAATCTATCCAGTAAACCCCAAGTTAACTGAGTATCCTCTGGCCATCTTAATTTACGTTCTTTTGGATAGAAGAAAGAAGGGGAGGGGGAGGCAGACAGGAGAGGAGGCGCTAACTTACGCAGCTAGCTGGGTCCCCATTCAGGCAGCTGGGTCTAATCATCCTTGCTGAAGAAGACCATCAGAGAAATGAAGACATGACTTGCACTTGACTTTGTTTTGAGGGAGGGAGGGCTGTTCAAGGTCACCAGTCTCACTTTCTCCTTGTGAGTCATCTACAAACCTGGGAGAGAAATGTTTTTTTTTTCCTTCTCTATTTTTATCTATATAATCCACAATCTGTTCAGGGTTGGAAAGGGAAAGGGAAAGAATCTCAATTTTCCCTCCTTATTTCCCATTGAAAGTCTAATAAAGTCAGTGAGAATCCCTGCTTAATATTACCAAAAGCTGGTAACAGTTGTTTTGAGACTTTCTTAGCCTTTTCACCCTTCTAAGATCCCTTTTTGTACTGCCTCTCTATAGTTTTATTTTTTATGGGTGATAGAAGTGTTCCCTGTAAAATCCTGAAGATAGGTAACCAAAGTGTCACAGAGGTCACACTACCAGTTAACCCTGAAAATATCAAAGAGCTCACAGAAGTAATACCTCAGCTCTTAACTCTGAAAAATAAAATAAAGTAAAACCAAAGAGCTAAGAGCGGTTCTAAGCAAAATTTTTTTTATTCCATTGGAGGAGGGAGCTTAGACATGCATTGCTGGAGTCTTCTCTAGGAAAAGGCCCACTACAACAAGACCAAGTCTTAATATATATACCAGTAGTTAGATAAAGAAATGTGCAATGAACTGTAGCCATGGCAAGGAGGGGGTAACAACAACGAGGTAAGTTTGATTCATAATGGAGCTTGATGATCAGAACATGGTTCCTGCAGATGCTTGTCCAAACTCAGGACTAGACCTGGTGTGAACTATTTCTAATTTAGCTGTAGTAGGATTCATCCAGAAGTTGAGTGCAAAAGATAAGCTCAGGCCTTAACTTTGGAAAATAAAGGTTTCTTCTAACAATAAAAAGAGAAACATGAAAAGAGTTGGGTGGTCTTGGCAAGAGGATCCTGACATCCTCTTCAAAGTTTTCCAAGATTTTTACCTGGATTTGGTGTACACAAGAGAACTTCTGAAGTGGAAGCCCCCTTGGGCTTATCTCACTACCTGGATTGTCCCTTCCTGGGGCCTCACCAAAATCTTTTCTTTCTTCTTCTCTCCTTATACCCTACAAAGGTGATTTCTTTTTTTTTTAATTAATTTATTTTTAATTTTCAACATTCATTTCCACAAGATTTTGAGTTCCAAATTTTCATCCTATCCCTCACCTCCCCCCACTCCAAGATGGCATGCATTCTGATTATCCCTTTCTTCAATCTGCCCTCCCTTCTTTCACCTACCCCCACTTTCTTATCCCCTTCCCCACTACTTTCTTATAGGGTAAGATAGATTTCTATACCCCATTGCCTGTATATCTTATTTCCCTGTTGCATGTATAAGCAATTTTTAACATTCATTTTTAAGACTTTGAGTTCCAAATTCTGTTCCTTCTTCCCTCCCCACCCACCCTCATTGAGAAGGCAAGCAATTCAATATAGCTTATACATGTGTTGTTAAGCAATACAAAGGTGATTTCTTAATAGTACCATGATCTTTTATGTACTTTAACATGCACAGTTAATAAAAATCAAAGTCCCATATTCATCTAGCCATATTTGTTTTCCGTGACTTTCCAGTCTGAACTGAGCTCTACACTTGGGTTTTTTGATATTCCCAGTTGAACTGGCAGCTTTTCCTTGAACCACGCTTTTAACAACTTAACTAATTGGAATCAGTCAGTAGGAAGCTCACTCTACCCAGTATCTGTCCCTTGATGACAACATCAGGCAAGACCAGCTACTCTCAGCTACTCATCACTGTCTTTTTCCTGAAGTGCCACTTGCTTTACCTTTGTGGACAAGACAGAGAGTCAGATTTGAGCTTGGGACCTACTTCTCCTTATTCTTCCTGACTTCCCTGACCACTTCACTGCTGACTAACAACTGAGAGAGTCCTCTCCAACTGAATGCCAGCTGTAGTGTTGGACGGTGGGCTTACCCAGTGATAGCCATTCAAATAAAAGACCAAAATTATTAAAAGAAAAATCCTTGTTTGGGACTCACCCTGGTAAACTAAAGGCAAATTTGGTGATGGCAGCTAGGTAGTGCAATGGATGGATCACTAGGCTAGGAAGCCAGGGAGTTCAAATCTGGCCTCAGACTCTTACTAGTTATATGACCATGGGCAAGTCACTTAACCCTATTTGCACATCTGTAAAATAAGCTGGAGAAGAAAACAGCAAATCACTCCATTATCTTTGCCAAGAAAACCCTAAATGGAGTGAAAGAAAATTGGACATGACTGAAAATGACTGTACAACAGCAACTGGAAAAAAGAAAAGGGAGTTTATTGGCATCCTTAAGCATTAAACAGTTGGAGTGGGGCCAGCTGCTAAATCCAACCTTCAGACTGCTTTTATAGACAGTAGTAGAACAATTTACAATTGAAAGACAATTTTAATGAGGAGGTAGGACATGTATCATCTCAGCTCCTCCCTATTACAGCATCACTGAGAGATGAGATTAATTCTCAGGTTATGAGATTAGTCAACAGAAGATGGGACCAGTCTGGGCATGACTTCATCCTCTCCTGCAGTTTAGCTGAGAACAGTACCCAAAGGTTGAGCAAAGCTAAAATATGGGAATCATTCAGACCATTATTTTGCCTAGTGGTCTTGCCTTGCACACTTAAAGGGAACTCACAGATACTTTATGAAGAGGATAAATGAGGTTCAGAGGTCAGGAGTTACTGCTTTGCCACAGATAATAGAATCCTAATAAAGCTGCCCCCAGTTCCAATATTATAAATTCCTTAAAGGCCCCACTGAACAGCATACCCTGTCATTTCCCCATCCAACCCCTGACTCAATATCCTAAATTCTTCATATATGCTTCACTGTTCACTAGAACAACAGGTATGTCTATGAACTAATATTACTTACAGAAGAGAAGTTGTGTCCATGCATTCAACTGCAACCACATTCATCTAATCTCAGAAAGGTCCACAATACTCAGCTAATCAGAAAGCAGCATCACCAGGATGCTCAAGCAGGTTGTAGACCCCTAAACAATAGAAGAGCTTTTCCCTAAGTAAGCACAGTAATAGTAAAAGCTGTCTTTTAGGTAACTTTATGATGTAGAGAGGTTTAGTAAAATATCATCATGATACATATATACTGAACCCCCCATGAGGTTTTCTGTATGCATTGTGAGTAATTGCATATGCAATTCCACTGTGACTGGGACCCCTCCCCTATTACCTACTCCCTTAACAAACCTCTTTTGCCTTTTTAATATTCAAAAATTATGTTATGTAATTGCATCTTTCTCTTCTAAAAATCCATCATGCTTTCTCTGAAGTTGTTGGTTCCTCTTGGAATTTAGCCAGCATTAAGAGAGGCATCAATCTCAATAAATACCTATACTTGGATTAGAGGTGGTCTGACTGAATTCTTTGGGATGGTTCTATTACAACACACTAGAAAACCACAACATATACACTTTCTAAGATTGAGCCCATGTTTTTCTGAGTGTCAGAAAGGATGTTTTTCACCCATTAAGCCACTGTATTAAGTACTCCTTTCTAAAGCTAATTAAATCTTTCTGACTTATCAATTGATAGTTATGGGTGAAGCATCCTGATGTAAATTTGTGCGCTATTGTATTAGAAAAATAACTCATAAACATGCATAGTTAATATTAATAATAATCCCATATTTATGTGGTCAAATATGGCTTTCCAGTCTGAACTGAGCTCTACAGCCTGGGTTTTTTGATATTCTCAGTTGAAATGACAGCTTTTCCTTGTCCCAAGCTTTTAACAACGTGATGAATTGTGCAACTGTGCCCTGGAAATCCAGTCTGTCAGTGTAAGTGGAGATTGGATAGAGTATCTCCAGAACATGTGCTGCAGTTCCTCTTTTCCTTTCTCTTTCCCTTCCTCTTCCCTTTACTTCCACTCTTCTATCCTACCACCTTCTTCTTCCATTCTTCCCTCCCTTCCTCCTTCACTCCCTTCCCTCTCTCCCTCGTTTCCTTCCTTCCTTCCTTTCTCTCCCCCAAATTTCCTTCCCTCCCTCCTTCCATAAAGATATACCTATTACATACACAATTCTTTTCTTTAAGAAGAGAATCCTAGTACTAGGTGGTGCAACAGATAAAGCACTGGCCCTGGAATTAGGATGAACCTGAGTTCAAATCCAACCTCACTTGTAACTTAGCAGCAGTATGATCCTGGGCAACTCACTTAACCCCAATTGCCTTGCCAAAAAAGAGAAACAAACCAGAAAGGAACTCTTCTGGGGTGCTGTGTGGGGTACAGCACGTCTACAGATCAGTATAAAGGTAAGTTATGTGCACTGCAAAGGAACAATCCAAAGTACCCTTTTTTTTAGGGAGAGATCACTCCTCTGGTGGTGACCATCAGGGAAGGTTTTACAGAATATGTGGTACCTAAGCAGCAAAGGAAGACAAAGATTTTTAAAGGCTGAGGTGAGAAGTTTCTTTTTAGTTTGGAGGGACATATCAGTGTTAGGAGGTAGAAAATCATACCATCATAAATTGAGAGATAAAAGGAACTTTTTGAAGGAATCTAGTCAAACTTCTCATTTTACAGTTGAGGAAACTGAGGCTCAGATAAATTAAGTGATTTACTCAAGGTAACAGAATCAAGATCTGAATCCAGGACTTCTGATTTGAAATTTAGTATTCTTTTCAGCTAGTACTTTTTTCAGTGTGGCTAAAATGTCAAGTTTATAAAAGAGAGTAATCCCAAAAGTCTGGAAAGGCAGACCAGAGCAAAAGAGTGGGAGGCATAAAAATGATATTTTTATCCTATGCACTTTCGGGAACCACTAAAGATTTCTAAGTGAGGGAATGAAATAGTCAGATCTGTGCCTTAGAAGATTATCTGGCAGCTTTGTAAAGGATGAATTAGAAGTGAAGAAACCAGTTAAGAAATTGATAAATTAATCTGAATGGGAGGTGATAAAGATCTTTCTTTCTGCTAGAATAAGAATCAGTGAATTTACATGAATATACCCCAGAGCAACCTTTTCCCTCACAAGTGTGAAAACTAAAACCTACACAAATTTAAACCTATGGAATCAAATAATATCATAGAGCACTGAATTTGGAAGATGTGTATTCAAATCCTTAGTGCTACTTACTATCAGTGTGACCTTGAGTGAATTATATAATGTCTCTGGGCCTTAATTTCCTCATTTGTAAAATGAGAAGATTGGATTAAATGACCTCTAAGGTCCTTCCCCAGGCCTAAATCCTATAAGCTATTACTATTTGATGAAGTGCTGGCACACTCCCTAATACTGATGCAAGACAGACCCCTTCTTCCATCATGATCTTGCAACTCTTTTCTGATACTAATTTATTTTTTCTAGGTACTTTTTCCAATTGGAAAGAAAATGAATTAATTCTCTTCTCCAATCTCTTCCCAAATTATCTAGTCTGCTTAGCAGTTAATTTTACTCACTTCAAATTAATAATTTAGTATTCTCATTTATTAAACAGTTTTTTTGTGTGTGTCTCTGTGTGAATTTAGTGTGAATCTGTCCTCCAAAGCCTGTGACTGGCTAGCCTGACACAATCCTAGGAGAGCTGACAATCAGATTCTGCAATTGTGGTGATCTCATCAACTTTTAGATATCATCTCAGAAGTCTCTGACATCAATCTGTCTCTTCTAACCTTCAGCCTCAAATTTCCAACTGCCTTTTGAACATCTCAAATTGGATGTTTTGTAGATGTCTTAAACCTTAACTGAACTCATTATCTTTTCCTCAAAACTCTCCCCTCTTCTTAGCTTCCTTGTTACTATGGAAAATATCACCATCCTCCTAATCACTCAGGATTGCAACCTAAGTGCATCTTAAAGACTGCACTCTCTTTCACTTCCCACTTCCAATCAGTTATCTGGTCCTGTCATTTCTTATCTCATATATCTCTTGTATGTTCTCATCACCTCAAGTCTAGACTGTTGCAATAACTTGTTGATTGGACCTCTGCCTCAAGTATATTCCTTTTTCAATCCATTCTACACACAGCTATCAAATTGATCTTCCTTAAGCTCAGATTTTACCATTTCAATCTCCTATTTAAAAAACTAGTGGTTCCCTATTACCTCTATGATCAAAAACAAAAAAAATCTCTATTTAGTTTTTAAAGTCTTTCATGTCCTTGTCCTTTCCTACTTTTACAGTCTTTGTACACATTTCTACTTTCTGTTCTTTAATCTGGTGATACTGACTCCCTTGCTGTTATTAGAATGTAACAATACATTTTTGAGTATGAGTATTTTCACTGGCTGTATCCTATGGATGACCTCTCTCCTCCTCATTTCTGTATCCTCGTATAGCTCTGGTTCCCAAACCCATTGAAGTGGGACTCTCTCCTTATTGGTAGAGATGAATGTCTTGCCCTGTATGAGGGCTGGGTTGAAATTGTTTGGAGAGGGAGAGTGCCAACCTTCTTCAGTCCCTTTCAGGACCTTCTAAGCTTCAAGTCCTTTTGGGATTCTTCAAACTTCAAGTCTCTGAACACTTCTTAGCTTCCAATTTTGAGAGAGAAGACGGAAGAGGTCAACTCTACTTCAAGTTGTTGAAGGTAAAAAAACTTCAGGAAGACAAGAGAGGAGGTAGCAGTCTCTATCACATCCCTATCTTCAGCTTGCTATACTAGAGACTGCAGGAGTCTCCCCTTGGGTGAGACCTAGGATGTTCACTCTTGGTTGAGTTGAGTTTTCTCGCTTCCAGTGGGAGAGCTTCTTCACCCTTTATTCTTTGATATATGTCAAAATATTTAGGAGATAACCTGTTTTCCAGAGCCAAGGCCCAATAAGCAGGCTGTGTCCTGAATTTGGCATAACAATAATTCTTTATGCTCTGAAATGATCTCATTCTCTGACAAAGTGTATTGCTTGGACCAGCACCAGTTATTCACTAAGGAATTTAGCTCCCCTTATTTCCCAGGGCTGTCCATCACATGTTCACAATCCCTGTTTCTTGTCACTAACAGGTGCCACACCATGTTCCTGTCACAGAACTCTGGTTCTATCCCCACAGGGTAGCCGTGACCCCCAAGATTTGAGACAATGACTATTCTTGTGAGACCCAAGAACACTGCATTGTCCCAAGAAATACTAACCATGAGAACTATCTGAAGATCTAGGAATGATTGTGTTGTCAATCAACCCCTTTCGTTTATGTAAGTGGCCCCAGCCTTCTCAGCCTTAAACTCACCTTCTTGGGGAGGAGCAGGTTTTCTGTCTGCAGGTGTTGTTTTCCTCACTCTATAATTAATTAAACTTCTATTTGTGTCCTGACTCTCCTGTCTCTAGCCTGCTCTGTTTTGTCTCCAGACCCCCAGCTTAGAGGCCAGTTCTGGTTCAATATATATGTATGTATGCATGCATGCATGCTTGTATATGTATATATGTATACACACAAAGATATCTATATATACATATGTATGTATATATGTATATAGATGCATGTGTGTGTGTGTATATATACATATATACATATATATGTATGTGTGTGTGTGTATATATATATATATATATATATATATATATATATATATACACACACACACATATCCTCCTATACCTTCTCTGATGTCTGTTTTGTTATGATTTTGGAAAAAAGGATTTCTTTGCTGTTTGATGTGTGTGTTCATTGTGGAACTAGTATTTGATGGGAAAAGGGGTCAAGCCATGGATATAGAGCTTGTACTCACTTGTCCCCCCAATAATAATGACAGTGATCAGAAGCTGATCATATATCCTAGACCAACAATACTTAAGGAACTAGATAGATATAATTCTATCCTGATATGCCCTCTCTGACCCCCTGGCAGGAATTAAAAGTCTCCCTTGGAGAAGGGTGGAGGGAGGAGGCTAGGGAAGCCCACTAATCCCCCTAATCTTAGTGCACTGGCCCCGAGAATATCCCCAATTTATTTTGTATATATTTTGCTTGCATGTTGTCTCCCTCATTTTTCTTTGAGCTTTTTGAGAGCAGGGTCTGGGGTTATTTTTTTTTCCTTTTTTTATCCTCAACACAGTACAGTGCCTGGTATATGCTTTAAGTACTTAATGAGTGTCACATGAAGTAATTGGTGGTCCCACTAACATAGTACAACTTCATCCTAATTCATTCCTATGTTTTTCATTATCTTTTTACAGCCAAACCTTTCAAAACTTACTCAAATCAAAATATAAAGTAAAATAATTAACTTTGTGAAAGAATGCTTCAGTGAAGCAAGCAACAGCCAAAGGTCTGCAGAGGCTAAAGGAAAGATATAATGAAAGATAAAGAGAAAAACTATTAGAAGCAAAATAGACATTTTCCATCCTAGAAAGAGTGGGAGGCTTGAATAACTTAATTGCCTATGAAGGGTAATGGTGACTCCAGGGAAGAGACTATATTCACACCTTTGTCCCTAGCTACTTATCTACATGAGGTTCCCATTGGATACAAGATATTGAAGTTAAAAATAACTGCATCAAAATAATCACTCTAAGGCAAGTATCAAGAAAAGAGAAGGGACTTTTGAGGTAGGAGGAACTTATCCTTTGAAAGGAAAGGCAAGTGCTCCCTCATCTCCTACCTAGAGGTGACAATCAAGCCCAGATCTCACTGTGAAGAAGTCAAAGGAAAGAAGCTTCTGAAAACCTTAAGCTAAAGATTATTGCTTCAACAGAAAGATTTCCAGATGAAAAGAACAGGTTAATATTCCAGCTGAATGGAGTGCTGTAGCCCCTGACCCAGCCAGTTGATAAAAGTAGAAAAAATAATAATGGTAGCTGTCCATTGAAGAGCAGTATTGTACCCTAGTAAGAGTGTCAGGACAAAACCAACCAAGTTGAGAAGTGAAGCAACACATAGTGAACTTCTGAGGACCCTTTGGAGAGAAAGTACATTAAGGTCCAGTAATTGTAAAGTTGTGAGATACCTTCCTGTCGTTGTACTTTAAATTTATTCCCACTCTTTCCCTCCACTCTCCCAAACTCTAGGTGTAGTTTTTGAGAGACTATACTCTTTGTTTTGGGGGATATACTTTGCAACTACCATGCCATCTGAGTAAATGCTTTTGTTAAAAGAACTGAATCTATGGTTGATCAAAAGGAGGATCACTAGTGGGGACTCCTGGGCTAGTGTTTAAAAGGATAATCAATCACAATCACATGGCTATGCCTACAATCCTGAGTATAATAATAGTTACATGTCAGGAGACCCAAACTGCTAGTGGTGTTATGAGTTGAGTAAGTAATCTTGAGTTGGGGTTCATTCTTAGCCTTAGCACCTGTGTTCCCCTCCTTCTTTCCTTCCTAAAGTTAAATCTTAGAATATGTAATAAAACTTTATTGTAACATGCCTATTGATTAGCCAGATTCACATTTATTTTGGGATCTAATATTCAGCAAAATTTTTATAAACATTTATTAAGTACTACTATTTTCTAAACATTGTATTAGGGCTAGGGAAAATAGAAAAATAAAGAAGACAAAATACCTGTTCCCAACAATCAAATAGGGGAGATATAAAAAGATAAATTAACTAAAATATAAAACTGAATTTTATACGAGTAAGGGGGAAACAAAAGGAAAGAAACAAGTGTTTATTAAGAAGCAACTATGTGCCAGGAACTGTGCTAAGTGCTTACAAATATTATCTCATTTGATCTTACAACATCCCTGGGAGGTAGGTACAATTATGGTAGTCATTTTACGATTGGGAAAGCGAGGCAAATAGCAGTGAAGTCACTTGCCCACGGTCACACAGCTAATAAGCATCTGAGGTTGAATTTTTAACTCAGATCTTCTTGTGTCCAGGTCCAGTTACAAAGTTCTGTGATAGTATCAAAGTCAGAAAGGTAATTTCCAAGAGCAGATTAGGGAAAGACTTCATGGAAGAGATGGGATTTTATTTGGATCATATAGGATGGAAATGAGGAGAAAAGATGTAGGAAACATATGAGCAAAAGCACATGAATAAGAAAGTATAGTGTGTTCAAAGGAGTAGTATTAGGAGTAGAAAAGTATGAGATCAGTTCAAAAATGCAGGTTGCAGAAGGATTGTGAAAGGCTAAGGAGCTTGTGCTTTCTTCTACAGGCAATTAAAAAACCCACCCCTATTGAAAAGTTGTCAGTAGAGGAATGAAATAGTCAAATCAATACATAAAGAAGTTTAATTGGCCAGTGATGTGAAATATGGATTGGAAAGGGAATGAGAGTGAAAGCAGAAAAACTAGTTAGGAAGCTGTTGCAAGAGTCAGATTGAGAGGTAATAAAATCTCAACAGCAGGGATCAAAAGGGGGGGTGTGTATACAAGCGATACTACAAAAGGAACAGCATTGGACAACAAATTACATTTGAGAGATGAAGAAGGCACTGAGGGTTGTGAATGGGTGAATTCCTCATTTACAGGAAAAAGGAAGTCAAGAGAAAGATCAGGTTTAAAGTGGGGGAAAAAGAAATTAAGTTTCATCCAGACAACTGATTTATTTAGCAATGCTGTTGCGAAACAAACTGGGTCCAAGGCTCTTGGTAAACCAAGAACCCCAAAGCTTGGTTTCTGCAACATTAATGCACAATTTGGAAGGAGTGAAAAACAGGGGGAAAAAAAACAGGATCAAAGAGATTCAGGTATCTGGTTTCTCATTGGTGGAAAGTATCTGGATACACTGAAAAGAGAGGCAGAGGGGTAGTCTGTGATATTACTTAAAATGGGTGACTTTTGGGAGGGGGAGTAATCTTGTGACTTCTCCAAAATCAAGTGATTTACAAGTAGCTGAAACTTAGCTTCACAAAATGATAGGTAAAGGCAAAATGGAGTCACTAATGCTATTCTTTTTGATGTAATAGTTTTAAGGGAAAAGATAATGTTTGATTTTGAACATGTCAGTCAATTACCATTTATGCAATACTTAATATATACCAGGAATTTTGTTAAGCATTGGAGGTACTAAAACAGGCAAAAGACAGTCCTGCCCTCAAGGAGCTCACAATGTAATGAAGGAGACAACAGGCAAATTAGCATATACTATCAAGCTACATACCAGACAAATAGGAAATAATTAAGCAAGAAAAGGCACTAGAATTAAGAGGAAAAGGCTTCTTGTAGCAGATGGGATTTTATTTGGGGCTTAAAGGAAATCATATATGCCAGCAAGCTAGTAGATGAGGAGGGAGAACTTTCCAGGCATGAGATGCCATAGAAAAATATCTGAAGTCTGGATAAAATGTCTTCTTCAAGCAAGGAGTCCAGTATCACTAGCTCTAAGAGCTTTGAAAGAGTAAGAAAACTGGAAAGGTAAGAGAAACTGGATTATGAAGGGCTCTGAATATGTAAGAAAAATGATTTATTATATCATTCAGGAAAAATTATACTGCTTAAATCCAACCCTATGTGATTAAAAGTTGTCTGCACCCAAAATGTCGCCCAATCCCAGAAATTCTCTAGGAATGCTGGACATGGCAACAAAGTATTTGGGGTTCCCCCAGATCCTGGATCCACCCAAAGCATTTTTGTTTTGGATTATCACATCTAGGACTTGTGATAGGGGCCACCCAAGCTTGTGTTTTGGCTTCACCCAGATTTTATTGAACATTTACAGTTACTCACATCTATTTCAATCTACCTTGCTTTCAAATTGCCTTCTTGGCAAAATTTTGTATGGGCACTGTTGTCTAAATTCCATATAATATAAACCTTCCAAAACCTGGGAGAAGGAGCCACACCTCCTTTCTGGCTAGCTCTCCTCTATCAAACAAATTAATAAATTTCTTCCCGAAACTATTTCAAATTTTGGGATCCGTTTTCACAAACAACAAATGCCAAACTTGTATCTGATCCTGGAGGTGACAAGGAACCACTGGAGTTTATTGTTTGTCCTGCATTTTCTAAGAGAACCAATATCATCCAGGAGTGATGTCTTGACTTGGTGGGAGGGAGCAGAACTAGATTTAAGTGAGATGGGGTTACGCGAGGTCATCAGCCTCACACTCCCTTCCTGAGACTTCAAAGACATGATGATTGGTGATGGTCTGAGATGCAGTGGATGATCTTGGTGTCTTTGATGCCTGACCAAACTCTAAGTGCTCCATAGGGCTTGCTTCAACCTCCTCTCTGACCATGATGAATGAGAACAAATTGTTCTCATGTTTGAGACCTGTAGGTTACCCTCAATCTGGTTTGGCCTGTCTCCTGAGATAGTTTTACCAGTTTTTGGTTGCTGCAAATGCTACATACAGCTTCTTGGAGCCACAGGTGAGTTTATGAATAGCAGGGGTAACATGTTGCATTTAAGTTTCTGGTGACACATTTTTCTGGAAATACACATTCTGATTTGGAGTTTAAGAAAGATGTCAGAGCTAGAAGAATAGCTAGAGCTATTCCTATGAATAGGAATGTCATTGAAATCATCAGAATACATTAATTAAAAAGAAAAGATACATAGAGTGAAGAAATTTGAGAAATATCCCAATTAATATTGTAGGAGCAGAAAGAGAACAAATGAAGAAAGTAGAGAAGATAGAGAGAAATAAGATGAGGTTGGAATCTAAGGTAGGAGAGATTACCAAGGAGAAGATGGTAAACATGCTGAAGAGAAACCAAGGAGAATTAAGCCTCAAAAAATTGGATTTGTTGAGAAAGTATCATAAGAGAATTTTAGTAGTATTACTGTTTATTCAAGACAGCATCACATCCTTAGCTAGAGCTTGAAGTCAGGTAATTTACTGGCTAGTGACAGAACAATTTCTGGATCAGCTTTATTACACTTATTACTTCACCTGAGACAATAGCCCTGGTACTCCAGAGTTGGCTGATCAGTTTATTATTTTTCTGGAGGTGATGGGGTACTTGGGTGCCTGGGCTTGGACCCCAATTCTAAAATCACATTTCTCTCTAAAAATCACATTTCTCCTTAGCCTCAAATCACTATCCCAGAAAGTTTCTCCCTAGCCCAAGGACAGCCTGTCCTAGATTTCTCTTCCTGACACAGTAACCAGCTGCACCTATAGAATTTATTAATCTGAACCAGCTGTGTATTGGCTGAACTGGCTATATACTGGGTCATAAAGATATTTACTACTCACTGACCAATCATGTGTATCCTAGACTTAGACATGTGTATACTCCCTTCCTTTGTCTTATCTAATGAGACATTGATGGAGGGAAGGCTGGATTTTTCTCAGGCAGCCCTGACAGTTAGTTGACTTAGTGACATTTCAGGTCCAATATCACACTTCCATGTAGTCCCACCTTGAACTCTGGATAAAATACCTGCACAGTAGATACTAAAAATACTTGTTCCTTTAAGAACTAACCACTCCCTAATCCTGTCCTGAATCACCTAGTTAGCATATTTGGCACATGTTATACTATAGAATATACTATATAAACTTTACCTGTACCCCTCTAAGATTCCAGGTTCCTTAAGAACTCTTGCATGTTGAAAAGCTTAATAAAGCTTTACCACCTTGACCTCAAGAATACTTGAGTCTGTGAATTCTTTCCAGATAGCCCATGCAGGGAACTCCAGTCTTGGAGTTCCTGTATCTTTCCAGCCCTTGTCAGAGGTAGATCTTCTCCTTCTACTCTTGGTCGTTTAATGTGTAAATCTCTACTTTCTCCTTTGTCTTTTGTAAAATTCAAACTTTATTCATACTGTTGATGTCACTAAAACTATATAAGATTGTTGAAAATATCATTCAGAACCCATTGATTTTTGTAAATCAAGGAGTCATGCTCCAACCATATAATTGGCTGGTTATTAAAATGTCTCTGCATGATGAGTATGATTGAAAGCACAACCTATTAATGAATCCTTGGACAGTTTTTATGTCAAAGGTTAATGGTAATCTTCAAGATAAAAATTTTTGAGTGGTGATAAAAAAACTAGATAGTGTTTGCAGAAGAGAAAAATACAAACAGAGGGTACTGATGACACATTTTAGGAATCTGGCAGGAAAAGGAGAAAAAAAATTTAATGGATGGAGGAAAAATTTTTTCAGTTACAAAGAATTTGAGTATGCTTGAAGGTGGAAGGGAAGGTACCTATGTTAAATCAAGTGAAGAAGCATCTATTGAGCACTTATTATGTGTCAGTTATTGTATTAAGTAATAGAGACACAAAGCCAGCAATTCAGACCATGCTCTCAAGGAGCTCACATTCCAATGAGGGTGACAAAATGCAAAGAACTATATGTTAGTAAAGCCAAGTATGTTGATTGATAGAACTGGTAAATTTAATAGGAAATCTAGCTTCTTTTCCTTAGTTGGACCACACCTTTCTCTGGATGGAGCCACTCAACTCATCCCTTCATTCACCCTGGAGCAGGACTTTAGTCAATGCCTCTACTCTGCTCCTCATTGAGATATAGACCTCAGGATCAGAATACAATACGGGTAGAGAACTCCATTGAGGTGCCTAACTGAAGGTATCATCTCTGTTCTTTATTCACCCAGCCTCCTTCACCACTTAAATCTGCTTCTTCATGAGTCAGACTTTGGTCAAGGCAAAATCCCAGATTCTGGTTTTGCTCTTTATTGGGAAGTTTACAAAATATCATACTACATAAGATTCACTGCCTTTAGTTCTGGAGCCTCATACCAAGGTAGAATCCTAGAGACATAGAAGGTTCCCAAACACTCTGTCTCTTAATCTCTCCCTCTCATACATTGCCAGTATGTGCTCCCTTCTTCTTTTTCTTCAACTACCCTTCACAAAAATGAAGTATACAACTAGAAATGATTAGAGCACAAGAAGTGACTTAAGCAAAAATCTAGGCTAAACTATATGGGAAGGAGGTTTTTACTATCCCGTACTTTGTCTATAAAAGGAATCCAAAACTAATTAAACATAAATGATAAATGTAACTTTAAAGGAAAGCTTTGGATTTTTTTAAAAGATATAGCCTGGCTGTAGATATGTCTCATCAAGTTTTGGCCTGCAGACATAATTTCAATTTCAGCCACTTACATGCTACATTTTTGCAGTATTCTGTCTTTCCATCATTTCCATTCACTTGTTGAAATCCTTCTAATCAAGCACTTATCACTTAAATCAATCTTCTAAAACCTTCACAAAATAACCTCTCTTTGGGAAAAGTTTGAGAAGAAACAGAGTTCTCTTTGAAACTTAGCCTCTTGTCAGTTGATTAGTCATAACAAGCCAAATAATGCCATTCTAGTCAGTAGAACCTTCATTCCCAACCCTATATGTCCTGGGAAGAAAGGATAAGAATTAGGAAAAGAGGAGATAGGTGGAAGAGTGAGATCTAATAAAGGTTGAAAGAATGAGACACAGAAAGATTAGCTTTGGAAAGGTATTATATTCATCGATTAAGACTAGTGATATAAATGTGTGGACAGTTCTGTCTAATATAAATACAACTGTCCTGCATGAAGCATAAATGGTATTTGATCTGGTATCTGGACTACCCTTTCTTTGACCTTTGTGGTAGTCTAGGCATACAATTGTTTTAGAGTTCAGGTTGAACATTTTCCTTGATCATTCTCAAAGAGATGTTTTTGTAAAACTAAGCTTATTTTTTCCAGTTTAAATCACTCTTGCCAAATATATGGTACCAAAAAACCAAACTTGTTTATCCAAGCAAACAGTTAACAGAAACCAGAAAAGTTTTAGGGATTAAAATAAATGAGAAAACATACAAAAGTAAATGAGTTCTTCATTTTGAAAGTGGGATAGAATCTCATGTTAACCAAGGATAAAATGATCTTGAGCAGCAGGTGACAACTGAGCTAAAAAAAAGAAAAAAAAGGTTAGTTGAAGGAGATTAGGGGGTGGGGAAACTACAACCTCAAGGTCATGTGTGGCCTTCTAGGTCCTTGGGTGCAGCTTTTTGACTGAGTTCAAGTTTTGCAGAACAAAACTATTTTATTTTTAAAATTAATTAATTAATTCTTAGTTTTCAACATTCACTTCCATAAGATTTGATCTAAATTTTCTCCCTCTCCCTCCTTATTCCCTCCCAAAGATGGCATGCAATTTGCTATCGCCTATGGTATACATTCATATTCAACAATTTCACATTAGTCATGTTGTAAAGAAGAATTGGAACCAAGGGGGAGGAACCATGAGAAAGAAGAAACAAAGAAAAAAGAGCCAATAATATGCTTTAATCTGCATTCTGGCTCCATAGTTCTTTTTCTGGTTGTAGATCGTATTTTTCATTATAAGTCTTTCAGAGTTATATTAGATCCTTGCATTGCTGAGAAGAGCTAAGTCTATCAAAATTAGTCATTGCACAATATGACTGTTACTATGTGCAATATTCTCCTGGTTCTGCTCACTTCACTCAGCATCAGTTCATGTAAGTCTTTTCAGGTTTTTCTGAAGTCTGCCTGCTCATCATTTTTTATAGCAAAATAGTATTCCATTACATCTGTATACCACAATTTGTTCAGCCATTCCTAAGTTGATAGGCATTCCCTCATGTTCCAATTCTTTGCCACCACAAAAAGAGCTACCAAACATAGTTTTGTATATGTAGGTCTTTTTCCCATTACCAAATTCTTTTATTAAGGGGATTTGTTCTGTGAAGTTTAATTCATCAAAGGACTGCACTTGAGGACCTAGATAGCCCCATGTGGCCTCAAGGTCACAGACTCCCCACCCATAGAATAAGAAAATGTTTCCTCCTCCCTCCCCCCAAATCGGGATGCCTGTCCTGTCAGCTAAGATTGCAGTTCCCAATAAGCAAGGAAGTACCCCTGACTTTAGTATGTCTGGTTTCTATTAGCCATAAATAAGGGGATATCATAAAATAAGAGAGTGTCAAAACAAAATAATGTCTTAACAATAAAGGACCATAAACCAACAAGATAACAAGAGAAATATAATTAATCAAGATAGTGTCTGGTTCAAGGCACTTGGTCTTTATCAGTCATGAATGCTCCCCATCAGCTTAATCCAGTCTTGAGGTTGCTGACACAACAGGAGAATTTTTGAGTTCACTCAAAGCGCGTTGCAAAGGATTATTGATAAGGGCTTGGGTAGCTAGGTAGCACAGTGGATAGAGCATTAATCTTGGAATCAGGAAGACTCTTATTTGCGGGTCCAAAT
This sequence comes from Potorous gilbertii, assembly GCA_028658325.1. Lineage (NCBI taxonomy): Eukaryota > Metazoa > Chordata > Mammalia > Diprotodontia > Potoroidae > Potorous > Potorous gilbertii. The sequence goes on along the minus strand of CM053769.1, from coordinate 436,142,861 downwards.
CTGGCCTCGGATACTTACTAATTGTGTGACCCTGGGCAAGTCATTTCACTCTGCCTCAATACCTCATCTGTAAAATGATCTAGAAAAGGAAATGATAAACCATTCCAATATCTTTGCCAAGAAAAAGCCAAATAAGGTTGTAAAGAGCCAGGCACAACCGAAATAACTAAATAAAACAATTTTTGATGGGCGGAGCCAAGATGGCAAAGTAAAAGCAAGGACTTGCATGGGCTCTCCTCCAAACCCCATGGAAAAAATGACTCTGAGCAAATTCTAGAGCAGCAAAACCCCACAAAATGACAGAATTCAAAAAATTTCAAACCCAAGATAAACTTGAAGGTTGGCAGGAAAGGTCCATTGCACTCAGCTGGGAGAAGAGCCCAGTTCAGCGTGGGCCATGTGGCGAAGATGGGATCAGAGCAGGCCCCAGGGCACTGAATCACTGGCGGCTGTGGTGGTTTTCAGACTTTTCAACCCACAAACACCAAAGACAACTTAAAAGGTCAGTGGGACAGGTTTGGGTGAGAGAGGAATGAGATTCCACTCCCTCTCCTACAGTGGAAGTGGTGGCTCAGCTGCTGCTTCCAGAGTTCTCAATCCATAGACTGTGGGGTGATCCAGTCGCTGATCAGAAGGGGATTGCAGTGATCGCTTGAGTGGTGCTGAGACAGAATTCTCTTTCTTTGCCTGTGCTTGGATCTGGGTTGTAATCCTGGGTGGTGGTCCCGGGGTGAGGAGGAGAACTGGTATGGTGGAGCTTGTGGTGGCAGAGGTGAAAAGGGAATTCTACTCATAGCTCCAAGGCAGAAAAGAGTGCTTGTGGTCACTTATGGACAAGAGCACAAACCAGGAGAGGAGTAAACTCATCTTCTTTAATCATACCACCTTGGAAAAACTGAAAATTTACAGGTTTCTAGAAGTATCTCTGAAAGCAGCTAAACAAAACCTCAGAAACTTTGGACATATACCCTCCACACTGGAAGCAGAATCCTACCTTAACAAATAGTTTAAAAGTCAAGCAATTGGTTGGGAAAATGAGCAAACAGTGGAAAAAAAACTCAGATTATAGAATCTTACTTTGGTGACAAAGAAGATCAAAACCTACAACTAGAAGAAGACAACAAAGTCTAAAAACCTCCTAAAACCTCCAAGAAAAATATGAATTTGTTGCAGGCTATGGAAGAGCTCAAAAAGGATTTGAAAAATCAGATAGGAGAAGTAGGGGAAAAATTGTGAAGAGACGTGAGAGTGATGCAAGACAATCATGAAAAATGGGCTTGCTAAACAGCTTGCTAAAGGAGACTTCCCCCAAAATATGGAAGAAAATAGCATCTTGAAAAATAGACTAACCCAAATGGCAAAAGAGGTCCAAAAGGCCAATGAGGAGAAGAATACCTTAAAAAGTAGAACTAGTCAAACAGAAAAAAGAGGTCCAGAAGCTCACTGAGGAAAATAATTCCTTAAAAATTAGAATACAGAAAATGGAAGCTAATGACTCTATGAAAAATCAAAAAATTATAAAACAAAACCAAAAGAATGAAAAAAAAATAGAAAATAATGTGAAATATCTCATTGGAAAAACAACTGACCTAGAAAATAGATCTAGGAGAAATAATTCAAAAATTATCATACTACCCAAAAGCTATGATCAAAAAAAGAGCCTAGACATCATCTTTCAAGAAATTATTAAGGAAACCTGCTCTGATATTCTTGAATAAGAGAGTAAAAATAGAAATTGAAAGAATGTATAGATCACCTCCTCAAAGAGATCTCCAAAGGAAAACTACCAGAACTATTATGACCAAATTCCAGAGTTCACAGATCAGGAAGAAAATATTACAAGTAGTCAGAAAGAAATAATTCAAGTATTGTGGAAACAATCAGGATAACACAATATTTAGCAGGGATTGGAAGGTTTGGAATATGCTGGAGATCAAAGGAGCTAGGATTACAACCAAGAATCACCTACTCAACAAAACTTCAGGAGAAAGGAGGAAATATTTAATGAGATAGAGGATTTTCAAGCATTCCTGATGAAAAGACCAGAGATGAATAGGAAATCTGACTTTCAAATGCAAGACTCAAGAGAAGCATGAAAAGCTAAACAGGAAAGAGAAATCATACATGACTTTTAAAAGTTGAACTGTTTCCATTCCTATATGGAAAGATGATATTTGTAGCTCAAGAGACCTTTCCCATTATTAGGGTAGTTGCAAGTTATTTACACACACACACACACACACACACACACACACACACACACACATATACACACACAGAGAGTGTACAGGGTGAGTTGAATATAAAGGGATGATATGTAAAAAATAAAATTAAGAGCTGAGAGAGAGAGGAAGGTACTGGGAGAAGGAGAAAGGGAGAGATAGAATGTGGTAGGTTATCTCACATAAAAGAGGCAAGAAAAACTTTTACAGTGGAGGGGAAGAAAGGGGCAATGAGATGGAATGAGTGAACCTTACTCTCATCTGATTTGGCTTAAGGAAAGAGTAACATACACACAAAATTGGGTATGGAAAGTAGAAGGGAAAGGGAATAAGAGAGGGGGCATGATAGAAGGGGGGGCAGATTGAGGAAGGGGTAATTAGAAGCAAATACTTTTGAGGAGGGACAGAGTCAAAGAAGAGAATAGAATAAATGGGGTGGGCAGGATAGGATGGAGGGAAATATAATTTGTCTTTCACAACATGACTATTATGGAAGGGTTTTGCATGACTACACATGTATAACTTACATTGAATTGCTTGCCTTCTCAGTAGGGGTAGGTGGGGAGGGAAGAAGGAAGAGAATTTGGAACTCAAAGCTTTAAAAGCGAATGTTAGAAGGTGTTTTTCATGCAAATGGAAAATTAGATATACGGGCAAAGGGGTATAGAAATCTATCTTGCCCTACAGGAAAATAGAAGGAGGAGGGGATAAGAGGAGAGTGATAGAAGGGAGGGCAGACTGGGAGAAGAGGTCATCAGAGTGCATGCTTTCTCGAGGTAGGGGGCAGGGGAGAGATGAGGAGAAAATGTGGAAACTAAAATCTTGTGGAAGTGAACTTTGAAAACTAAAAATAAATAAATTAATTAAAAAAAAGATAAGGGCTCAAATAATCCTCTTCAATTGGCTAGTCTAGGTTTTTTACTTTCTTCAGGTGATTGGGGGGTTCAAGTGAGTTCTGTAGGAGTAATAGGGAGATACCAATTACACAAGATCTGGGAGTGTTTCTGCTATGTGTTGATGACTTAAGAAAAGAGGGGAAAGGAAGAAGAGGGAGGGGGAGAAGAGAAGGGAAAATTAGGGAATATTATCTCACAAAGTCAGAGTTCATGAGTAGAAATTGATACAAACAAGGAGGACAGGTTGAGGAAAAAGGCTGACACTTGAATTTCACTCTCATCAGAAGTGGTCCAGAGAAAGAAGAATACGTAACATATATACACACATACACAGGTATAGAAATAGGAAGGAAAGAAGAGAACCTGGAGTGAGGGAGGGGGTGAAATTAAAGGGTAAATTAAGGAAAAAAAGTCTATTCTAAAAAAAACCAAACTACAAGGATATACGAAAATATTTATCCCACTTTGTGAGATGGTAAAGAATGGGAATCTGAGGGAGTGCCCATAAGTTGGAGAATGGATGGACAAGTTATGGTGTATAGATGTAATGGAATTCTTTTTTGCTGAACTCTTATCAATGTAGTAAATAACTAGGATTCCTGCAGACTAATGTGGAAGATATGCCACCTACCTTCTGACAGAGAGATGAACACTAAAAATATAGAATTTTTTTTAAAAAAAACCTTTTTTTGGACATGACCAATGTGGAAATTTATTTTGATTGATTTTACAATAGTGCAAGGGGTAGGAGTGGAGAGATGCGGTGGGGTGGGTGAGTAGATTAGGGTGGGAGAGTGAGAAGGGGTATTTTGTCTGATTAAAACAAAAAATAAAAAAAAGAACATCACAATAGCAACAGCAATATACATTTCTATCAGGCTTGGAGGTTTGCAAAATATTTTCTCCCAGAACCACCCTGGGGAATGGAAAATGCAAGTATTACTTATTTCCATTTAAAGAAAAGGAAACTTGTCTATGATCATAGAGTTAGGTGTTAAAACTAGAATTTAAACCAACATCATTTGACTTCAAGTCCACTCTTTCTATTAAACTATGCTTCCTCACAAGTTTAGGAAATGAACATATGATTAGGAAATGTGGACATAGGGGATACATAACTATCTAGAGAAAAGCAGAAGAGAAAAGAAGCAGAGATCTGGGATAGAAAGTCAAGTATGGGATAGCAGTATGTCCAAGGGCAGTAAGATATTTAATTTATTCAACAAACTTATTATCATTGTAGAGAGTGCCAGGATCCAAAACCATCCCTCTCTTTTTACTTCTCTCTCTTTACTATTAGGAGACACCTTATTTCCCAGAACTAAGTTTCAGCAAGCAAACTGTGCTCTAATCTTGGCATAACAATAATCCTTCTCACTCACCCTCTGTATGAACATTGCTGCAACAAAATAACAGAAGTGATGGTTCCTCCCTGGCAAGCACCAACAGGTCCAAACATAAAGTCCTGATATGAATGGACTTTTTGTCACTATACAACCTTGCCTTACTGTTGCTGTTGTGGTTCACTACAGTTGCTATGCTACACTATTTGATTCTTGTACCTAGTCATAAATATATATATATATATATATATATATATATATATATATATATATATATATATATATATATATATATATCAGCGTTTAGCCCCACTACCTTGAATCTCCTACTAAAAGAAGCCCTGACACATGCATCTAAAACAGTGGTTGCAAAACTTCTTTGACTCTTTGGTCATTTGTTACCAGAATTGACAAAAGTAATACGAAAAAAACTGAAAATATAATTTGGAACCATATTGTAGAGGGCCTTAGATAGCAGTCTAAGGAATTTGTAATCTGTCCTACAGTAATTACTGCTGTTTGTCCTTTATTCTCAAAGAGGATCGATGACGTCATGAGGATGATGTCTTGCTGGATTTAAGTAAGATAGAAGTGCATGATAAAGAGCCGCTAAATGTTTTTGAGCAGGGAAGTCAAAGAGTCAATCTTAGAAAATTGCTTTTTCAGTTGTGTGGAGGATGAATTGTAGAGGGGAAAGGCAGAAAGTGGAGGGAAAAATTAGGAGATTATTACAATAATCTGGATAGGTAATAACGAGAGCTTCAGCCATTTAGTGTCAGTGGAGTAGAGAGAATGAAATGGATGCAAATGATATTGTGGAGGTAGCATCAAAGGGAGTCTTTGTTTTATTTAGGATAAGGATACCAGAGGTTATTTGTAGGGAGAAATGAGCCAGCATAGAGTGGCCTGATATAACAGTCTGTATGAAAGTTGGTTCAATTTTCTAGTATTTTTTTTTTTAGAGAAGCTACATAGTATTTGTCTGTATTGAGGAAGGGCTTTAGATTTTTCAGCAGACTAATGTTGAAAATATGCCATCCACTTCCTAATAGAGAGGTGAAGATTTAAAATATAGAATTCTTTTAAACAAAACATTTTTGAACATGGCCAATGTGGAAATTTGTTTTGATTGACTTTACAAATGTGCAAGGGGGTGGCAGTGGAGGGATAGGGCTGGGGATGCGTGAGCAAATTGGGCTAGGAGAGTAAGAAGGTAGATCTAAAACAAATAATAAAAAAAAAATAATATCACAATGTACATTTGTCTCAGACTTGGAGTGTTATAAAATATTTTCACCCTAAACAACCTTCTTCAATCTCTTCAATCAATCTATTGATAAGCACTTAAGTGCCTACTATGTGCCAGAGATAAAAAAAGAGGTAGTCCCTGCCCTCAAGAGGTTTACAATCTTCCTTACTAGTCAAGTGCTCCCACCGGATAGGAATAGGTAACAAGGAAAAAGAGCCTTAACCTCATTTCTTGCCCTGGTATTAAATAAATATTTCTACAAAATATCCGTATATATGAACTTCTTCAATGAGCTGGGAATTCTGAGTTTGACCCTGGGGATAGTGATTAGTGTAAAGGGTAGACTAGCTAATTAACCAATATTTCTAGGAAAGAGTAATGGTTAATTTATAATATTAGCAGTGTCAGAGTTCTGTAGAATCTTATTATAAACCTTCTTTTTAGTTCAACTGAAAATATTAAGAAAATGATATTTCTCTGGTCTAAAAGCCCTTTCTAGACTTGGGGGAAGAGAAAGTTTAATTTAAAAATAAAGGCAGCTTAGATTCAATGGATGGAGTGCCAGGTCTGGAGCCAGGAAGACTCATCTTCCTGAGTTCAAATCTGGCCTTATACTCTTACTCGCTGTGTGACCCTGGGCAAGTCACTTAACCCTATTTGCCTTAGTCTTTTACTTTGTAAAATGAGCTGGAGAAGGAAATGGCAAGTCACTTTACTATCCTTGCCAAGAATGACCCAAATGAGGTCACGAAGAACTGGATACTACTGAAAACAACTGAAAAACGACAGAAACGAAGCTTAAAGAAAGAGGATGTCTTGTCTTAAGATCTTTGCCTTCCCTATACCCCAAAGCATCAGGCTTATGACTCTTCTTTCTTCAGAAAGAATTGTCAGGACACATAATCCTTGTGGGGCATGGTCTTGAAAGGCACCAAATATTAACAATTGTGGTTTTGGAATGTTAACCCTGAATTTAACATATGTTCTTTTCCTTGTGCAAGATTCCTATAAATGTTACCTTAGATCTTCTTGGGCATAGTGGAACTATGCCAGTTTGGACATCTCTCTGAGCAAGAAAGGGCTTAGACAAATTTAATAATGTTAAAATAAATAAATGTATTTCTGGAATATGTGCTTAAAATGCAGAGTATATATTAATTTTTTTCTTTGATGGTGGTTTCCTTTTTGAGATTTGGGTCCAAGACCTTGATACTCATGTCCCTTCTCTGTTTTCCCTCTTGTTTTAGAGTTTAAAAAACCTTGTTCTTTCCATTTCCTTTCTCCATTCCTTACTAGATTACAGTGATAACACTGCCAAGGTGGATACATAGGGGTTGCCAAAATTTTGGCTAATAACAGTAAATGGCCATTCTGGTATTTCCTCCTTTTCCAGTTTCCCAAGAGGTCTTGAAATATGAGGGAAATCCCTCAGCAAGGAGGGTAAATTACACGCAGTAACCATGGCATTGCAAATATAAATATGGGTTTGTAAGAAGGGAAGGCCCATTGTGCAGGTGGTGCTGCCATGTGTTCCCTCTGGTTTCTCTCTAAGCATTTTGCTTTGTTGCTATGGCAGCTCTCCATGGCCGTGTTTTCACTGACTGAAGAGTGAGCATGCTCTGTGTGCTCTGGGTGCAGAGTCAGGCACTTGTTTTTCTGTTAAAAGAATCAGCTAGTATGACAGCAACTTGCTTCTGAGTTCCTGAAGTTTTCACAGTTTTCTGTTCCTCTTTCATCTCCCCAGGTTGCTGAAATCCACTGCAGTCCAAATTCAGCCATGGAAGATGCCAAGATATATTAGCCAGATAAGTGAATAGAATTAGTTGTTCTATTTAGAACTCTAATTAAAGCACCCAAAGCCATGCTGCTAGTCTCCACCGGCACAGTCCTATGGCTAACATGGATCTGCTAAGGTCCCTGATTGTCAATCACCTCCTCATTGTTGAAAGGTGGGAGATAGAGGGGAAAGGATACTATCCTTCCCCATGGAAATAGATCCATGCAAGGTGATGTGAGAGACGCAAGAGGAGAATTCACATTCCAGACTTTGCTTGTCAGTCCTAAACTATCAGTTTTGGGAATCAATCCAGTATGATGAAATATACTGAATTCTTTTAATAAGAGATTGTACCCCTCAGGTAATGACAGACCTCATTTTTGAAGGATAGACTAGGAAGAGCAGCTCCCTGAGAAGCCAATTTTCCTTCTGGACTGAAGAATTCCATTAAGGACTGTTGCAGTTGAAATGAGGTTAGGTAATTTTTCTACAAAAACTGATGGGGAAGCAGCTAATGGTGCCAATAACGAGACATGTGGTTATTACTTACATTCTAGTCTCTGATCAATAGAAGTAGAGCTAGGAAGCACAAAGGAGGTCAGAATGAAGACAATTAGGCAGAATTGCTGCTCAGTACTACACTTTATGTTGAAAGAGAAAAAAAATTTTAAAAAATCTTTCTCCATTGTATCTAAAATGGCTCTAACTGAATGCATCTAGGAAATATATTCAGCACTCAATCAAGTGTATGGTAAAAAATATAACAGCGGCTTTTTTATTTTCTGTTTTCAGATACAAAGGGAGCCACCTCTTTTCTTTCCCCCTCCCCCTCCCTCTAAAAAAGCAATGAGCAGTAACATAACCAGGAAATTCTAACTGAATTCAAAGGCTCAGTTTCCTTGTCTTCTAATGTAATGAAAGTACCTATCAAGTTCAGTAGGATTTTTCCTCTTTATTATAAATTTAGAAGCTGAATCTGAGACATAATACTCCACATCAAATCTATGGAATTACCACTTTCTCTAAACTATTGGAAAATGTATTCCTGCCTAGTTAGTACCATAAACACTCTCACTCTTTGTCTCTTTGTTGAGAGAGACAGAGAGAGAGAGAGAGAGAGAGAGAGAGAGAGAGAGGTGTTATGCATTATACAGATAGAGAGTTAAATATACCAGTTTGGCACAGAGGATGGAGATCTGGCTTTGGTGTCAGGAAGACATGATTTCAAATCCTGCCTCTAACACACATGGGCTAGGTGACCATAGCCAAGTCACTTAAAATTTCAACATCCCAGACAACTAAAACTGTAAATTACAGATGAGTTGTCAAGATCAACACGATCTTTTTGATGAAGAGTTCTGAAAAGAATGTTTCCTACATCAGTGTCATCACAGGTCCATACTAAACACAAATACACTCAACTCACACACACTTAACATACACTTATTCATATACTTAAACATTCACATATGCATGCATAAATGCACAAACATATACTCATATATACACACACACTTACACATTTGCATATACATATGCATAATACTATCCCACACATACTTAAGTATACACTCACACACAAAAACACATTATATCATTTAATAAAAATTAGATGACTATTTCCAGGTCAGCAAACAGAACAAAGGGATAAACAGTATTTTATTTTTCTGGAAAAGCAGGCTAACTTAACACCTTAATTTTTATTTCCCTTCCAATGAAGCCTTTTCTGAAATTTCAGTACTAAACTTGAAAATTATAGGAAGGAAAAAATTAAAATAAGAAAAATCATCAGTGGCATGTGTGGAAAAACACAGGAAAGAATATTGAAGAGACATTTTCCTTTCCTTTCCCAGTTTTTTTTTCAATTAAAGCTCAGGTTCCAGTATGGGATTCATTTTCACCATCTAGCAAAACAGTAAGGTGATTTACCACTAAGTTTTTTGATCTTGAAAAGAACTGTGATGTCCTCAATGTCAACAGATCTTCTCTGATGAAAATTCCTTTAGTATTCACAAACTACAATTTTTCTCCATGTTTTCCCAAAATATGAAGAACGTACCCAACCAAGAGTGGCATCACTAGAGGATTATACTAAGTACTATTTCCTCTTCCAATTAGTTATGGAAATTTATTACATAGGAAAACATCAGATATTTATCCTTCATTTTATAGCATTAAAATTCATGATAATCAGAAAATAAAATTTTGAGATAACAGTCAAAAAAGGAGAATAATTACAGATAGTTTAAATTACAAAATTTTGATTTATATAAAAGCAAAACAGCACTAAAAAGCTATTTTCCTGTATTCACAATTAGTGAATATGGCATTTTATGAGTACAACAGCTGCAACTGAAATCTTCTAATCCAGTAATTTACAAAAAAGGTGAAGGGAGTTTGAGGAGTTCCCAGAGGGGTGGCACCCCGCTCCCCTGCAAAGGAATACCCTTCAACTCTTAGAGTACTAAGGGCAAGTATAAATTGGGCAGTTAGTTGGTTGTGGCAGCAAGCAGGGTGGGATTTGTTTTTTTGGAGTTGTTTTCAGGCTCAGGCTAGATTGTGAGCACCTGAGGGTTCAGTTCCCTTCACAGCTGTGCTGAGTCATGTAGGTTTCATGCCTGCTGACTCTGAGTCAATCAGTAGCCAAGTCTTCCTTGTATATACTGGGAGGTTAGTATTGTACTTTGCGGGTATCGTTATGAGAAGGATCTTGAGATTACCTGGTTGAGAGTCTGAGTGCCGGCCCCTCCCACCCCCAGCCACTGCTCAGATATAAAGACTATCTCTATCCAGGGATGTATCTCAATTGTATAGCAATATTGCTCTGATTCAGGTAGTAGAACCCTGTCTTGCTTTTGATAAAGATAAAAAGGTTGTTTGTTGAATGGATGGAAGGTTTGGTAATTTTAGGAATGAAAAAGATGTGTCTGGAACCATTTGTTTGAACTGATTAAAGTGATTGTTGACCCCTCAAAAGTTGCCTTTCCTTTTATAAATGCATATTTAAGAGCCTGTGATAGGAGACCCCAATATGTATGTTAGGATGCTTACTGATACAGTGGCACAGCAGTAAGAGCACTGGGCCTGGAGTCAGGAGGACCCAAGGTTAAATCTGGCCTCAGAAACTCTGTGACCCTGGACAAGTCACTTCACCCTGTTTGCCTTAGTTTCCTCATCTGTAAAATGAGCTAGAGAAGGAAATGGCAAACCACTCCATGTCTTTGCCAAGAAAACCCCAAAAGGGATCATGAAGAGTCAGGCATGACTGAAAATGATTAAATGAAAACAAAGTATAAGCTAAGTTGGGGAGAGTAGTCCAGAAGGGATGTTACATTCATACATACATATTTAATTCAGTAAACATTTGTTAAGTGGTTACTATGTACCAGGTACCATGCTAGATACAAGTAAGAAAAAAATACCGTTCAAGAAGCTTACAATCTAATCAGGGAAGACAACATACAAAAGAAAGCTGAAAAAGTTGTTCAGATGGCTACCATGGAGTATGTGAAATAGAAGCCAAGTAGAACTGCTAATGGAAAATGGAGCTGCCTGGAAGATTGTGAACCCTTCATACTGAAAAGCTTTGGAAGGAGTTCAGTGCCCCACCCCCCAGCCCTCTACTCAGAGGACAGTGGTAACTGAAGGTAAATTAAGGTTTTGAATATCAAAACCAGTCAATCTGCATAGTAAGATTTCGGATGACCACCTTGTACCAGGTTGGGACATGGTGTTCTCATGGAATTAAGCCAAGTAAAGATGCTGATGGAAAATATAATTTTATGAGAAAAGAAGAATTTTTTTAAATTCTCAAACTAAAGGGAAAGATGAAATTTATAGGAAAAAATATTTTTCTGGAGTAAAATTCCTAAATTTGATATTCTGGAAAGCATTCAGAGGAAAGCAACTAGGATGGTGATACATCTTCAGATAATGCCATATGAGGATCAGAAAAAACAATCAAACATTTATTAATCAATTAAAAAAAGAAAAAAGCAGGTGAGAGGAATACTAACCAAAAAAATCATACATTTATTAAGTACTATGTGTTTGCTGATATATAAATATATACAGATATATTTCCATACTGCATGCATATATACATACATAAAAATTCACTGAGATTCAAATCAAGCTACTTGACCTTGCCTTAAACCCAAGTCTCTCACTTGGCCAACAAGGGTCCCAGGTCATGCCCACTTGGTCATCTTTTGGGCTTTGATGGCTCAAAGTGAATGTAAACAGCAATTGTTTCCATTTTGACCTGAAACCTTGAGAGTCTTCCCCTTTCAGATTAATTTTTTTTAACTAGGTAAATGAAGCAATTTTTGCCTGATTTCTTACCTAATTTTAATCACTGAATGGGTATTGTCTCAGACAAACTGAGACCTGGGAAAGATCTAAGCTTAAAGAGGCCAAGGAGTCCCAAAGTATCAGGGCCATCTCCAGTCTTCCATCTTGTCAGATGGGACCCAGATGGCTCCAGAGGAGAGGGTGAACTGATGACTTTGCACAGTCCTGCCTCAGTTAAATCCAATTCATTTGCAAGTCAAGACATCACCTTTCTGATGCCATTGATTCTTTTCAAGAATGAAGGGCCAACAGCAACAAACAAAAACAACAACAATATATAAATGCAAAGTCATTTTGGGGGTGGTGGTGGGGGGAACAACTGGAAAGGTGTCTTGCAGTACTGAGCCTTGAAGAGAGCAAAATGTTCCAAGATGTGGAAGTGAAGAGGTAGAGTCTTCCATGTGTGGGCACAGCTTGTGAAGAGGCATGGAGATGGGGTGGAATGTTCTGGGCAGCAAATGAGCCTAGAACATAGAGTATATGAAAGGGGTTAATGTGTAATCACTGGAAATATAAATTGCAGACAGACTATGAAGAGTTTTAAGTACTAAACAAGAACTTTTATTTTATCCCAGGGGTAGTGAGACCAAAAAATTTATGAAACTGCTTATTTAGTAATATTGATTTGATACACAGAGTGGAACAGGAAAAGACCAGAGGCAAGGGGACACATTAAGGTATTACAGTAGACCAGACTACTGAATTTGAATGGTTGAGGTGGAAGAAGAGAGATAAAAGAGATTTTTATAGAGTACAGACAGTTCTTGCTTTATAGGAATTTACAATATACAAATTCAACTTTAGATAAAGAATTCTGAAAGAAACCTGTATTGCCAAAAAAACAAAACAAAACAAAAACAACAGCCTATGTTAACTTTACTGTACAGTACTATGCTCTCTTTCTTTCAGCTCCTGCTCCTGTTTTCTCACCTTTCCACCAAAAAGAAAACAAACCTCTCAAAGTGAAAGCAGAATAGATGCTTGCTGCTGGATGGGACCTTTGGTACAGAAAGAGACCTTTGACATATTGTTTATACATAGATCCCTTGTGTCTCTCTTCTTTCCATCAGCAAGTAGCACCCTATTTCTTTCTCCATGCTCCCAAGTGTTCCTCTCCTGTCTGAGTCCATGTGGAGCCTCCACATGTTTTACCCCTCTTGTTCTTCCTCTCCTTGGGCTAGCTCCCATGTGGCTGTTCCCCTGTAGTGTCTCCCTTTACTCCCTCCCTTCCTCCCTTCCTTTTGATGTCAGAGGGCAAATTCAAATTACGCAAAAAACACTTTATCTAGAAGCCTGTGGAAGGGTCCACTTATATAAATCAAGAATTGTTTATATTTTGTCCATTTCTAGTGATAATCTAAATGATACAGAAAAGCCAAAAAGAACACAAAGTAGATCTATGGAGGTAACTAGAATGAAATATTAAGATTTGAGATTATATGGGGCTAGAGAAAATCAGTTGGTGGGCGTAATGAAATTTTATATAGAATTTATAATAAGAATCCAGGAATTTATGAGATTAATCTGAAGTGAGATGAATTTATTTCAAATATAAAACAGTTTAATGACAACACAAAATATTTTATCCAAAATGACTGTCCCCTGAAGAGTTCTTTCATCCAAGGAGCTACGGATATTTAGCCTGCAGAAAGATTTAGAGGGAACAAAAAACTGTTTTCAAGTATTTAAAGGGCAGTCACTTGGAAAAGGAATGATATTTATTCAACTTAACCCCAGAAGAGAACTAGGAGCAAAGGGCAAAAGTTGCAAAGACTAATTTAGGCTTCATAGAAGAAAAAGCTTTCAAGCAAATGAAAGTTTCCAAAAGCAGAATGAGTTGCCTTGGAAGGCAGAGTTCCCCTTCATCACAGGAAGCATTTAAACAAAAGCTGGATGACCATATGTTGGATATTTTGTAGAGAGATTTTTTTAATGTAATTGTTGGACTAGATAGCCCTTGAGGTCTCTACCAACTGTTTAACTAGGTAGATAATGCATATTACTTCACTCCTCTCCTGTCTGATAAGCTAGACTTATTTTCCTCTAGTACAGGTTCCTCTGAAAGACCAGTTTTTAGAACATCAATTTCCATCTTCTAAGGGCTGAAGTCATTTCTTGTTCCTAAATTATGTCTTTATGGAAGCAATTCACTCTTTTCTGCCATTGGAAGAGGATAGAGGTGGCCAATACATTGACCATAATAACATCTAGAAGCCTGAAATGGTACATTTGCCTTCCTAAGGAATTAGAAAGTACAAACTGTTACCAGATAAAACAGCTCCATAGTATTTTGTAATTGTAGAGTTTTATGAGCATCTATCACTCCTGTAAAGCAATGAGCAGCATCCTTCCTATTTTAAACATGGAATTAATGTAGCCTAGCAAAGAGTCAGAGGTTGTATTAAACACCAGCAGCAGCGTTCAGATTTTCTATAGCCTTTGATAGCCAGAGACGAACCCAAATAAGTCATGGCTGGAATCCACAATGACATCCAAGTAAGGATGAAACCTTGCATACCTGGTCAAGCCATGTGGGGAGATGGCTGTGAAAGGCCAGATTCTTGCAGATTGGTTTCAGTCCCAGTTGGGTTAGCAAAGTAGAAATGGAGTTAGGTGTTGGAAGAGGGTTGATGAAAATGTAAAGCAGCATTTGGTAGGAACCAGAGGTTTTGGTAGGATGCCCAAGATTTTCTCCCCAATCCCACATCTGCATCTTCCTTGGTTCTTTCAACATTTCTTCCAAAATGCGTTTCCCCTGAGGTCTCCAAAATAGTTGAGGAGTGGTGCACTGGCAGTCAGTGGGCTCCTTCACTCTTTGAATCTGCAAGCCACCTTCTCTCTTAGCTCCCTCGTCACCCCACTCTCATCCAACCTGCGCCCCTCTACACGGTCCCTTCATTTCCCCCCGTCCCAACCCGCTACTCTCTCATTCCCCCGCCTCCTCTCCCTGCGCTCCTCCGGGCGAAGAGGAGGAAGGGGCGGGCAGGAGCTGCTGCTGCTGCCTCCTCTGCTGCTGCCTCCTCTGCTGCTGCTGCTGCATTCACCGCCGCGCCAGGCAGGCAGGCAGGCATTTCTCCTCCCACGGCCAGCGTCAAGAGCGCGGAGCTCCGGCAGTGGCCCCTTCACGGGCTTCATTCTCCTGCATCTAGCGGAGCTAGGACAGAGGCGCCCCGAGAAGCACGGAGCCCAGGCGGACAGCCCCGGCCCCCAGGGTCAGGACAGTCCTGGCCCGCAGCTGCAAGCATCCTCCCGGGGCGCCGTCCACGATGCTGCCCGCGCCTGCGGCGGGAGCAGCCCCAGCGGAGCAGGGCTAACCTGCTTTCCCTGGTCGGTCCACCCCACCTCCCCTCCCCTCCCAGGGCCGCCCCACAGCCCCCCGGCCCCAGCCATGGCGAAGCAGTACGATGTGCTTTTCCGACTGCTTCTGATCGGGGACTCCGGGGTCGGCAAGACCTGCCTCCTGTGCCGCTTCACGGACAACGAGTTCCACTCCTCCCATATCTCCACCATCGGTAAGGGGCGGCGGCTGCGGGAGAGCGAGCAAGAGTGGGAGCGTATGGCAGGGGCAGCAGTGCCCCAGCTGGGGTAGACGGCCCCCCAGAAGGGGCGACAAAGGGGCTGCTCCCTCTACTGGGTAGCCCGAGAAGCGCTTCATCCGAATGAATGGATGAAAAGCTGGGTAGACTTCTCCTTCCCCCTCCCGGTGGTCAGCTGTGATCTAACCCTTCTAAGACTGGAAGGCTGGAGGTTGGGAAAAGAAATGCTTCAGTAATGGAAATTAGGGGCTGGTGAATCTGACAGTGTCTCCCTAGCTGGGCTGCTGTGAGAAACAAGCAATGATGCGATCGATGAACCCGAGAGAACAGAAGAGTATAGTTTCCCTTTTCCCACAGATAGTCTGCAATTTTTAGGGCCCTGAACTTTATATCCCCCCATAGTGGCTTTCTCAGTGGTAGAGAGCATGTTTTTCTGGAGACTGGACCAAGGGCACAAAAGATGCTTCAGCTCAGTTTGAGACTTTGGGTCATTGGAAGGGAGTGGGATATCCAATGCTTGCATGGTTTACTGAGAATCAATCAAAAAGCATTACCTAAGTGCCTGACATGTACCAATGCACTTTACAAAGAGGCCCTGGGTATTCAAAGGAAAAAAATTGAAACAGTCCTAGCCCTCAAGGATTTTCTTTTCTACCACAGGGAAACAACCTGTACACATACAAAATTTATGGAAAATAAATACAGAGTAATGGAGAGAGAGGCATGAACAGTTGGAGACATTAGGAAAGAAGGCCTCATGTAGGAGGTGATGCACGAGCTGAGATTTGGAAGAAGCTAGGGATTCTAAGAGGTGAGGAAGAGTACATTTCAGGCACTGAGGATAGCCTATGCAGAAGCAGAAACCGGGAACTGGAGTATTATTTGTGAGGAATAACAAGTAGGCCAATTTGGTTGGAACAGACCTTAAATGAATGGGGGAGTAATGAGTAATAAGCCTGGAGCCAGATTGTAAAGGGCTCTAAATGCCAGACAGAGACACTTGTATTTTAACCTAGAGGCAATAGGGAACTACTGGAGCTTTTCTAAACAGGACGGTGATATAGGAATTATCACTTTGTGGAGGATGGATTGGAGAAGGAAGGAATGAAACAAGCATTTATTAAGTTATGTGATAGGTGCTTTATAAATACTATTTCTTTGATTTTCAAAACAGCCCTAGGAGGTAGATGCTATTATTAGGGCCATTTTACAGATGAGGAAACTGAGGCAGATAGAGGCTAAGTAATTTGCCCAAGGGTCCATTAATATCTTAGACTCAATCTGAACTCATATCTTCCTGACTCCAGGCCCACTGTGCCACCTGGAAGCTTGATACCAGAGAGATCAATAGTATGGACAAGAGGTGATAATGACTTGAAATAAAGTGCAGGCCATGTGAGAAGGGATTAAATTTAAGAATTATTGTGGAGGTAGAAGTGAAGGCATGTGAAGAAGCAATGATGACTGTGAATTTCAGATCTGGGTGACTAGAAAGACTGTGGTGTTCTCAACAGAAACAAGAAAGTTAGAAAGAGGCACGTGTTTGGAGAAAGATGAGTTGTTCAGGATATGTTTGAGATAGCTTCAGGACGCCCATTTTAAAATGCCAAACTGGCAACACTAATGTTGATGTGGGATTGAGGCACAAGAGAGAAATTAGTGCTGGATATACAAATCTGGGAGTCATCTGCATAGAGATGATATCTGAATCCCCAGGAGCTGATGAGATCACTGAGAAGGTATATATAGAGAAGAGAAGAGGGCCCAGAACAGAGCCTTGGGAAACACTCACAGTTATGAGATGAGATACTGTTAATACAACCAGCAGAAGAAACTGAATATGAGCAGCCAAATAGTCAAGAGATGAGTCAAGAGAAAATAACGTCATGACAACTCAGAAAAGAGAGAATATTCAGTAGATAATGGTAGTCAGCTTTGTCAGGTAAAGTAGGGTAAGGACTGAGAAAAGGTTGCATTTACGACAGATAGCATTAGTAACCTGGGAAAGAAAACTGGTCTGAAACAAGGGATTAAGAAACAATTGGGAGAAGTAAAAACAATGAGAGTAGAAAGCTTTCCCCAGTCCTTTGGCTATGAAAAGGAGAAGAGGTATACTATAGTACAGTAGCCTGAAGGAATGGTAGAATCAACTGAAGGACTGGATTGGAAGACTTGGGAAGTAGTGATGGAATGTGAAACTAGGATGGAACAATGGAGAAAGTTTGAATTCCCAGGGCATACATGTTATTGAAATTTTTGAAAAGATTGTCATCATTCTGAACTTTACAAGCACTACCAACATAAATATTTCCTTATACACTGAAGAACAGAAAAAGACGACTGTATATGGAACTCCAAATCTCTAAATAGATTTTTAAAAAGGATCTAAAAAACTCAATATATTATTGTAAAAGTTGTTTTGTTTGTTTCCTCTGAACTACCTTCTGTTCTCTTCTGTGAAGTATTTTTAAAAAAATGTTTCATTGATCTCTCCCTCTCTCCTCCCCCCTTCTCTTCCTCTCCCTCTTTTCTTCCACCTCTCCCCACTCTCCTCCTTTTCTCCTCTTTCCCATTCATTAGATAGAGAAGACGCAACATGATGTTTGATATTGAACCCTGGGTTCAAGTCCTGCCTCTGACTCATATTGACTCCCTAGGCAAGTCACTTAACCTCATAGTAATATAAGTAGCTCTCTTAAATCTAAGTTTCAGAGAAGCTACTGACCTGCATTGGTTCCAGGAGTTTCCTCAACCAGGAGTTCCCTAAACCAATGAAATCACAAGTACCTATTCTTACCCTCACCTCCCCTCAAATTTCTGAATCATTCCCTTTTATCTTTTCTTGTAGTATCATCATGTTCCATTACCTTCATATGCCATAATTTGTTCATCCATTCCCCAATTAATAGGCATCTTCAGGTTTTGTTATAACAAGAAGTATTGCTGTAAATATTTTTGTCCACATGAGTCCTTTTCCTCTACCTTTGGTATGTTTGGAGGGTGTATCCCTAATAGTGATATGACTGAGTCAAAGTTTAGGGACAGTTTAGTGACTTTTTGGATACAGTTATGAATTACTTTTCAGCATGGCTGGATCAGTTCATAGCTCCACCAATAGTGCATCAGTGTGTCTGTCCTCCCACAGCCTTTGCAACAATTGACATTTTCCTTTTTGGTTATCTTTGCCAATCTGGTGGGTGGGAGATAGAATCCTCAGAACTGTTTTAAATTTGCATTTAATTTATTGGTGATTCAGAACATATTTTTCATATGACTGTCGATAGCTTGGATTTCTTCTTTTGATAAGTTAATAAGCATTTATTAAGCGCCTACTATTTGTCAGGGACTAAGCCAGACACTGAGGATACAAAGGACATTAAAAAAAAACAGCTCCTAATTTCAAAGAGTTCACAGCCTAATGGAGATATATACATAATATATTGGAGATAGTCTCAGAGGGAAGGCATTGTATTAAGGACTGAGAAAGACTTCCTGCAAGAGGCAGGACTCTCACTGAGACTTGATGGAAACCAGGGAATCCTGGAGGTTGAGATAAGGAGAGAGAGTACTCCAGTTGTGAGAGACAGCCAGGGAAGGCAAAATCCAAAAGCAATGAATATCATAGCATAGTGTTATATACTGTGAATATCAAACCTTTATTAGAGATAATTGCTAATGATTTTTCTTTAGTTAATTGTGTCTTAATTGGTTTTGCTGGTACAAAACCTTTTACTGAAAATTGTGGATCTAGCTTCCTATGATCCTCTCTTTGTTTAGTCAAGAGTTCTTTCCCAATTTATTATTGAGAAAGGTATCTCTCCCCTCTAGTTATATTTGACCTAACTCTTTATATCTAGGTTATATATCCATTTGTAGCTTATTTTAGTATAAAGTATGAGATGTTGATTTTATCTTAATTTCTGATAGAAAACTTTACGGTTTTCCCAGCAGTTTTTTTAAAAAAAATAGTAGATCCTAAATGTCAATATTTGGGACTCTTTGATTTTTTTAACACTATGTTAAGATGTTCATTGCTTTTAGATCTTGCTTTAGTTGTTAAAAAACAAAACATTTTTAAAATTTCAATTCTCTATTTATGGTTTCCTCCCTTCCTTTAATTATTTTTAATATTCACTTTTATAAGATTTTGAGTTCCAAATATTTTCTCCCTCCCCTCCCCAAGATGGCATACAGAATCATATTAAACATATTTCCACATTAGTTACGTTGTGAAAGAAGAATCAGAACAAAAGGAAAAGCCATGAGAAAGGGAAAGAAAAAGGGAAAATAGTTGGTTTCAATCTGCATTCAGACTCCACAATTCTTTCTCTGTGGATCATCATGAGTCTTTTGGAATTGTCTTAGATTGTTGTATTGCCCAGAAGAACTAAATATATCAAAGCTGATCACCCATACAGTGCTGCTATTACTGTGTACAATGTTCTCCTGGTTCTGCTCACTTCACTCAGCATCAGTTTATGTAAATCCAGGTTTTTCTGAAATCTGCCTGCTCATCATTCCTTATAGTACAATAGTATCCCATTGCATTCATATAACACAGCCATTCACCAACTGATGGCTATCCCCTCAGTTTCCAATTCTTTGCCACCACAAAAAAGAGCTGCTATAAATATTTTTGTACATGTGGGTCCTTTTCCTTTTTTTATGATCTCTTTGGGACTTGGGAGTTGTATGTCCTTTGGGCATAGTGCCAACTTCTCCAGAATGGTTGGATCAGTTCATAACTGTACCAACAATGCATTAGTGTTCTAATTTTCCCACATCTTCTCCAACATTTATTGTTTTCCATTTTTTTGTCATATTAGGCAATCTGATAGGTGTCAGGTGGTACCTCAGAGTTGCAAAACCAAACTTTTAACCAGTATCAAATAGCTGATGAGTATTGCTTTGTAGTATAGTTTGAGATCTGGTATTTTAGGATTCCCTTCCCTCCAAGTGTTTTCAGTATTTCATAAGAGATTCTTCATTTGTTCAGCCAGATGAATTTTATCATTTTTATCTAGCTCCACAAAGTAATCCTTTGATAAGTTTAAGTGACATTTATTGTTGTTGTTCAGTCTTGTCCAACTTTTCCTAACCACATGGACCCTACTATCCATAGGGTTTTCTTGGCAAGGGTACTGGAATGGTTTACCATTTCCTTCTCCAGTGAATTAAAACAGAGAGAAGTTAAGTGACTTGCTTAAGGTTGCACAGTATTCTCAGGCTGGATTTGAAGTCAGGTTTTCCTTACTCCAGACCCAGCACTCTCTCCACTGAGCCAATTAGTTGCCTCCTCTAATTGACAGAGCACTTAGTCAGTTTAAGTAGTACTGCTGGTTTCTTTTTTTAAATATTGTCATGCCTAAGTCATAAGCAAGTAATATTTCTTTGATTTTTGAGGTTTATCTTTTTTTTCTGTATAGAGTATTCTATAGTTGTATATTTATCCATTTCATTTAAATTGTTTTCATAGGTGAACTCCTAAATATTTCATATATCTAGTAGATACTTTGAATTGAATTTGTCTTTAACATTTCTTCTGCTGGTTTTGGTTGGTAATATTTAGAAAGACTGATGATTTCTATAGGTTTCTTTTATAACCTGCTACTTTGATGAAATTGTTTTTTCAGTCAATTTTTAGTGGACTTTCTGGGATTCTAGATGTAAGCTATCATGTTATCTGCAAAATGCAGCACCTCAATTTCTTTTATTTTATTGCTATTCCTGGCATATCTGTCACTATGTTCAATAATAATGGACATCTCTGATCATATTGAAAAGGCATTTAGTTTATCTTCATTACATCTACATTATCATCTAATTAAAACCTTGGTTTTAAGCAGATAGTATTTTGCATATTAACTCAAGATCTCTTTTTTCCTATGCATTTGGTATTTTGAACAAAAATGAATATTGTATTTTGTCTTTTTAAAATATTAATATAATTATGTGATTTTGATTCTTTTTGTTATTAATATATTACCTCATTTATGTTTTTAAATATTTATCAACTTTGTATTTCTGTTATAAATTCTACCTGATTATAATTTTTTGATGTGTTGCTGTGACCGCTTTTCTAATTGATATCTTATTTAAAACTTTTCTGTAATATTCATTAGAGATATTGGTTTATATTTTTCTTTCCCTGACTTGCTCCTACTTGGTTTAGATATCAAGACCATATTTGTTTATAGAAGGAATTTATTAAGATCTTTTATTTTCCTGTTTCTTCGTTTGTGTAATATTGGAATTAATTTTTCTTTGAATATTTAGTCAAATTCACTTGTAAATTCATCTGGTTCTGTGGGCTTTTTTTCCTTTGGCAGTTCATTTTTGTCTTATTCAATTTATTTTTCTGTAATGAATATTTATTCTTCATTTGTTCTAATAATCTGGATAGTTCACTGTTTGGATATTTTTTGGAATATTTATCCATTTCATTTAAATTGTCCATTTTGTTGGCATAGCATTCAGCAAAATAACTAAGCATAGTGTTGCATGCTGCTGGAGAGGCTAAGGCTGGGAGATTGCTTGAACTTTGGAGATCTGAGTTGAAGTCAGTCAGGTGTCTATACCATATGGTTAGCTGCTGACAAAATGACCCAGGTCAGAAATAGCAGGTTAATAACAGATCAATGGTAGAATCAGGCTCATGAGTGGCCTCTGCGGTTCTAGCTTGGGCAAGGTAGAGATGCCCAATCCTTCTTTCCCACTCCGTTCACAAAATTCAGCAAAATAGTCCCTAATAATATT
This sequence comes from Potorous gilbertii, assembly GCA_028658325.1. Classification (NCBI taxonomy): domain Eukaryota; kingdom Metazoa; phylum Chordata; class Mammalia; order Diprotodontia; family Potoroidae; genus Potorous; species Potorous gilbertii. The sequence goes on along the minus strand of CM053769.1, from coordinate 436,120,729 downwards.
CTTTATTTCTTCTTCTTTTGTTATGAATTCTCTTTTTAATTTTTTTGGAACTGACATTTTGGTTTTACTCCCTTTTAAAATCAGACTAGCTAATTATTTAGTTTCTGTTCTATTTTTTTTCTAAAAGCCAGCTTCTCGTTTTAGTTGTCAGTTCAGTGGGGTTTTTTTGCTTTCAACTTTGTTAATTTCATATTTATTTTTCAGAATTTCCATTCTGGTTTTTTGAAAGTTATTGGTTTTCTACTTTTTAAAATTTTCATGAATAAATTAATTTATTTGTGTTCTCTCTCTTTCTCTGTCATATATATATATACCTATATATATGTTATATATAGGTATATATATGACTATGTATGTACACATATACATATATACACACATACTTATGCATATATATATACACACACACACACATATATATATCTTGTTGATGAAAACTTGTGTGTATAAATTTTCTCCTCAGGGTTATTTTGACTGCATGCTAAAAGTTTTGGTATATTGTCTTGAGTTGTCCTTCAGTGAAATCTTCTATTTCTGTAATTGTTTCCTTGATCCATGAATTCTTTTGGATTATATTATTTAATGTACAATTGTTTAATCTTTTCTTCAAAGGCTCTTTATTGAATATAATTTTTATTATATTGTGGTCAGTAGAGGATATATTTAGTATTTCTGCATTTCTTGGTGAGATTTTTTAATGCACTAACACATGTATCTTCCTTTTTATTATAATTTTAGTAATTGCCAGAGCTCTGAGTTTTCTAAAATCCTATTCAAAATTCTTAAATGTTTTTCCTGTTTATCTTTTTGTTAGATTTATCTAAATCTGAAAATAGATACATTGAGTTCCCATCTGTTACAGTTTTATTGTCCATTTCTCCCTAAGCCTTTTAATCCTTTAAGCTTTCAATTCATATATATGATATATATGGAATCTTTTTGTAGTTTTATTGAGATGACATTGAACAAATAAATTATTCTGTGTAGCATTGTCATTTTATGTTAATATGACCAAACCATGAATAGTTCCAATCTCTTCAACACTATGTTCATAATTTACAAAATCACATCTCAAACATAAAGATTCACTGAGTTGAAATGAGGTGCTAGAAAAGCATTTATTATGTTTCAAATGAATTTTAGAAAGCAGAGGTAGCAATCATGATCTCAAGTTAACATAACAGTATTAATAGACATGATTAAAGTAAATGAAGAAGCTACATTATACTTAAAGGCCCTATAAACAATGAAATAAAATAAATCACCTTGTCTGAAATCATGATTGTTACTCCTTTTTAAAATGCGTGTGAATTTTTTTTTAAAAAATAACAACTTTGGAGAGATAGTAACTGTTCAAGGTTTGGCCATATCAATATAAGAAGACAATGCTATTTAGACTAATTTACTTGTTCTATGCTATATCAAAATACTAAAAATTACTTTAGGGAGTTAGAAAAAATAAAATTCATTGGAGAAACAAAAGATCAAAATTCTTTGTGGAGATAATGAAAAAGGTAGGAAGAATGAGGACCCAGAAGTACCAGACCTCAAACTACACTACAAAGTAGTAACCATTAAAACAGTTTGGCACTTGATAAAAAAAAAAACAAAAACAGAAGAAAAATCAATCAATAGAAGATACCAAATTAACACAACAACAATGAGTTAATGAACCCCCAAACCTTAACTACTGTATAAGGACTCACTATTCAACAAAAACTGCTGGGAAATTTGGAAAGCAGTATGACATAAATAATCTTGAGACGGATGCATATACTCAATAGAAAAGTTCTTATCGTAAACAAATTATAGGAACAAGGAGTAATATTACCTTTCATTACTACAGCTTGGGAAAGAGTTTATAACCAGACAATTAGTAGAGAGGAACATAGAAGATAAAATGGGCAATTGTAATTACATGAAATTGAAAAGGTTTTCCACAGACAAAAATCAATGTTTACCTGAGCTTGTACTAACTTTTCTGTGAGAGTTACTTTCCTAGGGCTCACAAGATTCTGGCTGTCCTGTTGTCTAACTCTGGGTTGGATGAAGAAGCTTAATAGTGTTCCTTGCTGCCTTCTTTTAAAAAATCCTTATTTGATCTGGTTGGTGACCTTTTTAGATTTTTGATGAAGTATATATATGCTGCAGGGAAAAAAATGGAAAGGACTCCTTCATGACACATCATGGAACCATTTTAGCTAGAAGTCCCCCGGCTGCATAATAAAAATGGCTAATATTTACATAGAGCTTTAAGTTTTGCAGAGCACTTTACATATATTATCTCATTTGATCCTTAGAAACCCCTAGGAGGTAGTTGCTTTTATTACCCTCAGTTTACTGATGAAGAAACTGAGGCTGACAGAAGATGAGTTGATTCATTCAAGGTTACCCTGCTAATAAATACCTGAGGAAGGATTCTGGTCTTTTTATTCCAAGTCCAAGACTGTATCTCCTCTGTTGCCTGGCTGCTTACATATACCCAAAGATATGCTATGAGTAGGGAGATGGGGAGCAAAATACACACAGGGTGAGAACCTAAAAGGGACTGTGAGTGTGAAAGTGACACATAGAAGGAGCTAGCTTGCTTAGATATTGGGCAAAAAGACTGAAGTAGTCTATTTTGAAGGAGTATAAGGAGAATGAAAGTCTCAAGAATATTTATCTGGTCCAGAGGATGTGGGTGGGAAAGATCCATCACTGAGAATTCTTTTTTTTTTTTTTAAAATAAATCATTGTTGAGACATAATTTCTTTAAATAGACAATAGAAAAAAAGAGGTAATCTTCCTGGTGGTACTAATAGGACAGGGCTAAGGTGTTATGAAAATAGAAAGGATAGAACATTTTCTTCTCTCTCCCTCTCCTCCCTAAATTCTCACCCAGAAAGTCCTTTGCTATCTCTTAAGTCCTGTGCATATAAGTAAAGAACATTCCTACCGTTCTTGAATTTGTAGTTTTGCCTACAGCCTCTTTTCTCTCAAATCTTACCAGTTCCTGGTCCATGGTAAGTAGTTCATAAAGGTTTGTTGTTGTTAATTGGGCTAGCAGTTTACTGGGTAAGCTTATCTGTTGGGTTTGGAAGATAGGATAGTTTTCTTCAATAGCCCTTATTCAGACTGCTTCTTTGCATCATCTCCCCTTGCTTGGGTTTGGTGTTGAAGGAGCAGAAATCTCTGTCTTTTCTTTGGCTAGAAGGATATCTTGGATATCCCGAACCAAGAAATTTTGGACTAGGTCACTGCTTATGTGATAGTGTAGTACCTCAAAGACTAGAAAATATATATGAAATCTAGAGGCAGAGGCATTTTCAGGCCATGACTCCTCCTTTTTTATTCCTCTTTATTTTTATTTTATTCCTCTTTTTAAAAAAATATTTTGTTAAATTTTTCCCAACTACATCCAAATTTTTTTTTAACATTCATCTTGAAAAATTTGAATTCCAAATTCTCTCCCTTTCTCCTGTGTCTTTTCCATCCATTGTGAAGGTAAGCAATATGATATTGATTATATGTGTGAAATCATGCAAAATATATTTCTATGTTAACCATTTTGCAAAGCAAAAACACACACACACACACCAAGCAAAATCAAGAAAGTTAAAAAAATGTATGCTTCAATCTGTCCTCAGAGTTTGTCAGTTTTTTCTCTGGAAGTACATAGCATTTTTCATCATGGGTCCTTTGGAAGTATCTTGAACCAGAGTAGCTAAGTCTTTCCCAGTTGATCATCACACTGTTGTTGTTAATATGTACAATGTTCTGATTCTGCTCGCTTCGCTTTGCATCGGTTCATATGACTTCCCAGGTTTTTCTGAAACTATCCCCCTTGCCAATTTTTAGACTGCTATTTCTCTTGGGAGTATGCTCAAGTAACAAGATAAAGGTCTGGAAAAGGGTCTCCAAGGGTCTCACTTGGGAATGAGAAAAGAAATGGCTAAGTGAACAGGTAGAGTATAAAGGACAGGATGCAGATTTGCAACAAAATACTATTGTCAAGCATTTAAGTAATCTTAAAGCTACTGTTCTCTAGGTTAGATCTGACCTTTATGTACTAGCCTGGTGCCAAAAGTATGGAGCTTACTTTCTAGGGACAATTGAGTTCTCTTGCTAACCGTAGGATTTGAGCTGAGTTTTGAAGAAAGGCAGGGAAGCCAGGAAGGGGAGGTGAAGGGGGAAAGCATCCCAGGTGTGGCTGTCAGCCAGCACAGAAACACAGACTTGGGAGATGGAGTGCTGTGTGTGTATGAGGAACAGTCAGCACTCAAATGGAGATGGATCACAAAGCCTGTGGATGAGAGTAAAATAAGATAAGAAAGGTGGGGAGGGGCCAAGTGATAAAGATTTTAAATGCCAAACAAAGGATTTTTACATTGAATCCTGAAGGTAAGAGAGAGATACTAGAATTCATTGAGTAGGGAAGGTGACTTGGTCAGACCTGTGATTTAGGAAAATCATTTTGGCAGCTGAATGGAGGTTGGATTAGAGTGGGGAAGGACTTGAGGCATAAGGATTTGAGCCAGAATATTATTAATAGTTCCAGAGTGAGATGATGAGAGCCTGAATCACATTGGTGACTGTGTGAGTAAAGAGAAGGGGTCAAGAGATGTAAAGGTAAAAACAATGAGACTTGATACCAGATTGGATATGAGGACAAGTACAAGAAAGGAAGTGAGGATAATACTAAGTTTGTGAGCTTGGGAAAGTTGGGAAAAGGAAAAGTGATGGGGGAGGGGATAATGAGTTCTATTTTGGACACATTGAGTTTGAGTTGCAGAGGATATCCAGTTTGAGACTTCCAAATGGCAGTTGACAATGTGGGACTATAGCTCAGGAGAGAGATTAAGGTTCTGGAGATTTTTCTATATCATCTATATTTTTGGTGTTGTTTAGTCATTTCAGTCATCTCTGACTCTTCATGACCGATTTATGGTTTTCTTGGCAAAAATACCATAGTGGTTTGCCATTTCCTTCTCCAGCTCATTTTACAGATAAGAAAACTGAGGCAAATAAGACTAAGTGACTTGCCCAGGGTCACACAGCTAGTAAGTATCTGAGACTAGATTTGAACTCAGGAAGATGAATCTTTTTGACTTCAGGTCTGGCACCCTACCTGCTTCTCTATCATCTATATTATCTATATCTAATTTGTATACATATACATATGTATATGTATATATGTATAGATATCTGAGAAATCATCTGCATAGAAATGATAGTTGAATTATTTCAGGTGGCATTTGATTCCAGGGCCCTCCCAATTCAAAGACCAACACTGTTTTCCATATGTCAAGTTTCCTTTCACCATACAGAATATATAGGCATCCTGAGAAAGGGACTGGGCAGAACATTCTGGAGTTGACTATTTCTTTAATCAAAATCCTTCCTCCCTAACCTCTAGTTCCTGAATCTCGCTCTTTATTCTTTTTAAAACTATTGCTCTTTATGTATGCCATTACCACCACTACTCCATCTAATTAGATAAATGTGTAATGACTGTATACATAACTAGGAAAATTTTACCTGGCTCTGGATATCTCCTCTCCTCTCTCTTTCTCCACACTTTCTCACTGCCTAATTTATTCCTCCTCCTCTTCCTCCTTCACCTTCATCTCTTCCTCTTCCCTCAATTTCCTCTCCCCCTCATCTTTCTCCTCCATTTCTTCCTCTTCCTGCTTCTTCTCCTCTTCCTCATGATTCCCAGCTCTACATATCCGGCTCTAGTCTACTGAATATTTCAAACTGGATTTCAAACTCAACATCATCTTCCCTCTTTTTCAGTTAAACTGTTTCAGTCTATGGTGTCACCATCCTCACTATTAGCTTTGATTTCTCACTTTCCTTCTCATAGCATGTCCCATTATTTGCCAAATCTTGTTCCTATCTTCCACAATGTCTATTGCACATCACTATGCTTCTCTCTACTCACACTTCTACTGCTCTAATTCAAATCCTCATCACTTCTCACTTAGACTATTGCAATAGCCTCCAAATCTGTGTCCTAGGTACCACTCTGTCCTCCACACAGATGCTGAATAGATATTCCTAGAGCACAAATTTGATCATGTCACTCCCATGCTCATAGTGTCATCATTTCTCTGATGGCATGGTCTTCTTCGGCAACAAAGGATGAACACAACAATCGATCATGTCACTCCCATTCTCATAAATAAATCTCCAGATTCTAATAAATGTGAATAATGAATCACCTAAAATGATCAACCAACTAATCAATAAACATTCACTATGTGCAAGGTACTGTGCTAAGTGCTGAGATTACAAAAAAGAGGCTAAAGGTAGCTGTTCTTGATGATCCCAAAGGATGAATGTTGAAGCATTGTTATTTTCTTGGGAAGATGGTGCAATCCTGTATAATAATAAGGAAGAGGTGTGTGTGTGTGTGTGTGTGTGTGTGTGTGTGTGTGTGTGTGTGTGTGAAGGTTTAGGACATATTTAGTTTAAGATGTCATCCAGTTTGAGATATTTGAAAGACAGTTGGAGGTGTGGGATTGGAGACCAGCAGAGAGTTTGGAGCAGAATAGGTAGATCTGAGACTCATCAGCATTGTTGTTGTTGTTGTTGTGTTCATCCTTCGTTTTCAAAGAAGACCATGCCATCAGAGAAATGATGACATGACTTGCACTTGACTTTCTCTATCATCTATATTATCTATATCTATATCTAATTTGTATACATATACATATGTATATATGTATAGATATCTGAGAAATCATCTGCATAGAAATGATAGTTGAATTATTTCAGGTGGCATTTGATTGGATGAGGGAGAGCTGCCAACTTCACTTTCTCCTCCTGAGCCATCTGGGTCCAGTGACCAGATATTCATCAGGATGACTGGAGATGACCTAGGATGCAGTGGGAGACTTTTCAGGTACTTGCTTAGAGGAGGGTAACACCCATTGAGTGAATAGGCCTCTTTAAGAAGTAATTGGGGAATGGCCCTTTTAATGAACAAAAGAAGGAAAAAATAACTAAATCAACCTGGGAGGAAACAGAAACTGCTACTGTTGATAATCATGTAAGCTACTCTTTAAGTAGAGCTTGGGCAGGGACCAGTTGATATGTTGTCCAGTCTATGGGCTTCAGAGTGCACTGGGTTTAAGGTTTTGGGAACAACAAGGAAGGAAGGAAAGAAGGAAGGAAGGAGGGAAGGAAGAAAGGAAGGACAACTAGCCACTAAATCCCAAAGGAAGGGGAGGGGGAGACAGAAGGGAGAGTATGGCATGGTGGTTAAATCCTTGAGTGATGATGAGATCACCAAGTGAAGTGTGGGGAGATGAGAAGAGAGTCCAGGACAGAACCTCTATGGTTACAGGGTTAGATCTGGAAGAGAATCCAGAAAAACAAGGAGAGAGGAATGGTTAGGTAGGTAGGAGGAGAACCAGGATAGAGTGATCAAAGAGTGCTGAAGAGAGTGAGAGGAGAGAAAGTGGAGACATCTGTTGTAGATGGTGACCTTTTCAAGGCGTTTACCTACAAAGGGCAGAAGAAACAGAGGATATGGTCACTATCTCTTTAAGAAATATAGGTTATAGTCATATATTTGAATGTGCAGTATTTGAAGTTATAATATGGTTATTGGTTTTAACCCAATGAAAATGTAATGCAAATTTGAATAATGTAGTTACAATGATATAATACCATATGTCATAATAGTATTATAATAAAGTAAGGGGGAATTCATAATTTGTACTAATTGAATTTGGCTGTTCAGACTGATATTGGCTTCTAAAACCTGTTACAATCTGGCTCTAGTATACCTTTTCAGAATATTGCTTGTACCCCACACACTCTACATTCTGGTGAAAAAATTGGACTGTTTGCTGGTCAATTTACATGATGCCATTTGCCTGAGTCTGACTCGGATCAGTCTCTGGATAGTTTAAGTCCAAAAATGGAAGGGAATGAGACACCCATAATCCATCTAGGAGTCAACAAAAGATTTACTTAGCCATAGCAGGGGAAGGACATTTAGGGCAGCAAAAGGATGTCTATCCAGGATATAGCCTTGATTCAGCTAAATGTGCTGTCCTGTGTAGGCGTTGGTCATTCTGCTATTATGTGATTAGAGCCCTGAAAGAGTGCTCTTATCTGCTTATGTCTTGGCTGTTTTGTGCCCAAGTGACCAGGAAGCTCTATCAGTAGTCCCCTGAGTCAATTATATACTGAAGATGATATCAATATGGTTTTTTTTGGGAGGGTGGAGGATTTTTTTTCATACATGTACAATAGTTAAATTCCCAAAGATCTTATGCCTGCATGAGATCTTTCTTCTGAGCACAAATGAATGAAGCGGGAACAAAGATGGTATGCACTCCGTTTATTCTCAGCTAGCTCAGAGCATATATAGGTATTCTACTTCCATTCAAGCAAGAAGTTTGTAAATACTGTGTGCTGAGCTTATGTGCTTGGCTGTTGTTATTCTTGCTCAAGATAATTGTAAAGGTTGGTAATTGCGGAGGGGCGGTCCATCACATAAATCATGCAAGGACATGATGTCTCAAAGATATTTCTCCCGAGGGCATCATGACCCTGATAACCCGAGAGTTCCAGAC
>CM053769.1:436038009-436111656 GCA_028658325.1 Potorous gilbertii | reverse complement strand
GATAAGAACCTGTCAGCTCTGACCTACATTCTGCTATCACTCTAAGCTGGGAGGCGTTTTAATCCTATGGAAACCGAACTTCTCCTTTTGTTTCCCACACTTTCTAGTCTCTACTCATATGGAAAGGGAAAGAACGATCTTAAAGTTATATTGGTATTCTCCTCATAAGTTACCCAAACAATGATGTCCCAGAGCAAATGATTACTAATTTTATAACCAGTGTTCTAGGCTCTTGCTCTACTCAGCATAGTCCAACCCAGAACTATACCTGATACCTGCCTCACAACTCTCTTCAGTCAGTGCTCCAGCCCTTCCTTAGCACTAATATTCCCTGACTCAGACCCAGATTCTTCTCTTTCTGGGTCCTAGACCTTATCAGCCTTCAACCTTCCCTTTGAGTAGGTGTGAGAGTTATGAGAGACCTCCTTGACCCAGGAATATATTTTGCATTTATGAACTTATTCTTATGGCACTCATTGACCTCTATATTGTTCTTTCATTGAAAGCAGTATTCTTAGAAAACCATTGTTAGGTGGTATATATCTCTGCTCTGCCTATCCTTCCTTTGAACTTGGATGGCTTTTGGTCTCTGGTATTGGAAAGACAAGGAAAATGTCTTTTTCTTTATATTGATCTTTGCCTTGCTTTTTTGAATGCTCAATAGGTTAAAGTATGGGAACAAACATATTTCTCACTCGTTTGTTGTGGTTTCTAAGTTTAAATGAGACTTAGGAGGAAAGGGGCTGGAGAGGACCCCAAGCTTTACCCTCCAGTGCCAATGGATTGCAATCTGTAGGTTTTGAAAAGTAACTTCATAAGGAGTCAGGAACAAGCAGTGGTAGTTTTAAAGAAACTAAGGCATCGATTTAGAGCCAGGGTAATGAATAATAGTTATTTATGTTCTCTTAAGAAAAGAAATGTGGTATAGTGGATAAAACCTCAGACTTGGAATCAGAAGACTTGGGTTCTAGCCCTAGTTCTGCTTCTGGGTAACCTCAGGCACGTTATTGCTCTGGACTTTTCTCATCTCATCTGTAAAATTGGGATTTTTTTCTGCCTTCTTAACCTCACAAGATTTTTGTAGGGATCAAATGAGTCAGTGTGTATAAAAATGAAAATCCAAACTTTGAAAACCAAAATATAATGGAATAGAATGGAAACTATCTCATTACTGCCATGTATGGATATAATCACCTTTTTAGAAGTATTCTTTTCTCAGATGGGGAAACTGAGGTAAAGAAGAATAAGTAGTCTTGTCCTGGAATTGAAACTTTGAACCCAGACATAAGTAAAGACCCTTTCATTCTTCCAGCTTTGGTGCCATGTAATAAAAACTCCCTCATTACAAGAAAATCCATGGGAAAACCAAGCCAGGACTTGAAATTATGCTTTCTTAGGCTGATAGCTTCATTCTTTTCTATTTACTATAACCACTTCAGAAACCTGAGACATTGTTCAGGTCTATGCTAACTAGGGCAAGGCCTAGCCAGAGATCTGATGATGAGCTAGTTCCAGAGTAGACATGGTACTCCTCTTTCTACACTCTTCTTCCCTTTTTGTTCCAGACAGCCAGCCAGTGAGGCTGTGCAGTTGTAGAAGCATTCAGTGCATTTCTTTTCTGAAGTGGGTGCATTAATCAGGTGGGTGAGGAAGTCCCTGGTTGGAGCAAAGATGATTAAGTTGATGCCCTTGTGTCTTCTGTCCTCTTACCTATGCCTTATGACAAGGCTGTTCTAGACCATTCAGCAACTATTTGTTGAATACCTACTATGTGCAAAACACTGTGCTGATGTGATACTTCATTCTTGCCTTCAGTGAGTTTATAATCTAATTTGGGGACACATGACTCAGTTAAATAGCACAAAAATAAGTAATAGCACAGGGTACTAGATGATAAAGTACGGAATGAGTGGTATAAATAGTGAAATAGGAGTTCAGAGATCAAAGATCATTGGCCTAGGATGGTTAAGAAGCCTTGGTGAAAAAGGTAGGACTTGCACTAGGCTTTGAAGGACAGATGGTGGAGGGGAAGTGGATGGGTATTACAGAGTAGGGAATAGAATGAACAAAGGCCAAGATCTGGGAATTCATGTGGCATGTTCATGAGGCAAAAACAAATCAGTCTGGCTGGGACAATGGTTTTGGATATCAGAGTTGTGGGAGATCAAGTTCGAAAGGCAGCTTGAAATCAGTGTGTAGACAACCTTAAATGCCAGGCTAAGGAACAGAGGTTGTATTCTGTAGAGTTGGACTAGACGGTTGATAAGGTCCCTTCCGCTTCTAAACTGATGATCTTATAAATGGAATGGAGAGCATAAATGAATTCTGATCAAGGGATTGATAGAATCAATGGAATAGTTTAGGAACCTCAGTCTAGTATCTATGCGTAGTGTGGATTGGAGGAGGAAAAGCTAGAGTCAGAGGGACTGGAAAGGAGACTGGGTCTACTGATCTAGACAAGGGTCATTCCAGATGGCTGAAACCACTCTTTCCATAAGACATTATCAAATCCTTTTTCTTTAAACCCCAGTTCATGTACTAGGTATCCTTTCTTCCATGAAGCCTACCTTGACTCCCCTTGTCCCCAGCTAAAAGTGAACTCTTGTACCTCACATACCTTAAAACATTTTTTCTAGATACCCTCTTATCTCATACTACTTTGATCATATTTATTTATATATGTGACTTATATTAAATTGTAAGTTCCTTGAAGTCAGGGACTGTATGTTTTAATTTTCTTCTTTCTATCCCAGTGTCTAACTTAAATGTTCGAACTTTATTTTCTACTTCTTCCCCATCCCGTGGCACTAACACAAAACCAAACCACTTGTATTTATATAGTAATAGTTTTTACCTTCTTACAATTCCATACCCCAGTGAGAGGAAGCATCCTGAATTGTATACAGTTTCCCCAGCAGCTAGAGGTTGAATCACTTCTATCACTAGCAAATACGGAAAGTCTTCAGCCTTGCTTATGACAGGCCCTTCTTCCTTTAATGCCGGTGCCTACATGCACCAGTATGAGCTAATTCCTCACCTCCCCCTCTCCCTTTGAGATATCTAGAAGTTCTCAGAGAAGCCCTGGGATGATTTGTATAGCTTTGTCCCAGCTATCAAAGAAGATAAGAAATGGGAAGAGGGGGCAAATGCCATTTTGAGTCTCCCCCCAAATTGAAAAGGGAAGGCTGATTAAATGGGGATATACTAAGTGGCACAATGGTTAAATTGCTAGGCCTGGAGTTAGGAATGCTCGTCTTCCTGAGTTCAAATACAGCTTCAAACTCTTATTAGCCTGTGTGACCCTGGGTGAATGAATCACTTAATTGTGTTTGCCTCAGTTTCTTCATCTGTAAAATTAGCTGGAGAAGGAGATGGCAAACCACTCCTGGATCTTTGCCAATAAAATCCAAAAAGGGATTGTAAAGAGTAAGACACGACTGACATGACTGAACAACAAATTAACCAGGTAATTGAGGAAGAAGGAACTTGGGATAGACTGTGTGAGTTTATTTAGAATGAAAAATATAGACACCTTGGAACAACCTAAGAAAAAGCAAGGTTTTACTACTGCTGCCTGAGAAGATTGTGTGTGTGTGTGTGTGTGTGTGTGTGTGTGTGTGTGTGTGTGTATGAACAGGGTGGGGAATGAGAATCCTAGATCAAAGAACAGAAAGTCTTAAATGGCCTAGAGGCATTCTGACCCTGGACTTATCAGACAGAGCTACAAAGATTGACACAGTTTGCAGGAATTATGACTGGCTATTTCATTCTGAAAGAGTTGTAACACTTTCCTGAGGAATAGAGAGACTTGCAGAGAACTGATGGAGCAACAGAGTGATGCATGGGATTGGCAGTTGGAAAGGCAGTCTGGGAGAGATGCTTGAAAGATACTACTTGGAACAGGAAAGTGAAGTATGGAATGTTGGAGGGAGTAAAACAACTGAGGAGATAATTCTATTGATAAAAGTATAAGAATCTGGAACCAGCATAGAACTGGGTATTCAATTTCCCCTTTGTTGGGGCCTCTCTCAGGGCAATATGTGAGGGGTGCTATGCAGGATTCTGGCAAGGGAGATACATCAGATAGAGGAAAAGAATGTCCTGACTTTTGCTGGGTTCATATACAAGTCCTTTCTGTGCCCTTTACTGGGTACATGAAACCAGTTCTGTGTGAGGCCATGTAAGTCTGAATGCTTGCAAAGGGACTTGATCTACACCCTTTAAAGGAATGTTATATGCTCATATTCCCAAGGACTATCTTATTGGAGGGAAAAAGAATAAATTCATGAAAAAGCATTTATTAAGTACTTATTTTGTGCTAAGCACTATGCTAAGCATTAGGGATATGAATATAAGTGAAGACAGTTTCTGCCCAAAAGAAGCTTACATTCTCATGAGTGAAACATCACACATAGTGGAGTGGTGATCAGAAAGGGGCATTTTAGGTTGGATAGCTAGAGATGCTGAGTGGAACCACAGGGTTCTAGATTGCCACACACTTTCTAGTACAACGGAAATATGGATTTGATTACAGTTTCAGAATTGTAAAGTAGTGAATGTGGGGAGACAATGAGAGGACCAGGGGCAGCTGACAAGAATGTACCTGAGGAGAAAAGTGAAGCATGGCTGAGGCCATTCCATTGTCATGAAGCCATGAGAGGCACACATCCATCAATCAGACCACAGGGCCAATAGTTCCAGAACTGAGGTTAAGTCCACAGGGCATTGTTGCTGGTGCTGCAAAATGCCTGCCAAACCTGATGCAGCTGACCAAGTACGGTCATTCCCTTTGGGGAATACCAGCTCCCAACATATGTAGATTCCACCTGAGTGGAGATGGATAACCTAGAGAGGACGTGAGAGAATGCCCACACTGTCCCTCTTTCCCATGTCAAGAGTGAGCCTTTAATAAAGGGGTTACAAGTGGTTTCTGAGAAGTAGACCTTGCCTAAGCAGGAGCCCCATATTGGTGAAAGTCAAAAGAAGGAAGGAGAACATGTGAAGGCTTATTTTATTGCCAGCAAAATGAAAGAGGATCCTTTGTGTCTTCTGAGTTCCCAGATTGCAAACTTCTGCTACTATAGTGAATAGACACAAGCCTGCTGCTAGAGTGAAATAATAGATACTGTTTCTAAATATACCAAGTAGTTTTCATCCTTTCTAGAACAGACTCCTGGATCTTTATGCCCTTTGCTTCTTGCTTTTCTTTCAGAGGCCTTTTTGGGGGTTGAAGATATAGGGCTGCTCTAGCAGCACCTGTTTATACTTGTAGTATTGGGGAGCCTGAGGGGAATGAATGAAAGCCCCTCTTAAGTTTCCTGTCAGACAGGTTTGACTACTAGCTCTGAGTTTCAGTTCTTCTGCCAAGTGTACACTGCCACAGCATCACCTTTCACCAACTTCCTTCCATTGTGGGGAGGACAGAGGATGGGGAGGTTGGTATCGAAAGGTATCTTTCTCTACTTCTCTGTCTTTTCTTAGACGTAGACATAATAGACCCAACGGCTATGCTTCTCTTTCTCAGAGATATTATCAGTAGGAATGAGATAATACCTGTGAACATGCTTTGAGGTCCTTGGAGAGAAGATATGCACAAAGTATTATTAAGATTACATAGTTATTAATCAGTCCAAATTCTGTATTGTTGGCTCTAGGGACAAGTATTTCCTGCATTCACCTCTCCAAGATAAAATTTCTCCCTCCTTTTCCCACTCTGATTCCAGTACATTATTCTCTGGCCTCTTCCTCTTCCTCCCCTTTCTATTCCCCTCCTGCCTTCCCTTGATGGGATAGTGATGGGTTTTACGATGTGAAAGTCAATATTTGCCCATTATACCCACTCACAGCTCCAATTGATTGGCTCTTATCTGGAAACTCTTTTGTGATCTAATATTTATTTGAGTCTCTTTCTCTGTGAGATTCACTGTTCTGAAACTCAATTTCATTGAGTAGACAGTTATTAAACATCTCCTTAAACATCTACTCTGTGCCAGGCACTGAGGGGACAGTGACAAAAATGAAAACCAGTCCCTTTCCACAAGCAGGTTCCAGTCTACTGGAACTAGAGAAATGAGACAGACACTTTTGAACTCTGCATCTGTGTTCAACTTTTTATTATGAACACATAAGGCTCTCAGCAATTTTCCAATTAGATAGAACAAAGACAAGGATCACCTTCCCCAGCTGGAAAGCCTGAGGCCCAGAGAGAGGTAGTGATTTTCACTAGGCCAATGGGTGGCATTCTTGCTGTGCCTGGAGTCAAAAAGACCTGTCAAATCCGGGTTCAAACTTTTATTAGCTATATAGCTCTGCGTAAGTCATTTAACCTGTTTGCCTCAGTTTCTTCTACTATAGAAAGGAAATAATAAGAGCAACTACCTCCCAGGGTTATTGTAAGAATAAATGGATGATATTATAAAGTACTTAGTACAATATCTGGTATCTAGTAGATGTTATGTCCTATATAAATACTTATTTCCTTCTTCTTCTCCTTCCCACTAGGACTCTCACAGCATTCATTGCAGAAACTTGACCCTTCTCCTTCCTTATGAGCTCCAGACTGGAGCTGGTATGTACTTGTACATCCTGTTAAATCTTATTCATGACTTACTAAGTCATGTGTAAGTAGTGAGAGAGAGAGAGAGACACAGAGAGAGAGAGAGACAGAGACAGAGAGAGACAGAGAGAGCAGCAAGTGAGTTGTATGACAAAAGAAAAGGATTGCTGATAGTTGCTTCCATTCCTTCTCATGTAACTCTCTGGGGCCCCACACAATATGGCAGACTGAATTTGATATACATCACCACCACTACTCTCTTCTTCTGCATCATCACACATTGGGAAGCAGCATGGTCTAATGGAAAGAACACTGAACTTGAAGTCAGGAGGGACCCTGGGTTGTATTAGATGAAGGTCCTTTCTAGCTCTAGGTCTATGATCATAGGAATCCAGGCAGTGACACTGGTTTTGTGACCTTTGGAAAAATCACTTTAACCTCCTTCAGCCTCAGTTTCCCTATCTGCAAAATGGAGATAATTATACTTGTTGCATTTACCTAGTAGGCTTGTTGTGAGACTAGTGCTTTGTAAATCTTAAAGTGTTATATAAATGTTAGGGATCATCCCAAAATGATATTTCTTGAAGACCCAATTGGGAGGGCACAGTTAGGTTCTGCAGGAAACATGAGTTTGCTGACTTGGGCTTCATAATAATTCCCCATCTCTGGTTTGTTTTTCATATCTGAAGCATCTTTGGAGTGGGTCTGCTCTCCTGAATGCACAAATTCATTCATTTAGAATCCATTGTCACTCAGTATGATGAGAGTAGATTCATCACATATCAAAACTGACAAAATTGTGTTCAGCAAATGGTTAACCATTATTTCTTGTGTTTGGATTTTAAGTGATTAATAGTTTGAGGCAAACATCATCTAAGCCATCAGCAACTGTCTACATTACCAGAGACCAATATGAAACTCTTACTGGATCTTTGAGTTTGTTCATTTAGCTCAGGCACTAGTCATTACACCCTTTAACCATTTTCTGAGGCTGGGATTCACAGCAGAAGGAGTTGCTAGTTTCTTAGGTATGGCCAGCTGGAGCAATCCTGGGCTATCACCTTGCTAAGTGTGACTGCAGCAATAATGTCCAGCCTAGGCCACTACAAGCAAAAACTTCTGTACTAGGAAACTTGTTACAGGCAGAATCACAAGATTAAAATGGGCTTCAGAGACCAAGTTCAACCTGGACCTAAACAAGAAACTTCTCATGAAAAGTGATCTTCTAGTCTTTATTGAAGACCTTCAGTGAGGGAGAACCCACTATTTTCTAAGAAAACCCTTACCACTTTTGGACAGCTGTGATGTTTAAAAAAAAAGACATATATTTTCTGGGTAATTTTATTAATGATGCTAACATTTTTAATAAAAGGAGGTCTGTGGAACTCTTGAATGCCAAAGACAATTATGGTTGTGGGTTCACAGTTTATATGCTCTTGGAAAGGGGGTATTCCTGAGGTTAACAATCAACTCTGATTAATTAGCAATTAGTGAGAGAATGAATATTTCAATGAGGGACCAGACTTATTCTAGTGAATTTTGATTATATCATTTACTTCTAAGTTACCCCAAGTCTTGGGCAATCTATTCAAAGAATTTATCCCCACCCAAGCCTGAGTATTATACAATGAATTCCCCACCTGAGTAGTGTCTGAACAAGATTGTTAAGAAAATTAATGCAATCTTGTTATCAGCCATGCCCTTTAAGAGACTGAACGTTGAAGTGAGGACTTTAGAAAAGGCAAGGAACTCTGGATCTCCTCAAATCATTAATTATTAATAATTATTTCTCTAACAGCTTATTATGTGGAAATGTTTTACATTAAATTGAAATGTTCTTTGCAACTTTCACTTACTACTCCTAGCTTTATCCTCTGTTGCTCTTCCTGTTGATTTTTTTTCCTTCTTAGTACCCTTAGTGCTTAGCGTAGTGCCTGGTGTATATTCTAAACTTAATTGTTGACTTGACTTGTAGATGAACTTGGACAATTTCACAGGGACTTTACTATAGATGGTTCTTCACTCTTGGAGTTCTGTGAACCCAATACTTGTTTTCTCAGTCTCCTTTCCCTGCTTCCAGTGGGCTAGTTCACTGGACAGTGGGCCTCTGGCTTAGGGTTTGTGTGAGTAAATTTGAGTCATCCATACCTGGATGAGGATTGAGTTACTGCCTTGAGTTTAAGGAAAATTGGATTGTTCTTCTCAGAGGAATCCTACTGCTAAGTCTTTGGATCACTCCTTGTCTCTTTCTTTATGCTGCTTTGATTGTGTTTGGCTCCCAAAGGGAGCTCCATTTCCAATGAAATGTGTCAGTATCTTGGCAGCAGGAGCCCAATATTGGATGTTAATCCATGGGGTACTGGCTGAGGCTTGAGAAGAGAGTGGAGTTTGCTCAGTAATTGGTGAAGACAGGCCCAGCAGGAGCATATGTGAATGTGCTTCTGCTCCTTTGCCTTCCAGACCACAGGTATTTTCTGCTCTTTACTCAAATGCACTTACTCAGCACCATTCCATGTCTCCACTCCAGTTTGTCACTTCCCACCTACCTCAGTGATTTTCTATCATGCTTCTGAGAGTTATTTCCATTGTCCTTTAGGGAGGAAGGGAAGGAATAAGCATTTACGTAATGCCTACTATACGTCAGACACTATATAAGTGCTTTTTTATAGATATTATCTCATTTGATCCCCACAACTCCAGGAGGTACATGCTGTTATTGTCCTTATTTTATTGATGAGGAAACTGAGGCAAACTGAGATTAAGTATCTTGCACAGGATCACACGGTAAGTGTCTGAAGTTGGGTTTGAATGACCTGAGTTCAAATCCGAGGGTCCCTACAATATGGCAGACTGAATTTGGATTCCTGACTTCAAGCCTACCATCCTATCCACTATCTACAGGCAGCAGCCAAATCTTCTGTGATCCCAGCACGATGCCTCCCAGTATCACTGTTTCTTCCTTGACCATGATCTCTGTCCTCTGATCTTAAGCTCTTTAGCCATGGTAGTCATATTGTCTTCTTTTGAGGCAGACTATGATGAGAAGAGGCAGCTAAGAGGACTCAATGGATAGGGTCCTGGTCCTGGAGTCAGGAAGATCTGATTTTAGATCAGTCTTTGTATGCTTACTAGCTGTGTGACCTTGAGCAAGTCACTTTACCTCTGCCTAGGAGGCTGCTAGGTGGCTTAGTGGATTGAGTGCTGGGTCTGGTGTTAAGAAGACTGAATTCAAATCCAGCGTCGGACACTTAACTAGCTGTGTGACCCTGGAAAAATCACTTAACCTCTGTTTTCCTTAATCCACTGGAGAAGGAAATAGCAAACCACTCCAGTATCCTTTCCAAGAAAGCCTCATGGATAGTATACAGTCCATAGGATCACAAAGAGACACAAATGAATAGCAAGTGCTGGGATGAAGGGTGCCAAGAAATGCATTTCTCTCTTTTGACTTAGGTCTTCCCAGTACTTCCTTTACTTTGTGTTCTCTTTTGGCCTCTGGAGAGAAGGCCCAGAGCACTCTTCCCATTTTTGTCCAATAGATAAAATACCAAATTCTTGAGAATGGAGCAATGAGCAGCCTCATCCCCTGTCTGCATCTAGCCATGTCTCAGCTCCAGCCTTGGAGCTCCTTGGGATTTCTCTGCTCTGGTGGGTAGCAGCTGGCACCACTCTGACTTTCCTTGCTGTGATACTGATAGCAGCTGGCAGTTAATAATGGAGGAACGTGGCTCTGAGGAGGAGAGGAGGTTGTGTGGGTAAGGGAGTGATAATGGGAGGGAGGTATTCTGCCAGGGTCACAGAAGGTACAGCTGCTGCCCAAGGTAGCAGCCTGCTGAGATAGGCTAAATTTTCAAACTGGAGGCAGTACCACTCATGCAGATATATATGTGTGTGTGTATGTGTATGTGTGTATATATATATATATATATATATATATATATATATATATATGTTTATACAGAGAGAGAATTAGCAGACAAGCACTAGAAACTGAGATATATATATATAGCAACTTCTAGTGCTTGTCTGGTAACTAAAACAGTTAATTTTTTTAGGTCTTCAGAGACCTTAGAAGATAGTGATAAATATAAGGAAAAGTAAAGAAAGGGTGAGAAGGGCAGAAGATCACTGCCTTGCCCTTGACCATATTATATAAGCCCTCACAACCTTCTTTTATGTGTGTATGTGTGGGGAATTCAGTTATTCATTCATGAATAAATGAATCTGCTGAGTGCCTACTATGTGCTGTAGCACTGGGCATAGAGGGGCTTTCAGAAGAAGTACTAAATGTGATTTCTGTCTTTGCATCAAAACTAGGAAATATGACATATAAACATGAAAACAGTTTAAATAATGAATGTCACTGTCTTAGGGTCGTACCTTACGTCGCACAAACACCAACTGATTGCGTTTATTAATGTTATGACCATCATATCACAAATATGCCTGTCCCAATTTCAGGAAAATAAATTATTCTTTTAATGAAACTTTGCAAAAGCAACATCCTTAGTCAGACCAGGTGTCTTGATTTTTAAGAAAATATGGTCACAAAACAAAACAAAAATGTAGGTTGCAGTATTTAGCAAGTACTGATTTGAGTTGGAGCTTTGTCTCCCTCCTACTGGGCCACCAAACAAGATTTCCTGGAGAAATATTACTATTTCAGTTAGTTTATTTTTCCTCCCTTGGGTTTTTCTCTGTCCCTGGGAACAAAGCCATCTGTTGGAACTGTGCCACTAAATAGCTATGTGATCCAAGCTAAGACACTTAATCCTGTTCAACCTCAGTTTCCTCATTTGTAAAGTTAGGAAATTGTACTAGATGTGTTCTAAGTGTCTTTCTAGATCTAAAATGTTTTGATCTTGGAAAACCATTTGCTGAGAAGTGGGAGGACACTGGGAGGGGAGGTGAGACCTGTTGACTAGTTTTGGTTTCCCTACTGACCATGTAGGGGCGAGCTACTCTGTGACTCCAGATAATACTATGTTCTCTGACCTGTTTCACACGGCTGTTATAAGGACCAGTGTACTAATGTCTGAAAGTTTCCTGAATTGAAGGTGCTCCATGAATATAAGGTATAATTATTCTTCTTGCCTGGAGACGAGGGACAGGACAGGTGACTTTTAAGCTCAAGAATTCATGTTTTCATGTCTGCTTTCCAGAGTTTTCATGTCTGCTTCTTCTTCAAATGAATGTGCTTAGTCTTCAGGTGCAAACCATTCATCGGAATGGGATAAGAATTTGAGATCTGAGAGGATAATGATAGAAAGATGAGAATGTCTGTTTCTCAGAAAGGGCTAAGACTTTGGGCTAAGATAAGAGTTTGAAAGATGATTTCTTTTGAGAAAGAATAAGTAGAGATGTGGAAAAGGTGGAGATGACAGGTAGATTACATGCAAAATGATTTTTTGTTTACTTTTAGCCTCTTTGTCTTCCCATTTCTTCCCCCACCTGAAACACATAGGTTGGCTGCTAAATATAAATAGCATTCCCCTTGGGCCATAATGCTGTGTTTTTTGGAACAGTTAGGCCATTATATCCTGCTACACTCATACCCTTCCTTAGCCTCAAGGTGCTCCATTCTCAATGAAAAAGGAAGTCTATTTATTCAAGTCTGAAATAGGCAGTACTGGAAATGAAGGGTTGAAGGAATTTATTCATGCATGCATACATGCATTTGACAAATATCTGTTGGCCTCCACTTATGTACAAGACACTGTGTTAGGTCCTGCCGGGCATACAAGGACAAATAAGACATGGTCTTTACAGTCTAATTGGGAAGGTAAGACATACACACAAATACAAAAATAACAAGGTAATTTGCAATAATTGCTATAGTAGAGACATGGAGTAAGTACAATGGGGCATGGAGGGATCACTTGAAGATGGAGTAATGAGGGAATTGTTCATTGAAGAGGTGATACTTGAGTTGGCTCTTGAAAAATGGGGAGGATTTTGATAGATATTTGAAGGAGTATAGTCCAGGAGGAGGGAATTACATGAGCAAAAACAGAGTTGGGGAAGTGAAAGGTGTCTTGGGGAATAGTGAAGACTCCAGCTTTATGAAAGCCTGGTAAAGCGAATCAAGTCAAGCCAACAACCTTGTATGATGTGTGATACATGACAGCTACTGTGCTAAGTGTTGGAAATACAAAGACAAGCACAAAAACAACAATCCTTGCTCTCCAAGAGCTTACATCCTAATGGGGGAAGATCACACATGGAAAGAAATGGTGTTGGGTTGAGGAATGGATCCAGGGTTCACAGCATCAGGAGTGAAACCCTAAAAGTGATGAAGACATACTTGGCCTGGACAATTTCTTTAAAACGGAGGTTCTAGAATGAGCCAGTTGATCAGAGGAAGGGGCAAGAAATCAATCAAGTAGGAAGGAAAGGAAAGGGATGCCATCTTAGAACATTTGGATTGTTTTGCTGTTGTGATCAGTAACATAATTCATATTTATATGGTGCTTTCAGATAAGTTCCTTAAAATAACCTCGTAAAGTAAGGTTTATTATTCCTGTTTTACAGAAGATGAGATTGAGGTCCAGAAAAATGAAATGGCTTGTCTACCTTCACACAGTATTAGAGTCAGGATTTGAACCAAGGGCTCCTCACTCAAATCCCGTGCACTTTCCATTACATTGATGAATGGAACATCAGCTGGAAAACAAAAAATTAACCTAATCTCTTCAGTTGTCTTTTTGACACTTTCATTTGTTTTTAAATGACATATTGCATTAAGGGCTGTTAATACAAATATAGGCAGGTGACAGAGTAAGTATTGTCTGGACTGGGGAGTTCCAGGATTAAGGGGGATGATAGGGAAGGGCTATTGCCATGGACTGGAGAATAGCTAGGTATGATCCTGGCCCAAGGGCCCACAGGGAGTCAGTGGAAAGTTAGGAGGCCTGAGCCTTTTCTGAGTTGCTGACCAGTGCAAATGAGTCCACTCTTTTCCCTAAGAGCCACTCCCCTCACTCTCTTCCTTCCTCCTAAGATAGGTTGGGTGAAGCATAGCTGGTACAAGTTTTAATTTGAGCAGGGTTGGCAGGGAGGGTAAGAGAACGTCTTTATTCAGAACCAAAAGTATCTTTCTCATCTGAGATCTGTGCCTTCATCAAATGACTCCCCAGGGATCAAATATCTACATGGAAGTAAGAAGGAGTTAATACCACCTTGGCCTGTAAGGCCACGAGAGACAGCCCAATTTCACATGACCTTGTGATGCACAAAGCATTCAATCTTTCTGTGTTTCAGTCTTCCAGTATGTATTGTTATGGGTAATTCTTGTCTACACCATTGTTTCACATGGTGAAAGATTAAATTTTTTAAATTTTTGTGAAGATTAAATTTTTTAAAATCATGAAAGCCATTAATACATTGTAGATACATTGTTATTAATTAATCAACTATTTTTTAATTATTCTGTGTATAGACATCTATACACATATATCTACATCTATATCTACATTGATATCAATATCTGTATCGACATCAATATCGATATCTGTATATCCTGGACAGTTAGATGGTGCAGTGGATAGAGTGAGTGCTGGGTCTGGAGTCAGGAAGACTTATCTTCATGAGTTCAAATCTGGTCTCTGGCACTTATAAGCTATGTGACTCTGGACAAGTCATTTGACCCTATATACCTCAGTTTCCTCATCTGAAAATAAGCTAGAAAAAGAATTGGCAAACCACTCCAGTATCTTTCCCAAGAAAACCCCAAATGGGGTCTTGAAGAGTCAGATATGACTTGAAATGACTAAACAACTATAACCTTGATATCTCCTCCATTTGAATATAAGCTCCTTGAACACTGGGATTGTTTCATTTCTGATATCTGTCCCTAGGGGCTAGCACAGTTCCTGACACATAGTAGATACTTAATAAATGCTTGCTGTATGATAGTAATTTTTAGGAGCTAAATGTGGGCTCAGCACAAGGTATAGTGCTCAGGTATGTGAATTTGCCATAATAACTCTTTGTCCTGGGGAGAGAGATCAAGCCTGAACGTTTCAGCCTGGCCCACATCCAATATCCCTCTGGCATTGCCCACTTGGAAGAGTACAGCTCAATAACTATGAGTCAGCTTTGGCTGGTGAAAAATGAATCACGTCTGACCAATTTGATTTGATTCAGGTTGTTCGGTTTTCTTTCTAATTAAATAATTATTGGTCTGGATGGAGAGAAAATGGATTCAATCCGTCTAGCTTTTTGGAAAGCTTGTAAAACATTCCAGTGATAGATTAGTGGACAAACCTTCTCATTTGGGGTTCAAGTGAGGAATTCATTGAAAGAACTGGTTGACATTGTAGAGGCAGAAGAAGACTCCCTTGGTAGTTGGGGACCCCTGGTGTTTCAGGGCGGGGTTCTACATTGTGACTAGGTACTTATTTTCTGTTTAAACATTATAGTCTCAGTATTTGACCTTGGGAAAGCTGCTTCTTGTTACTGTTCCTTATATGTACAATAAATGGAAATAATCTTATCCCAGTGTGAGAAGGGGGAGTGTTGGAAGATAAAGGAAGATAAAGGACAGGGTAACAGAAAAAGAAAACTAGAAAACCCAAGACTGACAAGAGAATCGTTGAGGCATCTTTTTTTTTAATGGAGAGAAAAAGAACTATGGAGTCTGAATGTATATTGAAACATCTCTCTCTTTTTTTGCTCTCTTTTTTGTTTTGTTTTGTTTCTTTCTCATGGTTCATCCCATTGGTTCTAATTCTTCTTTACAACATGACTAATGTGAAAATATGTTTAATATGAATGTATATGTAGAGCCCATATAAGATTGCATGCCATCTTGGAGAAGGGGGTGGGAAGGAAGGCATAGAAACTTAAAACTCAAAAGCTTGAGGAACTGAATGTTGAAAACTAAAAATAAACAAGTTAATTAAAATAAAATAAAATAATTGGAGAGAAAAGAAGGGAAAGAAGACCAGAGGACAATTGGCATAGTAGATAAAGCATCGGACCTGGAGTCAAGAGGACCTGAGTTCCAGTTGACCTCATATACTTACTAGCTGGGTGATCTTATTACCTCAAAAAAAAAGTATTAAAAAACAAGGAAAGAAGACCAAAGAAACAGGACAACTTTGAAAGCAATAGGTTGATCTTCTATACTTGAAAAAAAAAAAGTAAACTGCTGTAATAATAGTAATAGATAGCATTTACATAGAGCTTTCCAAATTATCTCATTTTATTTTTACAACAAACTTGGTAGTTAGGTGTTGTTGTTATCTCCATTTTACAGATGAGGATACTGAGGCAGGTGGGGGTAAGTGATTTTGTCCAGGGTTATATATAGCTACAAGGTGTGACCAGATTTGAATTCAAGTCTTTCTGACTCCAAATCCAGTGCTCTTATTCATTGTTTTGCCTAGGCTC
The DNA here is from genome assembly GCA_028658325.1 of Potorous gilbertii. Lineage (NCBI taxonomy): Eukaryota > Metazoa > Chordata > Mammalia > Diprotodontia > Potoroidae > Potorous > Potorous gilbertii. The sequence continues at coordinate 436,095,707 of CM053769.1, read as the reverse complement.
TCTTCTATATGTAATAGAAACCTTCAGTTTCATGTAATAACCTCCTTTTCTGTTCTACATGTAATAGGAAAATGTCCATGCTTTTTGATGTTTGTTAAATTCAGAATAAAAATTTTTTTAAAAGAGAGAGGTTAAGACCTGTGTCACACAGCTAGTATTTGTCAGAGAGAGGACTTGAACCCGTATTTTCTTGATTCTAAGGACAATTCCCTATTCATTATGTCATGCCACCTCTCTGGGGTACAACTTACCCACTAAAAATAAATTTCCCTTACATGAAAGTAGAAAAGAATTAGCAGTATCCATCCTTTAGCCTTCCTCCAAGGGAGCACTAAAAGTTAGACAATGAGGAACAATACCTGAAGAAGGGTTTGGCAGGGAGGGACTGGTGTACAAATAGAAAGTGTAATTACCTAAATGCCACTGTCATAGGTCAGACTATTACAGCTATGCAAATGCTGGGGATGGGATGAGAAATAGATGGAAGAATCTTTTTATGTCAGCAAATTCACAAGGTTCAGAGAAAGCAAGAATGATGTAAGGATCATACATTTAGAGCTGGAAGGGGCCTTAGATGTTCTCTACTCCAGCCCCCTCATTTTACTGATGAGGAAGGGTTGGTGGCTTCCCAAAGTTGCAGTGGCAATAAGTGGCAAAGCCTGGATTTGATAGCTCCTCTGACCCCATATACAGACTTGTTTCCTTTGCACCACACAGCCTCTTCAACAGCTGGTTATAGAGTGAAGCCTAGAAGTTAAAGACCCCCTATTAAAAAAATATGCATTCTCAGAGGAAGAATCCAGTAGTAGAGAGAATAGAAAAGACTAGCCTTCCATATTTTCCATATTTCATTTCCAAGGTCTCATCCATTGTTAAATCACATTAGCCTGTGATCGTTGGTCCTTGGGAAGGTCTACAGAAGAGGGAATAAACCACCAAGGTGGATGAAATGAGGCTTTGATTTGGTAATGTGGAAGTTTGAACAGTCCTTCTGAGCTGTGGCAAGTAAATGCTATAAAGGTAGACTGAGGCACATAGAGCAAAATCTGTTTATTAACAATGATGCATATAACTGTTAAGAAAAGTGGGTCAAATTGGCTACCTCAGGCCAGTGACCCCAGTGAGAAGGGGGGTAACCCTCTTTATTTACATATAGGAAAGGAGGTGGTTTGGGTAGTTTTTTAACCTTACAGTAGGTTATACTACTAAAAGTGGGTTGGCATTCAGATATGGTTATTCATACTTCTCTCTGACAATTAAGGAATATGAATTGTTTTATAGGACTCGTCTGCATCTTGTAATCTTGGCTAGGAAATTAGAACCACCAGATTTGTTGTCCCCTTGGGGGAGATCATACCTCCCCTAATTACAAAAATACAAGCAAGGACAGAAGACTTGCCTTTTGGTGGGGAATGGCAAAAGGTTAAGCCATTTGGGGCTTACAGACAACAAGCATATGTCCCAGGGGTTAACTGCATGAGTGATAACATTCCCTTTCAACCATACCTTTAAACTAACTCAGAGGGAAAATTGCATTTTTGAGCAAGGTGAGTTCAGGCGCATACTAACTCAGTTATAAAAATAGATATAGCATAAAGTCAATTACATTGTAAAACCAATACAGTAGAAATCAGAGGCAATATTAATTTTTTTCTTTTCACAGTGCCAGGGTTGAAGGCTGGCACTTTTGGGATAATGAGAGAGGCAAGGATCATTAACATAGGACAGGGTCCAATTTAGAGGTCAGGGTAGAGGAAAAATGTGTCTCACACATGAAAGGTTGAAGTCCTAAAGAAGATAGCCTAGGTGGATATATTGGGGAAAGGGGTTTTGGGGAGAGGGGAGGAAGAAGAGTACCTAACTGGGTGTGAGAGCAAAAACAAAGGGGAATAGTTGCCCAAGTTTTAAATGGTGAGAGACAAGGGTAGGATAGGGTAGGGAGTCAAGTCAACAACAAGGCAACAAGCATTTATTAACTTGCTTATTATATGAACCAGCTACTCTACCAACTGCTGTGCCCAAATACTGGATACCATGTCCACTCTCTTACCATGAACTGTTTCTGTAAATAATTAGATCTTCTAGGAAATCTAGAGGCGCTGTCTGACATACATACCTTAACATATTGGTGTGCCTGTTTGGTTATCCACTTTTCTAGGTATGAAGCTAAGTAATGACACAATCCATACTGTCTGCTCCTCTAGTTAATGAAAATTCCTGCGATATTACCCAAATGATCCGTGAAATAAACCAAGATGGGTGTGGTGGTCAGTCTTCCTAGAGACTATCATGTAGTAGAGAGTCACTTACCTTTGAAGAAGCTAGAAGCATTTCTTTGCCTCTTCACAAATTTACTCCTCAGCTCTGCTGCTGATGACATATTACATTCTCCACTGTCTCTCTTTGTTGCAGATCTTTCCCCATGTGGGCAAATGTTTCTGTTTTGGACTGTTTTAGGAGTAGATTGGACTTGCCCGAGTCATGCATCTTAGGCATATGTACATATATAATTCTAAAGGACCCTGATAGGCTGTTGATTTCCCCCCCCCACCCCTCGCCCCGTATCTAAATGGGTAGGGTCATGGTAGCCTTTCCACTCAAACCCAGTTTTCACATGTAAGTACAGTTCTCCAAGATAAGAGTTAAGATAAGGCTTTCCTTTCCCACTACAAGGTCTGTAAACAACCCTCTGATCCGCTGATAGTATTGGGGAGAATGTGGTAACCCTTCAAGATTAATGCAGTAGAAGGAAAAAAATGAGGCATATACAATTGATTTGGTTGCTATTTCTAGGGATTAAAACTCTAGCCTGGGGTAAACATAAGAAGTTTTTCCAGAATATATAAATAGACTTCACACAAGTACAGTAAGACAGATTTTGGATGTTTTAAAGCTGTTAATTGAGGCAACTATGAAAAACTCCCTTATGTTACTTCTGCCTCTTCCTGCCTCCCCAGCAGCTCTCTGCTTCACATGACCCTGTTTTCTGGCCAGATTGAGAGGAGGGAGTCCTCCAGTCATGTTCCTTATCCCTTTATAGATTTCCAGTTTTTCCTTGAGCTTTCTCAATTCTGATGGGAGTATGTCCTAACCTATTCCTTTTCTCTTCTCTCCCCTCAGGTGTTGACTTTAAGATGAAGACTATAGAAGTAGATGGCATCAAAGTTCGGATCCAGATTTGGTGAGTTAGATGGGAGGAGGACAAGAAAGCACAGGCATGTGGGATTGCTTCCTAGGGAAGAGAGGGATAGAGTTGCAGCCCAAACATAATGTTAGGCTGCCATTAAATTGTTACTGGGAATGGAGTCAGGAAATCCTGAGTTCAAATCCAGACTCAGACACTTTCTAGATGTGTGACTCTGGGCAGGTTACTTAAACCCTGTTTATCTCAGTGCCTCATCTTTAAAATGGGATACACTGGAGAAGGAAGTAGCGAACCACCCTGGTATCTTTGCCAAGAAAATCCTATAGCCAGTTGTTCATGGGGTACATAGAGGTGGGTACAACTGAGTGACTCTAAAGCAGCAGCACTTAAACTGGTCCTATAAAATATATATCCTAGGTTCACCTGAGAGTCCTGAAACATATCATGGGGAGGGAAACAGAAGGGTCATAGATTAGAGAGAATCGAAATGAAATTTTCTTGTATACTGTGTCTCATAGCCCAAGGATGTGGGAAGAGGAAGAGGGAAAGATAGGGAAACTATTGTGTTAAAAAGGCAAGTTCATGGACCTCCCAGAGAACCATGGTGCAGTTTCCATATGTGACCACAAGAAGTCGCTGTGACTCTCTGATCCAAAACCCTGTGCAATATTGTTTTAGGGAGTGTGTAGGAATTGCATCTCAACCTTGGAGCAATGCAAGAGGGGTTTTCAGGGAGATTCCTGGAGAATTGAGTGTAGCAGTTTAGGGAATAAAGCAATCTCCTACCCCATCATCCAGTCATATGTTCTGACTTTCCCAGAAATGCCCAGTTTAATTTTCTGACTCAGATGCATGGTTGCCCAGAGGGCAAGGAGACCAGTCTAGTGTATTTCTCCCATACACACTCATAGCCAAATCTGGCTTTTCTCTTCATCATCAGGTCCCTATTTCCTCCCAGGTCCTGAGGCATAAAACTCTATTGATTTATACATTCAGTTCTCTACTTTTGGCCTCTTTCAGGATAAGATTTGCTTCCCTTTCCTTCTCCCTCTTTTCCTCCCCATTCTTGATGTACCATGTTCTTATTCTGGAGAACCTGGCTTTCTGTTTCAGGGATACTGCAGGGCAGGAAAGATATCAGACCATCACGAAGCAGTACTACAGACGGGCCCAGGTGAGTCCCTTGCCCAGGAAGTTGGAGGGTAGAGAGACCTGATTCTGCAGCTCTCTGTGCAAAGGATGCTGGGAGAAATATCCTTAGTTTGCATTATGGAGAAGAGTATGTAGGTTTCCATGTTTTCAGCAAACTTAGCAAACGTATAAATATCTGTTCTAAGAGATGGTGTAGTTTTACCTGTTTTGTTTCCTTCCTGAAGGCAATAAGAAAATGGACCCTATGGGGATGAGTGGCCTCAGGAGATTAATGTAAACTGAGTGCCTCAAGTCAAGGTCATTCTAACATTCCTTTAGGAAGGGGACATTTAAGAAGATCCCCATTGCACTTTGTGGGAAAGATGCAAGAGGTCATGAACTGTGAGCTTGCAGCCTATGAGTGTTCAGAGTATAGTTTCTCTTTCCGTTCCATTGGAGGCCCCTTCTTTTTTGTGACCCTAGGTGCTGAAGGAAATGCAAAATTTAACTAAGACAAAGCTTCTAACAGTTATCTCCAACATTTAGTACAGAATGGCCCAGAACTTGTTGTCATAAATGCTTTCTTTCATCAATTTATTTGCTGCCTTTATGAAGGTGGAGGGCTGGGGGTGGGGATTATACATATATTCCCACAGTTTGATTTGATCACCGTGGGAGTGATACAGTCCCTCCATGACTCAATAAATGGTCTTAAGGAGTGTCAGTCAATAAACATTAATTAAGCACCTACTATGTTCCAGGCACTGTACTAAGCCCTGGAATGGATATATACACATATGACTATAGTGTAAAATAGTGCATAAGTGCAAAGTGGAGAAGTGTGAATGAAGTCTTGGGGGGAAAGGTCATCAAGGGTATCAGGTAGTCATTCAATCAACAAGCCATGATTTAGGACTTACTGTGTTCCAGGCAATGGAATATGAAGATACAAAGGCATGGTCTCTGAAAAAAGTGGGGGATCCCTGGAGCCTTGTCCAATTTAACAAATATTTTTTGTCTCCTATTGTGTGAAGAGCTGTGTGAAAAACAGGACTCCTGGAACATAGAGTTGGGGGGATATAGCATACATACAAAGAGATAATATGCATAAATGGATTAACTGAGGACAGAAAATCACCTCCCCAAGAACAAAAAATTGTTATGAAAGAAATTTTATCATAAGCCAAAGTGACTTGGACATTAAGAGCTGGGGTTGGAAGTAAGAAGGGATGGTATACATACTTTGCTGGGAAGAAGGGAGGTTGAGCTCTGGCAGTTATAGGACTGAAGTACCCTCTTTTGGCTTACTAGTTCTCAGGATATTTTTTCTGTGTGTGTGTGTCTGTCTCTGTATATCCCTCATTCTCTCTCTCTTTTTATCTCAGGGAATATTTTTAGTCTATGACATCAGCAGTGAGCGATCTTACCAGCATATCATGAAGTGGGTCAGTGATGTGGATGAGGTAAGACAAACCACATCTCCCTTTCATAAAGGAAGGCAGGGGATGAGATGGGAGGACCTAGAGCTCTGAGACTGAAGAATAAACTCTAAGTCTTGGTTCCTATGGATTGAGGACCAGAGCAAAACCCTAAGGAAGAGTTCAGAGTTATCACACCCTATATCTCTTCCACAGACTTAGTTTGTGTCAAGATTTGCCTCAACCCTCACCCTGATCTATGACCTACTTTTCTCCATAGGCCTCCAAGGGCTGTATAACTTAGAATCAAATGGGAGTCTGGACACCTGGATTCTCATTGAGGTTCCTCTAATAACTAGCTTGATGACTTTATGCAGTCATCTCACTTCTCTGATCTCTATTTTTCTCATTATGAAATGAAGGGATTAGATTATATAACCTGTAACAGAATTTTTACCCTTGGGTCCATGAGCTGATCAGGGGGTCAGTGAACATGGATGGGGGAAAAAAAATTCCTTTTTTATTTTCACTAACCTTTAGTTTCCTTTTTAATCTTATATAATTTATCATATATATTAATAATATTATTCCGAGAAAAGGTCCACAGTTTTCACTGAACTGCCAAAGAGGTCCATGACATAAAAGTGGCCAAGTGCCTAATTGATAGGGATCCTTCCTCATCTAAAAGTCCTAGAAGTCTTTGAGTATCTGTAAAATGAAGGAGCTTAGCCTAGATCCTTGGGTGGGGAGGGGAACCTGCAGCCACAAGGCCACATGTAACCTTCAAGTCTGCTTCAAGTGCTTCTGGTGCAAAGGTCTTCAAGTGCTGCCCTTTGACTGAATCCAAACTTCACAGAACAAATTTCCTTTTTAAAACGATTTGTTCTTTAAAACTTGGACTTGGTCAAAAAGCCTCACCCCTGGCCTAGATAATAGTTAAGTGTCTCTTGGCTCCAATATTCTGAGACTTTACATGTCCTAAGCTGCCACTATGGCAATCCAACAGAGATACCCTATAAATTGATCCAGGCTCAACTACCTGCCTGCAATGCCCCAGTGAGTGGCTCCTGATCTTGGAGATGGTTTTATGGCAGAGCTCTGGCAGTAATTGTACTATATAGCAATGGGAATGAAATGGAAGGGAGGCAAGAGACAAACGGTCCTGTCTTCTTTGTTCCTAGTATGCACCAGAGGGAGTCCAGAAAATCCTTATTGGGAATAAGGCTGATGAAGAACAGAAAAGGCAAGTAGGAAAAGAACAAGGCCAGCAGGTAAGTGGGGGGAGAGGAGCTGTGGTGCAGTGGACAGAACACCCAACCTAGGGTCAGGGAGGTGGAGGTTCTAATGCACCCTCCGTCACTTCCTAGCTGTGTGGCCCTGCAAAGATCCTTTGATGTCTACCTGCCTCCGTTTCCTCATTTGTGTAATGGGGATAGTAACAGTACTTACCTCCATGGGTTGTTAGCAGTAAGGATCAAATGAGGTAATATTTGTAAAGTGCTTTGCAAACCTTAAAGCAAAGTGCTATCTACTATAATAAAAATAATTAATACCATTAATACTATTGTTGTTTTCATCTCCCCTCTCCCCCCAACTAAATCCAGGGGCCACTGGGGTAAATGGGCTAATCTAGGAGCTTTGAGGAAGAACAGAGCTCTGGCTCTGAGCAGCTGCTTCATGATGAATTTCATTGTCATCATCACTGTAAATTAGACCCTGAGGGTCAGAGTCACAACAAAAATAATATGAATGTCTCACATTTACATGACACTGTAAGGTCTCTTTCCTTCTCTCCAACTGCTGACCTTCTTGACTTCTTCTAAATTCTAACCCCATCATCCAGCCATATGTTCTGACTTTCCCAGAAATGCCCAGTTTAATTTTCTGACTCAGATGCATGGTTGCCCAGAGGGCAAGGAGACCAGTCTAGTGTATTTCTCCCATACACACTCATAGCCAGATCTGGCTTTTCTCTTCATCATCAGGTCCCTATTTCCTCCCAGGTCCTGAGGCATAAAACTCTATTGGTTTACACATTCAGCTCTCTAGTTTTGACCTCTTTCAGGATAAGATTCGTTTCCCTTTCCTTCTCCCTCTTTTCCTCCCCATTCTTGTTGTACCATGTCCTTATTCTGGAGAGCCTGGCTTTCTCTTTCAGGGATACTGCAGGGCAGGAAAGATACCAGACCATCACGAAGAGTCATAGAATAAGATGTGGGAGTAAGGTACAGAGGGGTGTAGGGAATGCTGGCTGGTTGTTGTCCTTCATTGTCCAAGTGGACCAAAATGACACCACTGTGCTAGAATCAGGTTTCAGTGTGTCCAACTGTGGCTGATCAGACCAGTATGTCCTTAGAATGCTCTACCACAGGTCGGGCACAAACAGTCTGCGTGAACATTTGGGGTGGATTCTCTAAATTTGCACATCCTGCATTTCCTTTGAGATGTTTCAATTCTGCTTTGCTCACAGAGCACATCTTCTCTGATGTGGGCAGTCCATGCTCCCATGTCACACAATCAATTCCAAAATTCTTAGAGACCTTGAGGGTGTCCTTGTATCACTTTTTCTGAACACCATGTGAAAGCTTATCCTGATGGGGAGTAAGGAGTGTAGGGGCAGGTCAGCTGAATGGGATGTGAAGCATGGTATGGTAAGATAAATTCTCATTAATTCCATCAGTTAGGACAGATCAACTCTAGGGCATAGACCTAAAAATTATTGTATTAATTAGGTAGAGGGGCCTTTCAGATGAGGGTGGATATGGTCTCTGAAGGTGAGAATCTGAAGGGTTAGTTTTCCTAGTGGGGCAAAGAGCAGACTGGGTGGCAAAGTGCCTGTGCTTGAGGTAGGCCCTAGTGACTGGTGGATGGCTGCATGGGATGTTAAGCAAGATTTGAAATCTTTTCAATTCAATCCTACTTGTCCTCACTCCACAATCTAGTAGTCTAGGGCCTCATCACTAATTTTACCTGGGTTATTGTAGTAAGGAAACTCCTAATCATCTTCCTGCCTCATCTTTCTCCTCTCTGTCATCTACCACACAGCTACTACACTGGTGCTCTGAAAGAACCAATGATCTGGCCATCTCACTTCATTGCTCAGGAACTTCCATTGCCTCTTCAGTGCCTCTAAAATAAAATATAAATGACTCTACTTGATGTTTAAGTCTTTCATGATCTAACTTCAGCCTATTTTTCCAATCTAATTACAAATTAATCCCCTCTCCTAAGGAAGTAGAAGAGATGAATATTTCCAATGTAAGTATGATTCTTCTTGCAGACAACAATTGTTTTTCATTCTCTCCTTGTATATTCAATAATGGCATCTAAGTGGCACCATAGTGCATAGAGGGCTGGACTTGAAGTCAGGAAGACTCATCTTCCTGAGTTCAAATGCAGCCTCAGACATTTATTAGCTATGTGCCCCTGAGCAAGTCACTTAATCCCGTTTCCCTCAATTCCTCATCTGTAAAATGAGCTGGAAAAGGAAATGAAAAACCTCTCCAATATCATTGCTAAGAAAACTCCAAATCAGGTCATGAAGTCATACATAACTGAAAAATGACACACACACACAAACCAAAATACTCAATAAATGCTTGATGAATTGAATTGAACCTTTCCTTCCTTACCCAAGGCAGGTGATGCTACAGCCAAGCTCACCTGTTGTTTTCATACACATTCTTCATACATATCCCTTCCATGCTTTTCTATACAGTCTGTGCCCCTAGCCTGGAAATGCTCTGCCTCTTCATCTCTTGGAACTTCTATCTTCCTTCAGTTGGTTCAGGGCTTGAACTGAGAGCAGGAGATTTCACAATTAAAAAAACCTTGCCTCTGGCTAGGGCAACCTGTGGGAGCTCTGCCTAATAACCAGGCAACCAGATGCCACTGCTCTTCCTTCTCCAATTCCCTATTATTTGCTCATCATTATCCTCATCCTTGGGCCATAGAATGGGATGAAGATAGAATAAAGAGTGAAAAACTCATCCCCTGGGAATAACGCTAGAAAGAGTCATGGGAAAGTTGGGGCTTGAAAGGTCAGGGGATAGAGTTAAGGAGTTGTCTAGGGGACAAAGGGGAAATATTCTCAGGAAGTAGAAGAGATGGGTAATTCCAAGGAAGGGCTGATTTCTCCACCAGCTTCTGGGGACCTCAAGGGCAACTTTCCATCCTTCCTTTCTTGCCAACCCCCTCTCAGGGGTTTTCTTCTCCTTCCAGCTGGCTAAAGAGTATGGCATGGACTTCTTTGAAACTAGTGCCTGCACCAACCTCAACATCAAGGAGGTGAGTGGGCCAAGGGTGGGGGTAGGATCGGGCTATGGTAGTTGCTTTAGCTGGAGAAAGAGTCAGTCATGGTAGGAAATTGGCAAGGAAAAAGGCAAATATTTATAGAGCCAAGAGCTCAGGTGACCATGAGCAGGGGAAGGCTCTACAGGAGCATGGGAAGATCGGGGCTAATCCATGTCTTTTTGTCCCTCAGTCCTTCACTCGTCTGACGGAATTGGTTCTGCAGGCACACAAGAAGGAGCTTGATGGTCTGCGAGCACATGCCAGGGAGGAGTTGGCGCTGGCTGAGTTGGAAGAGAAAGACAACAAAACTGAAGGCACAGGGAACTCTTCAAAAAATTGCTGGTGTTGAGAAACCCATGCAGGGCATCCCCCTGCTCTGTGCCACATTTTCCCCTCCACAGACCAGGGGACAGTAAAGGGCTCTGGGTCTCACTCCCCTACTGCTCTTCCCTCACCCAGATAACTTCATTGAATGTCAGTAGGTATCATTGTCCAGTCCCTGGTGCAGGGTCCCTGTCCTCTGTTAGTGACCTTCTCCTCCCCTCCAGGCACTGGTGCCCTCAGATATTTACCCTGAGCCTCAGGCTCCCTGTGTTTCCAAGATGTGTAGTGACAAGCATCTACAACCTCTCTTTACTTCCCCATCTTGCTTCTTTGGGTCCCTACCTCCTTAGAGTGCCTGAGACCACAGCCACATCCACTCTTTTTCCTCCCTCTGTTTCACAACCACACACACACACACACACAATTTTCCTGCCCTTTGTTACATTTTAGCACTATCAACTCCTCCATTCCTTTCTTCTCTCTATTCCCTTCTGCCTAAAGTGGGGACTGGTTTAAGGAGTTGGAGCCAAGTTCATTAGTTTTTTTTATTTCTATGGTCTCTGCCATAGGGACTGTCACCACCTATGGAATTCATTATTACACCCCATCTTTTTTGTATCACAGTTGCCACAATGTTATGAGGAGACCAGGAGAGATCAGGGCAGAGGGAACGAGCACCCCACTAGCCAGTACCTTAGCATGTGGCAGAGCCTTCCTACCCACTGCCTGATGACTTCTAGCATTTTGGGAGCAGTTTCTGTGTCTTCTAAACTTTTAGTGAAGATCCTCTCTTCCTAGAAAATTAAACATGGAAGTAGAAAAGAAATATCAACAGGAGGCTGGGATAAAGAAAAAGGTAGCTCAGGAAAAGGAATCTGGGGGGACGGAGAAAACTCCCTTGCTTGGGAGGAAACTGATTTTGTCAAATTGGTCTCATTTCCCTCATTTCTGTCTTCTCCCGACTCATAAGCGCATGCATTTTTCTTCTTCCTGGGCTCCTACAGTTGGAGCAAGTAGATCAGGGAGATGAGATCCTGCTATGGGGAGACTTTGGGATTAATGTTACCAATACAGACAAACTCTTAAGGGATTGGTCAGGGGGCATGGCACAAAAATTCATGGAAAAACAGGGTAGTCTGTAAGATGATGTCAACAATTCTCTCTTGGATTGCATCCTTAAGGAAAGGTGGAATTAGTTTTCTGCCTTCATTTTCTAACAGAGAAAAGATTTTCCCATAATCCCTTGGGACTGGGGAGGAAAGCTATACCTTTTCAGTACCCTTTTCTTGACCCCAACTCCCTTCTAACCCAATCCATGGATTTGCTTGACAAAGAATTAGTGGGAGAAGGTCATCGACTTTTATATATCCTACCTTTGTTTCAGGAATGAGGCTGAGGAGTGGGAGAAGTACCCGATCCTAGGTGAGGAGTTCTTAATGACATTCTGGGTCCCCTTAAGGATAAAGGATAAGAAGCCCATCTTGCTCCTTCATTGGGCTGATGGTGATGGAATATTTTCCACTGAAAACTCTTGTACCGTGGCTGGCAGCAGGAAAGAAGAAGGTTGTGATGTTCATTCAGAGCTTCTAATTTAAGAAGATGCCTCCTTTCATTTGCGTTCCTGAGGCTCGCATGTCGCAATCCTAGGTTGGGCCCAATTTGCCTGAAAGTTCAAAGAGACTGAATGTATGCTTGCCCCTTAGGAGATCAGGATAATCAGCTCCCCTTTGGGGTCATCCCACCCTGGCATCCCAATATACCAGCAGCCTAGAAGAGAGATCAATTATCCAGCTGCCTGTTAATACCTCAGACAGGGGCCCTAACAAGGCTACTGGGGATTTAGCAACTTAGAAGTAAAATACATTGAATATCATGGCAAGGAATAAAGGGTATGTGTGTGTGACCATGCACCCCTTCCAACACGCTATCTAAATAGTTTAATTTAGTCTCTTCCCCATAACTTAGATTATAGAAAGACCAGGGAAATTAAGAATGGGAAAAGGTTGAGACTGGTAGGAAAAAACAGGAACACATGGGACTTCTAACTGATAAGAGACTTAAGGTTAAGGGAGAGGAGACAAGGAGATGGGACTCCACTTAAATCAGCTAAATTTTTTAAGCCTCTATTAGGTGCTTAATTGATAGTTAATAATCATTTATTAAGTGCCTACTGTGTTCCAGGCACAGTGCTAAGCATTGGGGATACAAAGAAAGGCAAAAGAAAGCCCCTGCATTCAAAGATCTCACACTGTAATGGGGGAGACAACAAGTAAATATATACCAACAGGCTACAGACAAACTAAATGGGAAATAATCAATAGATGGAAGGCCCTAGAATTAATTAGAGTTTGAGGGGTTCCTATAGAAGGTGGTATTTTAGTTGGGACTTGAAGGAAAATTCAGAAGCTAAGAGGTAGAGATGAGGAAAGAGAACATTCCAGGCATGGGGGATAGCCAGGGAAAATGGATGGTCTTGTTCACAGAATAGCAAACAAGGAGGTCAATGTTATTGGATCTAAGAGTATGGGTGCGGTTGTGGATGATGTAGGGTATAAGAAGACTGGCAAGGTGGGGTTGGTTATAAAGGGTTTCGAATGCTAAGCAGGATTTTGTATTTGATCCTGGAGGTGATAGGGAGTCACTGGAATTTATTCAATATGAAGACAACATGTTTGGACCTGCGTTTTGGAAAAATCACTTTGACAGCTGAACAGAGGGCAGACCAACCAACACGCTTGGTGCAATAGTCCAACTGGGAAGTGATGAGGGCCTGTACTATGTTAGTTGCTTGAGGTTATGCAGAGTTTACATAAAACACTGGAATCCTGGTTTCATGGAGTCTAATAGTCTGGTAGAAAGGTAAGAGAGAAGCAGAGATGATTATACTATGTAATGGTACATAAGTGCATTATAGAAGTACAAAACAAATTCCATATGAGGGAGGAAGTCATCACCAACAGGAGGAAGCACAGAATCTTGGTGCAGATAAAGCCAGACTTCATCTTACCTTCAAACTGGGATGCCCCCTGGGTTAGTGTTATCTTGGGCCCAGGATGCTCATCATAAACGTATGCATCAAGGTGGGCTCCCATTCAATCTACACATTTACTAAGTGCTCCCTATATCCAAAACAGTGTGATGGACTTACCTGAAAATCAGACAGATATACATTTCCCTCCTCAGGAGGATGGGGCCAGATTCTACCCCTTGCTAAGAGTCCTGGAAAGGTTTCACCACCAATTAGCATGTTAAGGGAAGTGGCTGCTGATGGAAGGTAGGGTTTTGTTTTAAGGGAGAAGCCTAGTTTGGGGCATGGGTGGGGAGGTGGAGTAACGGTATTGGTGTCTCATAACCCTTCCATAAGCCCCAGAAATGGCACATGGGAATGGCATGAAACCTAGGCCATTGCAGCGCTCCCGTTGCCTATTAGCCCATCTCTGCTATCTCTGCCATCCCTGCCCCTACTGTCTTGGCACACAGCCTTGTTCCAGAAATGAAACTAGATTCTGAGCCCCTGCCCATCTCTGTGACTTGTGAACATTGCTGTCATGTGTCTGGGGTTCATTGTGTGAACTGTGAGCAGGGACTCATCTATTTTAAACACAGATGTTTACAGAATAAAGGAAATTTGAAATCACAACTAGGCTGAAGCACAGCAGTCCTGGCATAGAAAGCCACAATGGGAAGAGAATGGGGATTTCGGGTTGTTGGTATAAAGGAGGGTCTACGTGCCCTAAGTCACAGCACTGCAATTTCTGCTGTAGTTTTTCTGATATCACCACAAAGAAGTTTATTTTTGAGGCTACAGAATCTCTTCTTATCCTCTTGAGAAATGGGCTTAAAACTGTAGGATCTGCGGGAGACACAAGTAAGAATTTCCAATATTGATTTGCTAAAAGAGGTTCTAATGGGAGTTTGATGATATCACCATCTCTGGAAAGTTTTTAAAACTCATATTCATTTTTAATTTGGGGGAAAGTAGAATAGTGTATCTGCATGAAGTTCAGAGAAGGGACAAAATGATCTTTTGAGTCCATTTTGACTTCATATTTGATATTTTAGGGAAGAGGAGGCAAAAATCAAGCATTTTTTTCTCCTCTTTTTCACCTTTTCACCATTCCCATCCCCACCCCCACTGAAAATAAAGAATTTTTATATCACATAACCAAGCAAAACATTTCCACATTGGTCATATTCAAAAAAGTATTTATTCTTTTGCTTGTCTCATCTCCCGGTTAGACTTGCAACATTCTTCCTCACTGGTGTTCTGGAAAATGATTGGCCAGTTAGTCATTCAAAATTGTTTGTTTCTATAACAATGCTATCATATCTATTGTTCTTTGGGTTCTGCTCACTTCCCTCTGTATCAGTTCATACAAGTCTTTTCATGTCTCTTTGAAGCCTGCTTTTCTCTCATTTCTTTCTCTTTTTTTTTTAAATGCATATTGTTTATTCCCTTAAAGCTAGTGGTTACATGGCCATGGAGTCAAAAGGAAAACATCTGACTGCCTGACAAAAGAATGACCAGGCTTAAATACATGTTACCATGAGAAAGGAATTTTCTTAGTTGTATAAGTTGCAAATTCAGTGAGACAAGATGATTAATAAGGTAGAGTCAGTTGGAAATTAAGATCCTAGGATGTCTGTTTTCCTCTGTCTCTGCATATCAAGATAAGAAAAATACCACCATTCTGATAGTAGGCATCCTGTCATAAACAGGTCTTTGAAGTTGCTAACACTTTTCTCTCATTTCTTACAGCACGTTAGTATTTCATTATTTGGTTTCTCTCATTGTATCCTGGGCAATCTCCAGTCATCCTGATGAATATCTTCTCACTGGACTCAGATGGCTCAGGAGGGAAAAGTGAGGTTGATGACCTTGCACACCCCTCCCTCTCTGAAAACAAAGTCAAATACAAGTCATGTCATCATTTTTCTGATGTCATGGTCTTCTTTGAAAACGAAGGACAAATACAACGGGGGCACAGCTCACCCTCAATTCTTGCTAGCCCTACTTATTAAAAAAAAAAGCAAATAAAAAATCCTTCTGATTGAGAAAAAGTCCTTTAGGGAACCCTTTCCTTAAGAAAAATTGGTTCCTTCTGGCTCCCTGCACACATGTTTCTGGCAGGTGTGTGCTAGACCCAGGTTACAAGAAAAAAAAGAGGCCAGACCCTTTTTGAAGAGTCAACTCTCCAGGGCTTCAAGCAGAGATGGAACACCTGCCAGGATATTTTCCTTTAGTCCCTCCCCAGAATTGAAATACCAATTAATCCATTCAATTTCATTTTAACATTTATTAAAAACACATTAAGTGCTTGGCAGGATTTTTTTTTAAAGTGGCATATGATTTCATTCGTGTTAAGTTCTTGGTGAAGAACATTCTCTACCAGTGCAAATCATTAAGTCTGCCACGTATAGATTTAGAATGTTCTGTTGTTGAGTTGTTTTCAGTTGTGTCCAACTCTTCATGCTCCTGTTTGGGGTTTTCTTGGCAAAGATACTGGAGTGGTTTGCTGTTTCCTTCTTTAACTCATTTTACAGATGAGGAAAGTGAGGCAAATAGAGTTAAGTAACTTGTCCAGGGTCACACAGCTGGTAAATGCCGGAGACAGGATTTGAACTCAGGAATATGAGTCTTGCTGACTTCAGGCACAGCACTCTGTCCACTGCGCCACCTAGCTGTCCTTGGAGAATTCACTGGGGCACTAATAGATTAAATAATTTTTTTAGGGTCATGGATCGGAAGATTATGGGATCATAGATATAGATCTGGAAGGGGCCTTAGGGATCATTGAGTCCAATCTCTTCACATTAAAGAGGTATTAGAGCCCCAGAAAAAGAGAGGTTAAGTGATTTACCTAAGACCACATAGTTCATAAGTATCTGAGACAGGATTGGAATTCAAGTCTTCCTGGCTCCAAGTCCAGTTCTCAATCTACTCCACTGCCTACTGTTTCTACAAAGGCAAATGTAGGGATTTCCCCAAGAGAGACCCAAACCTTGGTTTTCTCTGATATAAGGGGTAACTCAGCTTTATACTTTTAGTATAGTAAGCCTAAAGGCTGGGTTTGAACTCAGGTCTTCTGACTCTGAGGCCAGGCCTCTAACCATTAGGTCAGAATAGAAAGGTAAAAATGAAAAACATTTCCTACACTCAAAGATCTTCAAAAACCTTGGAACTGATCCATAGACTTTTGGACTCAAGGATCCCAAAGCCTGTGATATTCCACAAAAGTTTGGCTGCCTCTAATTTACAGATGGAGAAATTAATGCATAAAAAAATAGAAACAGTCTGCTGAGTTATTGGGCACTTTAGAGGACTCTAACAGATTGTCCCATGTTTTCATCTTTTAACCTTGAACTTTCTCCCCCTATTTTAATTCCTTTTAAAAAATTACATTTTCTGATACACTTCTCTATCCTCTTTCAAAAAAAACCAAAACAAAAACTTCCCTTGGCACAAATGAAAGCAGTTAAACATAGCCAATCAAAAAAGGCAATCCAGTGTTGCAATTTATTCTACATTTTTATACCCATTATACCTCACCTCTGTACCCAGGAGATGTATCAGTCATTTCTGTTTCTTGGAACCAAGTTTGTTTATTGCAATTTAATCGAAGTTTAGTTGCCATTTACTGATCTTTTCATTTAGATTATTGTATATTTTTCTCTTATGAGTCTTGAACTCTTCAGAAGAAATCCAAGACAATACAATTATCTTTTTTATTCCTTTACTGAACTTTCAAGTTATCAGAGTCCCTTGTGGTCACTTAGCTGTGCCTTTTATACTGGAAATCTCATGGGTAATCCTGGCTGTATCTAGAACTACAGTAGCCTGAATCCTATCTGCATTACTTCTTCTGGGGCACGTAAGCTCCCTTGTAAGCACCTTTGGGACTTACCCTTTGGCTGAGAGATAATGACCATTGTTTTTACACCAATGCATGTGTTCATTTTATCCCACTAACATTTATTACATCCATAACATGTGAAAAATCACTGTGCTAGGCCCTGTGGGAGATAGGAAATGAAAAGTCAGACATAATTCCTGTCCCCAAAGAGCTTACAATGAAAGGGGCACTTGATAGAATCTCAGAGCTGAAGGAGCCTCAGAGCTAGTTTAGTCCAATCTAACCTAAATGGTTAGAACAGCATGGTCATCATCCAGTCTCTACATGGAAATCTCCAGTGATATGGAACTCACCACCTTCCAAAGTTGGGCAACACTGATAGCAATTTTTTCCTTATGTAAAACTGAAATCTGCATTTCTCCATCTTTTTCCCTCCGTTCTTAGTCTTGCTTCCTGGGGCCAAGAAGACCAAGTTCAATCCTTCTTCCATTTGATGGTCCTTCAAATACTATGATAGCTCCAGTCACTAAATGTTCTCTCCCAACCATCCTCAATTTCTTCCACTAATGCTTATGTGAAGAGAGGGTAACCCTAATGACTCTACCCTATTTAATTCTGAAGGTCATTGTCACATGAGAACGTATGTCACTGAATCTGTCAGATTTTTAACTGGGAACACAGTCTGGGCATTAATCAATCAATCAAAAGGAATTTTAACTAGGTGCTATAGGCAGTCTGTTAGGACTGGTCACACCCTGTGGATTATCTATCAGGTTAGTTTGAAACCTAAGAGATCTGAGCATCTGGCAGTGGAGAGAAGCCTCCAGCCACACTCCTGAGAAGGAATCACTTGCAGGTGTGTGAGTGGGAGGAGAACACTCATGCTGCCTCAGTTTCCAGCCCTCCCCACTTTAACTGAAGGAGGGCCCAATGAACTTCAGAGGACAGGAGGATTTTGACCATCCCAATGTGCCCTACAGCAATCCCAGGACAGCCATATCTGATGTACATGTCTGCACTGGGAGCCAAAGATAAACTGGATGTGATGAGGAGAGGCAGATTCAAGACTCTACAAGGAGTCCAGCAAAAAGCTATATTATTCCTTAGGAGAACTTCATGAGAACCTCACAAAAGGTAGAAAAGGACTTCCTGCAAACAGAGGCTGTGAGTTCCCTCTGTCACATGGCTTCCTAAGGTTAAGCCCACTTTCCCCTGGACTCTGTAGATACTTGGTGGGAGAGTGTGTCACAAACTTCTGGGAAGATGTTTTGTGCAAACCATTTTTGCCATAACACGAGTAAATAACTCTTTCCAAAAGGTAATTAAGTGTGGCTGTCTAATTGATGGTCATGTTGGGAAGCACATTTGTGGGGGCTTTTGAGCATTAGGAAAACCACTTACAACCCCTAAGCTCTAACTCTATAACCATGAGTGTATGTAGTAGCCCTGATCTGGGGGCCTAATCTGCTAGTGCAAATAGGAGCGTGGGAGAGTAACTCCAAAGCATTCACTACACTTACATGGCATGGTTTCCATTCTGGTCATGCTCCAGTTCTTTAATGTCTTTTTAAAAGTGAAGCATGCAGAGTTGAATACAGCACTCTAGATAGCAGTAAGGGAAAGTAGATGAAACAATCACTTCTTTTGTTCTAGATACTATGCCTCCCTTGAGGCAGTCTTAAGTTATACCCTGGTGTTCTATGAAAAGCCACCATATAACATCATTATGGTTTTCAGACAACTGAAATTGCAGGTGACCCATAGGACAAAAGATATACATGTAGTGGGCATAAAGGAAATGTAGAGTAAGGAAAAGATGTGGTTTGGTCCTGTAATGACAGCAAAGAATAACATAGACAACTGGAGGGTTGTAGTGGTATTCGTACAATGTTAAATAACCCAGAGGAAGCTCTCCATCATTTAAGGTAGGTCTTTCTAGAGGATTTTTAGAAGATCATGGGTAAGAATCATATAGAATGATGGATAGTATAGTATTCAGGTCTTACCAGACCATTCTGGTCTTTCAGGTTTGAGATTAGAACAAAATGAGACACTGATGAAACATTCACAAGTTAACAAAAGGGAGACTTGCTTCACCATGGCAAGGAAAGGATAGTCAAAGAAGGGAAAAGACAGTCATTGAGAATAGAGCCTTAAGTTTCTTCAGGCTTCCCTCTCTCTGTGTTGCCCATGATGGTCTGCTGGCAAGAAGTCTAAGGGAACAACTGGAGATCCTTGTGCCCTGTTTTTTTGATACCAGATGTCCAGGGAACTGCTCAATGGCTTGAGCCTTTAGTCTTCTAAACCAATTAAATTTCAAGGACTGTTTCAATACTTTTTAAAGGAAAGGACAACCATGTCCTGCATGGCAGAGGACTGGTTGATATTTCTCTTTCCGTAGATGAGTTGATCTGAACCTTGGGAAAGTATACCCACATTTACATCAGCATGAACTTATCTAAGGGAAGACCATCTTCTTTTTCTTGCTGCCAATGTCATCTGAAGACTTATAAGGAGCCTACAGCCGACTTAAAGCTCCCTGCTCCTTTTCATGCAAACATCCAGTCATGTTTCTCCCATATTTTATTTGTGAAGCTGATTGTTTTATAAAACAGAGTCAAAGAATAAGACTTTACATTTGTTCCAGTTACATCTCCCATTAGATTTAGTCCAATGTTCAACGTATCAAGATCTTTTTGGATACTGATTCCATCATCTAATGTGTTAGATATTCCTCCTAAATTTGTACATCTGAAAAGTTAATATTCCAACTGAAATATTGAATAGGATATATTAAATATTGAATAAGGTATACCTACATACTTTTTTTTGAGGCAATTGGGGTTAAGTGACTCATCCAGGGTCACATAATAAGTGTCTGAGGCCAGATTTGAACTCAGGCCCTCCTGATTGCAGAGCTAGTGCTCAATCCACTGTGCCACCTAGCTGCCCCATACTATATGTGTAAGGACAGTTCTCTGGGACAGTACTCCGCTAGACAATTCCTTCCATTAACATTAATCATTTCTCTTTGAATTTGGTAAGTCAACCAATTCCAGAATCTGCCTATCTGCACTATCGCTTAGCATTTATCAATCCTCTTATCCACAGAGATAGTGAGAGATATTTCTTGCTTCCTTCCAGTTATACTATGTTTATGACCTCACTACAGTCTGAAAAGAATCCAAATGTAAGGGACCCAAAGGACAAAGGAGTGACACACACTTACTGTAAAGGAAATAAATGATAAGAAAAGAGCATGGGTGTGTACAAAGCATTAGATCTACCAGTTAAATGATTGACACAGTGACCTGCAACAAGAAACATTAGTTTGGCATGATCTGTCCTTGATAAATTCATGCTATCTCTTAGTGATTATCTGTTCCCTTCCTAAATAATTTTAAAATATCTCTTTAATAATATATTCTAGACAAACCTGGTCCCAAATAAGAGAGATGAGAAAACACCTCCTCCCACTCCTTTTAAAAATCCAATTTTATTTTCAGTTCCAAACTTTCTTCTTCCCTCCATCCATTGAGAAGGAAATTTCCATTACAAATATGCATTAGTCATGTGCTGAAAAAAATAAAAAGGAAAAAAGATTAAAAAAATATTCATCTGGAGTCATTTGGGACGATCATGAGTCATTATATTGATCAGTTACTAAGTCTTTCGAAGTTGATTATATTTACAGAATTGCTGTTATTGTATGAATTGTTCTCCTGGTTCTGTTCATTGGTTCATATATATTTCCAGGTTTTTCTGAAACCATCCCCTTCATCATCTTATATGGCACAATAGCACTCCATTATATTCATATACCATAATTTCTTCAGATATTCCCCTATGGGCATCGCTTGATTTCTAATTCTTTGGCATGACAAAAAGAGCTATAATGAATACTCTTTGTACATATGGGTCCTTTTCCTTTGATCTCTTTGGGGTATAGACTTAGCGGTAGTATTTCTGGGTCAAATTGTATGCATAGGTTCATAGTTTTGGGGGCATAGTTTCAAATTGATTTCCAGAGTGGTTAGACTAGTTCACAGCTCCACCAACAGAGGAATACCTATTTTTACACATCCCCTCCAGTATTAGTCATTTTCTTTTTATGTCATCTTAGTCAATCTGATGGGCATGAGGTGGTCCCTCAGAGTTGTTTTACTTTACATTTCTCTAATTGTTTGTGACTTAGAGTACTTTTTTATATGACTATTTATATTTTTGATTCTTTTGAAAATTGCCTATTTGTATCCCTTGAACATTTATCCATTGGGGAATGGATATTATTCTTACAAATTTGGCTTAGCTCCATATATATTTGAGAAATGACAATGATATCAGAAAAATTTGTGACACATTTTTTTTCTCAGTTTCTTACTTTAGTAAGAAAATTATAGTGATTTTAGTTTTGGGACAGCAAGTAGTCCAATTTATTTGGAGCACATAATGTAAAAGTAGTGTCAGATAAGAATGGAAAAGTGGAATGGAATCACAATGTGGAGAGCCTTGAATGTCAGATTATGCAGTTTGGACTTTATTTGATAAACAGTGGGGAGTTACTGAAGTTATCTGAGCAGTGAAGTGACAATCAGAGTTATACATGAAATACTGATATTCTATGATTATTTCTCACCATATTCATGGTGATTTGGGGGTGATAGTTGAAGAATGGGCAGCTAGGGGCAACTAGGTGGTGCAATGGAGAGAGCATCAGAAGGACCTGAGTTCAAATCTAGGTCAGACACTTACTGGCTATGTGAGCCTGGGCAAATTACTTAACTTGAATTGTATGTGTGTGTGTGTGTGTGTGTGTGTGTGTGTGAGAGAGAGAGAGAGAGAGAGAGAGAGAGGGAATCAGCAGCAGGAGACCCCCAGACATTTCCTCTCTACTTACAGCGTCAGAACAATCCCGTTAAGAGAGTACTATGAACAGGATAGGGTAGGTCTTCCATGAGGCTCCCAGCCTGCTAATAGGTTCACACTCTTCTTACTGATGGAAGGCCCTTTGGTTAGTGATAACCAAAGTATTAGTATTAGTAACTATAACATCCTAGAACTAGTATCAACGATGTACAAATTCTCTTTGAAGTAAGAGATTCTAATTCTATAAATAACTCTACAAAGTTTACTGACACTGACAACATCTTGGTCTGGGTGATTATTCCTTTCTCTTGGATCCTGTTCTTAATTCTTCTGGTCCATTTTCTTTCAATCATAACTAGTAATTTTTTAATTTTTTATCTGGGGCAAAACTATTGGGAGATCAGGGTGTGGTGTCCTCACAGATAACTGATCACAGGTAGAATCTAGCTCTTGATCCCTCAAAAAATGCATTTGGAAAAAGGCACCATGATGAGACCCCTGGGAGTGGCAGCTTGGAGGTGGTTGTAGCGGAGGACTGCAAGGGAAGGTGTAAGGGTGGTGGTCACTGTGGAAAGGAATTGTGCCCCACCCCAGTGTTGGTTCTCAGAGGCAAATCTTTGATTACCCTCATATTAATTATGACTCTTTCTGCTTTAAAACACCCAAGTTTGAACAGAAATTTATAATTTCTTCATCTCCACTTATTTAACCACTGTTTCCCCATGGATAAAAAAGGGGTTGCAATCAATTCATTCCATCTTGAGATACAATAGCTTCCCATATTAGCTCCAGTCCTTCATTCCAGT
Source organism: Potorous gilbertii (assembly GCA_028658325.1). Lineage (NCBI taxonomy): Eukaryota > Metazoa > Chordata > Mammalia > Diprotodontia > Potoroidae > Potorous > Potorous gilbertii. The sequence continues at coordinate 436,072,870 of CM053769.1, read as the reverse complement.
GTACTGAACCAAAGAGAACCAAAGTCAAGAGCTACAATCTATATATATATACTTTTTGAAAGACCTTAAGTTATTATATCGTAAGTTGGTCATTCTGTATTTTCATGGCACATTTTGCTTTCTTATGGCACAGATAAAGATTTTTAAAATTCTTATTTCTTTCTATTTTCCTCATTTTTCTGACCTAGATTATATTTATTTATCTCTCTGCTCCTGCCTGGCTTTACAAAATATTCCCATATCAAATATGAGGTGCTTAATTCTGTTTCCTTGACTATTAGTCCATTGAATATTTAATAACTTAATATATGTAGGGAAGCATGTGTGTGTGAGTGTGTATGTGTTGTGTGAAAGGGTAGGAGTCAATTGAGTCAATCAATTACCCCCTTCATTCCAGAGATAGGATACTATGACCTGATATCCTTGTCAGGTGAGGAAAATCAATCATTAATTCATTCAGAGGAATGAACAAGGTATAGATTTCAAGTAATCAATCACAGACTTTAGGCTAAGTGCAGAAAAATTCTTGAGCAGTTTAGATGTCCTTGAAAGTCATTAGATGAATTAGAATGATGTTGCACAGGATTGTGGTCAGATTGGTTGAGGTAATCTGGTCACATCTTGCGGGGTGTTATATAAAATAGCAGACCACTTTGGAACCTAGGAATCTGAGCATCTTGCAATTTTGTGGTGGAAGCCTCTAGCTAAGACCTTGAGAAGGAATTGCTTGAGGTGCGGGGTGAAGGGGGAGAGAAGAGCCCTAGTCTTTGACTCTGACTCTTTCCTGCCCCTTCTCTAGAGAATACCTCATGAATTTCAGAGGGCTGGAGAACTTGGACTTTTTTCATTGGCTTCCTAGTCCTTGCAGCATCTTTGGAACAGCTGTTGCAGTGTCTGTGTTGAGAAATGAGAATATACAAGACATACTAAGGAAAGGCACTTTCAAGACTCTATGAGGAATCTAGCAGAGATCTACCACTATACCTAAGGAAAACATCTCGAGGACACCTACAAAAGGACTTGTGCTGTGAATTGCAATGTTTGCCACACTTGCTCTATGCTCTACTCCACTTTCCCCTAGACTCTGTATATACTAATGGAAGAGTATGTTATGGACATTTGGAAGGATGTGTGTGGATATTTTGTACTAACTATATCACCATAATAAATATCCCATTTTAGAAGCTAATTAAGTCTAGTTTATTAATTGATATCACTGATAATCGGGGAAAACATGCTAATCAGAATTGTGTGTGCACGTGTGTGTGCGTGTATGTATGTGTGTGTGTGTATCCAATGCTATAGTCATTATACTCTGAATGATGATGATGATGATGATAATGTTTCCCACCTGGAGTCCTCAGGTGAAGATGGTGAGAGAACAAGTGACAGTTTGGGTCCTGAAGATCGTCCTTTGCACTCTCCAGAAGTTGGCAGGATTATATACATATAGACAGAGGGCACAGAGTGAGCCGAATATCTAAATGGGGATTATATATATGTGTGTATATACATATGTATATATATATATATATACAATATATTTATATATTCACATATATATATGGATGGTATCTAAAAAAATAAAATTAAGTGGTAAGAGAGGAATACATTGGGAGGAGAAAAGGAGAAATAGAATGGGGGCAAATTATCTCTCACATAAAAGGGGCAAGAAAATGCTTTTTTGATGGAGGGGAAGAAGAGGGAGGTGAAAGGGAAAGAGTGAACCTTTCTCTCATCAGATTTGGCTTAAGGAGGGAATATTATGCACACTCAGTTTGGTATGAAAATTTATCTTGCACTGCAGGAAAGTAAAGGGGAAGGGGATAAGTGTGGGGTGGGAGGGCAAATGAGAGGAGGGGGTAATTAGAAGTAAACACTTTTGAGGAGGGATAGGGTCAAATGAGAGAATAGAATAAATGGGGGCAGGATAGGATGAAAGGAAATATAGTTAATCTTTCACAACATGACTGTTATGGAAGTGTTTTGCATAACTACACATGCATAACCTATATTGAATTGCTTGCCTTCTCAGTGGGGATGAGTGGGGAGGAAGAAGGAAGAGAAATTGGAACTCAAAGTTTTACAAATGAATATTAAAATTGCTTTTTACATGCATCTGGGAAATAAGATATACAGATAATGGCATATGGAAATCTATCTTTCCCTACAAGAAAAGAGAGGGGAAGGAGATGAGAGAAGGAGGGTGTGTAATAGAAGGGAGGGCAGATTGGGGGAAGGGATAACCAGAATGCATGCTGTCTTGGGGTGGGCAGAGGGGAGAGAGGGGGTGAAAATATGGAACTCAAAATATTGTGGAAGTGAATGTTGAAAATGAAAAATAAATAAATAAAATAAAATAAAAATAAACTACTGGTGACTAATAGTAAACTAACTAATAAACTACTGGTTTACTTGCCTAACCACAAGAATGCTGATGACTAAACTCAATGTGGGTGGGATGTCCTAATGTTATATGGAAAGTTCCCCAATTTATTTTTGTACTTCCAGACCACCCTCTCTTGCCCAACATGAGGAAAGGATCATCTTATGACCACTTAGTCAGCAGAGATGACCCTTGCCTTGCCCATCGTACAACCATCCATGCTAAAACCATCATTTCTGGCCCTTCTGGACCATCAAAAGCAATGTCTATCATCCAGTGAAACTCTGTATTTTACTTTGCCTCTTTTATGTCTCTCAATATCAAGCACTGACCACAGACCCTTGGAACCCTGCTTCAGTGGTTTTTCTTGCAAATTGTACAGTTTTGGACCTCATAGTTGGTAAGGTCAGAAAACTGATCTGATCCCTTAAACTTGCTCTGGTTTTTCCCTTAATTTCACTGTTCCAGTCCAGAAACTAGAGTTGGACCTTAGAAACTAGCACCAATCCCCTTATTCCCTTTCCACAACTTTGGGAAGAATCTGGCATAAGGTTAGGAGGAGGGTCCCTGTAGGAACTCTTATTCTATTTCTCTTCCATTTTCTTCTGTTAAATAAACTGGGTGTCTAAAGAACTGCCCATGGAACTGATTGATGTTCAAACCTCGCTGAAACTGAGCTAGGACAATGGGGGCTCTAGAGCTGTAAATATTCCTATCATTTATGATCCCAAATTATAATTTTTGTCAATCCCTAGGCTAGAATTCAGAACCCTGTCAATGAGGGTTATTTCTTGGCTATTCAAATCTGCATGGCTTGTTTTGGGTAGGAGGCTTCTACATGCATAGAGGAAGGGATCTTCTACACATCTCCAATCAAATCAACTAACATTTATTAAGTTCCTGCTAAGCACTTGAGATAACAGAGGCAAAAAAAAAAAATCCAGTAACATAAAAACAAGTCCCTGTTGTCAAGGAGCTCGCAGTCCAGTGGGCGAGACAGTACTCAATGATTCACAAACAAGGTATAGACATGGGGGATAGTTTCAGAGGCAAGGCACTAAGACTAAGGAGCAGGGGAAGGCTGGGATTCTCCAGCTCACTTTGGTGACGGCAGCAGTATATCCTACTGGAAGCTCTCCTCTCCCAGGCTTGGATCTCTAGACTTCCTGCCTTGGAAACAAAGCAGAAGACACCAGGGAATTGTGATGACCTCCCCCAGAGACGACTCCACCAAGACCATCTGGCTCATAGTCTTCCTAGGCTACCAGGAAATGGACAGGCCTGGCACTAAGGTGAATAGGAAATAAGTGGGCAAGACAGAGTCTATTGTGGAAATGTTCCACCATAATCATTAGAGACATCATGTGATACGTATGAACCTATAGCCTCTGTATATTCAAAACTATCCTTCCCCTAAGTGATTAGTGGAAGAGGTGGTTATACAACAATCAGCATAAATCCAAGAAATCCTTCACTAAGTACTATAAGAAATGGTAGGATGGTGATGACAAGAAACAGCTATCTAAAGTCTCAGTGTTACTGGGTCATTGATAATAGCCAGAGGTATAGAGAAAAGAAGTGTCACCTGATAAAAATCCAGGTAATGGTGGCAATATGGCTGAGAACCTGTACTGGGACCAGGAAAAGCTGGAGCATTAAGTGCTAGGGTCTACTGTATCTGGGTAGGATAAGGTGAATGATGTCACTGGGGTGATCAAGGGCAAGGATTATAAGGTCATCACTAGCCTCTCCTAGACCAAGTTGCTGCTCCATTAAACCCCACCAAGGCCTGCATAAAGTGGCTTGTATACAGAGCTTGATATCTGTCCATGTGGCATTCTCCGTGACCTGGACTAGTCAGTAAGGGTATCTTTACCACATTGACATAAACAAGATTTACAAGATTGGCCAAGGCCAAGATTAGGGAAGATATACTGATAAAAAATAATGTATCCACAAATTCTGTTCTGTCTGGGAAGACTTGTCCATTATAACAAAGAGACTTTATCATGCTGAAAGGTTTGGGACCAAGAAGTTTGTTCTCCCCTAATGAAAGTCCTTGTTGATACAGATGAAACATCATGCCCTAGAGAAGATTTGACTTGAAATTTATGAACACCACTTCCAAATTTGATCACAGTTGCTTTCTTTCATGGGACTACTCAAGGACTGTGCTGCTAAAGAGAAGGCTGCTTAATGTTTGCAAGTCAACTTGGGGCTGGTGAACTCTTAATAAAATTTGAATTTTTTTTAGAGAAAAAGAAAGTTGGTTGAGACACTAGAGGTTATATGATTTGCCCATGATTACATAGCTAGAGTGTATCAGAGGTTTAATTTTAAAGCAGAGAAAACTTCCCCAAAGTGTTCACCTCTGTGTTTTGCCCAAGGGTATACAGCCAATTTAATGCTATTTCTCCTAACATAAATTTTCATGGAATCAATTAACTTTGTAAAGGAGAGTTTTCCTGGATATTTTCTTGTAATGCTTCCTGATTTGATTCATTCAGATACTATTTGAGGATCTTTTGGAACTTCTAGGATATTTTGATGATTTATAAAGACTATGCAGTAGAATATTTGACATTGAGAGTTACCCAGTTCTTCCAGTTATATCCCTTAAAAACAACAGAGAGTAGTTCAGTGGATACAGTGCTGGACAAGGAAAACCTGAGTTCCAAATCCCGCCTCAGACATTTGCAAGCTGAATGACTATGGATAAGTCACTTAAATTCTGTTTGTGTCAGTTTCCTGAATTGTAAAGATGATAATGGTGCCTACATTCCAGGGTTGTTATAAGGATCAAATGACATAATATTTGTAAAGTGCTTAATAAATACTTGTTTCCTTCCTTCCTAAAGTCTAATCCAACATCTCATAATGATACAGAGGTTCGTGATTCCAGAAGGCTATGCCAGCACTGCATAAGGTCTGGTGAATTCCACCAGACAAAACAAAAAACAACAGCCTTTGAGTATGGGCCCAGATACATTTGGAGTGAACATTTTAGCCTCAGAAACTCCATCATAAACAAGTCTCATTTTGCATCGGCTAAGGATGTACAGGTGCAAATGTCAATAGATGGTCTTTGCAGTAAAGTCACTTGGACAGTTGCTGGTGTATGTTCTATAGGATGTGATGGGCACTCACAGAATGTCCTTGGAAATACTTGCCCCCCACTAGTACAGGTAGGAGTCCACACTTCTGCTCTGTCATCAGTTTACCTCTCCTCCCTCCTCCCCATTAGACTCCAGGGTCTCTGGTTTCCTAAGGTAGGGCAGAGAGACTGAATTATTCACATATACCCAGAGATAACAAATCAGCCCTGCCTAGGTTGCCAAGCAGGGCAGGGTGGGGCAGGTGCTTTGTTTGGAGGCTATAAATAAGCGGCACTTACTCAGATTACTCCTACAGGTATAAGATTATTTGTGCCAAGTCATTCTGGGAACAGTCGACCTCAAAATTGACTGACTCTCCCTTTCTTCCTGTTCTTCCTCCTCTTTCCCCTCACTCCCCTCCCAACCCTCAGCAGGCCCCTTAAGTAGGCTCCACACCCACCCAGGAGTCACTCTGCCTTCTCACCATGGCTCACATCGCCAAATCTTTCTACGACCTCAGTGCTACCAGCCTGGAAGGGGAGAAGATAGATTTCAACACTTTCCGGGGTCGGGCAGTGCTCATTGAGAATGTGGCCTCTCTCTGAGGCACGACTACCCGGGACTACACCCAGCTCAACGAGTTGCAGTGCCGCTTCCCAAGGCGTCTTGTAATACTTGGCTTCCCCTGCAATCAGTTTGGGCATCAGGTAAGGGGTACCTGGCAGGATGCCAGATGATCATGAGGCAGGGCTGGCCTCCTGCTTACTTTCTCAGGGGAATTAATGTGTGTGACTGGGGAGGGGGGTCTGGCAGCTTGGGATGGGAGGAATGAGATGAATTAGGGACAGTGTATAAAGGTGCATGTTCCACACCCTCAAACATGTTGATGTGTCTGGGTATTTAAGTCAGTGTGCCAAAAAGGCATGGGGTACGAAAAGGGAGTTTATGCTGTCACTCTGTCTCTGTAACGGACCACTCAGTGACTACATCTTGGCATATGGTATCATGGAAAGAAAACTAAATTGGATTGACCTATTTCTGGAGTCTTGGGTTGGATTTACCCTTCTCTAGCCATGTAACGCTGGGTTAGTCACAACCTCTTTGAGTCTCACTTTCTTCATCTGTAAAATGGGAAACAATAATAAAAGAATTTTTATAATAATATGGGAACTCATTTGAAAAAGTATCAAATATTAAACAAAAACCAGGTGTTATTTATAAATATCTAATGCTTGTCAGTAGCCACGTGGGTGAAGAGGATGTATCCTGTATGAGTTCATCTGAGTATCATTTATATCTATCTCTGTTTGTAAGTGTGCCACTAGTAGATGTTCAGCTCTCAGTATGTTAGCTATCTTTTAAGGGTTTATACCATTTCTGTGCACAATTCCATTAGGGAAAGCAATCAAGACCCCAGCAGTCATTCCAACTGTAGTGGTGTGAAGAGAGGAAAGACAGAGAGGCAAGTAAAAGGAGGAAGGTCAAACAGGTTGGTTCAGACAAGTAGCCAACATCTGTATTTGTTATTTCTAGACTGACCATGACAATAGGAATAGGTCAGAGCTAAATGCTTCCTCTTTCTTCAGCCTCACTCCATCATTAATCTGAAGAGTGAACAGCTGGAAGGAGCCCATGACCCAAAAGCAATTAACTAGACATTTACATAAGAGATAAGCGGTCAAGTAGTAATTAACTTAGGATAAATGATGAGGATATGGTTCTGATCTGACTGCACTAATTGGTTCCAACAGGGCAGAGAGAAGGGCTTTTCTCTAAGCTACAGAACTAGCTTGGCTCCCAGACTGGTAAAAAGGAGAAATAAGATGCTTTGATGGAAAGACTGCTCCTCAAACTTCTGTGGCATCATTCAATATTTTGTAACGTTGACTGAGGATGAGGATAATTTTTCAGTGAGGGCACAGATGCACTGAGCTACAACATCTATAGCTAGACATACGGGTGATGCAGCCCAACTGACTGCTGTCCTCCAAAGGTAGGGACAAGAGCTAACAGTTCATCAGAAAGGATTATTACTTACCTAAACACCTTTCCCCTCCTTTACTTTCTCTCTCTACCCAACATACATTTAGTACATTCCATCCTATTTAACTCATCCCATCACTTATGGAAAATAAGTGAGTCACTTGGAGGTGGTTCATTCATTGTTTTTGTTCTGCTGTTACTTTATGAAAAATGAGACCTGAGAAAGGCGATTGGGTAAGATTTGTCTACATCAGTTTTCTCTCCTCTGTTCAGTTCTAGAACAAGAGGGCTAAGAGCAAGGGCCTAGAAATCCCATTTCTTGAAAGCCCTCATCCTGTTGAGCTGTGGGGCAGGGAAAGAGGCTGTTACTTACAAGTAAAGAGCAGTAATAGTAGTGGGAGATGGGGAAGGCAGTATCAGGATCTTTTGAGGAGTGGTTCCTGGCCTACAGGAACCTTTGCCTCTTCTCCTTTCCCTCACCTGCTCCTTCTCCTAAGCACAAGTCTCCAGCAGCACTCTAGGTTGGTTATACCTTGGCAGTAGCTAGGTAACCTAAAAGATTGCCATATTCAGTGAAGGGACAATTAAAGAGCTATAAAAGTTTAAAGGCTGTGTGAATAGTATGCCAAGAAATATATAGCATGTTTGGCAGGAAGCCAAGAGGAAGTATGCTGTGCAGCAAAAACCCCAAGTTAAGGGTGAGAAGAAAAGTAGCTATGAAAGGTTTGAGGAAGAGAGAGAAAGGAGGAAGAAAAGGAGGAGAAAGAGTATGGATGGCAAGTATAAGAGGATATGAAAGATAGACTAGACATACATTCTCCATTTCATTTCTACTTCTTTCTTTTTCTCCTTCTTAGGAAAACTGTCAGAATGAAGAGATCTTGAACAGTCTCAAGTACGTCCGTCCTGGGGGTGGCTTCCAACCCAACTTTGTCCTTGTCCAAAAATGTGAGGTGAATGGGCAGAATGAGCATCCTGTCTTTGCCTACCTGAAGGATAAACTCCCCTACCCTGATGATGACCCATTCTCCCTCATGACAGACCCCAAGCTCATCATATGGAGTCCTGTGCGTCGCTCAGATGTTTCCTGGAACTTTGAGAAGTTCCTAGTGGGGCCGGAGGGTGAGCCTTTTCGCCGATACAGCCGATCTTTCCCCACCATCAATATTGAACCAGACATCAAGCGTCTCCTCAAAGTTGCCATATAGATGAGCTGTTCCATATACATCCCCATCTCCCCCTACTCCAGTCTCAGAGTTCCCTTTTCCAGGGTCTAGCATCCCTCCCAAGGCCTGCTGAACTCAGGAGATGCCCAAGATCAGGACCATTAGATGAATATCCTTTCTTTTCTTGCCCACCTGCTCCTTTTAGACTCCCCAATGCTCCTGTTGGTGATGAGTCAGGACTCCAAGGTCTGGGTTGGCTCTTCACAGGATGATGGTATCTTCTTAAACCCTTGGGGAAGGAGGATGCTTGAGAGTCGTGAAGAGCTTGAATTCTAGTCTATGTGAATCCAATAAAGTTCAGGTGTGAAAAATGCTGCATTTCCTGAGTCTTTTTCCTTAACAGCAAGAGATAGCAGGTAAGGTAGAAGACCTCAGTGGTCTTGATAAGGACACTACCTTTGAGACACAATTCTATGGGAGCTGGGAGGTAGGCAATGGTTAAAAGTTGTGTTTGGTATTGGGAGAAATGCCAAAAGCTTTATCACTTTATGGCTTTTCTTCAGAACTGGAGAGGAGGAGCTCTGGAGAGACAAAGAAGAGAGTTAAAGCCTTTAAGTCCTTTGGCCAAGGTCACTAGAAAGCTAGAGCTGCAATAGGAATACATTTCTATTAGGGTAGATTAAGGAACAATTAGCTACTCCTAATCCCCAGAGATATCTAACAATTAAATTTTGTTGTTCAGTCATGTCTGACTTTTTCTGACCCCATTTGAGATCTTCTTGGCACAGATACTGAAGTGGTTTACCATTTCCTTTTCCAGCTCATTTTACAGATGAGGAAACTGAGGCAAACAGGGGTAAGTAATTTGCCCAGGGTCTCACAACTAGTAAGTGTCTGAGGCTGGATTAGAATTCCGAAAGATGAGTCTTCTGGATTTTAGGTCTGGTGCTCTATCCATTGTGCCACTTAACTGCCATAGCCGGTTAACTATTACTATGTTTTTAAAGGGCAGGAGAGTAAGGTGCTTGAAAACCTTAATCAGTCAAAAGAAAAATTTGTCATTGCCTCTTTGCCAGACTTTTCCTTAGAATCCTAAATTCACATTTCAGCTCCTGACCTCAAATTCATGATAAATCTAGCCATTTTGGTTTGGATGCCTATGTTAGTCATTTCTTTCATTAGGGTAAGAGGGAGATCTGTATAAGACTTGCTAAATAGAGGGTTTATCACTGTGAACTAAAACAAGCCAGATTCCTCATCAAGTCAAGTCCTGTTTGGGAAACCACACGGAGTAACCCATTAGGCATAATAGATAGAGCACTGAACCTGGAGTCCGGAAGACTTGAGATGCTTACTAGTTGTGTGACCCTGGATGAGTCACACTTATCCCTGTTTACCTCAGTTTCCTCATCTGTAAAATGTGCTGGAGAATAAAATAGCACAAAAAAAAAAAGCAAACCAATCCAGTATCTGTGCCAAGAAAACCCCAAAGGACTTGGCTTTAACTCTCTTCTTTGTCTCTCCAGAGCTCCTCCTCTCCAGTTCTGAGCAAAAGCCATAAAGTGATAAAACTTTTGGCATTTCTCCCAATACCAAACACAGCCCTTAACCAACGCCTTCTATACAGCTGTGACTCAGGGTAGAGCCCTTATGGGATCATGGAGAGTCAGACTAGAGTCCTGTGCCACATAGAAACCATTTTGTTTTTCTCTCTTTTGGTCACTATTAATGCATTAATTCCCTTTGGAGTCCTGGCCCAAGTTAATTTTTAGTAAACTGTATTTTCATTCTTTCCTGATTGGAAAGTCAGTATCTTTCCAGATACAGTTACACATTTGAATGAATATAACTACAATTCATATGTTATGAAGCAAACTTCCTAGTTTTATGACCATGGGGCAAGTCACTTGACCTGAGACTGCAAAATGGAGATAGTAACAGTACTTTCTCATCCATTCGTGGTAAGGATTAAACAAAAATTTATAAAGTGCTTTGAAAACCCTAAGTCGGTATTTAGGGGCATAAGTATTAGTTCTATCAGTGATCTGAAGGAAGTAAGGCTGTGGAGGTAAATAGCTACCTTTGCCTTATGGTTTGGGACAATGAGGCACAAATGTCATCACTAGAGTTGAGATCCCTCAGCTTCTAGAAATGTTACCCTCCTTGAGACAGGATCCCTCTGGTTGCTTGTGCTTTTTCCAGCCTCCTCAATTAGTCCTGTATACTGTATCACACTTACCTGTTTACATGTCATAACCAACTCTTCCCCCCATCTACCTCCCCATGGAAATTCCTGAAGGGCAGGGACTTTTGTCTTTTGTCTTTGTATCCATAGAGACAGTACAGTGCTTTGTACTTAGTAAATGCTTAATAACCAAGGGGTAGCTAGGTTGTGCATGGAATAGAGCACCAGGCCTGGAATTAGGAAGATCCGAGATTCAAATTTGACCTCAGACAGTTACCACCTGTGTGAACCTGGACAAATCACTTAGCTCCTATTTACCTCAGTTCCTCATCTGTAAAATGGGGACACACTGGAAAAGAAAATGGCAAACCATTTCAGTGTCTTTGTCAAGGAAACCCCGTGGACAGTTGGACATGACTTAATGACTGAACAAGTGCTCAATAAATTTTTGTTTGGCTAGAACTAGATTCATATGCACTCATGAAAAGATGCTCTAGCTTTCACTAAAACATCTGCCATCCAGGGGCATAACTTAGGAGCACATCCAATTTCTGAGCTGCACTGGGTCCAGAAATGTAAGGGGAGAGGAAAGATCACAACACCCATCTGTGAACCCCTAAATAGCACATGATCCTACATGATTGTAAGTCAAATTGCTTATCCCTCTTTTGCTTTATACTCTCTTTCTCCAACCCTTTTTTGACAACTAACTTGACTCCAGTTTGGAGCTCTCAGCTAATAAATGAGCACTCTATGTACACCCCTACCCCCAATCCTCCAGCAATAAATCTTCGCCAAGCTAAGTGCCTAGAACAGCTACAGCTAGAGCGCAGTGTTCTATGGTACTAGTTGCTTGAACAGGAAAAGGTCACTTAGAAGGCAATACCTGCTACCCCACTGCCTTTGGGGGCTCAGCAGAATGCAAAAGTCTTATCCAGGGTCCCAGAGGACATGGCTTGTTTCCATCATTCTTCTTGACTGCCTTTCATTTTGTATCAGAAAGCTAGTTTACTTTGAGGTCTTGTTGGGAGCTCCATGTTTCCTTATATGAGGCTTTGGTATTCTTCTCTCCTAAGTCTCTATTAGGACAAGTCCTTCTATACCATGTCAACAGTGCCAGTACAGGCTTAGTGATTAGATTATGAGAATAGTGGATTCATCTATTTTCTGTGAGATACCAAGGAATATTTGGAATTCAGTTAAATTGTCAATAGGGTCCAAAACTTTCCCCAACGTTTTATTTGGGAATTCTCAGGAACAAGCAACTTTCTTCAATCTATCCCCAAAGATCTGGGGCTTATAGAATATCTTTTTTTTTCAGTACTGCCGGAGGCTCAATCCAAAAAGCTAACGTGGTCTTTGAATATCTGTGCACATTGTCTGGGCCCATGGGGACACTACGAAATGCTGCCTTTTCTCAGCCTCTAACAAATATTCCAACTTATTCAGCAGTGCAGAGAATGCTGTGGTGTGAGCATGTGTGCACTGGGTCAGAAGGTAACAATGACTGTAATCTCCATTCAGCCTCTAGCTTTCCTTGACAGAAGGTTGAATAGCTGTACTTAAATTCTTAGCTTCCACTTCTCATGAAGTCTCTACCCACTTGAAAATCTTTTATGCTCAGGGCTCTAAACTATATAGAACTAGTTGGGAAAGCATTAATTTCTTCTTGAGTGGAAAAAAGAAAACATAAAAATAAGAATTTTTGGACATCTCAATTAGGCAGGTATAAAAGATTAGATGATGGAAGCATAGCACAGGAGGGCTGGACTTGGAGTTGGTAAGACCTAGGTTTAAAGGCTGCTCTTTCAGCTCCTCAGTTTCTGCATCAGTTCAGTGAGATTGAGAACTTTTCCCTCATGGAGTCTCTGTTAGTTTCAAAGGAGACTTACAGTGATTTGCACAGGTATGAAGATGTTGATAGATGAGTACCTCCCCACATCAATACTGACTAAACCCTGATTCTGGAGAATAGTGTCACTTTCTCAATAACTTTGCCCCACAAATCCTTTTTCTGAGTTTGATCCAGTTGAGGAGGAAGTGCAGATATATGACACTATGGTCCTTCTGCCCAGCTTCTAACTAAGTCTGTGTAAATTAGTTTCATTTCATAAGGCAGTCTAAGAAATCACACCTACATCAGAGAATAAAAGTCCTCGTTATCTCTCTCTAATGCCTTCTGGTAAACCATGTCCACTTCTGGGTTAACAGTAATTTTTCTCTCTTAATCTCAACAGAGTAGTTTCTCAATGTGTATTCTCCCCTTCTCTCTTTTCTTGAAGAAACAAATCTTCCTAGGATAACTATCCTTAATGTCAATAGGCAGTTTATGTGATTTCACTTGAAAGGTCTCATTTTTGAAGAAAGAAAATTTAGAATTTAGAAGATTAGGTCTGATCTTTTTGTTTATTCAATCTCAGTGTTGCTTAGTGTGGTGTTAGACCTACTAACAGGGCCTTTATCACTAACAGAGTCAATGTCACCTGAGGCTGGCATTATGCCACAGGCAATTTGGTTCCTGGAATGCCAGCACAGTGTGCAGGTCCTTTTCCATCAGGCTCAGGCTGAATGAATAATTTAGGGTTTCTCACAAAGGAATTACAGTTACAGTGGTCTTTGTTAAAAGACTTAGAAAACTGTTATGTACTCAGTGAGAGAGAAACAGAAAACAACTATCCTGGGCAGGAAATTGCTCTTTGCCTTGAATATTTTATGAAATGCTTTACTAGATTTCTAATGGGTCCACTGTTAAGGTAGAAAAGTTGTCCTGCCTTTACTTTTCATGTGGTTCATTTCCTTTCTATTCTTACAAGTAGTGACTAATGGATAACCAGCCTCGGTTTCTTAGGTAAACAAAATCACTGTCGGATTTACATGAGGTATGGGGAAGTAAGAAGATTAATTCACAGTGTGACTTGTCATTAACAAATTCCTAGAGGTGTGGTCCATCAATGCTTTCTTTATGGGCTCGTTTTAAAAAAACAGGATTGGGAAAATGGGAGGTAGAATGGCTATGGAGACTCCAAGGATCCGGCTTCAAAATCCCACCTTTGCTGCTTACCACCTATGTTACCCCAGCTAAATCCCTTAATCTGCCTGAGTTTCAGTCTCCTTATTTGTGCAATGATGGGGTTGGATTGGTTGGCCTACTGAAAGACAAAATATGGGATCATGGATAGAGAGCTATGAGGGAAATAGATTATGTTGACATGATTTTAGGGAAGACAAGGGAACAAGCATTTTATTAAGGGGCTACTAGGGGCCAGGTACTTTAATAACTTATGTAAGTGCTTTATACATATTATCTTATTTGAACCTCACAACAGCCCCTGGAGTTAGGTGCTTGGGGGAGAGGAAGGTGAGCCAAATTGAGCAATTTCCTGTTTCTGTGACTCTGGCTCAGTAGACAGAATGCTGGTCTCAAGTCATAAAGACTTGGGCTCAGATCTGTTTCTGACACCTACTAGTTGCATGATCTTGTGCAAATTCTAAACCTGTTTCCTCATTTATTATCAAGAGGGAACATATCTAGTTTTATGTTACAGGGTTCTTGTGAGGCTTAAATGAAAAGTATGGACAGAACATTTTGTAACTTTAAAGTGTTATATAAAATTATTATTGTTAAGCCTTGATCACTTTTTAAAAAATGTTTTATTGATGTCTTCTCTGGAGGAAAAAAAATTCTTCCGGTCCAAGAGTGACTCCTCCTTTGTAAACAAGAAAAAAAAAAGCAAAAATGACCCAGACCAACCTTGACAGAGTATTCTACTCTTCTTAATCTTTTCCCTCAGTTAATTATTTCCTGTTTGTCCTGTAAATAGATTGCTTTGTATATATCTGTGTGTGCGTAGTCTCCTCCACTAGATCTCCTTGAGGGCAGGAGCTCTTTCTTCTTTTTGTATCTCTAACACTTAGCCTTAGCTTGATGCAAAGTAAGAACTCACAAGTAGGGAAACTGAGTCCTACAGTGGTTAAAGGACTTGCTAAGGCATATGAAATAAAAAGTAGCAGAGGTGGGATTTGAACCCAGGTCCTCAAGACTCCAGTGATTGTTCTGGAAGAAGGTATGTTTCATTTTCTGCTCACCAGGACAATCACTAGTTTTTCAGTTATTTGGAATTAATCTTCTTTTTAGTGATCTTTTCATTTACATTGTTATAGTCATTGTGCATACATTGGTCTTTTTGGTTCTGTTTATTTCACTGTGTCTATTCATACAAATCCTGTTCTGTTTAAAAAAAATTCTAGAACTTTCATCTCATATTTTCATTGAAAAGTAATAATCTCATCATCGTACGAAATAAAGAATAAGTGATTTATCCTCATTCACAACGTGTGACTGAGAATTGAGGAGTGAATCTGAAATAACCCCCAATATGCACTTTCTACTTCATGATTACATAAAACTAGCATATTGTAGTGCACTTGAACCACCCCTAAACCAGAAGTTGGCTAGTTTCCCCACTTTCCTCAGTTCCACAAAGCAAGACAGAAATCAGAACAGGATCTTCCCTCCCACCAAGGTAGAAGACAAAGCAGATTAGAGAATATTTAGAGTTGTAAGGAACTTTGGAGGTAATTTAGCATAATCTCCTCATTTTAGAGAGGTGAAAACTGAAACTGAGAAGATCTAAGACTTGCCCAAGGCCACACAATTACTAAGGGATGGATCCAAAACTCGAATCCAAGCCTCTGGACTTGACTCCAATGCTCTTTTCACTATTACATTAAAAAGCCTTGGTTTTCTTTCTATCAAACTCACTACACAAAATAATGTTAACTAACAATAATTATAAAATGCTAATATCTTGGTAAAAGTGCATTTTGTATTACTTTAGAAGCATACAACAGGGAGATTGAAACTCGGTATCATGATTGACCTAAGGTTGGAGAAACATAAAACCGGTCTATGCTTCAATTTAAAAAATATATGCAATCCAAAACAAAAATACACTATAAAGGTAAAGCTGAAGTTAAGAACATCTTCCTCCTAAACCCTGAATGGCTAATTTGGGCAATGCCTTGCTGAGTTCTTAAATGGAGAACTTTCTCTGCTACCAAGGACGAATGTCATCCAGTGCTGGCAACACCAGGGTCAAATACAGGTATGCAGGAAAGTGCAAACATTTTCTAAGAATAAAACGACAGCTGGCTACGATCTAATTACAGGATTCCCACGAGGGCTGTCTCTGAGATTTGAGGCCTCCTCCCAAATTCACCAGAGACTTACTTCATGCTTATAGAGGACTGCTGAAAGGGAGACAGACCATTCACCGCACAATGCAAAATCTGCTCCCTGGCACTAACTTTACTGCCTTCTTTAAAGGTATGGTTTGGTATTGCCAAGTTTTTCATTTATGTAATTTTTATAAAGTGTATGAGAAAGGACTTCATTTTACAGATGAGGAAATTGGGGCCTAGAGAACAACCGCCTTGCCCACAGTCACATACAGTAAGTAAAGTAGCAGAAATGTATACAGACCCAGGACCCTTGATTCCAAACCCATGATCTGTAGCATGCTTTTACAGTTTTCAAACTATTATCACATATATAATTTCATAACAGTTTACATAATCCTATAAGGTAGGTAGAACAAGAGTTATCATATCATGAGAAAATGGAGGCCCTAAGAAGAGACTCCCATAATACATAGTATATAAGCCCACAACATGTCTTCTGATCTGTAGGCCAGTGTTTATTCCATTACACAAGGAGAGACATTTCATTGCTCCTCTAAAGATATACTTGTTGGGGCATTTGAAGTCATTTTATTTGTCCCAGAGACATGCAGCTTCTAGTCCACTCTGATTCCAGTGATGTCAACAGGAGACTCTGCTAGAGCCTTGGAAATTTTTTTTTTTAATTTTAGCATTGCCAATTCTGAATTTTAAAAAACAAGCAACCATTTGAACTGAAAACAAAATGTGAAATTATCAGGTTTTCAAGCATTCTAAGTCGGCACAGTGATGTAACTACAGTAAAACTGTGGCAAGATGTTCAGAACAACGGAGCCATCTGTCGAGGGTCATCAGGGAGGACACTGATAGAATCTTCTGCTTTGCCACACAACAGACATAGCATGGTATATTCCTAGAACAAAACAAAATAAATAATTACCCTTGGGACATCCAGAGGCTCACTTGATAGCTTTGATTCTATTTTGTAAGAGCTTTTACCTACAAACTGGCGTAAACATGCTTTCTCTATCAGTTTCTTTCAAAAACATCAGCACATGTCACATCTTATATCTCCAGAGTCTTTCATACAAAGGGAACAGTCTGAAGTTCCCCTCATTACCTCAAAGCAGAGAACTTTATGTTGGGCTCAACAAATTACATATAAATGATCAAGGTGGGGTAGGGGGTTGAGTGGACAGTGAGAATCCAGATTTGAGCTCAGGATCTTTTGGTTTTTTCAATTCAACTTATAAAAATTTATCATTTACTATAAACAGAGAACAAGGTGCTAGAGGAGCTTTAAAGATGAATAACAGAGTTTCTGGCTTCATGAAATTTGCAGTATGATAAGAGAAATAAAACAGATACACAAAAAAGAAGACAGAATAGAATATGTAAAATGTGATGCATAAAAAGAGATATAAAGCAAAGTCAAGCCAAGAAGAATTTATTAAGAGCTTACTATGTGCCAGGCCCTGTGCTAAGTGCTGGGGATACAATGAAAAGCAAATACAGCCTCTGCCTGCAAGGGGTTCACAGTCTAATTAAGGGAGACAACATGCACACAACTATGCAGCCCATACTTAAGCTAAATTGGGAGTGATCTTAGGAGAAGGCACTAGCATTAAGAGGGGGCAAAGAAAGGCTTTTTGTAGAAGGTGGAATTTTAGCAGAGACTAAAGGAAGCCAGGGAAGCTAGGAGGTGGATGCTTGTTGACTAAAGTGAGATCAGAGGAAGGAAAATAATTTCTGAGTGCGGGCAGAGAACAAAGAACATTTTGTAAAGAATGTGATATCTGAAATGAACAAGCAGGGGCTGGATTTCAAAAGGCAGAGAGATAGGAGGGGTGACAGGCATTCTGTGTGTTTTAACAAATAGAATAAACAAGGGCAGAGAGCACTAGATCTATGCAAAACATTGGGTAATCCAGTTCGGCTAAAGCATGTAGGGGCGTGCAAAAGAAGAAAAGCTGGATTGTGTGAAGAGCCTTTCATTCCAAGCTGAGGAGTATGGCTTTTCTTTAGGAAGGGCCCTTGCAGGATTTTGAGCACAGGATGGACAATACTAGTTTTGCATACGAAAAGATGAATCTAGTAGTGGTATAAAGAACAGACCACAGAAGGATGAGTCTGAAAGCTGGTGATGAGTCAGAAAACAATATTCCAGGTAAGAGATCCTTAAATAGGGAAAAATCAGAGAGAACAGAAACAAAGGTACTGATGGGAGATTGTTATTAACCAAATTAATAACCAATTTGGGGAGATCCTGAGTTCCTCTTTTTTCTAAAGTCCTGATTTTAAAAAGTTCAGTCTCTTGAAGGATACTGCTATTGATAGATTGAACTAACTTTCTTGTTCAAGACCCCATCTAGGTGGAGTAGCCTTTGCGTTGTGCTCAGGCTTTGGTGGGGCCTAAATTCTTTTAATAGACAGCCCTAGGCTGAGGGATAGTCTGGGTACAGAGATTAGTCTCTCAGTCAAAGGGTAACACAATGTCACTCTCAGCCCTGCACAGTAATATTCTAATTAGAGTTGACTGCCACTCCTTGTGCAAAAGAATATATAAGTCCGGAGCCCAGCAGTCAGACAATGACCATCATTTTATTAATAAATATGCTGACCTTATTAATAAAATCATTAAATTACACAGAAACTATGTCTCTTAGCTCTTTTAAATCAGGTAAATCAGGTAAGAGATATATTGTAGAGCATTTGATCAGATGTCAGAGGTATGAAAGCATGGTTGGTTAGGTGGGAATTTGAAAAAAATAAGGAAGTCAGAGACGGAGCTTGAGTGAGCTTGTGGAAACAACTGAGGTTATATTCAACCAGTTACTCAATCCACTAGTGAATGTTTATTAGGCATTTATTAGGTGCAGAAGGTAACATCAAATGAAAAAAATATTCTTCCTGCCTTTAAAAAGCTTATAAACAAATTGTTCTTTAAATGCACATGAAATAACTAAGAATAAATTATGTGATACTGATATTGTAAAAGAAATTTGGAGAATGGAACTATTATGATGGACTGGAATAGTAACTCAGAGCAAAAATTCTAAGACTTAGTTGGGATCTAATAATCAGACAAATATAAGCCCTTTTATCATGGCTTTATGTGTTGCTGAAAAACCACCAAAATTAAATTTCTGTAAGTCAGTACACAAAATAGATAAAAGATCTTAATTTTAGAGCTGGAAGAGACCTTGGAGGTAATTTTTATAGATATGTATAGGTGCTCATTTTACAGAAGAGAAAACTGAGGCCCAGGAAGGTTAAAAGATTTTCCTAAAGTGACAGATTGTAGAAGTAGAAGTAGTAGTGGTAGTAGTAGCAGGAGGAGTAGAGATAGGATTTGAACCTAAGTCCTCTGATTTCAAAGACAGCATTCTTCCCAGTGGCAATAAGATAAATGTCTTCAAATATTGGAAGGGCAATCACAAGGAAGAAAGTTCACTTCTGTTCTGTTTGGCACCACTGGGTAGAAGTAGGTTGTCTATGATAGTCAGACAAATTTTAAAAAGTACATTAATAGTCACATGAACAGGAATAATGTAATACCCTTCATAATGTAATATCCTTTAAAGATAGCAATCCTAGCCCATAAATAAGCTCTGACTTGCTTTTCCAGTGGCAATGGCTTTGCACAGATTCATTCACATCCAGAGTTCTCTAAACTTAGATATAAAGATACAGATAGGAAGAAAAGACGTCTTGTTTTAAAGTTTATCTCAGGGTTGGCAGTCTGGTGAAGATTATGGCCTCCTCAAAATAGTATTTTTGAATAATTGAAAGAAATTATATATCTTGGTTCAAGATTAGTGAAAATAAAGATGTAATTTTTTTTGCATCCAAATTCAAACACCCCAGTTTAAGACCCATGGTTTATATGAATGCCTTGGATGAAGGTTTAGATGGCATGCACATAAAATTTGTGGACTGTCACTGGTAAGAGGAGCTACCATGTTAGATGACGAGACTAGGAAACCAAAAGATATTGACAGGTTAAAGCAATGGGTAAAATATAAGATGATGAAGTTTAATACAGATAAATGTTAAATCCAACACCAATAGAAAACAAATCAATGATACAACTATCAAGGGAGAGAGGAATGGCTAAATAATAGCTCATAAAAAAGAACCTGGGGGTTTAAGGGACTAAAAACTTTAGGTAGCAATTAAACATAGCAACTAAAAAAGCTATTATCTGCATTAACATAAATATTATGTCTAGAATGAGGGAGACTATAGTACTGCTCTGATGGTTCATTATATATGTTTCATTCTGGACACCATATCTTAGGAAGGTCATAGTTAAACTGAAAAGCACCCAGAGAAGGACAACCAAGATGCCAATAAGACTTAAAATGAAGTTTTAAGAGGATTAGTCAGAAGAAAGCATGGAGAAGAGTAGACTCAAGGGGGTATTATAGTAATTTTTACCAGTTGAAAGGCTACCATGTTGGAAAGGGACTGAGCTGGTTTTACTTGGCCCTAGAAGTCTGAAACAGAACTAATGTGTGGGAGCTGCAAAGAGCTATTTTAAACAACTGAAAATCAGAGCTGTCCAAAAGTATAAAGGAGTTAATAAAATCTTTAGTATTCTAGGTCTTCAAGTAAAGGCTACACAATCATATTTGAGGATGGTAATAGAGAAGATTCCTGCTCATGAATAGGTAGGACTATGTACATTTTGAGATCCTCTCAGATTCTGTAAGTCTATGATTCTGTTAGTATCTTGTAGGTTCCTAGGATTTTATTGAATATTAAAATATTTTTCCTCAAGGCTTAAGATATTTACCTGATATTCATCCATGACACTGAATGTATACTCATGCCTGGCTACTATGTGATGACAATTCTTACACACATCTGCAAGACAAATGGGAAACATGGCACATTTCATTTGCCTTAGAATAGTAACATTTTTCTCTTTACATGGCAATTGCTTTAAAAGAATCTTAGCTCTATTTATTTTATGGCACACATAAGGGAATTTGTTATATCTACTTTTATTTAAAAAACCAGATATGTATCATTATACCATTTTACAATTAAAGATCTAAAATTGTGGCCTGAAAGTATATATAATTCCCACTCAAAAGTCATAAGGCAATCAGTAAATACACATTTAAATATAACTTTAAAACTCATGGTACTTGCATAAATATATAAATGATATTTATTTTCAAAAATGAGATGGTGTTAAACTCTATTATAAGATCACTATTGAATAATGAGATGGATAATTCTGTTTACTTTAAACTAATACTTCCTTGTATAAATAAAACCGATGTAGCCAAGAATAGAAGGAATATAGAAAATTGGGAAAAAACCTTTTATAGACAATCTCTCAGATAGGATGTGATTGTGTTAGCATATTGCTGTGGTGTAGGAAATGATGAGTTGATTGATTTAGAAAAACATGGAGAAACGTGGACCTATGAAGGAAAATGCTATCCACCTTCTAGATATCTATGAATACGTACGTGTATATAACTATCCCTATAATCCACCCTTAAAAAACAAGTTAAAAGTATATAGCAGATAACAAAAGAAAATCTACAAGAAGCAAAGAAAAGATGGGCAGTTTTGAAAACAATGTGTATTATTTATTATATATAGCTTTCTTGAATGGAAATTCACTGTTTTATATTGAATCCTTTCTTATGTTCTGCTGTGTACACGGCAATTCTTTTCTTTTCTCATTTTATATTTAAGTTTAAAATAAATTTAAAAATTTACCAATGAACTAAAAAATGACTAGTCTGAATTAGGGTTGGGTTAATATGATTTACTTCAGACATTTAAAGTGGATTTAATGGTTAAAAAAAGTTTAAAAGGATGAAAAGTAGAGCTTTAAAAAAAATTACACTATCTCACCAATTGCCTGAATTTATTTTAAAAGGTTGCTACCCATCCCTCTCCCATACCCAAATCCTTTATTGAGAATAATTCATCACTTATTCCAATTATCTGGTTACTTTGAAAATGTAGGTTAATTAAGAACCTGGAAATAAGCCTCCCCAAAAGGCTCTCAATAGGTAAAAAGGTTGGCATAAAATTCATACAATAAATTCATATACTTGACTCAATGAGAGACCCTATGACCCTCATTTTGGGACTATTTCTTTTCACTTTATACACAGTTATATTGAGCTAGGTTATTTGGTTTTATTTAAAATTTTATTTCCCCAAGTACAGAAGTGTAAAGAACAGACCAGAAGAGAATGATGAGATCCTACTAGAAGCAGGTCCACTCACAGTTCAGGAAAAGTGAGGAAGACGACAAAAAAATTTAAAAGGACTTATAATAAGAACTCAAAAAGTACAGCAACCTGGGGGAGTCAACCCTACAATACAGCATCATAACCAGCTAATCTGTAACTGAGGCCAGAATATAAAATTATGCCTCACTATGCTAAGGGCAACGTGTGCTTGGGTCTGGAAATGAATATTTTATGTTTTCGATTATCCTCTCACCTTTGACCCTGCAGGCAAATGCCTCATCTGCCTCATGTTTGTGAAGGCTTCAATTATCTGGGAAACCTACTTGTGAAGAATCAATCAATCAATCAACATTTATTAAAGTAGCTACTATATGCCAGGCACTGTGCTACATGCTGGACATATAAAAACAAAAAAATGAAACTGTCTTTACTCTTGATGAGCTTACATACCATTGAATAAATAACAGCAGTTCACATTTGGATAGTTTTCTACAGATTTCAAAAGGCTTTCCTTACAATAATCCTGAAGATGAACAGTCCTATTTTACAGGTGAGGAAATAAGATTCATGGAGGTTAAATGACTTGCATATGGTCACAGTTAGAACTCAAATGCAGTTCTTCTGTCCAGTGTTCTTTCCATTCTCCTACTTCCTATTACCTTCTTCTAACAATTTTGCAAAAATGAGGCTTTTAGTGTACTTTCTCCTCTTAAAAACTTAGCAAAGCACTTCACAGAAACACAAAAACTTAAACCTAAAGTTCTATTTATATAATAGATCTGCTTAATGAAACTAAAATCTACTAACAAATGGTCACTAATTAAGAAAACAAAGCCTGCTTACGATCATAGGTAACTATTTCTTCTCCATCCTCCTCTTTCATGGATTTGTTTGCAATCAGCATAAAATCTCGTTTATTGCACATTGCACAACCTATGTAGTTCAGCAAAAAAGATCCATTCTCCAGGCAGGTGTTACCCTAAAATAACAAAAATTAAAACAAAAATAAATTCTTTTTAACCTGCAGTATTATAGTATTAGATATCACAATATTTAAAATAGGAATAAAACATTCCCTTCAAAAATTACTAGAAAAAATTTTCAATGAACTTGGAGAAAATGTTTTTTAGAAAAAATTATGACTCCAAATTTGCTCACTTGAAGAGTGTAAAAATAACATTCCACAAAGGGCCAGGATCCTCTATATCAAACTGGAGTTCAGAGGATTAGTGTTCCATTAGAATGGCAAAAATCATTTTTAGAGCAATTAGAAACTATGTCCAAAGGGCTATAAAACCATGAATAATACCCTTTGATCTAGCAATACCACTACTAAGTCTGTATCTCAAAAGAAATAAAAAACAAAAAGGAAAAGAATCACTATGTACAAAAACATTTATAGCAGCTCTTTTCTGGTGGCAAAGAACTGGAAATTGAGGGGATGTCCACCAATTGGGGAATAGTTAAACAAACTGTGCTATGTGATTGTGATGGAATACTACTGTGCTATAAGAAATGATGAGCAGGATGCTCTCAGAAAAACCTGGAAAGACTTACAGGAACTGATGCAAAGTGAAATGTACTGTGTACAAAGTAAGAGCAATACTGTAAGATGATTAGCTGTGAATGACTTAGCTATTTTCAGTAATACAATGATCTAAGACAACTCTGAAGGGTTTAGGATGAAAAATGCTATCCTTCCCCAGGGAAAGAATTGATGATGTCTGAATACAGATTAAATTATCCTTTTTTTACTTTATTTTTCTTACGTTCTTTTTTTGCCTTTTCTTTTGCAACATGACTAATATGACTAATATGTTTTGCATGACTACACATGTATAACCTATATAGAAATATTTGCCTTCTAAATGGGGGGAAGGAAGGAAGGAAGAGAATTTTGAACTCAAAGTTTTAAAAATGAATGTTAAAAATTATTTTTACATGTAATTGGGGAGAATAAAGTAGTAAATAAATAAAAAATAATAAAGGAACTCTAGAAAATATAAAATACTTGAGAGTCTACCTGCCAAAACAAACCCAAGAATTATATGAAGACAACTATAAAACACTTCTTACACAAATAAAAGGCAGATCTAAACAACTGGAAAAATTTTAATTGCTCATGGGCAGGCTGGGCCAATATAATAAAAATAACAAATCTACCTAAATTAACTGTTTAGTGCCACACCAATCAAACTACCAAAAATATTCTATAGAGCTAGAAAAAATAATAATAAAATCCATCTGGAAGAACAAAAGGTCAAGGATATCAAGAGAATCAATGAAACAAAAATGGGAAGGACAGTTGTCTAGCTGTACCAGATCTCAAACTGTATTACAAAAAAATAAACTGTATTATTATCAAAACAGTCTCTTACTGGCTAAGAAATAGAGTGGTACATCACTGGAATAGATTACATATACATTACATTACAGTAAATGACCATAGTAATCCAGTAAATGATAAACCAAGCTTTTGGAACAAAACCTCATTATTTGACAAAAACTGCTAAGAAAACTAGAAAACAGTATGGCAGAAACTAGGTATAGATCAACATCTCATAACATTTCCGAAGACAAGGTCAAAAAGGGTACATGATTTACATATAAAGAGTGATGCCATAAGCAAATTAGGAGAGCATGGAACAGTTTATCAGATTTATGGATGAAGGAAGAATTTAGGATCAAAGAAAATTTAGAGAGCATTACAAAATGTAAAATGGATAATTTTGATTATATAAAATTAAAACTTCTTTTGCACAAACAAAAGCCAATGCAACCAAAATTAACAAGGAAAGCAGAAAATTGGGGGAACATGTTTTTAACAAATATCTCTGATAAAGGTCTCATTTTTCAAATGCACGTTCCCTGAGAATAAGGGACTGTAGGTTGGTAGAGTTTTTTTTTTTGTACTCCAATTGTCTAGTACAGTTTCTGATACCTAGGAGATGCTGAATAAATGTTTGCTGAGTGACTTTAAATATGAGGAAACTAAGGCTGCAAGAGGTGAAGTCACTTTTGCAGGGGTCACACAGCTGTGTCTTGGTTTGATCTAAAGCCTGGCCTCCCTGATGGTGATCAGCTTTCTCTCCAGGTCTAGGAAACAGAATGGTATTGTAGAAAGAACGCTGGACTCCTAACTAGAACTGAGTTCTACTTCCAGCTTTGCCACTAGCTGCATGGTATCACAGCTTCTTCTGGGTTTGTTTCCTAATTCTCAAATTCAGGGTATTATTCACTTTGTTATGCTTTCTAATTGTACTCATAAGGTACTCAGTTGAACTTTAAAATAGCTCTTCTCTTAGTTCTTAATATAATCACAACTCAGTCAAATATCATTCCTGGGCCAAAAAAAGTTCCCAATTGTAAGTGATGAGTTATAGGGAAGAGAAAAAGCAAGAGGTCTATAATCCATGAGATAAGACACAAATACAAAATAAATGTGAGTCAGTTCTCTATAACACTATTTGTGGAAATGCTTCATAAAAATAATTTTGGCATTCGGTTCATGGGAAGTTTTCCCCAAAGGCTTTTTAATAATTAAAAGGTTATATTCTCCATCACTTTCTAGCTAACAACCTCAAGAAAATGTAAACATGCCAACAGTCTTGTGAATTATGTTTTATGAAATTTATATTTTATAAAAAAAGAGATCACATTCATAGGCATATTGAGTTACTGCTCTGGACCAAAGGACGTTTTCAGTTGATAACAACTCGTACTTTACATTTGATTTAAATGTGATACCATATTAAAAGAGAAGGAAAAACAAGGTAGAAAATGTCCATTGATGGATCTATGAAAGAAGGAATGGGAATGGGATAGGGATCAGTTCTCTCCCTAGGTCTGGGAAACAGCATGGCACAGTTTTTAGAAAGAACACTGGACTCCTAACTAGAACTGAGTTTTACTTCCAGCTTTGCCACTAAGCTACATGGTATCATAGCTTTTTCTGGCCTTAATCCCACAACTGTAAAATTAGGATTGGTAAACTAAATCACATCGAAGGTCCTTTTTACTTCCGAGTCTATAAAAATGATCAAAAAACTATATGCAGGCTGATACATACAAGAATTTTTGTGTTGTCCAACTCTTTGTGACCCCATTTAGGATTTTCTTGGTAAAAATACTGAAGTGGTTTGTAATTTCCTTCTTCAACTTATTTTACAGATGAGGAAACTGAGAAAAACAGAGACTTGCCCAGGGTCACATAGCTAGTATGTGGTCTGAGGCCAGATTTGAGCTCAGGAAGATGAGTCTTCTTGACTCCAGGCGGACATTCTATCCATTGCGCCACCTACTTGCCCCTCAAGAATACTATCTTACATCTGTAACAACTAAGATTCTACTTTTATGATTTCTCAGATCAGGGAGGAAACCCTATGAGCTATAAAAATATGCCAGTGAAACCAAGTTCTGTTAAGTCCTATAGGCTAAGCTATAGTTTAATTTGAAGAGGCTCATCATCAGAGTGATCACTCAGTGATTTTTTTGAGGGGTGATAAGAACTCAAAGGTTGTGCTCCATATAAGTAGAACCAATAAAATCATAGTTCTTTGAAATATATTGCTTTACAGCTTACATTTGTGTATATTTTCTGAACCTCACAGCAATCTTGGAAAGGAGGTTAAGAATTATTATCCTGAGTTTATGGATGAGAAAATTAAATAAATGGTAACATGATTATTGAGTAAGCAAGCCATTATTCCTTATTCAATGCTATTTCCAACACAACTATGCGATTCCTCACAGTGCCACCATATAAGTGTCTGTGATCTTATCACAAAATGTGATCTCTTTATAAAATGCAAACCTTAGGAACTGGTATGATGGAAGAAGAGACATACAATATAACTGCTGTGTTATGAAAAAAACGAGCACTTGGAATAGCTGAATTTACAGATTCCAGACTTGGCTTTTGAGCTCCATATCACTGAAAGCAGTGGCGATAAGCTACAAGGGACCTTTGTCTATGAGTCCTCTATATGATGAATAGTTGCAATTATCAGACTTCTGAGAATGTGGATTTACATATGCAATATTACAGAGCTTCTTTATACTGGAAAGAAAAGAATACATCAATTCCACAATATGTAGCCTACTACAATGATAGTTTCAAAATAGTACCAGAAACAAATGGATAATGTTTTTAAAAGTAACTTTCAACAAAGTATCCTTGAGAAATACAGTTAGATTACTGACTGGGTATTTGAAAAAATACATATATACATTTGTTGTCAGTAACGTTTGTCCCTCACTCCTGACCCAGAAAAAAATGTTACAATAAGAACTGATACAATACACAATATATTACAGCAAAGTTAATTTCAGGAATTTGTGGTAATTCTGAAAGGGAATGTACTGAATTTACTTGGTTGAGCAAATGTTTCTGTACAGACAGTGCAAAGTGCAACACTGTAAACAAGAACAGTGAGAATGTTTAAAGTATTTACAAAAACAGATTTTTAAAAAGCACCCAATATAAGGCCCTATTGTGCTTGTAGCTTATTGATTGCCAAAAAGCATTTGAATAAAATGTCACTTTACAAACTCTGTATCCCATCTATACATCATAATCTCTCAGGATTGCTTAGAAGATGTAATAACAGAAACAGCTGTTGAATGATCCCTTGATAATAAATTTTAAACAAAACATTTGAGTATTTAAGTACTGAGTCATTTATAGGTATTTTAAGTAATTTATTAGACTACAGTGTGAATGGTTAGCCTAATATAACTTACTGCATGTGGAAAATATAAAAGTAATAAAACTATTTAAAATATTTTTTTGTATAAAGTCACTTTTCATTAACTGACCTTTATTAAGTTAAAATTAATGAAACAGAAAATAGCAAAATTGATTAAATTCTGTTTCAAACTAGTTAAGTAGGCTTGTTTTTGAGTTCAGTAAAAAAAAAATGGGTTTGGCAACCTAATAATGTCCATTTTCATGTTTGGTTCATGATTCCGCTCAAGAACTCATTGTGAATACATCACCATCTGCACTGAATTCAGGCCAATTTGTTGCTTGTCTGTGAAATGCACCCACCACAAACCTCCAGACATCTGTATATATCCAAAAGAGAAACATCTAAATATTGTACATACTGGCAGTCTGAACTAGTAACTACCTACGTGTACCAGATTTGGAACTCCCTATTAGGTTAATCCATTATTCCCTCCCTAGCTAATATTTTCAGTCTCTCTCTCCCTACAGATTCCTTCCTCTTGACCTTTATATGTATAGGTAGGTCTCCTTTATCCTAATAACACTTTCCCTTGATACAACTCCCTATTCCCATCATCAAGCCACTGTTTCCTTCCTCCCTTCCTTCAATACTAACCATCTATCATATATGAGAAATTTGTCTGGTGCTTCTATTTCCTCAACATGCACAGCTTCTTTAACCCTTTCATTACTCATGTGAAACTATAAAATCTTGTATACTTGTCAAATACTTGTCAATGACTTTTTCTCATGTCAGGATCTAGTACTTTGAAATTCCTCACTACAGCCTCTAATCTTTCTATCTCTCCAACCTTATGCCCTTCTTTTGATCTTAGCTGCTCTGACATCACAATCTCCCAGTCTCTTTATGTACCTCCATGTCCAGCCTCAACTCCAAGGCTTGCCACTGTAATATCTTACTAGCAACTATTCTAGAATACCTTACTCTTCTCACTAAGTCATTCTCTACCTTTTAATCTTTATTTCTGAATAATCTCAGATGGTTGCATCTAATTATCTGCTCCTGCTCTGTGACTGATAAGTAGAATTGGGAAGTAAGGAAATCAGATCGATTTTGCCTGCTATTGTGGTCTTTCATTTTCTAAGAGGACCAATAACATCATGGGGTGATGTCCTGACTTGTGGATGAACTGAATTTAAGTGAGGAAGACTTGCACAAAGTCATCAGCCTTGCTCTTTTTTCCAGAATCATCAAAGCTGAGTGGCAGGACAAAGCCAGGACAAGTGGTGATGACCCTGAATGAAGTAGATAACATTGGAGTCTTTGATGTCTAAGTTCTAAGCCTTCCCCAGCACCTGCTTCAATTGCCTTTATGGCCTTTGGAACAAACTGTTCTCATCTGCCCATTCTGCTGGGGGAAGTCTTTACATGCTTGGCGTAAACCCCTGCTAACTCACCAATGGGTATGTGGCCCATTAGTTACCCTCAACCTAATTTAGCCTGTCTGCTGAGATGGTTTACCAGGGTGTGAGTGCTACAGTTTCCTGGAGTCACAGGTGAGAGTTAAGTGACAGGTAGACATCAAAGATGCACAGTCCTGAAAAATGCTTGAAAAGTCCTTACACTAGAAACGCTAGTCCTTCTTGAACATCTCACACTCCAGGTGGCCTAATTAAAGTTGCAAAGAAGCATATTCTGGTACAACATAAGGAAAAATTTAACAATTATAACTATATAAAAGTGAAATGTGCTGCCTAAGGCAGAAGTGGGTTCCCTTTCGGTGGAGTACTTCAAAGCAATATGTAAAATGCCTACTACAATCAAAGCACTTAGTTAGACACTGGTGATACAGGGTAGCTGGGAGAAGGCACACAAGCTGAATCTTGAAAGCAATTAGTGATCCCAAGACTGAGAAAGTAGGGCATTTCAAACATGGTACGTAAAGCTACAGAAGTGGAAAATGAGATGTGAAATACAAGGGACAGCACGTAGACCAGTTTGGCTGGGACACAAGAGGGCATGAGGAACAGTAATGTGAAATATCTGGAAAGGTGGGGTCTTTGCCCATCTCCTTGATTTCTGCTAGTGTTCATAAGGTCATAAAATCATTTATTTAAAGATAGAAAAACTTTAATATGTTACAGATCAGGAAACTGAAGTCCATAGAGGTTAAATAACTTGACTAAGGTCACAAAAGCACTAACAGTCAAGAGATGAATGAACCCATTCCCTATGGGTCCAAATCCAGCACTCTTTCCATTGTACTATGTTGCCTCATGTTGCTCCTTGCTCTAGAATGTTCTTTCCTCCTCCAAATATGTAAAAGACTTCACATTGATCTCCCTTTCTGAACTCCTGTTCAGATAGTATATACTATCACCCTTTTCTGGGCCATAATTACATTTTGCCTTATGCTGATACTAAGCTGTTTCAAGGGCATAAAACGTCTGTTCCTCTGGAAGTTCATAGCATCATAGACTGAGCCCAAATCCTCATTTTCTAGTTGAAAAACTGAAGCACAGAGAAATTTCTACTTATGCTGTATAAACACATCATTTGTAATTTACAAAGGCCTTTCCTATACATTATGTCATGTGATTCTGGTAACTGAAGGACTGGTAGGCAGAGTAGATATTATCCTATTTTACATATTAGGAGATTGAAACTTAAGCAGATTTGTCTAAATTCACATTTAATCATAGCAGTGATGAGATTAGAATTCAGGTCTTTGGAATCTTTATTTGAAATTCTTTTCCCTAAGGTCACATGGATCTTAAATATCTTTGTGTATGCCTCCAAATTTAAGAAAGTGCTGTACTAGTCCAAATATAATATTCCTCAAAATAGGGGACACTCTTAACGAAATCTCTTTAAACAGAAAAAATATGGGCATTAAAAAAAACCACAAAATTGCTAGACAAGACATTCAGAGTGAGATGAAAACATTTTTCATTCAGTACAATGCTTTAAAATTTTATTTTTCACCACTCCTCATCTTTAATAATTCATACTTCTACAGGGCTTTAAGGTTTACAAAGCACTTTCTTCACAATAACCCTGTGAGGTAGACAACGCAAATATGACTATGGTTATTTTCTATCGTAAGGAGAAAGGAATAAGCTTATATAGTGCCTACTATGTGCCAAGCACCTATGTCTCATCTGGAATCTAGAAGTCTTGTGATCAGACATACTATGTACCTCCTGATAGGTAATGGACTCGGAATCTATTTTTTGGATATGGCCAATAAAGGAATTTAGTTTGCTTACCTATGTATGTCTATAAGGAAGAGTTTGTCTTTCTCAAAGGGGGGGGAGGGGAGGTGGATTTTCGTTGACTGTAAAAAGGAATTAAGGAAAAACTCTGTTGGGAAATTTGGCTCAATTCTGGAATAAAATATATGACTTAAGGGGGAAAAAAAACCTGAGTGAGGTGTGAGAACAGCCTGGTTACATTACAGGACTTGCTGAGTGGGACAAGGGAAAGCCACCGCAGCTTGGGAGAAGACGGAGGACCCGCTCTGCAGGGCCGGGCGCCCTCCGCTCGGCTCCGGGACTGCGCCTGCGGGGCCCCGCCGGGGTGAGGGGCAGCGGCCCAAGGACATTGACGTCAGCCCGCCCTGGGCCGGCCAGCCTTCCTTCCAGCGAGTCCGTCATCACGCTCCCACCTCAGGCAGCCCCCTTCCTTCCCCATCTACAGAGTCGGAGCTATCGGGCTCCGGCCCGGGGGAACACAGAAGCCCCCACGCCCTGCGGCTCACCCGATTCGGGTACTCCTTTTCCACACAGTCCCCACACATCGCGGTACCAGCAGCGCCCCTCGGTCACGGCGGCCAGTTACTTCCGGGAGGACGTAACCTCGCGACAGCTGGGCGAAGGCTGACGTAGGCGCCACCAGTGACTGTCCTCTGGGACCCGGAAACGGGGAAAGAGACGAAAATCCCGCCCCCTAGCGAAGGTCTCTAGGGTAGAGCCTGAGAATGTGTACACGGCGCGCTGAGGGCTCTGGGAAATGATGAGTGAAGGGGCGGTGTAGGCAAGAGGCTTTCTGAAGGCAGGCAGACCATTGGGTGGATGGAAGGATGGATGGGAGACAGGCAAATAGGACATATGGACAGAAAAACAGATGGCTGAATGGAAGGATAGATGATAGATGACAGATGGATAATGGATAAGTAGATGTATAAATAATGTATAAATGTATGTATAAATGGATGTATAAATCCATAGATGGATAAATAATAGATCTATAGATAACAGATAAATGGGAGGATGGTAGATGACAAGTGGATAGATGGATAGACAGGTAATGGATAGATGATAGATGAATAAATGTTAGATATATAGATAGGCAACAAATGGATGGATAATAGATGACAGATATTTGGATAGACAGATTAGATAGAGCAAGCATCTATTAAGCATTTACTTTGTGTCAGGCACTGTGCTGAACACCAAGGATATCAGCAAACTAGATGGTCCCTTCTTTCAGAGAGCTCCCACACTCAAGAGCTTATGGGGGAAGATGACATATAAAGGGGGCTGGTGAGATGGTAAAGTTCAAAGTCCAAGGAAAAAGTAGAGCTGGGAATAAAAGAAGTATGGCCTGAATCTCTCGTGAAATGATGTTTCCGGAGAGCAAGATCTTAGGGTAAAGGTATCTTTATGTATCACAAAGAATAACAAGCTCGACATATCACCTTCTCATACAAGAGAAGGGCAAATGATTCCTTTTCTGTGTCTAGGTTCCTGCTATATATAAAGAAGAATGATGATTAAAATCCTGTAAGCACCATCATCACCATATCATAGATAGAGAGCTGGAAAGGACCTCAGAGGCCATCTGAAATCCAATCCCCTTATTTTACACATGAGGAAACTGAGGCCAAGGAAGGTTAAGTGAGTTGCCCAGGTCACCTAAGTAATAAACACCAAGTAGAATTTGAATCATTTGCACCTAAGAAGTGTCTCATAGGATAGTGATAAGGTTAATGAGAGGTCAGAATTTTGTTGGCAAATAAATAAAAACGTACTTAGTATATTTAAAATACTTGTATGTTCTAAAGAATACCTTATATCATAGATCCTCTGGGAACTACTGGTTTCTTTCAATACTCTGCTCAGGTGCTATGTCTTCCTGACAAGATCCTGATCATGAAGGTTGTTGGTACGCTTTCTCCATGTGGAGGTCAGAAACTTTAGTGTTTTTTTGGTTGTTGTTTTGGTGAAGACAAAGTAGCTTGCACACAAGTGTTTTTAAAAACTTCTTAAGTTGTGGCATTATTAGTGAAAAGTAGGGAGTTGTTCCTTGACCAACTGATTTGCCCCAGCCCAGGATGTAATCACAAATAATGAGATGGTAAACTTAGTGTAAAGACAGGTGTAAATTCAGAAAATAAAATGGTTGGTAGCCCATTGACTATGATGTTTTCTATGGAATGACTTACTTAGTGAGAAACATTGCATTTGCCAGGATGGACAGATAAGGATGCAGGGAAGGAGTGGAGTTTAGCAACCTGAGGCAAGAGACACTTAATAGAAAAGAGAACTGAATATGGACCCAATAAAGAGGTACCCCTAGTAATCAAGAGTCAAGCTATGGCCAAGAGTGGACACTGGGAGCCCAGCTGAGTGAGGAGATATTGGTTTTCCAGGGACACAGCACGAGGGTCCCATGAGGAGATAAAAAAACATTGGAGCCTAACAGTACTGGGGGCATGGCTTGGTCATAAAGGTTCCCTGTATATGTGGCATTCAAGCTATGCTTCAGAAAGCATACCTCCGATGGGCTGGTCACGTTGTTCCAAAGCAAAATGTACGCTTGACAAAAAGACTATTTTTTGGAGATCTCACATGCGGCAGGTGATCACAGGTGGTCAGAAGAAGTGATACAAGGACACTCTAAAAATCTCTCTCAAGAACTTTGGATTCAACTGTATAACATGGGAGACACTGGCACAGGACCACTCAGCATGGTATGCCCACATCAGAAAAGGTGCTGTGCTCTATGAACAAAGCAGAATTGATATAGCACAAAATAAACTTAGGATGTGCAAATTTGAAGTATCCACCCCTATATTCACCCGGATTATCTGTGCCCAACCTGTGGTAGACCTGTATTGGTCTGATTAGCCACAGTCGGACACACTGAAATTTCACTTTATGTGTCATTTTGGTCCTCTTCAAGAACGGACAACAACCAGCCTCATTACCATTTTATTTTGTTTGTGCCCATTCTTCCAATGGATACTGTGTGTATTTGTGGGAGAATGAACTCCAGATTTATGAAGAGAATGTTTTGTAGCTACTGTTCTATTGTGTTATCTTAGAAATGGTCTTTGCTTTGAGCTTACTAGCTCATTGTTAGTGGGAAGCAAGTTTGGAGAGAGGAGTATAGGCCTACAGGGCACCCAAGACCTGACAGTAGTAGCTAGCCTCTGGGGACTTGTCTTGAGTGCAAAGCCAAGAAAGAGTAGGAAATTGAAAGGAGGCGCTACTTTAGATTATAGATTAAAGTTTAACCCACTTTTTTTCTAAGATGAGGAAATAAATTCAACTAGGGGAAGCAGTTTGGCCAAGGTTACACAAATTACATGCTCTTTCTCTTCCTAATTCTGTGACCTTTTTACTGTACCAGCTTAATAAATAACCTTTCTGTAATTGTAATTTAAACCAAAGGAGAATGTTCAACTAATTTCATCATGGATTCCATGAGTCTAAAAAACCTCAGAACCACAGTAGGAGGCACACTGTAAATAATTATGACAGAGATAGCTTACATGTAGCATTATATCCTTTAGTGTCTCTCAAAGGCAGTGTGGTGGGTTAGAATGAATATTGAATTTGGAACGAAAAGACCTGGATTTGAGTCTTAATCCTACTATTTAACATCCCTGAACCTTAATTTCTTTATCTTTAAATGAGGGGAGTGAACTAGATGATTTCTAAGAGT
>CM053769.1:435995496-436037509 GCA_028658325.1 Potorous gilbertii | reverse complement strand
CTTTGACCCTCTATGTGTCATTATGTAACTAACATTGTGTGTGTGTGTGTGTGTGTGTGTGTGTGTGTGTTTGTATATATAAATAGATTAGCTCTTACCCACCCTGGCATCCCACAATCCCTCCCATAGGGAATATTGTATACTGGGTAAGCTTTTACCTAGACCCTGGCTAGTTTTTCTGCTTTGACTTTCTTTTCTTGAGTGACCAGTTTGAGCAGCCATCTCAAAATGGGTATGTCCAGATGTAGAGGCAACTTTGTGT
The DNA here is from genome assembly GCA_028658325.1 of Potorous gilbertii. Lineage (NCBI taxonomy): Eukaryota > Metazoa > Chordata > Mammalia > Diprotodontia > Potoroidae > Potorous > Potorous gilbertii. Next base: position 436,037,247 of record CM053769.1, on the reverse strand, counting down.
GTTTGAGAAGTTTGGAGCTGCATCAAGTCCAGTTGATTGGTGCCAAAGGGAATTCCTTCATCAGAGAAATTGACTACTTACAGGAAGATGATGGGGAATTGTTTGGACAGTGCAGGGCCAAAGTGAAATGATGTCATGCCTATTCAGTGTTATCACAAACTACTTTATATTCTGATGAGATTTATTAATCTCCAAGGAGAGATTAATCTTGTTTTATGTTTCTCTGTCAATGTACTATGTAAGTATTTTAGCATTTGTTTTATGTATAAGAAACTAATATCTGTCCCATATCTGATTTATTGAGAAACATTTTTTTCCTCCCCCATTTGGGTATACCTAAATATGAGGCAAGATCTAAGCTTCAAATAGTTTGTCCTTGGGTTGTCTGTGTAGAACTTAAATAAGTCCAATTGTGAGAAAAGGAACCAGTCCTACTCTCAAAAGAAGCCAGACTTCTCAGTCTGAACCTGATCTGGACTCTGCCTCAGTCTAGAGCTGAGAGGGTTCCTTTAATGGATAAGGGAATGGGAATAGTTCTGTAATCTCCTGGATTTGATGTTACTCCCCCCACTCCCAGTAGAGCTTAATGTTAGACATGAGGTTTTTTTTAAAATAGATGCAACCTAACCTTAGAAGGGAAATCACTAACAATTGGGGAATGGGAATGGTGGTGGACACCAGGAAAAACATCCTGCATAAAGTGTTGCTTAAGGTGAGTTGGAAGGAAACTAGGGATTTTGAGAGGTGGAGGTAAGGAGGGAGAGTATTCTAGGCATGGTGGACTAGTGCAAAGGCATGGAGATGGGAGATGGAGCACTGTTTGTGACAAAGAACCTACTTAGCCAATATTATTGGCCTATAGGGTAGGAGTTTGTGGGGAGAGAGAAAGAACGCTGTATGATAAGGTTGGAAATATATGAAGGAGTCAGGTTGTGAAGAGCTTCAAAAGCCAAACAGAGGAAATTATATTTGATCCTATTGTAATAGGGAACCTCTGGATTTTAGTTTGTGTGTGTGTATGTATGTGTGTGTGTGTAAGGGTAGCAGGGTTGGAGCCAACTGAAAAAAATCAGTAACCCACCTTACTTCAAGTCATTAACAAGATGTTTAATACCCTGATGGAAATAATCCTTAATAAGTTTAGTAAGAATGATAACCACTGGATGAAGTGAAATGTCATTACACAGGAAGTATATTAGAAACGTCTGAAAAGGTCCTGTGAGGTTGATATAATTGCAAGCCAGTTCAGATTTCGGGATACAAAGACCTGGTCAGCTTGCTGGTGGAAATCATTCCCAAAAAGTCCCAAGAAGGAATTACTTGGGGAGTGGAAGAGCCATTGTCCTTTCTCCACCTCCCCCACCGCCTTGAACAGAGGAGGACTTGTGAACTTCGAAAGGCTAAAAATTTTGAAATTCCTGGAAGTGTCCTTGGGATAGCTGTGATTGAGAACAGAATCAAGAATGAAAGACAAATGAGACCCTTTCCCACTGAGCGAAAGGTGACCAGATCTCTGTGAGGAGCACAGCAGAAAGTTACATGGTGCCTAAAGAAAGCTTCGTGAGGGTTTCACAAAGAGAGGAAAGGATTTTTAGGAAAAGAAAGTCACGCCCCATCCCCAGACAAAACCAAAAATTTCCAGGAACTGTGAATTAGCCTTTTGCCACATGGGCTTTCTAAGTTTGGACCCAATTTCCTCTGGACTTTTATGGGAGAATGTGTTTTCAGTTTTGCAGGGATATTTTGTACCAACTGTTTTTACTATACCATCTTAGGAAATATTGTTTTCTAAAAGTTAATTAAACTTGTTTGACTAATTGATACCAACTGATTATTACTGAGGGAAGCATATTGATTGGGGCTTATGAACTATAGTACTAGAACTCCATCCTCAACCCCTCAGGGGAGATATTATAAAACCTGAGAAGAGATATTTTAATAGCTATACCCTGGGTACCCAGTGAAAATTGGTCTAGTACCTCTATAGCCTGCATTATATATGATTTATGGGAGGATATGAAATTAGGTTGCTCTTCTAGGATAGCATCTAACCAGGATGATTGAATTACTAGGAATATTAGTGTGAATATTACTTAGTGTGAGTTTTACAGGTCTGAAAGCAATTAGGTTTAACCTTTAGATGCTCCTCCAATGAGCACTCATAGTGATTTACAGCTGACACACCTAAGCTCAGCTCAGTGATTGATAGGAAGTCTTCTTTGCCTTAATAAGCCTTATAACAGTTTAGCCTCGTTCTGCTGTGTATGAACATATTTTTTCTAGAGACATGCAACTCCTATACGTAGTACACAATCTTCTCTGATTTGTTTTCCTCATCTCTTAACCTCAAATACAAGTGATAATATCCATCTCCAGAGCCCAAATTTGTAGCCCTTGTGGCAAAACTTCATATCCCCCAAATCATGTGTATTGGAACTGATTAATTATGGCAGAATGATTAATTGGGGTACAGTGTCCGGCAGAACAGAGGGAAGGAGGAAGCATTTATTGGGCAAATGCATCACATGCGAGCTCAGGGAATAGCAGAACTTAGTCTGTTGTTCCAAAGATTGGGGGTTTAAGAAGTCATTTATATGGTTTTACAACAAAAGGAGAATAGGAGGAGTGCAGAGTACCTGGACCAGGGTGTTTGTGCAAGCTCTGTCCATCTGGGGGTTGGTATGGACCTGTCTGAGCTGGCACTGTGGTTGCTGTCACAGCAGAGATGTTCTGGGTTCACCCAGTGAACACTGCAAAGGATCACTGGTGTGTCAAGCTTGAGCAACACTCCTTCTGCCTCCTGACTGGCTGATTTTGATTCTGAGGTTATTTCAGCTTCTTCTGGATAATAAGTGAGTTCAAGCAAATCAAGGTGACTAGTAAACTCATTCATTATATTTCTACAGTAGAGAAACACAAGTCTAACTGAAGCAAAATATTGTAAATTAAATTGAATTTTAACTTAGAAGCAGCCTAATTGGTAGATAGAGTGCTGATCTTGGAGCAAGAAAGTGTCTTTGATATTAGCTGTGATACCCTATTGTAGTGGAAGCTATATCCTAATACCTTTCTTCATGTAAGTTAGGCTAATTTTTCCTCCAAAGACATCGAGACATTCCTGAGATGGGTTGGCTCAGGGCGCTAAAGGCTCAGGCTATTGACATCACTACCTTATCACCAGAGTACTAAGCAACCATGAAGAGCTGCAGGGCCTTGTAGGTATTTGGTTCATGAACTGAGATGGGAGTTTTGTTTTGCTGAATCAGCTCAAAAGGTTCTCAATGTCTGTCTTTGTTGAATGACCTCCTGCTGTGGCTAAGTAAATCTCCTTTTGTTAAGTGTTGAATGATCCATGAACGTTTTTGTTTCATTGTAGAACCTAAACCATCAGGAGATTGGCCAAGTCAGGCTCAGTGCAGGACACTGAAGTAAGTCATTTAACCTGCATATCCCAAACAATTCCCTAGGACTCATCTGCTAGGAAATAGATATTTGCAATTTCTTGAAGGGGATTTGAGGAAGCGACAGGTAGGTCAAACAGTAGATAGAGAGTTGGTCTAGAGTCAGGAAGACTTGAGTTCAAATTCGGCTTTAGACACTTACTAGCTGTGTGAGCCTGGGTAAGTCACTTAAGCCTGTTTTTGCCAAGAAAAACTCAAAAGGGGTCACAAAGCCTTATCTGTTGAGTGACTTATGTGTCATTTTAATTACAACACGGAGTCTAAACTAATCAGTCTTTATTGTAATTGTTGCCATGCTATAAGAGTTTGCCCATACCACAGAAACTTCTTTCCTTCTGGGAGCTCACTTTAGCCCTGGAATTCACAGTTTTGGAAGTACTGAGGACTCTGTCTTTCTCTGTCTCTGTTTTTCTCTCTCTGTCTCTCTCTCATTGGATGACTTCTCCTAGAACTAACATTTAAGAAGGAAGCCCAGACCAGCCATGTGTCATCCCAGTGTGCACCCTAGACTTACTCTATCATATCCCCTTACCAGGTACCTTCCTTTCACCTCTTTCACCTTCCTTTTATGGGTTGCCTTTCCTTATTAGAATACAAGCTACTTGAGGGAAGGGATTATCTTGCTTTTTACTTGTATTTGTATTAAATAGCACTTAGTAGTGGACCTGGCACATAGTAGGTGCTTCATAAACACTTGTTGACTGATTGACTAAACTACTAGACTAGCCCAGAAATGGAATAGAGGGAGTTACCATGACAGGAGTTCTCCCACACTGGTGAAATCCAAGACTATGGAAATATTAACAAGAAAACAATTAACTACAATACTGACATGAGTTCCAAGTCACCCAAAGGGGGCAAAGATTTAAATGGGGATGGACAGTAATAGAGAAACTGTGACATGAGAAAAGAATAAGGGGGGATTGAATAAAATGTCTTTTGAATACTCTTCCAAGACTATGTACCAGGAAAGGAAGTGTTGGAGTTATAGGCTATTTCAAAATGGAATTGCATAGTTTTGAACTAGAGAGGGCCTTGGAAATCCAAGTCTGTCACACAGAGAACAAAGCTAAAGCTCAGAGAGGTTGCTATTTGCTTATATATTAAGTCAGAAAAGGCTATGCAAAGAGTTAGGGGAAAGCCAGGGTTAGAACTTTTATCTTCTGATTCCTAGTGGTTCTTTCTTCTGAACCATGTGGCTTCTACAATATGTTGTATTCTTTGGGCGAAATCTGAGGTTGAGTGACTTCAACAATCGCAATTTAAATGTGATACTAAGCCCCAACCCCGGACCTTATTTTTGTAGAGATAAGAAATAGAACTGCTGTCTTGAGACCAGTAGGTTGAAGGAAAGGATCTCCTAGGAAAAAGATCTGGAATTGACAGTAAAATCTGAGCTTCTCTTTGCCCTTCCCACACCCTGTCTTGTATTATCTGTATACCTCTTCAAAATCTCTCCTATGAGGATGTAAATTTCCTTTAAGCAAGGATTGTGTTGTTTGTGATCTCTGTATCCCTAGACTAGCACAGAGCCTTACACAGATGTTTAAATTGAATCTATGCATGAAACTGTGCCCAGTTGAGATGAAGAACTGGACACTTGTAACTTTTTTAATTTGTATATACTTTAAACAGCAGGCAGAATGTGTCATGCTAGAAAGGGCACTGTAGGAGGGTTATTTAAAAAGGTGAAGTCAGGCGGAGCCAAGATAGGGGAGTAGAAGCATGTACATATACTAGCTCTTCCCACACAGCCCATAAAATACCTGTAAAGAAAGACTCTCAACAAATTCTAGAGCAGCAGAAGCCACAGAACAACAGAGTGGAGGAGATTTCCAGCCCAGGGTGATCTGAAAGGCTAATGGGAAACACCCATCACACTGGATGTGGAGAGGAAGCCAGCCCAGCCTTGGCCGCACAGTGCAGCTCTGGAAGGAGGACACAAGCAGGCCTGAGGCAGGAGGGTGGGAATTCCCAGTTCTAGTAACAGCAGTTCACAGATCCCTCAACTCATAGGCACCAAAGGTCAGTGATAGGGTTTTTTAAGCTGGCCAAGAAGGGAGAAGGGGCTTCCCATAGCTCCAGCCTCAGGCAGTGGCCACAGGGCCACATCAGACAGGCTGCAGCAGTTCCCACAGCAGCCCCTACAGCAGCCTGCATCCCTGTTGGATCGTTAAGCCCCTGGGGGCATTGAGCAGCTGATTTTTACCTCAGCCCTGTGTAGAGGCCCTGCAGCAGCTTATCTTTATCTCACACCGAATGGTGGCCTTGCCCCCGCAGCTTATCTGAATCTCAGACCCAGTGCTGGCTTGGTGGAACTGGAGGCGAGGTGGTTATGAAGAGGAAACTCTGCTAAGATTCTGGGCACAAAAATCTCTCCCTGATCCCAAACTTGATTGTGCCACCTTGGAGGAACTGAGATCTTACAGATCCCCAGAGTATATCCTACTCTTGACAAAGGACCCAAAAATCAAGTAACTGGTTGGGAAAATGCCCAAAAAAGGGGAAAAAAATAAGACTATAGAAGGTTACTTTCTTGGTAAACCAGTTATCTTCTCCCATCCTTTCAGATGAGGAAGAACAATGCTTACCATCAGGGAAAGACATAAAAGTCAAGGCTTCTGTATCCCAAACATCCAAAATGAATATTCAATGGTCTCAGGCCATGGAAGAGCTCAAAAAGGATTTTGAAAATCAAGTAAGAGAGGTAGAGGAAAAATTGGGAAGAGAAATGAGAGAGATGCAAAAAAGTCATGAAAAGTGGGTCAACATCTTGCTAAAGGAGACCCAAAAAAATGCTGAAGAAAATAACACCTTGAAAAATAAGATAACTCAATTGACAAAAGAGGTTCAAAAAGTTAATAAGGAAAAGAATGCTTTAAAAAGCAGAATTAACCAAATGGAAAAGGAGGTTCAAAAGCTCACTGAAGAAAATAGTTCTTTCAAAATTAGAATGGAACAGATGGAGGCTAATGACTTTATGGGAAACCAAGAAATCACAAAACAAAGCCAAAAGAATGAAAAAATGGAAGATAATGTGAAATATCTCATTGGAAAAAGGTAAAATCATTGGAGCAGATCTCTCAGGGGATGGCAGTGGAGTTACCTACCAGGGAAAATGACAGGGGGAAAATAAATGAGACAATAATTATCTTTAGTAAAATATTAAGACAAAAAATCCATAAAAATTATTATTTCAATGTAACAAAACAAAAAAAAATCAGCTGGAAAAATAGAAAGAGAAATACCATTAGAAATAACTACAAAATTCATTGTGTGTCAGGGAGTCAGTCTACCAAGACATATTCAATATATATGTTGAATTTATAAAATTTATAAAACACTTTTACACAAATAAAAATTTAAACAATTCAAAGGAATTGTTTTTTTAGGTCAAATTTCAAAACTTAATTTTTTCCAAATTTATCAATTTATTTCTTTTCAGTTTTCAACATTCACTTTCCATAAGTTTAAAATTTTCTCCCCCTCCTTTCCCAAGATGGCATGCAGTCTTATATGGGCTCTACACCTACATTCATATTAAACACATTTTCACATTAGTCATGTTACATAGAAGAATCAAAAAGAATGGGAGAAACCATGAGAAAAACAAAACAAAACATAACAAAAGAGAAAATAGTCTGCTTCATTCTGCATTTCAACTCCATAATTCATTCTCTGGATATGGATGGCATTTTGCATCATGAGTCCTTTAGAAATATTTTGGGTCAGTTATAAATAAGGCCCCTCCCCAAGACCCTTCCCCATCTAGAGCAAGGCTCACACACAGGCCTGATAACAAAATTAAAGTCAGGAATGAAAGAAGAGTTGTTTATTATGGTTCTTGCAAGAAGAGGGCACATCTCTACTATGAGAGAAGTGGACCGATACAGAAGAGAGAGAAAGCTTTATTGTGTTAATTTTTGGATGTTTCTCCCTTCCAGATCAGGACTGGTCTGATCCTTTTGGTTTACAATCTCTGGTACATTCCCACTTCATACAGCTCCCTGTCATGATGCCCTCCCCTGTCATGCATCGTGTTTGCAGGTAGTGAGACTTTAATCCTGTGCAGGGGAGTGTCAGATAATATGCAATGAATTCATTAAGCAAGCACAATGAAGAAAAGCTTTCTCCTGGTCATCAACTCCATCAGGTTTAGGCTAATTTCAAGTCTAGCCCCCTTTATCAAGAATTTTGCTGTTAGGCTAGTTGCTCCTCCTGAAAGCTGATTGGTCAGTGGTACTTGCTATCTTATACCACTTTGAAACTGCAACATTTTGTGGAAACCTAACTTTCCAGGATTTTCTGAAGGCCACATGTTCATCATATCTTATAGCACAATAGTATTCCATTATATTCATATACTACAACTTGTTCAGTCATTTCCCAATTGATGGGGATCCCTTTGGTTTCCAGCACCTGGCCACCACAAAATAGCTGCTATAAATATTTTTGTACATGTGGGCCTTTTTCCTATTTTTATTATTTCTTTGGAATACAGCCCTAGAAACAATATTTCTGGAAAGGATCAAAGGGTATGCACATTTTTATAGTGGGATATTCATTGTTAATAAAATTTATTTAGAGAAACCAAAGTCTTAGAGGTCTAGAATCTCAAGGGAAATCATGAAAAAAACAAGAAATAAAGGTGGAAGGGTAGTCTCAAATATATTACATTGTAAAATGCTTATCATCAAAACTAGCTGTTACTAGTTAAATAAACAAAAAAATTTGTGGAGCAGACTACATAGACAAAAATCAGAAACAATAAACTCAATAGACCATTGTTCAATAAAACTAAAACCATAAACTACTTAGGGAAGAACCCTTTACTAAAAGAATTGATGGGAAAACTGGATAACAGTTTGGCAAAAAAAAAAAAATAGATTAAGACCAGCATCTTATAGCATATGCTATAATAAGTTTCAACTGGACACTCAAATATAAAATTTTACATCATAAAAAATTTAGAGGAAAGTGGATATAGGAAGGGATTTCTTTACAACTATAGCGAGAGGGAGACTCCTTAAAGAAAGAGAGGATAGTTCCCTCCAACATAATGAATTTTGATGACATGAAATTGAAAATTTTTTGTATGAACAAAATCAATGCATCGAGGACAAGATGGGGGAAACAATTAGGGAACAATTCTACATTGATAATCTCTGATCAGGATCTGATATCTATAATATAAAGGGAATGAACACAAATATGTAATACCAAGAGTCATTTCCCAATGGAATAGGTGTCAAAGGGAGTCAACAATTCTCAAAAGGATTTTAAAGCAATCATATGAAAGATTTCTTAAGATCAGTAACAACTTAGAGAAAGACAAATTTCAACTATTCTTATACCATGAAAGTTGGCAAAAGTGACAAAAGGTGGAGATACTCAATGTTGGAGTGACTTCAGTATAACAGTAACACCATTGTGCTATTGGTGGAGCTGTGAATCGGCCTTTTCATTCTGGAAAGTAATTTGGAATTATGCTGAAAAAGTGACTGAAATGTCTATATCCTTGGTCTCACTCTTAGCTATATAGCCTTAAGGAAGTCAAAGACAGAAGGAAAGACTTTCTAAATATCCAAATATGTGGTGGCAAAGAGATAGAAAAGGAGTATCTATCAATTTGGGAATGGATAAACAAATTGGGGTGGATGAATGCAATAGAGTATCATCGTACTGTAGTATACGTTGAATATAAGAACCTCAAAAAAATTGAAAGACTTATATGAATTGCTAGAGAGTAAAGTAAGCTGAACCAGGAAGACAATATGTACAATGATTATAGCAATGTACAGTACAATACAAAAATCAGATAGAGAGGACAGAGGTTTTATTTCCTCCATGGTACAAACTGATTGCAACGCAAAAAAGTCAAGGGTACTCTTTTTAAAAAATGCAAGAACATAAAACATCTCAAATAGCTCATTCACCATAATTGTCTCAGAATGTAAAGACAATTTTGTGGAGCTGCTGAACAAATCTTTTGCATTTGCATTCATCCAAGATCCATGATGTCTAAACAACTCATATGGTCCAGATTTCCTGAATAAGGGAATAGTTTTCTCTGTTCTTTTATTTACAGGATAATCTTGGTAGTAATCTCCTGTGAGAAGCTTTTTTCCTTCCAGTTGGCTTAGGTCTGAATCAGTACTTCCAAGAACTCTTTACCCATGAGGTTACCAACAAGGCTGAAAATGCCCATCTTTTAGAATTACAAGTAGCTGATCTGAGTTAAAGGAAGGAAGCATTAAAATAGAAGAAAGTGACCAGGGATTCAAGCAAAAACATATTCCCCATGCCAAGTGCTTATTCTCAATGTTTTTGCCACTAGAAGTTTAAAGGAAAGAAAACATCGGAGGAAAGTCTCAAAGAGAAGGAAGCAAAAAGAGACTGAGCTGTTTCCGTCATTCTCCCAGATTATCTGGTGGGCAGATTTCCCATGACGCTCAATTAATTACCATTCATCTTTGACACAGTATCTCCTCCCTTCCACCCCCAATCTCTTCCAGTCACTGGGACTAAAAAGGATAGACACTGTCATCTTAACAAAGAACATTTTCCTCAACAGGGAGCTAAAATTCATGCCCAACTCCGTAGAAGGTGCCCCCCTCTTTTTGAACATTTTTGTTTTATTTTTTCCAATTACATGTAATAGTAATTTCTAACATTCATTTTTAAAATCTTGAGTTCCAAATTCTCTCCTTCTTTTTCTCCTCTCCCTCTTCCTTGAAAAGGCAAGCAATTTGATATAGATTATACATGTGCAGTTATGCAAAATATATTTCCACATTAGCCATATTGCAAAGGAAAATAGATGAAAAAACCAAGAAAAATAAAGTTTTTAAAGGAATGCTTCAATCTGTATTTAGACTCCATCAGTTCTTTCTTTGACAATGGATAATTTTTTTTCATTATAAGTTCTTTGTAATTGTCTCAGATCATTGTATCTCTGAGTTTCTTACAATTGAATATTATTAAAATATTACTGTTACTATATACAATGTTCACCTGGTTCTGCTCATTTCATTTTGCATCAGTTCATATAAGTCTTTCAAGGTTTTTCTGAAACCATCCTACTCATCATTTCTTATAGCACAATAGTATCCTATCACAATCATACACCACAGCTTGTTCAGACATTCCCCAATTGATGGGCATTCCCTCAATTCCCAATTATTTTCTACCACAAAAAGAGCTGCTATAAATATTTTTGTGCATATGGATCATTTTGCTTTTTTAAAAAATCTCTTCAGCATACAGACCTAGGCATATTTCCAAATTGCTCTCTAGAATGGTTGGATCAGTTCACAACACCATGAACAGTACATTTGTCGTATTTTTTCCACATCCCTCCAAACCTTGTCATTTTCTTCTTCATTCATATTAACCATCTGATAAGTGTGAGGTGTTAAAGGGGTGTCCTTTTTTGACAAGGTTCCTCACTGTATGATTTCATCAAGCAGATTGGGGAGAACTCAATTGATAAAGAGTCCTTTTTAAAAAAAACCCTGCTATACTAAAGAAGAAAAAAGAAAAAAGATCTGAGGGGTTTTAGTGAGTTGAAAGTACCAATGATATGGCAATTAAAACTGCCTAATTCAGTCATTAAAAGATGCATAATAGTCCTGCTATCCAATGTTCTGGTCACATCACATTTGGAATATTGTGTGCATTTCCAAGATTCCTCATTCAAGGAAAGACCTTAACAATCTGGGAATAATTCTGAAAAAGGTAACAGGATGGATAGAGAACTGGAAAGGAAGAAGGAAGGAAACAAACATTTATTAAGTGCCTACTATGTACCAAACACTGTGAGGAGGGTTTTTGCAAATAGTATTTCATTTGATCATGTGACTCCAGGTCCAGCACCCTATCCTCTTTGCCACTTACCTGCTTCTTCGTGCTGGAAAGAACTATGGTGCTTAGTCAAGAAAAAAGAAGTATTAGGAAGGTCAGTTTTAGTAGAACTATGCTTGCCCCTCGAAATCAGAACCAGGATCAATGAGTTGAAGTTGCACAAAGGCATATTTAAGATCAATAGAAGGAACATCTACTAAATAATTAGATGAGTCCAAAAGCATAATGAACTGGTTCAGGACACAGTTAGTATCCCTTCAAAGAAGTTCTTCATTCAGATGTTCTTACCATATGGGCATTGTAGAGGGATTTCCTGTTCATGTCGTTGGACCATATCACCTCCGAGGTCCTTCTAAGTCTGAGATTCTGTCATCTGATATAGCATGTAATTGTGCATTAAATGAAAATTTTTCTCCTTTCTCAAAGAGGTGAAGGAGCTTCAAGAAAAATTTTCTGCATTCCAGATTCTAAGAGAGGCTGTCTTCAGTTCCAATTCAGGACAGAGGAGAAAAAATTCCAAGAAGAAAACTGAGAAGGAAAAGATTCCAAGGGAGTATAAGGGAGAGCAAATGAAATCAGAATTAATGCCTAGAGGCTGGTATACAGATGAATAGGACAAAAATGGCAGGATACAAGACAACATATCATGTTATATTTTCATCTGTTCTTAAGTAAAGGAAAGTTTTCAGATTTCTGTGTGTCAGACAACAGTTTATATGTCTGCGTTCATTGGATATTTCGGGTCAACTTCTAGATTACCACAAGATCACATCCTCCGAGAAAATCTGACCCACTCCCCATCTCCTACCCTTGCACTACAGTACATGCAAACTAGTGGGACCCAACAACAGAAGTCAGTGACACAGGTAACCATAACTATACCTGGGACAACTGATTGGTGCTCAAGGAAAAGGCAATGTAACTCATACTATAAAAGAGATCTGGGGGCTAATCACTCAGAGTTGCAAGGTCAATCATCTTTGGGTGATATGAACCTGAGTGATTGAGAGGATGGTGTTACTCTTGATTCTAATAATGGGGAGTTGGGAAGAGACTTGAGAACTGATTGGATGTGAAGGGTGTGAGAGAGAAGCAAGAAATGAGAATGATTTAGAAGTTACAAACTTAAGTTTCGCTGGTGCTCTTACATAAATAAAGAAGTTAGGACGAATGGCAAAAAATAATTAATTCTCCTTTGGAAATAAGGTATTTGACATACCTATCAGAAGGGGCAACTTTGTGGCACAATGGATAGAGTGCTGGACCTGGAGTCCGGAAGATTCATCTTCACGAATTCAGATTTGATCTCAGACACTTACTAGCTGTATGACAAGCTGGCCAAGTCACTTAATCCTCTTTGCCTCAGTTTCGTCATCTGTACAATGATCTGGAAAGGGAAATGAAAACCACTCCAGTATCTTTGTCAAGAAAATCCCAAGTGGGGTCACGAAGAGGCTGACGTGATTGAAAAATGACAGAACAACATATCTATTGGACATTCAATTGGAAATGTTAAGCAGTTAGTGATGTAGGACTACAATCCAGGAGAGAAATGAATGCTAGATATAGAGATGAGAAGTTAGCACAATTTGTGGCACTTGGTTGATCTAATGTCTGCATGCATGTAGGTCTAACTGTATATGGAGTCATTCTCATCCCCCAGTTTCTACAGTCGTTCCTTCAACAAGAGAGTCCCTTCCCACTGTTATTGCCCTTACTTTTCTCCACAACAGAGTTCACATGATGTTGAGCACTGGAGAACACAAGTGACATTTTAATTCCCTACTGTAGTACAGTATATGGTATATAGTGTTTGAAACCCTGATTCTGGAGACAGAAAATCTGGACTCAAATCTTTGATCTTTTATTACTACCTTTATTATTTTAAACAAATCATTTAACCTCACTGGAACTCAGCTTCAAAGACTAAATGATCTCTAAGTTTTCTTCCCAGTTTAAATCCAATTATCATAGGGGACTTTGGATTTTTTAAGACAAAGCTGATTGAAAGAATGTTCAGCCTAGAGATGAGAAACCTTAGAAAGGAATATAAACTCTGTCTTCAAATATTTAAAGGGCTGTAATGTAGAAAAGAGATTAGAATTCTTTTTCCTAGCTTCAAAGGGCAAAATCATGATCCAGTGGAAATTATAGGGAAAGATATTTTGGATCAATCTAAGTAAAATTTTTCTAACAACTAGAGCTATTTAATTGTTTAGGTAGCTTCATGAAGTAGTAAGTTACATATCACTAGAAGTATTTCAACAGAGGCTGAATGACCACTTGTCTGAGATATGATAGTGGGGGATTAAGGCATTGTCTGGATTCTAAGGCTCCTCTAATTCTCAGATTCCAGTCCAGTCTGAGAGATGTTTTGTTGAGTGCTTAACGTTTTGTCAGAGATCCTTCCTGATTTTCATCTTTCCCAGTTAATATGATCACATTTTTCCTATACAAACTATTGTTATTTCTGTTTAACATTAGGGTGATTGAAATTGAAGGAGGTCAGATGATTTGTCCTAAGTTAGAATAAAGTCATTTCTGAAACTAGGAATTGAATATGAATTCTCTTTATGACCCCCAAATAACCCAACCAACTTTAAATTTTCTGCATTAATTATAGATAAAAAGTTTTTGGAATTTTTTACTTCAATTTTCTTTTTAATTTATGGAATAAAACAAGCATTTCCATAACAGTACCATAAAAAAAGATTTTTGTAAATGAAACTTCAAATCTACTATTTACAATTTGCTATTCCTTTCAAACATATAATAAAATGATCCTGCAAATTTTCTTTTTTTCTTTCCCCCTTCAAAGATGGTTACCATTAGATACAGATAGGTATATACATATGTGTGTGTGTGTGTGTGTGTGTGTGTGTGTGTAAAATTATTCTATACATATTACTTTCTATCTATCATTTCTTTCTCTGGATGAATATAGTGTCTTTCTTCATATGTCCTTTATAGTTAATTTGGGTATTTATGATAGACAAAACAACTTATTTGCTCAAAGTAGTTTTTAAAACAATAGTGCTGTTACTGTAAATAATGTTCTCTTGGTTTTGCTCTTTTATTCTGCGTTATTTCATGCAAGTCTTTTCATGTTTTTCTAAAATCATTGAGCTCATCATTTCTTATAGTGCACTAATATTCCATCACAGTCATATACCACAGCTTGTTTAGACATACTGCAATTAACGAGTGTCCCTGCAATTTCCAATTCTTTGCCAACACAAAGAGAGCTACCATAAACATTTAGAACATAGGGGTTCTTTTCCTTTGCCCCAGTCATCTTTGGAAATGACCACATAGTGGTATTGCTGGGTCAAAGGAAGGATATAGGTAGTTTAATAACTCTTTGGGCATCATTCCAGATTGCTCTCCAAAATGGTTGTACTGGCTCACAATTTCACCAGCCATGAATTAGTGTCCCAAACATTCCACATCCTCTTCAACATTTGTCACTTTCCCCTTCTATTATTTTGACCAATCTGGTAGGTGTAAAATGCTATCTCAAGGTGGTTTTAATCTGAATTTCTCTCATCAATAATGGTTTATATATGACTACAAATAGTTTTTATTCATTGGAAAACTGCCTTTTCATATCCTTTGACCTTTTACCAACTGGGGAATGACTCGTATTCTTATAGATTTGACTAACTTCTTCATATATTCTGGATGAGACCATTATCTGACAAGCTGTCTATAAAATTCTCCACCTCCTAATTTTCTGCTTTCCTTCTACTCTTGGCTGTATTTACTTGTGCAAAAGTCTTTTAGTTTAATTTAATTTAAATTATCCATTTTACATCTAACTTTGCTCTCTGTCTCGTTTGCTGATAAATTATCCACCTACCCACAAGTCTGATGAATTCCACGTTCTTCTAATTTTCTTGTAAAATCTCTTTTTATATCTAGGTTATGTACCTATTTTTGGCATTATCTTGGTAAGCGGTGTGAGACATTGGTCCATGCCCAGTTTTTGCCATATTGCTTTCCAGTGTCCCCATCAATTTTTATCAAATAATGAATTTTTATCTTCAAATCTCGTCTTTACACTTGTCAAATACAAGGTTATTATATTTATTTGCTGCTGTAAATTGTATGTTTACTCTATTCCATTGATCTACCTTTCTATTTCTTAGTCAGTACCAGATAGTTTTGATAATTACTGCCTTAAAATGTCATTTAAGATCTGGTACAGCTAAACCTCCTTTATATTCTTTTTTCATTATTTCATTTGAAATGATTAACTTTTTGGTTTTCCAAATGAATTTTGTTATTATTTTTTAAAATTCAGTATAATGTGCTTTTGGTAATTTAATTGGGACAGTGTAGAATATATAAATTAGATTGGGTAAAATTATCATTTTTATTATCCCATTTTATTATTTTAATATCTCTCCAATTATTTGTCTGATTTTTTTTAATAAAAAGTTTTTCATAATTTTGTTTATATAGTTCCTGGGTTTGTTTTGGCAGGCATACTCCCAGGTATTCTATACTATCTAGAGTTATTTTAAATGTTATTTTTTACTATCTCATCTTGCAGAGTTTTGTTTGTGATATATAGAAATGTTGATGACATATTGATTTATTTTATATCCTGCTATTTTGCTAAGTTATAAATTGTTTCCACTAACTTAGTAGAATCTTTGGGATTTTCCAAGAATATCATCATTTTGTCAACAAAAGAGTTCTGATTCCGTCAATTTCTTTTTCTTCTCTCACTGATATTGCTAGGATTTCCAATACAATATTGAATAATATTGGTGACAGTGGGTATCCTTGTTTCATACCTGACCTTACAGGAAGGCTTCTAATTCATCCCCATTACAAATAATCCTTGCTGATGATTTTAGATAAACATGCTTTTTATTTTTTTATTCCTGGAAATTTTGAAGCAAAATTTTCCCATTATTTTTTTTAGTGCAAATTTTGGGAAAATTGAAATATACATAGAATTAATTGTTTAGTATCCTCTACAGACATAAAATCAATTTGTTAGATTAGAAAAAAAATTACATTATCCGCAAATTGTAATATAATTTACATAGTATAAGCTATCATATATAAAATTATATTGCATATGAAAATTTGCTCACAGGGTGCCATGGCCAGTGAATTCATTTCTAGTTCCCCTCCCCTCCTCTCTCTTCAGAGAATACCAGTGCCACTGAAGAGCTAAAGGTAAGCATCACACAGTGGACAGTGGAAAGGTACATGGAAGGTATGAGCAGGCTTCAAAATAAAAGCAACAGAGAATTCTGCAAATGAACAAAAATAATGATATAATTAAAAAATTATGTGGCAAAAGGAAAGATGGGCTAGTCACATGGCAAGAGTTAGGGATGCAAGGTAGCTGGTCCTGAGGTGTCAGGAAAAAAAGCAAGGGAGGTCTCCAGCATATTGAGTGGACCCTTTGTGGTAGAATTTAGAGAAGACATGGCCAAGAATTATTACACGATGAACAAGAAGGACATAATGCAGTCTGCTTGGTTGGGAAACTCCCAATACAATGAGATCATAGATCTCATGAATATCATTTTCAAAGTTCCAATGTTTCATTTTTATTGTTTTCACATGTGGGGTTGGGAGAAGAGTTTGGTCCTTGATCAACTTCACCCCAGCACAGGATGTAATCACAGAAAGTAAGAGCCAGATAGTAGGAGATTAGACTAAATAGAGAATCCTACTTTGTGTCCTGATGAGGTTTAAGTATCAGCTTTCCAGTAGATTGTGTAGTTGTTGAGTCATTCACTCACATCTAACTCTTTGTAACCTCAAGGACCATGTTGTCCATGGCATTTTCTTGGCAAAGATACTGGAATGGTTTGCCATTTCCTTTTCCAGTGGATTAAGGCAAAGAAAGGTTAAGTGACTTGCCAGAGTCAGTGTCTGAGGCTAGATTTGCACTCAGGTCTTCCTGACTCTAGGCCCAGTACTCTATCTATTGAGCTATCTAGCTACCTGTAAAGCAGATTATAAAGGTATTTATGGAGCTAGGTGGTGCAATGGGTAGAGTACCTCATACCCTTAGTTGCTGTGTGACCCTCAGCAAATTGCTTAACCCTATTTACCTCAGTTTTGTCAAGAAAACCCCAAATAGGGTCATGAAGAGTGGGAAATGACTAAAAGACTCAACAAGAAAAGATACTTAAAAGTTGTTATCTAATCTATTTTAAGTCCTTTCTGTAAATGTTTGTGCTGTAAGTCTGAGTCTTTTGGCAATTTTTTTGTGGGTAGGAAAGAAGTAACTAACTCAGACCTTAGTAGGTACTTTTTCTACCTCCAACTTCTGCAGAGATATAGACATGAGACAAAACCTAAGTTTTAAATAATTCATCCCCAGGGTGCCAGGGTCAGGGTTTATGAGACAATGAATGAGAGAAATAGGAGCCTAACCCTGTTATCATTAGAAGTCAGGCTTTTCTAAGATTGATCTTTTCTGGCTTGTATACAATGATGATAAACATTTAACACCCAGCTCTCTGTGAAAAAAATAGGCATGACACACCTTTTAATTTAGTCTGCATTATTAATATTTTCTCTATCACTTTCTAAAGTCTAGGCAACAAAATAATCAAGCTCTAATTTTTATGATTTGCCAGTTTTAGAGATGTAATTGCTCATACTGAAAATTTAGCAATCAGTTCAAGAGCTGCTAAGATCTGGCTTTAGCACACCCCTGGCTTCATGCATGGTCCAGGGAAGAAGAGCCCCTTAAAGGAGGGGAATGGGTATCACATTCAGTCTTTTGAGCTTAGTAACATTCCCTTACTGTTAGTTAAATTTCATAGTTTCTCATGAAAGTATCCAATAAGAGTACACAATAGGATCCTCCTCTGATTCCAGAAGATTTAATTAAGTAAAAGGAGACAGAGAGAGAGAGAGAGAGAGAGAGAGAGAGAGAGAGAAACAGAGACACAGAGAGACACAGAGACACACAGAGAGAGAGACACACACACAGAGACAGAGACAGACAGAGACAGAGAGAGAATGTGTGTAGAAGGAAGCAGGAGGTGATTTAGGTTCATATCACAAAGCAAAGACTCAAATCACAGCATTGGAAGAAGTCATAAGAGTTTTGTAGGATGAAGCATGGAATAATGTAAAGAAAACTGACTTCAGAGCCAGAAGATCTGAGTTCAAATCCTGGCTGTGTCATTTAGTTTCTATATGATGTTGAGCAAGTCCCTAAAACTCCCTGTGCCCTCATTTATTGATCTGTAGAATGAGGCGATTGGATTAGATTGGCTCTGACTTCCATGTGTCAGCTAAAGACTAGTGACTTCTCTGGCCCTGAGTGACTAAATAATGATTGGCATAAGTTGTTGGCATAAGAGAGAAGGAAAAAGGCAGAAAGAAAATGGTTCAGAAACAAGGAAAAGTGAGAGAAGGAAAAAAATGGTTTTAACTGGGGAAAGAAGAAAATATTATTTAAAAAATTAGGAAACCATTCAACCTTCAAAAAAAAAAAAAGAAAAAGTTGGGTGAGAAATATGAAGAGAAAAGGAAGTGAGTGAGAAAGAGAGAGATGGAAAGAAGATGAAGAGAAAAGACCTAAAAGGTAAAGAAAAGTGGTAGAAATCCATCTGCTTTTCAAGTGGCTTTCCCTTATACCAGTGCCATAGGTTGCCTGTCTCTTGTTCAAAGTTTTCAAGACAGATGGCTTGTCCAATCTAAAGAATCAAAAAAGGGTTTGACTTCCTAGAGAGACATGAAAACAGTGAACTGAGGTACTTCTAAATATAAAAGGAACCTGAGGTGAAATGTACCTCTGAGAACATGTAGAAGTATTTTTTCTCAGAAGGTATCTTTACTAGCTTTTGAAGAAATTTTGTGCATGCTGATAATAAACTGATTTTAGCTAAGACAACTGATTGCAGCAAGGATCCAGAGTCTTGAAACTAGAAGAGAGAAAGCTTCATCAGAAAGGGAAAGAAGGGAATAAACATTTTTAAAATACATACTATGTGACAGGCACTTAAAAATATTATCTCATTTGATGCTCACAATGATTGGCATTTTACGGTTCAGGAAATTAAGGCAGAGGTTAAGTGACTTCCCAAGATCACACAGATAGTAAGTGTCTGAGGCTAGATTTGAATTCAGATCTTCCTAATTCCAGACCCTGCACTCTGAGTCACCATCATGCCACCTAGCTACCTCAGATATGAGGAGATATTTTCCTCAGAGCACCAGCATTAAGGAGATTCTACAGATATTTCAATATAGCCCTCGGTAAAGCTTCCTCACTCTGATTCTTATCCTAGAAGGCAGAGAGCTTTGGGGGCCTTTATCACTGGAAGTTTTTGTCTAAGGTATTATTTCTAACACATTTTTAGCATCTAGCCATATTCCTTTGATTTTTATGTATTCCTCTTTTCTAGTTCTTGTCCTTCTTATTACTGAGCCGTTTGCCTTCCTATCTCCTGTCTAAAGGTATTCTGTCTTAACTTCTCATCTCCTGCATGTTATTTTCTTTTTGGTTCATGTTTTAGTCTCCTGATCCTGAAAAGAGAAGGACAAAATGACTTTTTCCATTTTCTTCTTCTTTGTCTTTCTTCTCATGCTAATGCCAGCAGTGAAGTCAGAGATGCTGCTATATGTTAATGAGGCAAAGGTAGTTCAAGGAAATCAAAAGAGTGGAATTTTAAAGTTCAAAATATTTGGTTTTAGGCTAGTTAGTTATGGAAATATTTTGTTGGAGTCAATTTTAATGCTGCTATTTGAAGCAAATCCTAAATTATAAATGGAAATAAATCATCCTATCTGAGGACTATGCATTTCCTTCCATAATAGAATAGTAATCAAGCAAGAAAAAATACATCCCTTGAAAAGACACAAAGGCTACTCACTGACAGGACAGGTACAGAACAGAAGAGGATGCCTGGGGTTTCAGAAACAATAAGATGTAAGTGAAAAATTCATGGAAACTTTACATTTCTTTTTTGTGGAAAATTAAATTTTTTTCAACAAATAACCACTTCTCTCCCTTTCCCTTTCTCCACGTGGAGAAAGAAAGAAAAACAAAATCTCTGTTATGAACATGCGTAGTCAAGCAAAATAAACTTCTCCATTGGCTCCTTGCCCTGCCCAAAATATGTCTCTATCTGCACTCTGAGATCATCAAACCTCTTTTAGGAAGTAGGGGAGCATGTTCCGTCATGAGTCCTCAGGAATCATGGTTGGTCATTGCATCGTTCAGAGTTTTCAATTTTTTCAAAGTTATTGCCCTTTCCAGTGTTTTTATTATATACATTGTTCTACTGACTTCCCTCTGAATCAACTCATACAAGTCTTCTCAAGTTTCTCTGAAACCACCTCCTTCTTCATTTCTTATATTGCAATAGTTAGTATTCCATCTCATTCATATACCTTAACTTATTCAGCCATTCCCCAACTAATGGGTGTAATTCTTTGCCACTGTAAAAATTTTTTGCCACTATAAATATTTTTGTACACCTTTATAGTTTATTTTGCTTAGAATGAATTCTTCCCTTAATCTATCTTTTCTTTTATGCCCCATTCTCCCTTCTTCCCTTTCCCTCCTGTTTCCCTCTTGAGTGAAGTGTATTTCTACACTTCCTCTGTATGTGTGTGTGTGTGTGTGCGTCCGTGTGTGTGTGCGTGCATGCAAGGGCATTCTTTTTTCGTCTGACTAGTTCAGATGAGAGTGAGGTTCAAATGTCACCCATTTCATTTCTTCATCCATATAGTCTTTTATTTGTGCAACCTGATTATAAAAGGGCAGCTAGGTGGTGCAGTGGATAGAGTACTGATAGGAGTTTTGGACCTCTCCTAGTGGTGGTACATAGCCCTTCCCTGTGCTGGAATGCTGCACAAAGGCCCTTCCTGGCTAGACCTCAAGCTCAGTGTCCACAAACTTCTCTATTTCTTTATGCTAGTCAGGAAAATAACTTGATGTGATTTTTCTCTTAAATCTCCTGATCAGGTTTTAGCTCTTCATAGAGGAGTTGTGGGGCAGAACTCAGCTGTGTTTTTTCCTGCTACTCTGTCATCTTAGCTCCCACCTGATATTTTTCAGTAGTGCCAAATGACATCTTTCCAATAGAAGGATAATAGGAAGTACTGGGTGTTTTTTTGAGAACTCTTTCCAATATTCTTTCTGTGACAGGGTAAGTCAGTAGCATTTTCATTCAACTTTTTTGAGCCTTTTACTCTACAGGGTGCTGTACTAGAGGATAAGATACTACTATTCCCCCCAAGGGGTTTACTATCTAGTTGGAAAGACAGGACATAGATGGATATAGATGTTGTTGTTCAGCTGTTTCAGTCATGTATGACTCTTTGTGACCCCATTTGGAATTTTTTTGGCAAAGGTACTAGAGGGGTTTGCCATTTCCTTCTCCAGCTCATTTTACAGATGAAGAAACTGAGGTAAACAGGGCTAAATGACTTGCCCAGGGTCACACAACTAGTGACTATCAGAGACTGGAATTGAACTTAGGTCTTCCTGTCTTCAGGTTCAGTACTGTATTTATTGTGCCACTTAGTTGCCCCTAGATATAGATAAATATACACATAAACATGTATATATCTATATATGTGTGTATGTGTATATATACACAGGCATACATATTTTATACATAGTGGTGCCATTCCCTTCCAAAGTCTACCCTGGATCTGTTACCTAGAAATGGATAATGAACAACAGAACTCGTGTGTATATGTGTATGTATATATTATATACACATATTTGTGTGTGTACATAGATATCTGCGCTCGTATCTATATAATAGATAAATATAATATACACATGTCTACAAATAATTGTGCTTGTATCTATATAACAAATAATCTAAATATGTATTATATATAATTATATATCGTATCTATATAACAAATAATCTAAATATATATTATATATAATTATATATCGTTATCTATATAACAAATAATCTAAATATGTATTATATATTTATATAATACATTATATTTTAAATTATAAATGTATGTTATATCATATACCTATATTATATAATCATATATCTATCTTATATATTATATTATAAATATGTATATATTATAAATATGTGTATAAATATATATATACATGCACATAAATATGAAGTAGCACAAATGTTAAGGGGAGTAAATGACTAAAGTCTAGGGAAGACTCTGTAGACATTGACCTGAGTTTGGCATTGAAAGAAGAATAAGATTTAAAGTGAGCAGAGAAGATGGAAGAAGTCATTCCAGGCAGAAGGGATGGTCTTGCCAGACAGAGCAGGAATCAGGTTAGAGGAGTGGATCATAAAAGGATGGAGATTTCCTTGCAGAGATGGAGCCTAGTTGGATCAAATAAGTATAATGAGATAAGATTCAGAAATAGTGGGCCAGGTTGGGAGTTAATTAGATCAGCAGGGAGGTAATAGCTGTCTTCAAATATTTGAAGGAGTATCATGTGGAAGAGGGATTAGATTTCTATTTGTCCTCAGAGGATAGAATAATGAGTTGAAGTTGTTGAGATAAGCTCAATGTAAGGAAACATTTGGCAGCTAGGTGGCACAGTGGATAGTGTGGTGGGCCTCAGAAAAGTTACTTATCCCTGTTTGCTTCAGTTTTCTCACCTATAAAATGAACTGGAGAAGGAAATGGCAAACCACTCCAGTATCTTTGTCAAGAAAACCCCAATGAGTCCACCAAGAGTCAGACACAACTGAACAACCTTTCCTTAATAATGAAGCTATCTCCAAGTGAAATGGGCTGGCTTGGGAAGTAGTAGGTCCTCTTTCATGAATAAAATAATAGTTAGCACTCATATAGTGCTTTACATTTTGCAAAGCACTTTAGTAATAACCACTCCAGTATCTTTGCCAAGAAAACCCTAGATACGACTGAAACTACTGAACAAGATTTATATAGCGCTTACAATGTGCCAGGCATTATATGCTAGGTGATTTACAATTAGTGTCTTACTGAAGCCTCACAACAACTTTGGGAGGTAGGTACTATAATTATCCCTATTTTAAAGTTGGGGAAACTGAGGCAAAGTGACTTGTTCAAGATCACACAGGTGATAAGCGTCTGAGGAAGATTAGAATTCATATCTTCCTGATTCCATCTTTCTATCCGCTGTTCACCTAGCTGTTATCTCGTCTGCTCCTCCAAACAACCTTGAGAGATCGGAGCTATAACTATCCCCATTTTACAGAGGAGTAGACTGAGGCTAAGAGATGTTAATTGACTTGCCCAAGGTCACATAGCTAAGTAAGTTTCTGAGACAGGATCTGAACTTTCCCCTCTCATATCCCAGCTTCTTTCAAGGGCATTCAGTACTTGCACTGCGCAGGCTACCCCCAACCCCCATAGATTATTGCTGCTTCCCAAGATTACTGATATGTCATCCTCAAACTAGGGAGACACTGACAATATTGGCCTCTTTTTCATATTACAATCATCAGCTTCTAATACTACAGAGACCTTTTATTGAGGACTAGTTGCCTGCAAGACCATTCTCAAATTCAAAAAGAGAATTAATGAGCTTGTTGACCTGTGGTCTTGCTTCCCAAACCTTTAGGGTCAGATTTTAAAAAAGTGAAACTTTAAGCTGGATAAGCTGCTTCAGAAGCATGACTTTGTCTCTTTGTAAGGGTAGAATGTGTGTGTTTGTGTGTGTGTGTGTGTGTGTGTCTACCTAGGTCCATTATGAATTCCTCATAAGTCTATCTAGATGTGGCGGCTTACATGGAGGTATGGGGGCAGCTAGGTGGTGCAGTGGATAGAGCACCAGTGCAGGAGTCAGGAGGACCTGAGTTCAAATCTCACCTCAGAACTTGACACTTACTAGCTGTGTGACCTTGGGGAAGTCACTTAACCCCAACTGCCTCATCCTGGGTCATCTCCAGTCATCCTCATGAATATCTGGTCACTGGATTCAGATGGCTGTGGAGGAGAAGTGAGGCTGGTGACCTGCACAGCCCTCCCTCACTCAAAACAAAGTCAAGGGCAAGTCATGTCATTATGTCTCTGATGGCATGGTCTTCTTCGGCAATGAAGGATGAACACACATACATAGAGATATGAAAAGATATCTCTAGAGTCTTCTCTGCCCACTCTTTTACAAGGGAGACTTTGATTCCTGCCAGGAAGATAGGCAGAAGTTGCCACCAGAGGTTGGCTCTCCTCAGAGAGAAAAGGTAGTGGGGCTAGAATTATATCTATCCAACCCTCCCCCAGTATTATTAGTCTATAGGTAATAATCTTTAGGTTAAGCTGAGCTCCTGATTACTTTCCCTTCATGGAGGAGTGACCAGACTAATTGCCAGCACTTGTCTCCCTTCCCCCTAAAACACCAATTCCACAAAGGACACATGTAATGAATAACAAATAAACTCATTTATCCAAGTGGATAATAAACAAAAATCAGAGACTTAAGATGAGTACATGCTGGAAAATACATGGAGTGAATGATATCTCAGTTCAACCAAAAGAGGAGTCCTGATGGGGTGCTTGGGTGCATGTACTTGGGCCCCAATTCTAAAGTCACATTTCTCTTTAAAACTCACATTTCTCCCTGACCTAAAAACACTATCCCAGGCAGTTTCTCCCTAGCTCAAGGACACAGACTGCCCTAACAACAACTGTTATCTCCCTTCCTGCTATAGTAGTCAGATGCAACCATAGAACTCATTAGGCTTAGTCAGCTACATACTGGCTTAATGGGCTGTACACTAGGTCACTGACCAATTGTACACATCCTAGACTTGGACATACCTATACTCCCTTATGTTAATCTTTTCTAACAAGACATTGACAAGAGAAGCCTGATTTTTTTCTGGTCAACCCTGACCGTTGGTTGACTTAGTGATGTTTCAGACCTAAAACCACATTTCAGGTAGCCCCCTCCTTGGGCTATTTCCCAATGAATTTTGGGTAAAATACCTGTGCAGTAGATATCAAAAATGCATGTTCCTTTAAGAACTGACCACTGTGTAACCACTCCCTAAACCCACCCCAAAATACCTAGTTAGCATATTTGGCACAAGTGGTACTATAGAATATCCTATATAAACTTTTCCTGTACCCCTTTAAGGTTGCAGGTTCCCTAAGAATTGCCCATTAAAAAGCATAATAAATCTTTACCTTGACTTTAACAATGCTTGAGTTCGTGACTTCTTCTCCAGACAATCTGCCTCTGGTACCCTGGTTTTTGTGGGGGTCTCACATCCCCTTTCCAACCCTCAACAGTCCCAGATCTCATCCACGGGGAAATCCCCTACGGGATATGATCAAGATAACTGCTTCTCTACTTGTTGGCTTCTTCTCAGTCTTTCTTTCCCTTTAAGCACCTCTCCCTGTAGAGAATCTGGAACTACATGTCTTTTTTTTTTTTTTTTTGAAGCTTGAAGCCAGAATTTCAGGTTCTTTCTTCTCCTAAACACTTAGCAACTCCACAGCTCCGCATGTGAGAAGCACTGAGAAATCAGTATCTACCAGTGATTAAAGTCACTGGTTATCTTAGGAAAAAGGACCTGACCTTTGCTGTTAAAGAGGACTGTTACCAAAGATGGATTGTTCTGATTTTCCTACATGTGGAAACTCATGAAACACCTGTTGGTTTTTCATATTTAAATGTTTCTTTAGGTTTCTGGTTTTGTTTTGTTTTTTTTTAAAGACTTGTGATAGCCCTGGAAACACTTAAGTTTAGCGTTTTTCTTTGTTATGTTGGGACCTGTACTATATGGTCTGCATTGTGTTTTTTTCACTTTTTAATGACTTTAGTGGTAATATTTGCCATATAAACATCCACTCGAAGAGCATTTGCTGCTAAATGTTGGAAAAGCAGAACAGTCTGAACACTTCCCAATTTCTAAAATGAGCCTTTTGAATTTAGGACAGAGGCATAAAAAGGGAAATATGCTCACTAATGGTGTTCGTCATTGTAACAATGAATGGCTTTTAGAGAATCCAAATAAAAAAGAGATTCCTTATTGATGATATTACGCTGATTATATCAAGACTTGAATCATTGTAAAATCTCCTAAATAAAATCCATAATCACTCAAAAGATTTCAGATTAATCACTCATTGATAAAACCAAGTTGATCAAGAATATTAGTTGTCCCAATTATGAGATATAATTTGATGGACAGTCCACAGAACTGGACTTTTTAATCTATCTACCTATCCATCACCTCTTTCTTTCTTTCCTTCCTCTTTCTTTCCTTCCCTCCTCTTTCTTTCTCTCTCTTCCTTTCCTTCTTTCCTTTCCTTCCTTCCTTCCTCCCTCCCTCCCTCCCTTCTTTCTTTCTTTCTTTCTTTCTTTCTTTCTTTCTTTCTTTCTTTCTTTCTTTCTTCCTTTCCTTCCTTCCTTCTTTCTCTGTATCTATTTCTCTATCTTGCAAATACCATGGATGTATAACAAACTGAATCCAGACTTGAATAGTTATTGGATCACTCTGGGAAATTACATGGTGCTGACATAGAGGTCCACCTTTTTTAACACCAATATTTTTCTGGTGATGATACATGACTGGGAAGCATGGATTGCCATGGTTTTGCAAATAGCCCAAAGGATAATTGAAGAGACACATAAGGTGGACGTAAATAGACTATGGCATAGTACCAAGGAGGAATTGTGCATTGAAAAGAAGTATAACCAGGAAAGGAGGTGAGTAGTTATGTAGCAACAGCAAGGAAAAATAGATAGATAGCCCACCGGCTCCCCTGCTACTCATATGATCGAACATCAATAAATAAGTATTGTTAAGTTTGTCTGGTACTGTTTTAGGTGCTAGAGCTACAGATACAATGGATGAAATAATCTCTGTCTGCAAAGAGTTTATATCATAACAATGTCAAAAGACCTAAGGGGAAAGTCCCCACCATGTTGAATAGATGCTATGTAGAAGATTTATAGAAAGACATGAGCAAGAAGCACAGAAGATGAGAAGTCATATGTAACTTCAGATCTACCTCACTGAGGTGATAAAATCAGTCAAAGGATTGAGTAGTACAGTGCTTTTGGCATGCACCAAGGGAGTAGTAGCTGAGATATGTGAAATTTAAAAGTGATCTTTTAAAAATCATTTCTGATGGTAGTGGCCTTAAACTACTTAAACCTTAAAGCTGCTAGGTGGCACAATACATAATGTTGGACTAGGTAGGAGCCAGGAATAGCAGAGTTTTATCCTGCTTCAGACATTTCCTAGCTGTATGACCCTAAGTCATTTAATCTCTATCTGCCTCAGTTTCCTTATCTATAAAATCAAGGTAATAATAGCACCTATCTCTCTGAGCTGTGAGGATCAAATAAGGTAAGAGATCTAAAATACTTTGCAAACCTTAAAGTGCCATATAAATACTAGCTAATGTTACTGTTATTTTTGTTGTTAGCTAAGTTCTCTCTATACAGCATAATGTAGTGTAAAAAGCATGGGACGTGGAGCCAGAAAAATCAGATTTAAATGCTGGCTTTGACAGTTACGAGATGTGTCACCTTGAACAAATCACTTAATCTCTCTGTGCCTCATTTTTCTAATCTGTAAAATAGGAATAATCCATCAGCATATATGTATTAAATGCCTGCTGTGTGCCATGAACTATGCTAGGTATTGGGTAGACAAAGAGAAAAATGAAATGGTCCCTGCCCTTAAGGAGTTTATCAAGGGAAATAACATATATGTACATTAATAAGTACAAAGTAAATACAAAATATAGGATCACAAGCTTAATGTTGGAAGGGACCTTGGAGATCATCTAGTCCAAGCTTCTTATTAAATGAGGAAACTGGCTTTTCAGAGAGGTTAATTGGTTTAAAGATCATATAAGCTGTAAATAGTGGAACCAGAATTTGTACTCAAGTCCTTTGCCTAGAGTACAACATATATTTATTAAACTGGCACTGGGAACAGAAAGATGAAAAAGAGAGAACCCTGGACTCAAGGAGCTTACACTTTCAACAAGAGATTGTATAATATAACCACCAGAGATTTACAGGTAGGAACATGATGGAGTTGCAAGATGCATTGCCTATCCCAGGGTACCACAAAGATCTATGCAATGAAAGATTGTAAGAGATTTTGAACTGTCCTTTGAAAGACACTGGAATATATTTACATAAGAGAACCCTGACGATAGGGAACATAGGATAAAAACTTGTGTTTGCACACGTAGGCACTTAATCAATGATATTTGACTTGACTTGATTGGTTAAAGTTGGGTCTGGTGGCCCAGTAAATAGAGCACTGGCTCTGGGTTTGGGAAGAAGTGAGTTCAAATTTGGCTTCAAACACTTACTAGCTGTGTGACTTGGGGCAAGTCATTTAATCTCTTTGCCTCATTTTCCTCATCTGTAAATTGGTGGATAATAACCCCTAACTGCCAGAATTGTGAGGATAAAATGACATAATATTCAAAAAGCACTTAGCAAACTTTAAAGCACAATAAGTGCTAGCTATTATTATTGTTTCTGCAAGGGCCACTAGTGGTTCATAGATTGTAATTTTTTAATATGAGCTATTAACTTTTCCCT
This sequence comes from Potorous gilbertii, assembly GCA_028658325.1. Classification (NCBI taxonomy): domain Eukaryota; kingdom Metazoa; phylum Chordata; class Mammalia; order Diprotodontia; family Potoroidae; genus Potorous; species Potorous gilbertii. The sequence goes on along the minus strand of CM053769.1, from coordinate 436,008,417 downwards.
ATTGCCTAGATAGCACCTTCTCTGTCTTTATTGGAAATATAGGACACAAGTTCTAGATGAAACGATCTTGATAATATTATTTCTTCTCTTCTCCCCTCTTTTTCTGGCAAGGTTCCCCTACTGTCTTGTATAGACCATTTTTAATGGCTACTTTTAAAAAATATATATTTATTTTTAACATCTATTCTTTTAAAAAGTTTGAGTTCCAAATTCTTTCCTCTCTTGCCATTACCCCATCCATTGAGAAGATAAGCAGTATATCAATTATATATGTGAAGTCATATAAAATATATTTCCACAGTAGTCAATGTTGTAAGAAATACAAATAAAAAGAAACATAAAATGAAAAAAGCGTACTTCAATCTGCACTCAGAATTCATTAGTTCTCTCTCTTAGAGATAGATAGCATTTTTCAGCATGTCTTTTGAAATGGACGTGGATTATTGTCTTGATCATAGTAGCAAAATTGTTGACATTGGATCACCATGTAGTATTGCTGTTACTGTGTACAATGTTCTACTGATTTTGCTCACTTTGTATCAGTTCATGTCTTCTCAGATTTTTTTGAAATTTTTTTTGCTCATCATTTTTAATAGCACAATAGGGATCCATCATAATCATGTACAACATCTTGTTCCACCATTCCCCAATTGATAGGTATCCCTTCAATTTCCAATTCTTAGCCACTACAAAAGAGCTGCTATAAATATTTTTGTACATATAGGTTCTTTCCCCTTTTCTTTGATCTCTTTGGGATGCAAATCTAATGGTGATATTATTGAGTCAAAGGGTTTGCACTGTTTTATAGCCCTTTGGGCATAGTTCCAAATTGTTCTGCAGAATGGTTGGACTAGTACACAACTCCACAAAAAGTGTATTAGAGTCCCAAGTTTTCCACATCCCTTCTAGCACTTATCATTTGCTTTTTATGTCATGTTAGCCAATCTGATAGGTGTGAAGTGATACTTTAGAGTTGTTTTAATTTGCATTTTGCTAACCAATAGTTATTTAGAACATTTTTTCATATGACTATTAATGGCTTTGATTTCTGAAAACTGTCTGTTCATATCCTTTCACCATTTACCAACTGAGGAATGACTTTTATTTATACAAATTTGGTTCAGTTTCCTGTGTATTTGTGAAATGACGCCTTTATCAGAGATATTTATGATAAAATTTTCCTTCAGTTTCTTTCTAATTTTTGGATGCATTGGTTTTGTTTGTGCAAAAGCTTTTAAATTTCATGTAATCAAAATTATTCATCTTATTTCTCATGATACTCTCTATCTCTTGTTTATTCATAAACTCTTCTCTAGATCTGATAGGTAAATTTTTCTTTTCTCTTTCAATTTATTTATGATAACCACCCCTTACGTTTAAATCATGTACTCATTTTGACCTTATTTTTAGTGTAAGATATTGGTCTATACCCAATTTATATTAGTGGCTACTCATAACAGAAACTCCCATTCAGCACCTTCCTTCCTATCACAATATTTCCTGACATATGTCTATTTGATAGAAAAGAATAAATTCTCTTCTAATAGGATGATAGTCTCATGGGATATTACATTACTCTTTGATAGACTTGAAGAAAATGGTGTGGTACAAGTAGTTCTCATAATCAAAACAGGGGATAAAAAAACAATATCCTTTTGTTTGCCATTAAAATGTCTCTTGGTTTGCTTCATTTACCCTTTAAGAGTGTAATTTATGATTTTTTTGCTGGACTTATCTCCCTTTACACAGCAGTGGTTGAGGGTAAAAGTTGTTTAATTGAGTCCTCCCCTCTCATTGGCTCCCACCCTTGATAGATGGTACTACTTGTCCCCAGTTCCTCTCTTCAGATGTCCCCAGAGGTGTGTCTCTTCTCAAAGTCCTGTTGCATCCCACAAGAAGGTCTTTTAAATCTACTGCAGAAAGAGACAATTAAAAGGAAATTTTCCCGGGACCACTTCTTCCCACAAGAATGATTCCCACTCACTGAAACATCTTTCCACCAGAAAATTATTAACATTCTATATTCAGGATGGCATGCATTCACTTTTCTATATTGGAGGAGCTATAATAACATGCACTTTTTAAAAAAATCTCTTATTAAATAGAAAGAGAAATTCCACTTAAAATAACTTTGGACAATATAAAATACTTGGGAGTCGCCAAAAAAAAATCCAGAAACATGACTACAAAACACTTCTCACACAAATCAGATCTAAACAATTAGAAAAATATTAATGCTTATGAGGAAGCTGAGCCAATACAATAAAAATGAGGATTCTACCTAAATTAATCTACTTACAGTATCATACCAATTAAATTATAAAAAATTATTTAATAGAACTTCCTATATTCTTTTTCTTAAGTAATAATAAAATTTATCTGGAAGAATAAAACATCAAGAATGTCAAAGAAATCAGCGAAAAAAATGTGAAGTAAGGTAGCCTAGTTATATCATATCTTAAACTATATTATAAAGTAGTAAGTTTCAAAACAACCAGGTGCTGTCTAAGAAATAGAGTGGTGGATCAGTGGAATAGGTTGGGTACAAATACATTATAGAAAATGACCATAGTAATTTAATGCTTGATAAACCCAAAGATCTAATCTTTTGGGATAAAAATTCATTATTTGACAAAAATAACTGGGAAAACTGGAAAATGATATGGTAGAAACTAGATATATACACCAATATTTTACACTATATACAAATACAGATAACAATGGATACATAGACATAAAGCGTGATGCCATAAGTGAATTAGGAAATCATTGAATAGTTTACCTGTCAGATCTTCGGATAAGGGAAGAATTTAGGGCCAAACAAAATAGAGAGCATTACAAAATGTAAAATGGATAATTTTGATTATATAAAATTAAAAAGTTTTGCACAAAGAATACCAAATACAATCAAAATTAGAAGGAAAACAGAAAAGTGGGAGGAAATTTTAAAGCAATAATTTCTGATGAAAGATCTTATTTTTCAGATATGTAGAGAATTGAGTCAAATTTATAAGAATACAAGTCATTCTCCAATTAGTAAATGATCAAAGAATATGAACAGGCCATTTTCAGATGAAGAAAGGAAAGCCATTAATAGTCACATGAAAAAATGCTCTAAATCACTATTGATTAGAGAAATGCAAATTAAAACAAGTCTGTGGTACCACCTCACAACTATCAGATAGGGTAATATGACAGAAAAAGAAAATTATAAATGTTGGAGGGGATGTGGGAAAACTGGGATACTATTGCACTACTGGTGGAGTTGTGAACCAATCCAAACATTCTGGAGAGCAATTTGGAACTATGCCCAAATTGTGCATGTCCTTTGGTCCAGTAATACCACTACTAGGTCTATGTCTCAATAAAAAGATAAGAGTCTATTTGTACAAAATATTTGTAGCACCTATTTTTGTAGTGGCTAAGAATTAGAAATTGAGAGATAGCTATCAATTAGGGAATGGCTGAATAAGTTGTTGTATATGATTATGATGGAATATTATTGTGGCATAAGAAATTACGAGCAGGATTTCAGAAAAACCTGGAAAGACTTACATGAACAGAGTAAAGTGAGTAGAACCAGGAAAACATTGTACACAGTAACAGCAATATTGTATGAGGAGGAACTATGAATGACAACTATTCTCAGCAATACAATCATCCAAGACAATCCCAAATGATTTATATTGGAAAATGTCATAAAAAAATATTATCTGCCTCCAAAGAAGAAACTGATGGCATTTGAATACAGACCAAAGTATACTATTTTTCACTTTCTTTTTTTTGTTAGCATTTTTTCCCACCATAAAATGACTATTATGGAAATGTTTTACATAATTACATATGTATACCCTGTATCAGATTGCTGGAAGTCACAGAAAGGAGAGAAGGACAGATTTTGGAACTTAAAACTTAACAACAAATGTTAAAAAATATTTTTACATATAATTGGGCAAAAAAAAAGATTTAAAACATTTTGAAAATCTCTCGTTCAGCTTGACGCCTTAGACAGTAGATCCAACAATAAGATAGACAACCTATTTCCTCTCTCTCCCTCTATGTGTCTGGCTGACCACTGCAACACTATTATCTTCATTTAACACTCCCTCTCTCATTATAAACAATATCTTAGAGAAACTGGTTTCTTTTGAAAACATGACAAATATAGCAAGCAAAGACTGAGTCTACAGGTACAGTAAGGGACAGGTAAGTAAGAATGTTACCAGTTTCATTCTCAACAAAGGGATGATTACTGCTATTTGCATTTGTTCCATCTGGCTTTTGCATAGTTAAACTATAGTTTTTTTCTCAGCCTCTTGCTTCTAGTTGAGGCAGTGGCAGTGGTAGTTCTGGGTAACCTCTCAGGATGGCAGAGCTCGTGTCCTCTCTCCCTTCTTTCTTGGTTACTCATGTCCTTCACTCAATACACCTGCTCTCTTTCTGTGAGATTCCAGTTCTTTTCCTCCTTTAAGATGGAAGTAGTGAGAAACTTTCTCTTCTGACAGAGGCATCTTTTATAGTCCCCCAAATCTTAATACACAGGGGATTTCTGTCCCATCTAGTTATCCATCTCAGCTGCCCTAGCAGTGCATGAGTAAAGGAGACCTTTCACTCTCCATCCCATGCCTAGTCTGATTTATGTTCTAACCAGTGCAGTTTCCACTCCAGTATGTTTCCTGGGCTTTCACAACAGTGATTTTCCATAGAGTGAACTCCATTAGTGTGCCTTCAAATGCTCAAGGAAAGGGAAGGAGCAGTTTAATGCAGGAGACTCCGCTTCATTTATTTGCTATTTTGGGGCTTCTTGGTTTGTTCAGCAGAATATACCGTTAATGGAGAAGGATAATTGAACTAGAACATAAAAACTCATGGCTCAAGGGGTTCTTTCTCTCCAGGTATTCTCTATGCTATCATATTTCATAAAAGTGGCCTACATATAAAAATCATACCATCAGTAAGATATACCTTTTAAATTATTTTTACAACCAACTAATTAATGATAATTTATTAAACATCTACTACAAGTCAGGCACTATTCTAGGCACTAAGGGTACAAAGATAAAAATGAAACAGTCCCTGTCATCAAGGAGTTTATACTCTTTCAGAAATAAAAATAAATACACACATATTTTGCACACATGGTATATGCATATACATGTACATGCATATACACATAAATATGTAAAACATAAGTAAAATATACATTTACATAGTTATATATTAGTGTATATATACATATATATCATGTATGCAAAATAAATACAAGATGATTTTGTGGGAGGGGATGCCTTAGTAGCTGGGGGGAATCAGGAAAAGAGTAATGTAGGATTTTGAAGGAAACTAGGGATTTTAAAAGGTTAGAGTTAAAAAGGGAATGCATTTCCAGGAGTGTGGGAAAGTCTGTTTGAAGACATGGAGATGGAAGATGGAGTACCATGTGTGAGGAGCAGAAGAAAGGCCATTTTGGATGTACTAAGAAATATGTGAGTGGGAGCAATGTATAATGATAGGTTGAGTTAGGTTGTGAAGTATCTTAAATGCTTGTATTTGATCCTAGAGCAGGATTTTAAAAACTTTTTTGTTTCATTCCTTTGGCAGTCTTGTGATACCTATGGATCCCTTCTTAGAATAATGTTTTAAATGCATGCCTTTCACGACTGAGTTCATTTCCAAACATGGCACCATTGATGGGCAAGTCACTCTCTTATTAACTGTACACAGTGTTGATCCACTGCTGGTCTGGGTCAATTAGACCACTTCTCAGGGCTATGATGGCTACAGTTGCAGTGGTCACCTTGGTTGGCTCCTCTAACTATTTAAAGTCTCACATAACCCTATGTCAAATGAAAGAAGACACAAACAGGAGTTAGACCAATAGCAGATACAGGATTACTTAGAAATCAATCTCATTGAGAGTACAAAGGACAGAGAGCAAGTTTCTCCATGAGGATCTTTTTTACTCATTTTTAGTTCTCTCTTAGCAAGAAGGGGAATAGGGAAAGGGTTCTTGCAGAAGCTGAGATTTTAGAAGGAACTTGAAAGGAAACCAGGATAGTCAGGAGTCAGAGGCAAAGAAGAAAAGGATTCCAGGCATGGGGGAAGAGTCAGTACAAATGCAGAGTGAAGAAATAGTATGTGAGTCAAGAAACTGTGAGTGAGGGCCCGCAAGGAATTCAGTGTCACTGGACAGCAGAGTACATGGAAGGGAACAAGGTTAAATACTAGAATGGTTAGAAAGGGGCAAGGTTATAAAGGGTTAAAAACACAGAGGATTTAATATTTGATCCTGAAGGTGATAGAGAGCCACTGGAGTTTATCGAACTGTAGGTGTGTATTTGTGTGTAACATGATCAGACCTGTTCTTTGAGAAGCTCAATTTGACAAGAGGATAGATTGGAGTTGGAGTTGTCTCCCTGATTCCAGGTTCATTCCTGTCCAATCCATCCTTGAAACTACTAAATCGATATTTCTAAAGTAAACGAACAGGATTAATCAAGCTCTACTATATTCCAGGTTTCTTTGCTAAATGTTTTATAAATATTATCTCATTTGATAATCACAACCCACCCTGGGAGATAGGTACTCTTATTGGTCCCATTTCACAGTTGAGGAAACTAAGGCAGACAGAGGTTAAATGACTTATCAAACACTAGTAAGGGCCTGAGGCAGGATTTGAACTCATTGCTTCATCCCTGGACACCTTTCTTCCTCAGCTCTTACTATTGACCTCCTTGGCCTCCTTTAAGTTGCAAACATCTCTTACTGGAAGCCTTCCCCATCTCCTCTTAATCCCAGTGCCTTCCCTCTGTTCATTATTCCCTCTTTATCCCACATATGCTTGCTTTTATATATTTGTTTGCATTTTGTGTCCCTCATTAGATTGTTTTAAATTTATTTTTAAAGTTTAATTTGTTTTTAAGCCTCCATCTACCATTAGCCATCTGGATGACACATTTTTGTGTCTAAGGTACTAGGCAGTATCTAGAAGAGTTTCCAAGAGAACTTGGTCCCTGGAATTGGGCTTCTGAAGCAATGAACCAGAGGAAGTTGTCTTTTTTCAACAGACAGATTCCTAGCCAGGGAACTCAATTCACCACTAGCACTGGCCACCTTCAGGTATGAGATGGCCTGGATTTGGGCTCTGGATGATTTTTTGGTGCTGGTCTAATTCAGCTGTGAAAGATCCCTAATTTTGCTGGGATGATGTAATGCCAATGAGAAACCAGTAGATATATATACATATTTCCAGGACAAATTTGAAAAATATAAACTCTTCCTCAGAGATGAAACCAAAATATTTATCCTTCCTTCCTTCCTTTCTCTCTCTGTATCTATCTATTGATCTTTCTGGCAGATACTATGGATGTATAACAAACTGGATCCACAAGCCCTGCCTCTGAACACATATTGACTATGTGACCCTTGGCAAAATACTAAACCTCCCAGTGCTCTGGGGAACTCTAAGACTCTAAGTTGCTGGGAAGCTGCCAATCAGCATTGGTAGGGGATGTTTCCTCGCCTAGAAGTTCTCTGTAAGAATGAAATCACAAATTTTCTCCCTATCACTCATTTATATATCAGGTATTTACTTATCTGTAAACATTTTCTGTCTCCCTTTCTCCTAGTAGAATCCAGTGGTATCAAACTGAAATAGAAGGGATTGTAATCAATCCATATGTAAGGACCCCATGGTCTTCATATTTGACTTAGTTTTAAATGTAATGTTACATATGCCTTATTATATTTTTATTTATTTTATTAAATGTTTCCCAATTAATCAATAAATAGTTTTTAAGTGACTATTATGTTCCAGGTACTATGTTAAGAAATATTTAATCTAGTTCTCACAGGTTTGACATTTCTGATCTAGTTCAACTGACACATAAAAGTATATGTATCTGCCAAGTGGTCATCCAGTCTCTGCTCAAACACCACCAAGGAAGGAGAGCCTACCACCTCTTATACCTCTTGCCCTTTCCACTTTTGGCCAGCTATAATAGTTAAGTAATTGTCATGGGTAGCTAGGTGGCACAGTGGATGGAGTGCTGGACCCTGAAGTCAGGAAAACTCATCCTTCTTGAGTTCATATATAGCCTTAGACACTTGTGATCTGTGTGAACCCTATTTGCCTCAGTTCCCTCATCTGCAAAATGATCTGGAGAAGGAAATGGCAAATTATGCCAGTATCTTTGCAAGAAAACCTCAAAATGAGGTCGTGAAAAGTTAGAACAGAGATATCTGAACAATAATTTGTTAGGAAATTTTTAATGACATCATACCTAAATTTGCCTTGAATATGAGAGCATTGAGGGCAGAAACTGTCTTCATCTTATATTTGTATCTTATATACCTAGCATAGCGGCCAAATTGTAGAAAATGCTTAACAAGTGCTTTCTTGCTTGATTGGCCTAAAAACTAGGTGGTTCTTAGCATCCTTTATTCTCTTTTGCCATACTCTCTGCTGAAGCAGAAAGGGTTCCATAGTCTGAGGACTAATTTTTATTTTTCTTTATTGTATTAGTTGTCATGACCAAAGAGTTTATTAACAAGCTGCCAGGCTTCTGATCCTGAGACCTTCTATACTTAGCAAAATTGGTGTTTGGAGAGCCTGTATATCTATTGCCAGGACCATATTCAAAACTTTTCCAGAAAGGGAAAAAAAGCTTGAGTTGTATTTCATTGACCTAGTCTCTCAGAAACACAGATATCTCTATGCCAGGATGAGGGATTGGAGAAAAATTTTGTTATTGTAACTTCTTTGCTTTTGATTAGACTTTTGCTTTGTTATTGGTTTTCAAAGGGGTAGAGGAACTAGAGACCAAATTGCCAACATTTGCTGAATTATGGGAAAAGCAAAGGAGTTCCAGAAAAACATCTACTTCTTCTTCATTAACTATATACTAAAGTCTTTGACTGTGGATTGTAACAAAATGTGGTAAGTCCTCAAAGAGATCATCTTATTTGTCTCCTGAGGAATCTGTATGTGGGTCAAGAAGCAAGAGTTAGCACCAAACACAAAACAACTGATTGGTTTAAGATTGGTAAATGTGTATGACAAAGCTGTATATTGTCACCTTACTTATTTACCTTATATGCAGAGTACATCACAGACTAGATGAATCAAAAACTGGCATTAAGGTTGCTGGGATAAATATCAATAATCTCAGACATGCAAACATTGCCACTCTGATGTCAGAAAGTGAAGAGGAATTAAGAAGCTTCTTGACGAGGGTAAAAGGAAAGTATAAAGGCTGGCTTGAAGTTTAACATAAAAAATGAAGATCTTAGAAACTGGTTACTTCCTGGAAAATAGAGGAAGATGAAATGGAAGCAGGGTTAGATTTTATATTCTTGGGCTCAAAGATAACTAGAAATGGTGACTGCAGCCATGAAATTAAGAAACACTTGCTCCTTGGAAGGAAAGCTATGACAAATCTGTACAACATACTAAAAAGCAGAGATATCATCTTGCTGACAAAGATCTGTGCAGTCAAAACTATGGTTTTTCTAGTAATAATATGTAATTTGAGAATTGGATTGTAAGGAAAGCTGAGAGCCACAGAACTGACACTTTAAAATTGTGGTACTATAGCACACTTTTGAACCCTTGGACAGCCAGGAAATCAAATCAGTCAATATTCAAAAAAATTAATTCAGGCTATTCCCTGGAAGTTCACATATTGAAGATGAAGCTTAAATGCTTTGGCCACATGATGAGAAGGCAAGACTCTTGGAAGAGACCCTGATGTTGGGAAAGATTAAAGGCAAAAGGAAAAGAGGATAGTAGAAGATGAGATGGATATATGGTAATTATGGAAACAGAGAATATCAACTAGGACAGATTTCAAGAGATAGTGGAGGATACAAGACCTGATGTGTTATGGTCCATGGGGTCATGAAGAACTGGATATGACTGAACAACAACAATTTTTTTATGAATTATAATAATATTAGCCGTCAAGGTTAATTAGTCAAATGGAGCTAATTTGGGTTAAGGCATGGTCCTAAAGGGACAATGTCATGAATTCAGTGCTCTTAAAGTTTAGTTAGATTTCCTCTGTCCCATGACTATAGTTATATTGCAAATGCATTCTCATTGTTCAGAAGGGAGACTAGATGAAAGTAAAAGTGGAACAGAAAGTCCATCATCAATATTGGAGAAAACACTGCAATACGATCATTGGCATTATCTTACATAGCCTTCTAGGTCAATAAAACCTTGATTCTAAGGACAACTTAGTATTACAATATGCAGCCAATTTTCTCCCTGAAGGGAACATAGAGAGTACTGTCAAATAGCTACAGGGAAATATCCCCAAACTTCAGACAAAGTTTTTAAGAAGGGAAAATTTGCTTCCATTGACTCAGTTCCCCTTTTCTCTATTTTTTCCTGCTCCTTTCACTACCTCTTCCATCTTATGGTCTCTCTTTAGGCATCCAATGATCTTTTGCTCTCTTGTCTTCCCTTTCTGATCAAAACCTGCTCTCAGTTGCCTAGAGTCACACAGTTATTAGGTGTCAGAGGAAGGATTTAAACATAGGCTGTAGGGACCAAGCTGGCTTCAGGGCTGGGAATTTGGGAACTCGGGTTTATCGTACCATCACTAGCAGTTAGCTGATAGCTGGTATTGGTGGTGGCAGGTCCTTCCCCAAATGGTTGGTCCCTTTGATAATTTCTGTGGGCACTACCAGCTCAAACATCCCTCAGACCAGGAACTAGCTTTAACCAGCTGATTGTCAGATTTTCATTGTGAGCATCTACATCATGGAATTCAGCAAATGCTATAAAATCAAGGCATGATTTGTTGTTTTGTTGATTATCTAGATTTAAGAAAACGACGTAAAAATATTAATAATGCAGATTAAGCTTAAAAAGGTGTCATATCGCTCCCTTTCTAAAACCTGTTGTTAAATATTTGCCAGCATACCCTTGCCTCCAACCCTGGTGAATAGAGCCCAAGACCCAGAATCTAAGAGCTCTAGGAATTTTAGTGCTTCCTAGACCACCAACCCCACCACCACCTTGGCCACCAGAGCCTATGTTCAAATACTGCCTCTGACACCCACTGTGTGACCCTGGCTAAATGAGAACAGGTTTTGATGAGAGAAGGTAGAAGACAGAACAAAAGAACACTATGTGCCTGAAGAGGAGACATAGTATGCAAGATAGGGAGAAGTAGGAGAAAGCAGGGAAAGAAGAGACTGGGGCAGTAAAGGTAGACTTACATTTTAATAACTTTGTCTCAGAGGCTTTGAGGTTCTGTTTCTAGCCCAGATCCCATGGCTGTCACTCAGGGAGAGCAGTCTGTGGAAATGAGACCTGGCAACAGCCTCTTGCAGGTGTGGCAACCCCTGCTCCCTCAATAACCACACCTGTAGAGGGCCAGGAAAAGAAAGTCAAAATCCTTGGCATTGCCAAATGGCAGAACAACAGGAACAGGCCAGATTTTATCAATGAAAATGACATTAAAAGATACCCGTTACATCTGCATTTTGGAACCACTTTCTGTAGCTGAAACTTGAATATGTCATCCTCACCTATTAGAATATGAGCGATTTGAGAGCAAGGACACCTTTGTTTTCCCATATGTATCCTTAGCACTTACAGTGCTTTATACCTAGTAAGTTCTTAATAAATGCTTTTTCATTAATTCAATTTGCCTTTTTAATCACTTGCTTCAACATCCAGCATGATACCATACAGAGTCAGATGCTTAATCAAACTTTTTCAATGATTAAGATAATGATAGTGGACCATAATAAGAAGCATGGAGCTATTGATCTGTCTCAGTGATTGGGGCTTTATATTTCTTGGCTTGAACATAATAATATAATGTAAACTAGATGTTATGGCACTTTGTTATTTGATAACCAGGAGATCATGCTTAATGGCTAAGAAATCACATGACAAGCCACTGGCCACAAATCCTATGTGAAAGTGGGAAAATTATCCAAACTTATTATTTCAAAGTTTTTCATCTCTAAATAAGGGTAATGATTAAGGATTTACTTCTCAGAATACTTATTAAAATGGCTATCAAAGAATTTGACAAATATAAAATCCCAAATAATTGTTTGTAAAATTGTTTGTAAAAAACTTCTATTCCCAAAGGAAAATAAGAAAAGACTAAATTTTTAAATTAAATCTGGCAATTTCTGCAAAATGTTATGTCTGGAGGAGGAGCCAATCTGGTGGAGTAGAAAGACACACATATACTAGCTCCAAAACCACAGCCTATAAAATATCTGTAAAGAACTCCTAACAAATTCTGGAGTGGTAGAAGCCATAGAACAAAGGAGTGGAGGAGATTTCTGTTCCAGAAAGACCTGAAAAACCCTCACCAAAGGTCCGTCGCACACAGGACCAGAGCGGAACCCAGCCCTACCTTGGCCACCCGGCCCGAGAGGAGCAGATCCGAGCAGGCTTCAGGGACGGAATCTCCAGCGACCACAAAGGTCCCTCCACCCACAGGCGCTACAGGTCAGTGAGAGAGACTTCTGGGCTGGCTGAGATGGGAGCGGAGTGTCTCCATAACTCAGGTCTCCTCGGGAGGCAGTGGCAGAGGCCCCGGTGGCCAAATTCCAGAGATCCCAGGTCAAGGAGAAAATATTGCAAGCAGCTAGAAAGAAACAATTCCAGTATTGTGGAAGTACAATCAGGATAACACAAGATCTAGCAGCTTCTACATTAAGGGATCGAAGGGCATGAAATAGGATATTCCAGAAGTCAAAGGAACTAGGACTAAAACCAAGAATCACTTACCCAGCAAAACTGAGTATAATACTTCAGGGAAAATATGGTTTTCAATGAAATAGAGGACTTTCAAGCATTCTTGATGAAAAGATCAGAGCTGAAAAGAAAATATGATTTTCAAACACAAGAATGAAGAGAAGCATGAAAAAGTAAACAGCAAAGAGAAG
>CM053769.1:435968234-435994996 GCA_028658325.1 Potorous gilbertii | reverse complement strand
ACAACACGACTGTTATGGAAGTCATTTGCAAAACTACACAGATATGGCCTATATTCAATTGCCTACCCTCCCAAGGGAATGGGTGGGGAGGGGGAAAGGGGGAGAAGTTGGAACTCAAAGTTTTAGGAACAACTGTTGAGTATTGTTCTTGCTACTAGGAAATAAGAAATACAGGTAATGGGGAATAGAAAATTATCTGGTTCTACAGGACAAAAGAGAAGATGGGGTAAGGGAAGGGAGGGATGATAGAAGAGAGGGCAGATTGGTGATAGGGGTAATCAGAATGCTCGGTGTATTGGGGAGGGGGGAGGGGTCAAATGGGGAGAAAATTTGGAACCCAAAATTTTGTTAAAATGAATGTAAAAAGTTAAATAAATTTATTTAATAAAAAAAAGTACTGTGCATATTTTATCATTAACTTTACATTTCATTTCATAAACCTACTTATTATTATGGTACAGTATTTAATAAATCTTCATTTTAATACACACACACACACAAAAATGTTATGTCTGAATGTTGATACATTCCAAAACATTGAAGAAATATCCAACCAGAAGGCTAGCAGCTGCAGAAACTTAATCCACTAACAGAAGAGGGAATTATATCAATTTGTAGAACCAATGGAGTCTTTTATGACATTAGCTTTCCAAGCTTTATTGAAGGTTTCCCAGTGGTCTCAGGCAGTATTATGAAAAACATTTGTGAATTCTAAAACTACAATTAACAAAATTGTTTTTGCTGAAGATAATTATCATCTAGGCAGAAAGTAGTTCAAATTATTAAATTAGTCAAGCTAGTAGTTTCGTTACTTATTTTTAAACTTTATTTTTTTCAGGTTTCATGTTCAGTCAACTCTTGATTATACACACTTTAAAAATCCAATCCAGCTCCAAATACCACCTGCTGTAGAGACAAGCCAGTCTAGTTGAAGCAGCAAGGCACCCTGAGGGAGAGAAAAGAGGAGACATGTGTCAGGCAAATGAAACCACTGCCACCACCTTGACTACTCCTTCCTCCCAAATCATGTTGGAGACAATACAGGACACCAAGCCTAGAAGTTCTGACACTAATTGCACTCCCCAGAACACCAACCCTGTTATCATTCTGACCCCTGTATCCATCCCCTAAGGCAGCAACCCTGGTGTAAAAGGGGTCTGCCATCCCTACCAATGGCAAACTACCGAACCTTTCCATCAGAGACACCATAGACTTGGCAAAGAAAGTTCTTACCACTGTTAACATCAGAACATTGAAAATCAGAAACAGATATAGTTGTATCAATGGAAATGATCTTAAAGAAGATATGTTATTATCTGCTTTGCTACTGCACCCAAAAGTCTCCTTGACTGGATCTTTTCATCTTTTTGTCTTGTTTTATTATTTTTGCTTTGAGGCAGCAAGGGGGTGCAATGGATACAGCAGTGGACCTCTAGAGTCAGAAAGACCTAATTTCAAATGCAGCCTCAGGTCCCCTGGATAAATCACTTACCTCTGTTTGCCTCAGTTTCTTAATTTGTAAAATTAGCTGAAGAAGGAAATGACAAACCACTCCAGTATTTTTGCCAAGAAAACCCTAAATGAGGTCACAAAGAGTCGGATAAAACTGAAAAACATTTTTCCCCCTTAATGCTCTCATCACAGTGCTTCGCATACTGTAACCTTCTAGTGATTTTTTCATTCTTTCATTCACTTCCTGAACATTGTTGAATAATTTTCCTCTCATTACTTTGTTAAGATGTCCTCGGTGCTGTTGTACAATTGAGAAGGAATTAGGTATGTGATAGCTATTCAAGGATGTAGCCTGAAGACAAGTAGAAGGTTTGCAGTAGGCGCATAGCAGTGGCAGAAATGATTTGGATTCTAGTATGCAGATGTCATTTTTGTAGCACATAATTCTCCACTACCATTCCTGCCATTATTTTTATTTTATTTTAGCTACAAATGAGACACACAGTGGGATAAACATTATAGAGCTAATGAAACTTAAATGTAGGTATGCATGCATAACTTACACTATCCTTCTACGGTTACCTGAAAAGGGGAAAAAGAAAGGTAAGGGGAAGGAAATAAGCATTTATATAGCACCTATGTCACAGGCATTATGTTACATATTTTACAAATGTTATCTTATTTGATGATCATGATAACCTTACCAGGTAGGTACTGTTTCTATCCCTATTTGACAGTTGAGGAAACTGAGGCAAACAGAGGTTAAATGACTTGTCCATGGTCCCACAGCTTGTAAATATCTGAGGCTAGATTTGAACACAAGTCTTCCTGACTCCAGGCTTAGCCCTTTTTCTGTGCCAACTAGGATGGCACAGAAAGCAGTTATCTCTGGGCACAAAAAAAATCCATATTTAGCTTGAGAAATGCATTTTAACATTAAGCTCTGTCCAATATAATTAGAAATGGATCTTCTGGCCAAAAGAAAGATTTATAGAATCTAGAGGAATCTTAGAGATAGTTTAGTCCAATCTTCTCATTTTACAGATAAGAAAACCACAGTTCACAGAGAGACTTGCTCAAGGTCACACAGTGTACTAGCTGGCACCAGAATTCAGGTTCAGCACTGGAATTTATGTTCAATGTTGATTACACTATACCACATTTCACATGCTGTTCTAGAATTTTTGCCTGATAGTTTCTTTATGTCATCATATGGATTCCTTTCTATTTCTTTTTGCTCCTGTGGACACATTTATTGTATTTTAAAATTACATGTAACTTGGTCTAATCCACTTATCTATCTGGACTTTCATTCCAAACTTGTACTCCAGAAAAGGAATGGAGATATTTACCATGACCCCAACAAACACCACACTGTGATATTTGTGTCATCCATGACCTGGTATAAACTGACACTTTTTAGCACCCAGAAAGAGAAAAGCAGCTGACTATTGAAGGCAGCAGTTTCAAGACCCTGTCAGAAACATCATGGAAGAATGGATGTTAGAAGACTTCCCATATCCCTTGTTCTCTCTATTGTTGGTGGAGGAAATTTTGAAATGGATGAACTTGTTTCATAAGGAAGCTGGGATATTTAGAAATTATTCTGTTAGAGTCTACTGACTCTAAGTCAAGCTTTCAAATTCCTTTGATCATATAACGAAGTATAGAGAAAGAGGGACCCTTATCATTTGCTTCTCTGTATTACCACTGGAAGATTTTGGAAGCTGATACTGTCAGACTGCTTTTGAGGATGGTGGAAAGGAAGATGCCTCTTATTGTTTCTAGAGGAAGGATGGAAATGCACATATATATTTATGAATCTCAATTCATGATTCATTACTTGTTTTTAGCAGGATTAAAATTCCCTGTCTTCTCCCCTCTCTCCCCCCAGTTAATCAAGGCTTTTATTGTAAAGCATTTTAAAATAATTCAACCAACTATTACCTAGATGGAAGTGGACAGAGTAGACCATAAAATCTATTCTTTTCTGCATCGCCAGGAAAAAGACCCTGGGATTGCAGCCTCCCAGATATTAAGCTCTCAATTGCCCATCTAAGTCAAAACCCAAGAAAGTTTCTTCCTCTCCCCGCAACATTCACTTTTATAAGATTTTGAGTTCCAATTTTTTTCTCCCTCCCTCTCTGTCCTCCCCTTTTCCCCAGAAGGCAAGCAATCTGATATAGGTTATAAGTGTACAATAATATTAAACATTTTTACATCAGCCATGTTGTAAAAGAAGAATCAAAACAAAAGGGAAAAACTACAAGGAAGAAAAAAGTGAAAATTGACTCCTTCAATCTTCATTCAGACTCCATAGTACTTTCTCTGGATGTGACTAACATTCTCCATCATGAGTGTTTTGGAGTTGTCTTAGATCATTGTATTACTGAGAAGAGCTAAATCTATCAAAGTTGGTCATCCCACAATGTTGTTGTTACTGTGTACATTGTTCTCCTGGTTCTACTTACTTCACTTAGCATCAGTTCCTGTAAATCTTTCCAGGTTTTTCTGAAATTCATCTGCTCATCATTTCTTGTAGTACAATAGTATTCCATTACATTCATATACTACAACTTGTTCAGCAATTTCCCAATTTATGGGCATCCCCTCAATTTCCAATTCTTGGCCACTACAAAAAGAGCTGCTATAAATATTTTTGTACATGTAGACCCTTTTCCCATTTTTATGATCTCTTTGGGATATAGACTTAGAAGTGGAATTGTTGGGTCAAGGGGAATGCACATTTTTACCTTTGGGTAGTTCCAAATCTCTCTCCAGAATGATTGGATCAGTTCACAACTCTGCCAACAATGCATTTGTGTCCCAATTTTCCCACATCTCTGACATTTATCGTTTTCCTTTTCTGTCATATTAGCCAATCTAATAGGTGTGGAGTGGTACCTCAGAGATTTTTTTGATTTGCATTTCCCTAATAGATAGTGATTTAAAACACTTTTCATATGACTATAGATAGCTTTAATTTCTTCATCTGAAAACTGCCTGTTCATATCTTTGATAATTTATAAATTGCAGAATGACTTGTGTTCTTATAAATTTGACTCAGTTGTCTCTATATATTTGAGAAATGAGGACTTTATCAGAAACATTGACTGTAAAAACTGTTTCCCTGCTTTCTAGTAGGATTAAAATGAAATATCACTGAGATTTAGGTTTTGTATTGGAGAATATTTTCATGCTGTATTATGTTATGGTTCAATGTCTCTGAAAATAAAATGTAGATGGGCTCCTATTTGGACTGGTTTATTTGGTAAGTTGTCTTTTTTAAAAGACTAATCAAAAACATCTTCAGTTTAAAAATAATATTTTAGTTCACTTTAGTTCCCATTTTAGCCAGCTGGTCTTTTTTCACTTTGGGGTTCTTGGTGTATTTTGGTTTAGGTTCCTGGTTTTTAATAGAAATTCTTTTGTAAGTGAATTTTGGATTGGCTTTTAATCTAATTTGAAAATATTCTTTGCCCTTTCCTGTATTTCTAAACCCTCTCCCTGCACTCTGATTTATCATTTTACTGTAACTCTATTAGCTGCACAGCATTTGAGGATGCTGTTACTATGACAGACTCTGTAGCAAATGAGGCTGCATTGAATTATTTAGCTTTCAGCTAAAGTGGAGGGAGTGAAAGCAGCTGAGTCGGTTCATAAAATCTTTGAGTTAATTTGTCCACGGGTTTGGGGCTTTTATGATATTTTTTTCTTTGTGGCTGCAAATTATGAATTTTAAGAAGGCAAAGACGAAAAATTGCATTTAACTATTTGGTAGGATAACAAACCTATAGCCCCGGAATTGTCTGTCTCTTATTGTAGATATTTTTGTAGCTACATAGACACAATGTTGGAAGATCATGAACATATTTAATATCTGTATTCAAAGGAAATTTTCCAGTCACTAATAACATCATTTTCATCTGTTTTTTCTTTCAAAAATAGATCAGAATTTCTACTTAATACATACAATAGTCTCTGCTTTTGAAGTTGGCCTATTTTCCTTAACAGAATATGGCTGTTAAAAATTTTTTTTTTAATTGAAGACTTTCCCTTTCATCTTCTAACTCAAGAAACAGCAAATGGATTCTTAAATCTGTACCAAAAGTGGGTTGTGTGCAGCCATAGTGATGGGAAGCAGATTCAGTCGAGTCATAACTAACAATTCTGTACTTGGTACATGCGCAAAACCTCCTCCCCCAGACCCTCTTCTATAGAAAGCAGCATTAAAAATTCCCACAAATCAACTTTTAAAAATATATTCAGTGGCAAGGGAAGGGAAGACTTAAGGAAAGATCCTAGATCTCAGAACATATTTGTATTTCCCCCTTGTTGGGGATGACAAAGACCCTTAATATCAACCAAGGCTGTTGCTGGGGAAGCTGCCACACGGGAGAAAGCAGGGTCTTGGAAAAGCTCAATGGGGGGGGAGGGGGGACTGGAGAAAGGGGGCCATCTGGTAGCTTCCTAGTTTAGCTAATTATTATTCATAAAGTTTACCTGTTGGAGTTTAAATGCTTTCAGCATTCTCTAAATTTCAGTGACAAAGTTATGGTTTCTCCATTCTAGTTATAGGTCTAATAAGAAGGCACAGGCTATTGTAATGTCAAAGACACTTGTGTAACCTTTTTCTTATTTTATGTGCTGTCTTTTGAGAGATGTGGTTGTAGGAAGACCAGACAAAGTAACACAGGTTTTACTTATGGCAGAGATAGCCCTTTGATCCTATTGTATCTGCCAAAGTTGTCATACTCTCATTCTGTGTCCAATTATCACCACAAGTGGAATATTTTTGTCCATTTTCAACGTATAAACTAGTTGTCTTTCAACATATACCCTGGATGTGCACACCCTGGCAAATAAGCAGGAGAGTGAATGGTACAGAAGAGAGATCACAGTGTTGAGTCTGGAGATAAGTTTTATTCATGCCTGTAAGACAAAATAACCTTATACCATGGCCAATTTTGCTCTGGGCCACAGTTTCCTCAACTGCAAGTGAAGGGTTTGGACTAAAAATGATCTTCAAGGTCTGGCATCCAGTTTTGGAATCTGTAACTGCTTACTGATTGATTGGTAAGAAGCTTTTCCCTGAGGGAGGTTGGAAAACAGCATAATTGCACTCAAGTAAATAACTCAGATGGGTCTATGTTCTGTCCTGGGAGGACTGCGTAATAGCTAAAACTCTTCAATAAGCATACTCTTTTCATCTCAGCTGCCAATTCTTGTACCTATGATTCTCAAGTCACTTTGACTTGAGAGGGAAAGCGAGAAACCTTTCTTGGGGTCAGGTGTAGAGGAACAGAAGTGAAAGGGACAAAGCGGCCATGCATTAGAATCCTTACCAACAAACATCTTTTAAGCCCCCAGGGGGTCTTGATAATTATATTAAGCATAGAAAATCGTGACTTTGCTAAGGCAGGCTCTGAGACCTCTCCTCTTGGTCTCAATCTAATGCAGGCTCTCTCCGTCCACGTTGACAGCTTCTACTATCCTAGCTTCTCCTCTACTTGTCTGGCGCTTTCCTACCAAACCCCAGGAGCAGAACCGAGTTTTTGTGGAAGCATCAGATCCCGCTCTCAGACCAGCAGCCAGCCAGCCAGGAGTTGCCTGTGGTGCATGTCTGTTGATAATCGTCATTGCGCTGTGTGATCACTACGGGATTTCAGGCTTTGAATTGGCAGCATTGCACGGTTCTTTCAAATACATCAGGTTTGCATCGACACGGTAACACAGCCTTTTCCCTCTCTGAGCTAGATAAGGGCGAAGGATTGCTTCTGGGCCGATGACTCCAGGTGCCTCCTTAACACCACGATTTTGTTGCCCCAAAGAAACCAGTCCCAGTGGTTTGGAAAGCAAAAAATAACAACAAACCCCAGAAGCGGCCAGTCCCAGGGTATGCTACTCAGCTACCGTGCTGGGGACGAGAACTGTCAAGGAGCAAGTGTCTAGTTTGAGGGGGCAAAAAAGTCACCTTAGAAAATAAAACAACTGTACCATGTGTAAGGGAAGGGAAGGTTGCAGAAGTATCCCTCTCTAGTCGGGGCTCGTCGTTTCATTTGCAAGAATTAGGCCCCAAACAAGGGAGCCCAATCTTTCCCCGCCACAGGGGGCTCTTCTTGGGAACGGCTGGCGCGCAGTTGGTGGATATGTGGAAAGGATGCGAGCGCTGTGGTTCTCTCAAGCTCTGCCCTCTCCCAACCCAAATGCAGCGCTGGAAGGCAGAGGAGAAGAGGGGTCGATGCCCTAAAGGAGGCCCCAGGATCACCGAGGGAGGGAGGAGGAGGGAGGCCAAACTGGCCAGGCAGGTGCCCCCAGGGGCCTCGGGTGGGTGATTGGCGGGTGTGGGGATGCGGGGGGGGGGGGGGTAGGCTGGGGCCGGGCCTCGGCGCTGCGGGAGCCTGCGGCCCCGCCTCCTCCGCCCCCGCCGCGGGACTATCTGGTCCCGGCAGCAGCGATGTCCCCCGGCAGGAATGTCCCTCCTCAGATAATGTTATTTATATCTCTGGGCGGGTCTGTGGCTCGGCAGCACCAGGCGCCCGGCGGCCGCTGTGCCAGGAGCCCCGCGCTGCCCTCTTCCCTCTACGCCCCAGTTGCCCCGCTATTGCTCTGGGCTCGAGGTGGCTGCCGTTTCAGCCCAAGTGCAGGTGAGCAGCCCTGGGAGGGACGAACCAGAAGCCCGGGAGGAGGGGTCCATTGCGCGAGGAAGGATCGCGCGGGGCTGTGGCCCGGTGGGGGCGCGTGACTGGAAGGCTGGGGGCCTGAAGGGAGGAGTGGGGTGGAGGGGACGGAGCCTGGGGCTCGTGGGCGGCAGGGGCAGCGGCTGCCTCGAGTAGTCTGGAGGGCAGGGAGAGGTACGGGCTTCGGAGGCTCCCAGCCAGCGAGGCGCTTTGGAGATGCAGATCGCGGAGTCTAACAGCCCTCGGCGGGAGAGGCTTGGGGAGGCACAGTCTGGGTGCGGGTCCAGCGCAGCCTCCGGAGCCAGGGCGGGGTTGTGTTTTGCGTACCCAGGACCTCCAAGCTGCCCCCATAGTCCCTTCTGCCATCCTTCCCTAGCCTTCCCCCGCCCCGCTTTCATCCTCTTGGGGCCGATTAGCTGCGCTTCTGTGCAACTTAGCGTTCCCGCTTCCCGGACCGTAGGACGCCCAGCAAAGAGAGAACAGTGTGATAGGGTGGCAGGCCCTGGGGGGCATCATACTCTGTGCATGGCTAGCTGTGGTGGGAGAGAGAAAAGGTTCCCAGCCAACTGGTTCTCCCTAGCCCTTCTGCACCTACTCCAGCTCCCGACTCTTCGTAAAAGAATACGCACCTCCTTGGGATGCTTGGGATTTGCACCTCCTCAACCAGGACTTGACCCACACAAATAACAGAAAGTCGGAGAAAGACTGAGAACTTAGGTACGAACAGTACAGAGCTCCCAGGATCTTGGGGTTTGTGGGTGGATGTGGGGAGTAGAGTGGAGGAGGGTTAAAGTTACAGTTTCCGTGACAACGAGTTTCAGGTAGGGCCTTGATTTATAGCCTATTAATAACGAAGCCTCTGTTTGGAGTGAACAATTAGAAGTGCTGGGAGTTAATAATAATGCACTTAACTATTGCTGAAGCCAAATGAAAAGGAGTCACTGCTTCTGAAAATTTAAATGTTAGATGTTACAGACGTTTAGGGGGAGGGGAGAGGTGACAATATTTGCATACTGACAACTCTGATTAAAGCTTGAGTGGGGTGATATGGAGGCTGTCAGCCCAGAGCAGTGGCAATTCTTTTTGAGAGTCAGGGTTTATTCTTTTTGCTTTCCAAGGAATGTGCTCTGGGTGGCATCTAATTGACAAAAGCTTAAGTAACTGACTACAAATCGAGATTTCTCAGGTGTGATTCTTAATTCTCCACCAGACACCTCTGGGCTTCATAGGTAATTTTTGGTCGTATTCAGGGATCCTTCATCGATTCGATAATAGCAATGATAGCATGCATTTAAATATTTCTTTGCCATTTTATGCACCCTATATTTTTTAGCTTCACCACTTGTGAGATAAGTATAATCATTCCCATTTTACACATGAGGAAATTGGGACTCTGAGAGAGATTAGGTCACACATTATTAAGGGGTTGCTTGAATCTAGGTGATCTGTCTTCCAGCCCTGTGTTATTTTATGTTTTTTTACTTTAGTTAGAGAACTTTCAATCCAAAGATCACAATTTCTTTACTAGGGTATAGGAGAGCCTGATACAGAGACATGAGGGCATAGTTGAAAGCTCAATAAAGCTGGAACCAAGAGGAAGGACATGGACTTAGATCCCTAGTCTGACACTACCTGTGTGACCTTAGG
Organism: Potorous gilbertii; assembly: GCA_028658325.1. Lineage (NCBI taxonomy): Eukaryota > Metazoa > Chordata > Mammalia > Diprotodontia > Potoroidae > Potorous > Potorous gilbertii. Next base: position 435,985,217 of record CM053769.1, on the reverse strand, counting down.
CACATAACTTCACTTTTCTCACATGTAAAAAGTAGGGGGTAGTGATCTGGATGGCCTCTAAGGACCCTTCCAGATCTAAATTCTATAGTACCATGATTTCAGCAAAGACAAAGAAGGACAGTTTACTTAGGTTGTAGGTGAAGTGCAAAAGTTGAGATAATATTCATAGTTTTATGCACATGTTTTAGGTAATTGGAAACTTGGCCATAGGATGGGTCTTTGGTTTCAGAATCTTTCATTTCCAGGCCCCTAGTTCGTATTCTGTAACTTGGTCAGAAAAGGCTGAAAATCATTGGCTGGCTGCTAAGGGTGATTCTGATAACTTGTTAAGAGATTTTAAGCCTCAGTCAATTAGAGAGGGTTGATGCTTCAAGGACACACCTATACTGTTGTAGACAGCAGTTACAACATAGATTTTTGAGGGGAGGGGAAACCTGGAAATAGCTAGGACAGTTTGATAGTGAACTTAAAGGTATAGGACACAGAGAAGGCTGTGGAAAATGCTCAGAATTTTGTTGTTGTTTGTCCTTTTTAAGGATTGGTTGGGATCCTAGAGGTCATCTAGTCCAAAGTCTCAGTTCAGTAGATTTTTCTTTAGACAGACTTTAAAATATCTTTTTTTTTTTAAATTAGGACAGCTTTTAGTTGATAATTTGTGTGACTATGATTCTGACTATTCACGGTTGGTATATAATTCTAGCCCATATCTTTCCTGCCTCCATGATTGCTTCCTGAAACTTTGCCAGGCCAAAATACTGAGGTTTCTTTTCTTCTTAGTAAGAAGAGAGAGGGTACATCTTCTGCTGTTTGGTCTTTTGCCATAATGAACACCATGAATCTTTTTAAAATTAGGATCTTAAATAAATTTCATGGAGGGGAGGCACATGATGATCATTCATCTCTGAACTCAATAGCTTTCTAAATTTCCTTCTAATTTTTGATAGTTTCTATGTATATTTACATAGTTGTAATTAGTGTGCAATATTCTCTTGAGGTGTTTCAAATCAGTCAAGGCACAGCATAAAGGAGTGTGTGTGGGTATGTGAAAGAGTAGTGTGAAAAAATTCAGAGATGTATTAGGTCTTTGGGATGACTGTTTTAACCCAAATTAACCACCAAACTAATTTTGAAGTGGTTGTGTTGTGTGTGTGTGCATGTGTTGTACACAGAACTCTGATACCCACCCCCAAGTCATAAGAATAATTGGTGCTTTCTGTGGACTAAGGCCCAAAATTCAGAAAGGCTGAAAATGACACCACACACACACACATATATACACACATATGTGTATATATTTATGTTTGTAAATATGTGTGTGTATGCTAATGTTTTCCTGTAGCCTCAAATTTATGGTCCATCATTTACAAATTTATTTGAAAACACCAGGAGTAAGAACAACTGTGATGGAAAATTTTATTCTATGAGGAAAGACAATGAGGTGCACATACATAAGGGCAGAGAAGACATCAGTGATCACACACTGAAAATAATCAGAAAATTGTATTTTGTCTCAAAATACTTTCCTGACTTCTCTACTATTCAGAAGCTGAATAATGTCCCCTAGCCTTTAAGAATAGGGATATTGAGGTAGAAAAATTGAGGGACATTAGTTCTGGGTGTCAGAATTGGGACCTAGAACTTCTTGGCCATATGACAAGATGGTTCTTTCCTGTGACAGCTGTCACACTAGAGGAATGAGGCATTCTCCATTTGGGTCAAGGGAGGGGAGGCATTTGGGAAGGTCTGCATTCAGAATAGTAAACCTTTCTTTGTTGCTCAGAACTTTTCAGCTTCTTCATACATTTTTCTTCTTCCCTCTGTGAATAGAATATGTAACCCTACTTCTTATTTAGAAATTTCCTCTACCTGTGTTCTTGATCTTTTTCCATTTTGTCTCCTATTGGTCCCTTTACATCTGTTAACAAATACTGTCAGCCATAACCGATAGTAAAATATCCTTTCATTAACCCTTCCAGTATAACATCCCCTCTCTCTTCACTGCTAAACTTAATTGACTAAGTTATCTATCTTGGGTTTCTTCATTTCTTTACTATTCATTCTTTCTCCAACCTCTTGCAAACTGACTTCTGCCTCTACCACTCATTGAAAGAACTCATCAGTGACTTCCCAACTGCTAAATCATAGGATCATGAGATTTTAATTTGATAAAGGATCATAGAGATCATATAGTCCAACTCTTCTCATTTAGAAAATTGAGAAAACCCAAGGTCCAGAGAGATTGTCATTTGTCAAGGTTAAACAGGTAAATAGATAAGCAGAGCTAGAATTTGAACTCAGATCTTTTCGTTTCCAATCAATCAAAAACAATTATACAGTGCTTTTTCCTCCATTGAACTTTTTCTGGTTCTCACCCTCTTTCACTACTTTGCAGCTTTTGACATTGTTTAACCCCACCTCCTAGCTAGAAACTCTCATGTCCTTTACCTTTAGAGATGATCATATTTTCTTGGTTTTTGTCCTCTCTGCTCTTTTGTCCTTTTTTTGGACTCTTTTTGGTACCTTAATGAGGATGTTTCTTAGGGATCTGTTCTCTGTCCTATTCTCATTCCTCTCTATACTCCCAGGGTTAACTAATTCACCCCCAAAGCTTCAACTATTAGCTCTGTGCTGTTGACTTGAATATACATGCACACACATACACCCACACATACACACACACACACACACACACACAGAGTCATGAACCTCTCTTCTGAGCTCCAGATGTGCATCTGCTACTGTTTGCAAGATATCTCGGTATGGCTATCTCACCAGTACCTAAAGCTAAGTTCATCCTAAACTGAGCTTATTTTATCTTTAATCCTTTCCTCCTCCTGACCACACCATCTCTATGGACGTTACAGCCACTTGCCTGGCCTCCTATGTTCAAAGTTTTCTTCCTCACTTTTCATAGAAAATCAATTACTACATCATGTGTGATCTGTCATGAACATAGTTTTCGTACTTCCATCCTAACCTATTACCATCACTATTTATTATATGTTTATATAGACATATATATATATATATATATATATATATATATATATATATATGGTCTTCATTACTGTCCAGTTGAATTACTACAATCTATTCCATTCTTTCCCCCTCTGATATTAAGATGGTAAGTTCTAGAGGTGGAAGGCACCTCAGAGGTCATCTAGCCCAGGGTTTCTTAAACTTGTTCAACTTCGATCCTTTCCATTTAAGAAGCCTCTAGTCCAGCCACTTTACGGTTGGAAGAACGTGATTCAATAAGCATTCATTAAGTATCTACTGTGTGATGCACATAATAGGTGTGTAATGATTCTTTTGCTATGCTGCTTCCAGAAGGATCTTTTTTTATGCATAGACCTGTCTGTGTCACTTCTCTGATAAAAATCTTTCATGGATCCCTATGGCTTGGAATATAAAGTTCACTTTCCTCTGATTGGCCCTCCACAGTTTCCAGTCTTATTTAATCTTTTCTGTACATTCCGTGCTCCAGCCAAACAGGAATACTCTGCTTCGCCAGTATTTTTCATGTGACCGAAATGTCCTTAAGCCCCATTTGTTTTCCTGTTGAATTCCTACCTATTTTCGAGGTCTCAAATCAAATACCTCTTGTCAGGAAGACTCCTCTGAATTCCTCTAGTTAATGACTTTGCCATGTGAATTTCTCATAACATTATTTTGTACCACCCTAAGACACTTATCACATAATAGTTTTATTATCGTATTTGTATTTGCATCTTATTGCTTTACTAGGATGTATGCTCCATAGGGATCCCATGTCTTATTGAAACTACATATCATTTCTTATGCCTAGCACAGTGATTTGCACATAGTAAGGCTTAAACGTTTGTTGAATGAGTGAATTGGCTCAAGTAAGTATTTAGTGAAAATTGCCGTGTAAATATTTACAAAATGTTCTGTTATATTCCTCCCTTTTCCTGTTCTTATTTCTCAGTCCTTAGGCAGAATACCTGAGGTACTTTCCAGTGTCAGCCAGTCTCAGCTGCATACCATTCACTAGGAGATTCCTAGTCTTATAACTCATGAACTATTTTAAAACCCAAAGTGTACAGGAATGTTCCCTTGCAGAACCATCTTGTCCACTTATGACATTCCGATATCATCTTCTTACATTCCTCTTCCTGGTTCTCTTGGCTGCAAATATAAATGATCAGTGCACATTCTTGACATGGTTGCTCCTTTTCTCTTTCTTCAGTCTCCTCCCTCTTCCTTCTTTTTCTTCCCCATAAATTTCTTTTTTTCATTGCTCCCTCTTTCTTCCCCATCAATCCTTCTTTCTCCTCCATCACTAATTTTCTTTTCCTTCAGTTTCTTTCCCCCATCACTCCCTCTTTCTTCTCCCATTCTTCTTTTTTCCCTTTTCTTTTTCTCTCTCTCTTCTCCTCCCCTCTTCTTTTCTCTCTCTTATAAAAAAGTAGTATTACTGATACCTTTCATTCATTGCTGGATATGTACCTCACCATTCATGAATCTCTTTTGTAACATAAAAACCGTTCAACAAAACCAACCAAGTGATCATGTCTGAGTATATACAGCATTTTGGACCTATAGTATCTCAACTATCTCAATAAAGGAGAAAAGTGTGTTTCCTCTTTTGTTTTTTTGGGGGACAAAATTTCACTTCTTTTTTTTCCTGACCATAACATGGGTTTTTTTGACTTCATTGTAGTGTTTCATTATTACTTTGCATTTCTGTAGTCCAGTTCTAAACTACAATTTTCTGGGCAGTTAACAATCAAACAAATCCCTCGTGTATAACATCATTTAAAAAAAAAAAGCAAAAATCTGAATGTTATTAACTGCAATCAGATTATCTAGAATCTTTAAAAATAATAAAGTTATCTAGTTGGTTCCAGAAGAGGAATTACTTTCAATTACTCTTGACTCTAGATTTCCTATATTAATAAAGGGGAACAGAGACTTTGTATAATCAAAAACATGAATAAAGTGAAAATAATTTGCAGTTGTCTTTAAAATACATTTTTATTCTTAGATTTGTATATAATATGTCTGATTTGGGAATTCACAGTCATTTAAGTGAAATAAGACAGACAAAGAAGATCTATCAGAGGTATAAGGGGAAAGCTGATCAGATATTCTGGCTCTATGCTCTGTTCCTTAATGCATTCGAGAAATGATAGTTACCACCTCTCAGATGAGTGAAAAAAAAAAACAAAACACTTGCCTGAGATTAGTTGCCTGTCTGGTATATAAGTATAAATTTATCCATTTAATAAGGTTTTATTGTTTTGGCCCATTCCAAACTTACTGGTGTAATTTCTTATTATGGGGCCTCTGCAAGGTTGAAGTTGTGATTGTTTTCTATCTTCAGTGACACATTTAGATGGAGTTTAATTTGAGCGGTAGAGTTCAGAGATTTCTCTTTAATTTCGGCCCCAAACTCAAAAGTGGCCCTAAATGTATGCATGAATGATATTACTATGTATGTCTTTGCATGTTAGTTAAGTTTTCTCATCTTAGAGGCCACAGTGGGACTTTTATATAATGTTACGTGCAATTCAATTAAATCAACATTAAGCCCCTGCAATACACTTTACTAAGCTTTGTGAATACAAAGACAAAAGGGAAAACCAATGTCTGTCCTCAAGTAGCTTACATTCTGCTGAATATAAACATATTTTAGGAGCATTGTTTCCTAACTCCTTGCTTTGGATCTCAAACTGTGGAATTTACTCAGTGATCTTGAGTGTTTTTTTTTTAATTTTTTAAATTAAATTTTTATCAAAAATTGAAATTTTTGCTGAGGAGTTAACATGGAATGGAATCATTTATGTAGACTTTTTACTTAAATACAGTGAAAAGAGATTGTTCTGTTATAGGTGATTCATGATATCTGTTTGTTTTGATGCAGAGCTTTAGATGTGCAGTTGAAGCTGTGTTTTTACTTGAAGTTACCACTTAAATTTTTTTCTACATTATCTTCAGGTTATGGAAGGGGAAAATAAGATTTCTCCCTGCTTTTATTCAGCTTTAAAGTCTTTTGCCTTATTACCACATGATAGCCTTATCAGCTGTCATAAAATCAAGCAAGATTCAGTTTGGATATTAGTTGATTGGAAAACTAAGACAAGAAGTCTTACTTGTGGTTCAGTAGTTGGCATTTCACTAATTGTAAAGTTGGTGTTCAGTGGGGAGAAATACTATTTAGTTGGTTACTGTATATGCTTACCTTCTTGGTTTTGATAGACCTAGAACTCTACTTGTGGTCATTTAAATCTCGAGAATGCAGGTTGGTTGGATTTAATATACTCATCAAATTCAGAGAAATGAAAGGCAATGTCACAAGTATTTTATTTTGTCTGGGGTGGGAGGATGTGGAATAGAAGGAATAGATACATGGGTCTTTTCTTGCTTTGAAGGAGTCTTTCTAGTACTTACATGTACGTCAATAAAACCTTTGTTCATATAGCTGCTATGCATCATTATAAAATAGAAGCCCTGCTCTGGGCCTGTGATTTCATTAGTATGGGGAACTTCTGGTACGAAAACGTCCTCCATTAATGGAACTCTTATGTAATTTATAGTTTTAGAGGGTTGCCTGGGTGCACTGAGCAGTTTAGTGACACCAACTATGGGCAACCAACTGATTATGTTTCAGAAGCAGAATTTAAACCCTATTCTACCTGACTCCAAAAAGAGGAAATTCGGAGAACATTTTTTCATCAAACTTTGGAAATATAGGATCACAAAAGTAATGACCATTGTACTAGTGAATATATGAAAACTCTCTGAAATACCAGTACTAATGTTACCCAAATGAAGTTCTTGTGATTAAAATGGACGTAAATTGTCACAGTAACTATTAAATTGATCTTACAACACCAATGCCAGAAAATTCAGATTAAGTTGCTACAGGGATGAGATTTAGATCTGGTAGAAACAAATCTTAGAAATGTTTTGAATCTGCTACTAAGAGTCTTTCTATTCTTTCATGTATTTGCCTATATATTTATGCCTCTATGTGAATTTATGAAAATACATGTTCATATACAACATATATTTCATAAGTTTGAAATCTCAGCAGCTTAGGTTGTTTTAAAAATTGGTATGGTATATCATTATACTTTTCTACTGATTCAATAGTAGTCCGGTAAGTTTTTGTTTTGAATACATTCCAATCATATTCCATTGGTATGGAGGTGTTTGTTTGTTTTTCCATAAAGCATACTGTATACATATCTTACCTTTTCTGTTTTTTCTGTCTGCTCTAGCCCACAGATATCTTCCTTAGAGCACCTTTTGTCCTTAGAGCACTTTTTGTCACTGCTGCTTACCTATCATATATAATTTATCATATCATATTATATCCTATCATAGATTTCATTTCCTCTTATCTGCGATATATCATACCATGTCATATCATATGTCGTATGTTTTATGTGATTCTTGCTATTGCAAGAATTGTAATTTAGAATCATAATTAGAAGCATAGTAATAAAGAGAAAGCATTTATTACATGCCAAGAAAGACCTCATTTCAAATTCGGCTTCTGACACATACTATCTCTGTGATCTTGGACATATAACTTAACTCCTTGTTACATCAGGCAAATTATTAAGATCATAAATTGCAGATAAATTGCTACACTATTATTGAAGTAGTTTCCACGCTAAGAGTTCCCTATACCATTGAAGAAGTCATAGGTTTGAGTCAGTCGAAATGTTTAGCTAAAAAGCATGTTTGTCTGGTCTCCTGAAATAAATTTTAAGCTCCTCAAAGACAAGAACTGTGTGATTTTTACATTACTTCTTTATCCTATAGGACAAAGCACATAGTAAACCATGGATACTAGAATATGTGGCCATTCTTTTGCTCCTGAGCTCCCTAGTGAGGTGGGGAAAGGTACACAGGAGTTATGAAGAAGCCAACACAATCCTGTAACTCTTAGCTCTTTTTGTTTTGTTTTTAAAAGTATTCCTTCTTCATTAATATATAGTTTATTAAGGAGAACTCTTCAATGTAATCATCATCATAGAAATTTCTTTGCAAATGTAACTGTGCTGCTTACTATCATAGAAACAAATATTAGATATTTCTTTCATATTGACAATGGAATTTAATTGGGAAGTGAAATAGACTGTGAACTCTCTGATTTGCTCCCATGGTTTCTTTTCTCTGCTGATTGTCAAATCCACTTATCCATCCCTAGCCATTCTCCTAATCTCTTCCAGTCTTACATCTCCACCTACCATCTTGACCTGTATGTCCTATAGACATCTTAAACTTAGAATCCCCCAAACTGAACTTCTTAATTTTTTCCCACCTAAATGCTTACCTCTTTCTAACTCAACAGTTGCTGTTCAACCTAGGTGTCATCCTTTACTTCTCAGTCTCTTTCTCACCCCCACCCCTCCACCTCAACTAATTTGTTGCCAACTCTGGTGGATTTTAGCTTCATATTATCTCTTGTATATATTCTCTTCTCTCTACTGGCTCTTGTCACCAGCCTGATGGAGGTTCATCGCCTCACACCTGAGTTGTTGTGGAAGTCTATTGGTTTGTCTCCTTGGCGCAAGTCTCTTTCCATATTTCCCTCCAGAATCAAATAGGAAATATTCTCCTTGGCATTCAAAACTCTTCATAACCTAGCCCACTCCTACCCTTCCAGTCTTCTTATACTTTTGTCACCTCCACATAACTCTGTAGTCCAGAAATACTGGTCTTCTTTCTGTTCTTCACACAAATACTTCCCCCTGACTCCATGTATTGTCCTAGCTGTCTTCCATCCTTGTAATTCTCTCCTCCCGCATCCTGCTTCCTGACTTCTCTGTCTTCTTTCAAGTCCCAGCTAAAGTCCTACCTTCTATGAGAATTTTTCCTGATTCCCCTTAATGCTAGTGCCTTCCCTTTGTTAATTATCTCCAATTTGTCCTGTAGATGTTTGGTTTGTATGTTGTCCCCTTCATTAGATTGTGAACTCCTTAAAGGCAGGGATTGGTGTTTTTGCCTTTCTTTGTAACCTTAGGCATAGTGCCTAGGCACTTAATAAATGGGTCATTGACTGACTTTGTATCCCCAGCACTTTGCACAATACCTGTAACATATTAGGCACTTCATAACTGCTTGTTTGTTTAAAGTACAAAATCTAGCTTTGTTAGGGTAACTTGCTTTCATTTTTAGATGCCTTTTAAGCTCTATTTTTATTATTTGGATATTGTCAGCAATATTATATTAGTAATCAGTATGCCCCTATTTATATTATACCTTGTACTCATATATATCATACTATATACTCTTTGTGCCAGATAGTGGGGTTAGTTGTTAAAGTGTTCTGGAACCTACTTTGGACAAAATTTTTAAAGCTAATTTAAATAATGATGATTAACGCTATCCAGTATTCTAGCTGGGGCTTCCAAGAACATACAGGACTAAGAATATACCCAAGCTACTTTTTTTGTAGAAGAGTAAAAAGAAATGTCCATAGGAATTTAGGGAACTCTGTACTGAAATTTACATTTTTTACAACCTCTGTGTCTTTGTAGAGCTAAATCCTCTTTTATCAACATTTAATGATTGTTTTCATGTTTTAAAATTTAAAAAGTAGCCAACATTAGTCTGCTCCTGATGATAAAACTATATCCTAAAGTAATTAGTTACATATCCTAGATCGAAATCCTCCCACTCGAATGAATGTTTGCTTCATAGTGAACGCTGAAATGAAATACTATTGTAGTGGGTATTCTGGGTGATACCCCTGAACTTGTTTCATTACAGTAGCCAAGGAAGCATGGAGTTCAGAGAAAGAAAACCCACAAAATCCCCATGTTCAGATTTTTTTTTTCTGAACACATTTCACTTATATTTTCCTTAATATGTTTCAAGGTAGAAAACACTTTGTAAATGGTCAAAGGAAGCATTGATTTATTTCTTCATGCCCTTGTTCCCTATTCCACCCTTATAAAAAGTCAGTTTCACCGATGATAGGTTTTGGAATACTGCTTGCTCAGGCCTTTCAGTATTTTTTGTTTCTTCAACAAAACTCTCTCTCATGCACACACTCCCACTGCAATCCAACCTCTCTCCTCTCTTTCACCCCTTTTCTCTGCCCAGTGATTGACAGAGGCCCTTGTCTAGCTTCCAAAAGCAACCATTATGGGGCTATTAGACCTCTTTTGATCCGTGTAGGAGTTTGGGATACTGCTCTTGGCTTTGAAAGGGGCCTCAGAGGCTCTTGGGAAAGTATTGAGAGGGATAAGGAAGGGTAGAAGATAAGGTCAGTAAACAAGCATTTATTAAGGGCTTAAGGTGTGCCAGCCATCTTGCTAAGTTCTGGGGATATAAAGAAAGGTAAAAAATGTTCCCTGACCTCAAGGACTGGAGGAGATCACATGCAAATAACTATACATATTCAAGATATATACAGGTAGAAGGGGCAGGTAGGTGGTGCAGTGGATAGAGCGCTGGATCCCAGAGTCAAGATGACCCTCTTCTTTCTGAGTTCAAATCTGACCTTAGACACTTAGTAATTGTGTGATCCTGGAAAAGTCACTTAACCTTGTTTGCCTCAGTTTCCTCATTTGTAAAGATGGAGAGGGAAATGGAAATGACAAACCACTCCACAAAGAGTCAGACATGATTGAACAAGATGGGAAGGCATTAGCATTAATGAAGGCTGAGAAAAACTTCTTGCACATGGAATTTCAGCTGAGACTTGAAAAAAGCTAAGAGGTGAGGGACAAATGTGAAATGGATCTGAGCATCAGGAAAGTAATGAGGCTTATTGAGATAGAGGAAAGGGACCTTATTGTGGCATCAGAATCCTGAGTTGTAAGGCAGTCATCAAAAGTCAGTATTACCTGTAACTTCCACTAGTGATATTAGTGTATGTGTGTATATCCTAGTGTAAGCAATACACTTTTAGAGCAGTCCACTTTTAGAATGGAATGTAGAAGCGACAGAATCAGGATTTGAATTCAGATCCTTTACTGCCAAAGTCAGTGTTCTTTTCCCTATATCATCCTATCTCTTTACAAGGTAGTTAAGTATTGTGAACCTTTCCAATGGCATTCTTTCAAAGAGCTTTTAAATAAACAGAAACCATACTGTCATTCATATGCTCAAAAAATAATTCTATCCTTCTTCTATATAAGTCTTCAGATATAAGGAACTTTTTAGAGCAGTCAGAGGCAAGGATAGAACCTTTTATTCCACATGAATGTGAATAGGGCTGTAGCATTGGGATAAGGAGTACCCTCTACTTATTGCTATTGGCATCTAAGAGTACACTGTTAGTCTGGAGTGAATTACAGAGAATTTCATCTCAGGCTAAGCCAAGTAGTTTCCATTTCAGAAGCTGGATAAAGTCATTCTGATTGTGAGACCAGAAAACGATTCTGGATCCAGGATGTTCAGCTGTCAGTTTTTCATGGAACTCATTTTGTAACTATGATTCGTAGTAGGGAACAGTAACTTAATACTGTACCCTCAGTGTGTCAGGCTATCTGGCCACTCATACTGCTCCTGACCCAAAAGACATTTACCATACTTTTTAAAGTTACTCAGAAAAAAGGTAGAGAAAATTATCTTCAAGGTACTCCCAATCCAAGTGGGGAAAGAAAAGGACAAAAATAATCTGTGTTTTGCAAAGCTATTCTCAAGGACTCAATACATATTTCTTAAAGGAGTATGCGTAGTACCATAGCTTGTTAGTATGCACCATTTTGGGCTTTGGTATATGACCCAGGATTAATTTGATTCTTATTTTATTTTTTTCTCTCAGTAAAAGTCTGTTTTATTCTTACAAAACCCTGTGTAACCTACCAAAAAAGAGGTAGAAGATGAATTGTGAACTCTAAAAGATAATAGATTTAGAGTTAGAAGGAATCTTAAAAACCATCTTGTCCAGTCCACATACAGATCAAGAAACTAAGGCCCAGAGAGTAAGTGACTTGTTCAAGTTCACAGTTAGTGAATGGCAAATCCAGAATGTGAACCTGAGTGTTGTTATGTCAAGGACAGTTTTCTTCCCACTAGCCTAGTGAATTGTCTCCTAAGGTAGGAGATGGAAAAGTTGAAGTCTAATCCTTAGTCACTAACTGACCTTCAGCTAGTGACATTTGCATGGAAGGTACACTTGACCACTGAAAATTTCTCCTTAGGAAAGGGAAGCTAAGATAAAAATAGTTTTTTATTTTAAATGTGAATCTTCTTAAATCATTTAACCTTCCTGAAGGTAAGTATTCCATAAATACAGTGTAATAATGGCACTTTGCGACATTATCTGGTCTCCTCTGAAACCTTTCCAATAGAGTGGTTGGTAGTAGATGTTCTCATATCTGATTTACAGAGTCATTGAGAGAATGATTTTTTTCAAGGTCACACTGTTCAGTGAGAATGAGAATTCTGAGACCCAATTTGTCTTCTGCTTACTAATTATACTCTTCTGAATTGGTGGTGGAGGAAGAAATTATTTTTGTCAAAGCCAGGACACAAGCAGGGATGGTAGTGGCATCGATCTCTCATTATAGTCCAAACTGTAACTTTTAAATGTTGGTGGGCTTGGACCTGGCTAAGGTGCTGTTACCTACACAATATTGACTTTCAAGTACTTTCATGGGGAAAGTTGGCTTTGACAATCTTGATGGGCTCCTCAGAAATTTCTGTTAGTGGTAGACCTTGAGCTGGCACTATCTCTGAGACCATGAGAAGGCTGGAGCAGACTCTGCCTTTTTGGCTTAAAAATTCTATAGTTCTTCCTTTCTTCATGTTCCTCTAGAGGCGTTTACACAGACACAGACACAGACACAGACACACAGACACACAGACACACACACACACACACACACACACACACACACACACACAGCTAAATCTCCTGTCCTTAAACAAAGACTGGGGGGGGGGGGAGGGTGGAGAAGATGGTCCATGTCTTTGAAACCCTTTGGGGAAAGGGAAGAGTTTGGGGGCACCTGGATGTCCAAAGAAGCCTGAAAAGAATGTGGGGAAACCTTCCCTGGAAACAAAGAGGTACTTTCAGTGAGTTAGTGTAAGATGAATCTTGTGGTTGATAAGGATAAGGGAAGGATCTTGTTTCCTGAAAGCTCTTTGGGTGTGAATGCTTTTTCTTTGGTTGGTTCTTGTCACTGGAGGATTTCCTCCTGGGTGTACAGTGTTAATGAACAGGAAAATTGTTTGCCTCCTACCCCAAGCCATCTTCCTGGGAAAGACAGACGCACAAGGACCTGCCCTGGTGGGTAGTGTGAAGATTTTTTTTTCCTGGGGTTTTCTTATGATAGTAATGTACCAAATGATTTCATATAGTTGTGGTGATGTGTGTGTGTGTGTGTGTGTGTGTGTGCGCTACTAATATTACATCAGTACTATGTTCTTCTGTGGGGAAACATGAGACCCCAATGAGCCTTCTTTTAGGGTTCCTGCTAAACTCTTCTTTTAGTGTTAATGTTGGTGGCCTGCTCAGGTGGAGGTGATAAGAGGGGGAGGGAAGAGAGACCAATCTTATACTTGAGACCAGAGTGATTGGGGAAGGGGAAAGCCAATCTGCATGGCTTCCTTATTTAAATCCTCTTGGGGAGCCTCTCTTACAGCCAGATTGGATAGAGAAAGACATTTCCTGGGAGCCTGGGGTAGCAAGCAGATACTTAGTCCAATTCCACAGCTGTGGCCAAGTTAACCCCTCCTCCCAGGCAGGGCCCCAATCACCAACCTTTTGATACTGAGGCATACTTGGCTCAAAATAGCATTGGCTTTTTTCCTTCCCATCCTCCCCACCCCTTTTCTAAATTGATGCAGTATCTTATTGCGAGATTCCCTCTGGCTTTCTTAGGTCTTTTCTGTGCTTTCCAGGCAGCTCCCTCCCTTCACTTATCTGTCTTGGATGCTCTGCATCTCCCCCTCCCCCAACGAATCCTCCCACCCCTAAGCCTGTGAGCTCTCTTTGATCTCATTTTATTCCTTCTCATGTTTCCAATCTCTCTAGGTGGTGTTGGTGTTGGTGGTGTCCTTTCTGGTATCTGAATGCTTTGCATTCGGTCTCATCTGTAAAGTGCATTAAATATGCCTCTACCCTTCCCTACTTCTTTCCACTGAGGGTTTTAAATAAAACTGGGCTTAACACTGCCTCCTGCAGCCTTTCTCCGAAATTGCTTTGATACTTTTGTTTACTGTGCAATAGCTAATTTTTAGCCCATGTGAGATGGTTACACATTTCCACTAAGAAACTCTTATTATGCCTATTTTGTTGATTCCATACATCTGTTCTTGAAAATGTTACAAAGATATACTAATGTCCTTTTGATCCCATTCTGTTTGTGGTTTCCATAGTTAGCTAGCAGTCAGTCAATAAGCATTTATTAAGTGCTTACTATGTGCCAGGCATGATCTTAAAAAATTCAAAGAAAGACATAATGGGACCAAATATTTTATTTAGACATTTTGTTTCAACAAATATCAGTACGGTAAAAATCTTTGTATAATAAAAATTATCTGAAAAATTGTTCATTTATTGTTATATTTGATAAAATAAAATACATGGATTTGTATGCCCCCTCAAAGTTTATTGCAACTAAGACTTGATTTATATTTCTTGACCTGGGGATGTTCAGTTTCAGAAAACTTAGTCATAGGATGCTATAATTGTGAGATGGCACTAGTTCAAGTCCCTGATCTTGTAGATGAAGCACCCAAGGCCTGGAGAGTTCAATTGATTCGACCTATGTCATATGGCAAGTTTGTGAATAAGTTTGGATTAGGCATCAGTCTAGAGTTTATTCTGATATTCTGTGATGTTTTTCTCCTTTTAAATGAGGAAAAGGAGCCCTCAGAGTCAATGAGGCATCATAGGAAAGGGCGTGTGAGGGGCTATCAGGAAACCTGGCTTCTGGGCCTTTTTCTTTTTCTCCAACAAGTAGCTTTGTATATGATTTATAAATCTTCTAAACCTCAGTCTCCTAATCTGTATGTAAAGAGAGAAAATTGACTTGAATAACCCTTCTAACTTAAAAAGTTGTGTTTTCATTTCTTTAACTGAAAAACTGGAAGACACGGGTTTCCTTTAGTTTTACTTGTAGTCATTCTTCTTTCTCAAAATCTTTGGTGTCATTATTCTAGGAATTAATTAGGCTGTGATGGTCTTCATGGATTACTTATTGTTACAAAGCCCTCCCTCATGCAAAACAAAGTCAAGTCCAAGTCATGTCATCATTTCTCTGATGGTATGGTCTTCTTTGGCAAAGAAGGATGAACACACACCATTGTTACAAAGACTCGCCAAGATGTTTCTAGGGACTGACCTTGTATGTTGCCTTGTCACTGAACTTCCATGACTGGAAGAGAGATGATGACTTTGTGCAACTCTATTCCACTTAAATCCAATTCACTGGAAAGTCAAGACATCATCCCTTGATGACATTGGTCTGAATGAACAACAACGTTATTGTGTGCTGTAATGAGTGTGTGTGTGTGTGTGTGTGTGTGTGTGTGTATGTTTGTGCCTTCACTTTTAAATTATTATATTAACACAACTTCAGGCCTACCCAGGTGAGACCTAGAGATTACCTAGTCCAGATCCCTTATCACAAAAGTGAGAAAACTGAGATTTGGCGAGATAAGCAATTTACCCAAGGTAACCCAGTTGTGGAGCCAAAACTTGAAGCTTGCTATTATTTCCCAGTAGATTCTCTTTGTTTTACATCATTCTGTGAATACTGATTGTTTGTTACGGGTAAATTGTATTTGCTATTTCCACATGAAATGTTCTTAAACAACTTAATAAAAGGCTAAGAGCTTGTACCTGGGCAGTTCTTCCTTTCTTCTACACAGGGTCAGCAAACCCTACAACGGTAACTGTAATAATAGTGAGAGTATGATAATAGTAGCCAGCATTTACATAATAATCCAAGGCCAGCCTTCTTAAACTTTGTCTACTCCTGACCCCTTTCCACATCTGAGCTGTGTTTGTTGGTGTTGCGTGGCCTGAGGGCATGTGCGTGCAAAATGTGCACACTTTGTATTTTAAACCAAGGTTGCCGTGAAGTTGCAGGATGTTACAGAGGCAAGTGCTGCCAGAAACACCTCAGATGCATCACGTGTTTGATTTTTAATTAATTTTTAATTGTTGTGTGTTCAGAAACCTTTTATAGTTGCCAAATTTTTCCCCACAACGTAGGGGGTTGTGATCCACAGTTTAAGAAATGCTACTATAAGGTTTATAAAGTGTTTTATGAATATCTCTTTAGACCTTATGATAACTCAGAGGAGTAAGTGTTATATCCCCATTTTACAGTTGAGAAAACTGAGGTAGACAGAGGTAAAGTGACTTGCCCTGGGTTACATAACTGACAAATAAGTGTCCTAGGCTAGATTTGAATTTGGGTCTCCCCGATTTCAAATCCAGCACTCCATTCACTCTGCTATGCTTGGGAAATTAACAGACTCTAGTATTATTTTGAATCTCAGTGGGAAAAACTCTGTATAATTCAAAACTTTGTATCTTGAATACTGACGTAATTGGCTTGTCCAGTGTGACGTGACACATTAGTAGCCAGACTACAGCTAATACTCTATAGTAGCAGGGATCCTCACGGTCTCTCTAGGACCCTCGACAAATTCTCTTGGCCATGGAGGGGAAGTGTCTGTCTGATGCCATTGGGGAAATTAGTTAATGAGAGAGCATATCTGCTCTGTAAGCAGAGTCTTTCAGAGCTCCATCTTCAAGTAAAGGCAATTTCAGACCCCAGTACTGACACACTTCTAGGTTTCTGCGTATTTTGCTCCTTAATTCAGTTTCTAAAGCCTGGGAATATTTAATCACTATGGTGCTCTGGGTGGAACGTTCTGCCTGGGGAGGTGATTAGTGAGCATTTTGGCTTTCAGTTTTCCAAGTTTGCCATGTTGTTATTCTTAGCTAATCCTTATGTGTAGTCCCTGAGAGGTAGGCTGGGCAATACTGCCATCCCACTTTATAATAGAAGAGAAATATTGTGAAAGGAG